>JAGIQG010000011.1:1846420-2446420 GCA_024679065.1 Sphyrna mokarran
TGACCCCCTCAGTACATCAAAACTCTACTAAGCGATTGTTTGAAATCTTTTACCTAGCAATACATCAACAAACTTGCATGTGGCACTAAAACAAGGTCATAGCTTTTGGATGTTACAGTAAGCTCTTCATGCTAAATTTTTTGAGAGATAAATCTAACAAGTATAACTGCTAACAGCTACCGTATCCTAAACAGTAACACCAAGAGGTGCAGAAACACAGATACTGTGAATAAAAGCAGAACTTTCAAGTATATAAGGGATAACACAACTTGCCACATAGGATATCTATTATACTGTATCAAACAGCTGGTAAAACAGAATATGAAAAGTAGGCATATATAGAAATCTAGCAATGAACTGACATTCTAATCAGATACAAATCCTCAGCATAGGAAATGCATCCTATTTAAAATAGCTGCATGATAGTTTTGAGCAACCTCATTCCCATTTTTGTTGTAACTTATACTGTAAAAATGCCAAACACCACGACCTTGTGAACGGGCACAATAACATTGTGTTCATATCACGTTTTGACATTAATACTTCTGCTGCTCAACTTACTAGACTGCTTCTTTCCCGAACTCGAAATCCAGGGATTCTTTACATATATTATTAGTTTCTGGACTTAAATTTTATTCCCATGTAACACAAGTATGCAATAATTTATTCATCCTGCAATAAATATTAAGAATAGATGCCTTCCCTCACTTATGAGGAAAAAGATGCTCAATATTGAATGAGTAACTGGGAATAAAGTATTTCAACTGCTTTCAGAGTACCGATTCATTTCAACAGTACCTTTAGGCATTAAACATTGTATTGTCATCAGTCCATGCAAGCAGAGCTGAGAAACAACATTTGCTATGTGTGATGTACAGCAGTTGTACCCATTTAAAGCCAGAAACCTGGCATCAATGGAAACAAGATTTTGTTTTTATTCACTACAGTCTCAGGACATGATCAATATTTAATTGAAAGGAATAAACACAATCCCACTCTGAGCCCGTGATGGCTCAAAGCACATGCTATGAACAAACAGTTAAAATTCTTGACAGCAAAATCACAATCCTTGCTTGGCTAATGCAGCAGTAACATCATCAGCAAGTGTTGCAAGTTGTGGCGATTCCATTAAATTGATGCTTCCAGAAGATGAGACATTGCTCAGCCTATGAGGAGTTGTGGCACCAGATCGTCCAGGAGACTGAGTGACTATATCCGCTCCATGGTCCACACGAGCCTTGGCATTCTCACGGAAGCTAAGCTTATGACTTTCAATCTGGTCAGAAAATAAAGAGAGTATGCAGATGATTGGTGGAGACAGTGGTAGCCAATTATAACTGGTGATAATCCATGATATCATAGAATCCCTACATTGCAGAAGGAGGCCTTTCGGCCCTTCAAGCCTCCCCCACCCTATCACCATAACCCACGCATTTACCATGGCCAAAATATCTAACCTGCACATCTTTGGACTGTGGGAGGAAACTGGAGCACACAGAGCAAACCCATGCAGACACAGGAGAATGTTTGTGTGGAGTTTGCAAAGTTACTGAAGGCAGGGATCAAAGCTGGGGTCTCTGGTGCTGTGAGACAGCAGTCATTTTCCAGGTTTCCCACAGATCATCACATGTTGGGGGTGTAGTTCAATTACTCGGGTGGATCCCTGGCACGCATTCAAGATTAGGATGTGTGCCCACATTTGAATATCAATGCACCAGAATTCCATCTAGTTATTTGAAGAAACACTTTGTTGACAAGTTTCAAGTGACACCAATAGCATGTAGAAAAACATAATGTATTATTTGACATTACACATATTTTTTTTAACCAGAGATTGACCAAAGCACATTCTGGTGGATATAAAATAGTGGGAAAAAAATGGGGTGCTTTACTTCTCAGAAGATAAATGAAAGAAAATATAAGGTTGCTTGGGACAGAAGTAGGCAGAAAACACTGACTGACTAAAGACATTTTACAAAATATTAATTCCATTGAGCAATACTTGAATTATCTTTTGAGTATATTCTTGTTTGTCCATTTCCATTCTTACCTTTACATTTCCACCTCCCGGAGTGTGACGTGTATTGTCAAGTGAGCCAACCTTAGACTGAGCCTTTTCTTTAAAATCCAGTTTCTGACTTTCAATTCGAACGTGTCCTCCACCTACACAGTTAACAGATCATATTTTGAAATGCATTCTAAATAAACAGAAGGGTAATGCTTGTATCCAAAGTCAGGCAAGTAGTAACATGCAATGGCACTGTACCTGGTCTATAGTGGATGTTACTGAAAGAGCCACATTTTGATGTGATGTGACTCACATCTATTTTCTTAGTAACTATTTGTACCTGAAGAACATGAGAGCAATGTTTTAGTATCAACAGAAAACCACAAGTTAATCTTAGAAGATGGCAAACAAATTTTGAAATAAGATGACCATCTTTTTAGTTTATTGAAAAATCCTTTTAAAAAACTCTGCCATTACTTATATTTTAGTTGCATTTGATAATTCATGTGGTTATAAAATTTGATTCTTGTATTTTTAAAGACATAGGACTTTCAGTACTTAACAGGATAATGCATGATCAAAGCACTTCTGTCAGATTAAAACATATATTTTTGTCACAGTTATTCTTAAAAATGAAGATATTTCTGATTATTGTTTGGTAGTACAGAACTTGAAGTATTGCTTAAGAGATATGGGCTGGAATTTTATTGCCTTGCCCACCACAAGAATCAGAATGGATGAGAGGTGGGGCCTGGAGAGGTTTTGTAGACGTCGGCTGGGATTTTACAGTTTTGGGATGAGCGAAGCTGTAAAACCTCACTCGTGCAGTCAAAACTTTTCATTTTGCACTCATCTGGCCAGATGCAAGAATACCAAATTTCAAAGGGAACAATGCAATATACTGCCCAAGAGAACAATGCTAATTGATTGACGAGTTGACTCTGGTTGAAGTGCCACCATGAATTATTTTTAAATCACTTTTTTGTGAGAGAAAACAGTTTGGCAGTGCATTACTTTCAATTGCTATGTCAAACATTCTGAGAATGGGCATTATTCAAGTTGAAAGCAATGCTGACCTCTCACTACATTGCTTCAATAAAAATGTCCTTGAACCAACTGATATATTCTCTCCATTCAATTTGCAGCTTCTCAATGTGGTCAAATTTAAGGAAATCATGTGCTTAAGCATTATATTGTAATAGCTAAATATATATTTTTCAGCAACCAGTGATCTAGAGTAGGGAGCTGAAATCATCTTTGTGAGATAGGTTAGCTTCACTCTTCAGATGAAAAGAACAATAAAATTTTAAGGAATTTGCGCTAATCTCTCATTACTTCAAAGAAAAATAAGTTATGGTGTTACACATAGTTAAAATATAAATTGTAAAGGAGTTTAGAATTAAATTGTATTAACAACACAAGTCAAAACAACATTGTGGATTAGTTATTTATCTTATGTGCGAGAGTGTAATGAGTGTATATGTTTTGGATATATTTAAGGTTGCTGTAGTACAACAATTTAAGGTAAGTATTGTTTGAGTCCAATTTTGAAAATCTAGGGGAAAACGTTCCCACTCCAACACCACGGGAATCATAGTAGGCGAGGGTGGACCGTGGAAAGATCTGTTGACCTCAAGTGGTATTTTCCAGTTTCAGGGTAAGTATGGCTGGAAAATCCTGCCTCTAGAGTTGTTATTTCATTCTATGTGCATTAAAAGTAATATATTCCTGATAATACACTGCCTAACTCCTGAAATTCTTTCTCGAAAATCTGAAATAAAAAAGCACAGATTACAACCACCATCGCTTTATTTTCAGATTAATATTTTTATCAGCTAGTTTAAATATTAAATTTAAAAACAAAAGCATTTTTGATTCATTATATATAGTTGATATTTTGTTGACTGATTCTGACCATTTGGCATGCAATAGAGACAGAAAAACTATCACTTCTCTATTAAAACAGGACTTAATTATTAGTTTAAAGATTTAACTCATTGATACCAGCCTTCTTTTTTGTCCTGACAGATTCAACATTCAGCATACTGTTTTATAGGATTCAACTAACATCTGATTTCAATAAAACTCATTAACTGGTTATGTTTTGTTGAAAGGATTAATAGGGTGATGTTATTGTTAAATAACAAGGTCAGTTATTGAGTTTTCCACAGCGAAACTGTAGCTACACAATAATTTCGTAAGAATGGGCCTTATGGAGATGCTTACACTGACAGTTAAATTACTTGTTGAGATTATTAGCATCTTCAGGAAAGAGATTCACTATTTCTGGAAAGTATGTTTTCACTTGCACAATGTTAAATGCAGTTAAATGTTAGGAGCTAGTCAAAGATGCAATTGTTGAAATAGAAACACACTACAATAATAATATTTAACCATGGCATATACAATCAGCCAAAGTGATGAAAATTAGAGACAAACTCGTATTTAAGCAGCAGTTACTTCAACACTGCAATCCCTATGATTTATTTTAGAGAAACTTTTTTTTTGCATGCCCTCTACATCACATATCAAGAAGGTAAGCAATTCTCTCAATGCTACTGGAAACCACACCATTCCTTTCACTTGGGATGGGGATACCTATGATTAGCAATGAAGCATATAGAAAATTGTTACCACTAAACCTTGTTCTAGCACCAGATGTTACAAGACATATCAACAGGATGCAAATTCAAAATCTACACCTGGAACATTGGAGGCCATTTGGCCCATTCATTTTGTACTGGCTGTTTTGAAGTGCCATCAATAATTGCAAGATGAGTTTTCTTCCTCATGTCACTTCCAGTTCTTCTGCCATAACCCTAAATCTGAGCCTTCTCATCATCAGCACTTCCGACACTGGAAACAGATTTTCTTTATTTGATATATCTAAACCTTCAAAATTTTAAACATAACACATCATTTTCAGCTAACTGAATGGATAATGAGCCCCCAGAGCCAATATTAATAGCACTTTATTACAGGTCATTGGAGACACAATCCAAATCAGGTGGATTTGTTAACTCTTCCAACTGCCTTGATGTGCAAAAGATCTGGCTAGCTAATGCAACTAAGCGAGAATAATATGCAGAGTAGAGCCTTAAACATCTGATGATAGTCACGGCCCTGAAATTTAATGTTATTTAGCTCTCCGCATATGCTGGACTTTCAGAACCATCGAGCATACAGCATCGAAACAGGCCTTTTGGTCCTTCTTGGCTGGCCATTTTTCTGCCTAGTCCCACTGACTCGCACTTGGACCAAATCCCTCCTCACCCCTCTCATCCATGTACATGTCCAAGTTTTTCTTAAGTGTTAAAAGTGAGCCTGCATTTACCACTTCATCTGGCAGCTCATTCCACACTCCCACCACTCTGTGTGAAGGAACCCCTCCCCCCTCAAATATTCCCTTTAAATTTTTCCCCCTTCACCTTTAACCCATATCCTTTAGTTCTTTTCTCCTCCAGCCTCAGTAGAAAAAGTCTGCTTGCATTCACTCTATCTATACCCATCAAAATCTTATACACCTCTATCAAATCTCCCCTCATTCTTCTACACTCCAGGGAATAAAGACTATTCAATCTTTCTCTGTAACCCAGTTTCTCAGTCCTGGCAACATCCTTGTAAACCTTCTCTGCACTCTTTCAACCTTATTAATAGCCTTTCTGTAATTAGGTGACCAAAACTGCACACAATACTCTAAATTCAGCCTCACCAATGTCTTATATAACCTCACTATAACATTCCAACTTTTATACTCAATACTTTGATTTATAAAAGCCAATTTTCCAAAAGCACTCTTTACGTCCCTATCTAATGTGACACCACTTTCAGGGAATTATGTATCTGTATTCCCAGATCCCTCTGTTCTATCGCACTCTTCAGTGTCCTACCATTTACCTTCTATGTTCTACCTTGGTTTGTCCTTCCAAAGTGCAATACCTCATTTGTCTGATGCTTTAGACTCCATCTGCCATTTTTCAGCCCATTTTTCTAGCTGATCCAAATCCCTCTGCAAGCTTTGAAAACCTCTCTCACTGTCCACTACACCTCCAATCTTTGTATCATCAGCAAATTTGCTGATCAGTTGACCACATTATCATCCAGATCATTGGTATAGATAACAAACAATAATGGACCCAGCACTGTTCCCTGTGGCACACCACTCGTCAAAAGCCTCCACTCAGAGAAACAATCCTCCACTATCACTCTCTGGCTTCTTCCATTCAGCCAATGTCTAATCCAATTTACTACCTCTCCATGTATACCTAGCGACTGAACCTTCCTAACTAACCTCCCACGCAGGACCTTGTCAAAGGCCTTAGTGAAATCTATGTAGACAACATCCACTGCCTTCCCTTCATCCACTTTCCTGGTGATCTCTTCAAAAAACTGTAATAGATTGGTTAAACATGACCTACCACGCACAAAGCCATATTGACTCTCCCTAATATGTCCCTGTCTATCCAAGTATTTGTAGATCCGATCTCTTAGTATTCTTTCCAATAATTTAGCTACTACTGACATCAAGCTTACCGGCCTACAAATTCCCAGATTACTTTTTGAGCCTTTTTTAAACAACCCGTGGATACCGACATTTTAATTATATCTGCCAGGGTCCCTGCAATTTCAACACTAATGTCCTTCAAGGTCAGAGGGAATACCCTGTCTGGTCTGGAGATTTATCTACTCTGATTTGTCTCAACACAGCAAGCACCCCCTCCCATTTAATCTGTATGGGTTCCATGCCTCCTTACTTGTTTGCCTTATTCCCATAGATTTCAGGCCAGTTTCCTTAGTAAATACGGACGCAAAAAACCCATTTAATATCTCCCCCATTTCTTTTGGTTCCATACAAAGCTGACCATTCTGATCTTCAACAGAACCAATTTTATCCCTTACTATCCTTTTGCTCTTAATATACCTGTAGAAGCTCTTAGGATTATCCTTCACCTTGACTGCCAAAGCATCATCATGTCTTCTTTTAGCCCTCCTGATTTCTTTCTTAAGTAATTTCTTGTACTTTTTATACTCCTCAAGCATCTTATTTGTTCCCTGTTGCCTACACGTGTCATACATCTCTCTCTTCCTTATCAGATATGCAATATCCCTCAAGAACCAAGGTTCCTTATTCTTATTCACTTAGCTTTTAATCCCGACAGGAACATACAAATTCTACACTCTCAAAATTTCTCCTTTGAAGGCCTCCCACTTACCAATCACATCCTTGCCAGAGAACAGCCTGTCCCAATCCACGCTTTTTACATCCTTTCTTCAAATTTGGGCTTTTTCCAATTCAGAACCTCAACCTGAGGACCAGATCTATCTTTATCCAGGATCAAATTGAAACTAATGGCGTTATGATCACTGGAACCAAAGTGCTCCCCTACGCACAATTCCATCACTTGCCCCAACTCATTTCCTAATCGGAGATCTAATATTGCATCCTCTCTAGTTGGTACCTATATATATTGATTCAGAAAATTTTCCTGAACACATTTTACAAACTCCACCCTGTCTAGACTTTTAACAATATGCGAGTCCCACTCTACATGGAAAATTAAAATCCCCTACTATCACAACTTTATGTTTCCGACAGTTGTCAGCTATCTCTCTGCAGATTTGCTCCTCCAATTCTCGCTGACTATTGGGTGGTCTATAATACAACCCCATTACTGTGGTCATTTCCTGTTTCTCAGCTCCACTCATACGGCCTCGGTAGACAAGGTGCTAATCTGTCCTGACTGAGCACTGCTGCATTTTCCTTTAATAGCAATGCCACCAGCAACCACACCCCCTCGCCCAATCTTCATTCCTCTGTTTCTATCACGTTTGAAACATTGAAACCCTGGAATATTGAGCTGACAGTCCTGCCCCTCTTGTAGCCAAATTTCACTAATGGCTATAATGTCACAATTCCATGGATCAATCCACACCCTCAACTCATCTGCCCTCCCCACAACACCACTGGCACTGAAATAGACACACCTCAAGATTATTACCATCACACACAACTCTTCTATTTGTGATTTTGCATGAACTATCATTCATTTTTAGCCCGGCTCCACTATTCGCTCTAGCACTCTGGTTTCTATCCCCCTGCAAATCTAGTTTAAACCCTCCCCAATAACACTAGCAAACTTCCCTGCAAGTATACTGATCACCTTGTAGTTCAGGTGTAACCCATCTCTCTTGTACAGGTCCCACCTACCACAGAAGGGATCCCAATGATCTAGAAATCTGAAACCTTGCCGCCTACACCGGTTCCTCGGCCATGTGTTCATCTGCCTGAGCATCCTACTCTTACCCTCCCTGGCATGTGGCACAGGTAGTAATCCTGAGATTACTATCCTTGGGGTCCTGCTTTTTAACTTCTTACCAAGCTCTCCATATTTTTTTCCATCATTTTCTATCTTCTTCCTAATTTCCCTCCTCCATTACTCAAAAAAGTATTTTTTTTAAACCTATTCTTCCCTCCATTTCAGCAGAATCTTTTTTCCCCTTTCTTCCAATAATTGTTGTTCAACTCATTCTGCTCCTTCCACCCACCTTAGGAGGTTTTATTCTGCTTGTTCAGCATCTGTATTCTTCCCTTCAATTTGGTCATCGTAAGAAACCAACTCCTCCTTTTACTACGGTGGTCTAAATGTTCCAATCACTGGCAAGGCTGGTCATATTGCGACTGTCCCTGTCTCAAGTCTTTCAATAAGCAAGCAGTTAAGTGGGTGACTGAGTGAGTGGCTGATCAGGTTGTGGATGATTAGATTGGGGGTGGGGCAGATGGGTTGGAGGGGGCAGCCAGGCCAGGAGCGTGGTCGAGTCACTGGGGAGGGGGGTTGGTGTCATTGGGTTAGGTCAGGTCAGGGAAGATTGCGAGGTTGAGTTACAGGAGGTCTTGTAGAGTTAAGTTGCGGGTGGGGACGGAAGGGGGTGGGTATGAGTTATAGTGTCAGCTCAGATTGGCTGATTAGTCTCAGAGTTGTACCTGAAATTAAACCATGTCACATTTCCAGCTAAGTCCTGAGTAACTTGCCCAAGTCTCTGATTCTTGAGTTTAATGTCTTGCATTTTGTGCACCAGGATTTCTACAGGGTCCTGATGCAGAACACAGACCCAAGTCCAGATTTCATCTCGCTGGACGTTGAAAGATTCAGTGTCTTTTTCTCTCTCTCTCCTCATGTTCTGGCATTGTTATATGCTGCCTGATTTTTTTTTCAGGATGCTTTCAGTTATACCTTTAAAATCATTTAATAAAAGTAGCCAAATGTAATTCAGCCATTCATTTTAATAATTAACATCATTGAAATGTGTTACTAAGGAAAAGAAACTTGCTTTAACTGTGGTCTTATTCTGATGTTACTCTATTTTCTAATTTTTGTAATAGTTTCTCTCAAATTCCCACATCCTGTGATTTATATTTTCTTTCTTCCTCCTTCTCCATTTTGACAATTATCTAATTCTTGCCCTGCTTTTCTCCAATGCTTCAGATTTATTTTATTTCTAACCTTTCTCTGTGCTTTCGGGAATACTTTCTTTCTCAGGGTCTCTTGTTCTGGATCTTAATCTCTCTCCCTGCAATTTGTTATAATTCCTGTCTCCCATTTCTCTGCTTTTGTTAATCTTTAAAGCCAAGAACCAAGATTATTTATTCCTGTTTCCATTTCTGCTCTGGCAGAACCAAGCTTAAACAGACTCCAATGCTCAGGTGCATATTAGAATCAAACAGGAAAACCTCATGGTGCCACCTATATACCCAACTGACACTGTTCCAGGTGAATGGATAGATTTTCAGTCAACTATCCAAGGCTCTGTCCGTCATCCACCTGAAACAAAACAGGCAGATCTTCCACTGAAGATGAAGATGTTTAGAAATAAGTGATGGTTAGGGAAAATTCTCACTTAGCAGGTTTACAGACAAAATTAAAAGAAAAAACACACAAAACTGAAATTTTTAAAAGGGTTCAAGTGAAATCCATGGATTCTAGAAAAAAAAGAGTTGAGTAACTTGATGCACGAATCTATAAAGAAAAAACTCTTAAAATTCTGACGTACTGAGCATTTATGCTACCACTTCAGAAGAATCAATGAAGAAATTGGGAATGAGGCTATGGGTGACTAAACTATGCAAGTTTAAAGTGTGCAAAACATTTTTAACCCATTCTGGTATATATTATATCTAATCAAACATTTTGATTGGAGGTATATGTCTCATAAATACAGGCTAATGTAATCTTTTTGAAAATTATAAGCATTTACAAAGTTAGAAATAACAGGGAAATAACAAATAGAATGTATAATGCAAAAGCAGGTCAAAGTTGCTATCACTGCTAAAAACAAACATTCTTTTCCAGGCACTGCTTCTGCAAATGTCAATCTCTCTTGTTACTGCCTCTTAAAATAAAATAATCAGAATTTGATTAAACACAGCTACATTCAACATGGACAACAGAAAATACATAGGCACCCATTTATTGTTTAGAATAGTCACATAATAGCCCACAGTAACATCTCAAGTATGAAATGATGCAAAGAAAAAAGGCATTTTTTGATGAAAAAAGCAAGCAAGCAATATCATACTTTTGTCTTGTTAAGCATTTTATAAAATAATTACAGAATGTATTTGTCAAATAAATTGCTTAATTTTAAAAGTAAGGAAGTGACTCACGTTTCCAACCAGGGGAGAATAACGTACGTTGTCCAGCGAGCCACATTTTGGCTGAATATGGCTAAAATCAGGTTTTACATTTGCTATATGTACCTGGAAATGATAGGCACTTTACCAATCAATATCTACACACTGGTCATTCAGTGAGAAGATGCCCACTGTATATTTTATTAGAAACACACTGTTAAACATTGCTTATAAAAAGGAATTTTATTTCCAATTTTCTATTAAAGGCTTTGATCTGAATTGGGCTGAGAAAATTAAAAGCCATAGTAATTGGCAAGTGTCTTTGATTGATGTTTCTGTAGTTCAAACAAAAACCTTGATTGGAATAAAATTATTTCAAGAGGTGAAATTACCATTCCTCAAATATGGTTCGAGTGAAAATTGCTTTTAAAATATCACTACGTATATAATGAATTTGTTCACATTTACACTGTAATGAATTTTCTGATAAATGAGATGATAAATTAGCAGCACAAATTTTTTAAAGTGATCTCACCTTGATTTTCAACATACATTTCTGCAAATAAATGGTTTTAGCCATGAAACTGACATAAACAGCTTGTTCATTGGTGTTGTAAAAGTCAAATTAAAATATAAAATAAAAATGCAGCATAAAGCACTTCATGTGCAAATATAACACAGCAATTAAGCCTTCAAATAGATATACATAAACATAGATACACATACATACTTATACCATGTCAAACTGTGTCCTCAAGTCAATTCCACACAATGGAGATCAGTCATGATTGAGTTTTATCCTGATTGACAAATTAGAATCTAAAAATTGCAGACCTACAAATAATTATTCCTTGTTACAGAAGTGGCTCATGCTGTTTTATAATATGGCAGTTTATTATGCAGAGTGTACTGCTGATCTTGTATTCCAATGTAAATTGCCAATTTGAAAAATAGTGATTTTGACCAGCAATTGATCAAACAGAAGATTTTAGATAAGAACCCACTAACCTGAACATTCCTTCTCCTCACCCTACCACCCTAGTAACAAC
The DNA here is from genome assembly GCA_024679065.1 of Sphyrna mokarran. Classification (NCBI taxonomy): domain Eukaryota; kingdom Metazoa; phylum Chordata; class Chondrichthyes; order Carcharhiniformes; family Carcharhinidae; genus Sphyrna; species Sphyrna mokarran. Next base: position 1,858,107 of record JAGIQG010000011.1, read on the forward strand.
CTAAAAAAAATGACAGATTCACTTTTCAATGGTAACTGATGTTACACATTGAAAAACATTGGCCTGAACTTTTTTGGATCCCATTCACAGCACTGATAGGATACTCATTCCCACTGACTTCAACAAGCCCACTGTCATTTTACACTCAGATAAACAATGATTGGTGAAGTGGTGAGACTTCCATCTGCACTTGAACTAAGTCTCGCCTTGGAAGCTGTCAGTCAAACAGACTGGCCAAAAGCACTCCAAACCATCAGGCAAAGCATTGCAATGGATGGAAGAAGCATGGCAGCTTTGTGTCTGGGACACAATATTAGGAGCTGATGTGAAGATAGCGAGCTTGGAAAGACAGGGGACTCCTGGAGGAACGCATTGTGAGATTTGCGTTTTCAGGAATTAGTCCAGGAGGTTAAGGGAGGTTCTGAGGTGCCGAAACTTTGAGGATAGGGCACACCCAGTCATTAGATGGCTTTCAATGAAGACGCTCTCCTACTCGCCCAACCCCCCCAAAAAAAATTCCAGCCCAAGAATGAGGATCTTTAATTTTTCTATTTGCCACCTTGCGTTATCAGGCTAAAATTGTGGCTGGAAAAATTAATTGGAGTAAGAGCAGGCTTTCCATTTAATTACCTGCCCACCCCACTCGAAAATCACATCCAGGTCAGGATGGGCGGGATTCTGGAAGAATGCTCATCCGTGCAATTTCATCACCGCACCCCACCCTGCCTCAAATCTCGGGGGCATGGAGAAGCATAAAATTCAGGTCACTGATTCCATTAGTTTGAGTTTTTTTCTGCTTCTTTTCGAATTCACATGATTATGTAAAATTGTGGAATTGGAATGTTCTTTCTCATAGCAAGAGCAATTTAGTGAACCTACACACAATCACCACAATTGTGCAACAAGACGCACATAACATTTTTAGGGACATAGGAATAGGGATCAGGAGCTGGCCACTCAAGCCTGCTCTAGTATTCAATAAGACCATGGCTGATTTGATTGTAATCTTAACTTCATATTTCCACCTGCCCCAGTAACATTTCACCCCTTTTGCTTATTAAGAATCTATCTTCCTCTCCTTTAAAAATATTCAAAGACTCTACTACCACTGCTTTTTGAGGAAGACAGCAAGTCTCATGACACCAGGTTAATGTCCAACAGTTTATTTGGAATCATGAGCTTTCAGAGTGCTGCTTCTTCATCATCTGATGGAGGAGCAATGCTCCGAAAATTTGTGATTCAAATAAATCTGGTGTAATGAGACTTCTTACGGTGCCCATCCCAATCCAACGCTGGCATCTCCACATTTTGAGGAAGGGGAATCGTTAAGGGGAAAAAAAAATCCCCTCACCTCTTTTTTAAACAGTCACCCCTAGTTCTAGATTCTGCCACAAGAATAAACGTCATAATTTATTATTTGCAACATGAAAATGGGGTATTTATAAAATCGTAATATGATGCATTGTCAATATGAACTTATAAGGGTAAATGGTTTTAAATAAATTTGTTTTCTGAGATTGTAACTACCAGGGTAGCTAAAGGATAACCAATAGATATAGTGTATGTTTATTTCCAAAAAGCATTCAGTAAAGTATTACACAAGGAGTTATCATTCAAAATTATATCATCATGGGTTAAGAATTGGTTAATGGACAAAGAAGTGAGAATAGAAAACATTGGGTCATTTGCAAGTTTGTGAGCTTTTCTGAGCTCAGCTACTTATGATTGATATCAATGACTTAAATGAAGTTACCAAGTGTAATGTATCCAAGTTTACTAATTATACAAAGCTGGGTGGGAAATTAAGCTTTGAGGATAATAAAGGGGACTAAAAAAGGGATATTAACAGGTTAAGCGTGTGGACCAGAATGCAGCAGATGGAATATTATATAGAGAAATGTGAAGTTATACATTTTGAGAGGAAGAATAGAATTGAAATAGTGTTTCATTTTGAAAATGGTGAGGTAATGGGAAATGTTGGTATTCAGAACTCTGGGGGCCTCGTACGCAATTAACAGTTAATGGACAGAATCCTCCAATCTCGTATGTGTCCGTCCTGCTGCAAGTGAGAATGGAGAACTTGGCCAAAACTCCATTCCCATTCAATGGCGCTAGAGAATCCCAGCTGCAAACGAGGACACAAACTAATGGCATATTAATCAATATAAGATGATTGGGGCAGAGTAGTCAGTAAATATTGCTGCAATTTATAGAGCATTGCTGATCACAGGATTACTCCGTATGTTTTATCTAAGATGGAGTATACTTGTTTTAAAGAGTATGCAACAAAGGTTCACTAGACTGATTTCAGAGAAAAGAGGATTGTCCAATGAGGGTTTGCCAGACGAGCCAAAATTCCCAGAGTTGAGAATTTGAGATGATCTCACTGAAACACGAAGTTGTTAAGGGGCTTGACAGGCTAAATGCTGGGAGGATGTTTTCCTTGGTTTAAGCTTCAGGTTGTAAATCTTTGGAAATTTAGATTGCAGAGAGCAGTAAATACTCAGTTATTGAGCATGTTTAACATAAAGATTTATAGATGTTTGGATACTAAAAGAATCAAGAGATATTGAGATAGCAAGGAAAAACTGCTGAGATAGATTAGCCATGATCTTGTTGAATGACTGAGCAAGCTCAAATAGGCAGATAGTTTACTCCTGTTCCCATTCCTTATGCCTTTATGCAATCCCTTTCCCACAGTTTCACCCACTCACTTAATCTAGCAATGTCTCTTTATAATTTTATGCTTCCATCAATGATACCTACACTATCAATTTTGCTTATGTCAGTAAATTATAATATGGTACTTATCTAAGTCACTAACAAATGCAGTGAATAGAGAGTCCAGTACAGAATCTGTGGAATGTCGATTTGAGTGCCATCTAACCAATCTCCTTACTGTAATTTGCCTTCAATTCCATGATCTTTAATTTTAGCTAACAGTCTCTTGCACAAAACCTTAATGAATGCCTTCTGGAAGCTCACATAAATGACATCCATAGATATTCATCAGACATGACCTACACTTTACAATAAATGCTGGCACTCTCTCATCAGCTTAGCACTGATTGTAAGCTACAGCTTGAAAAATGTTCTGAGATGCTACAAAAAAACTGTTGGTTTTCAAGGGCTTGATTGATTGGTGGTTGATTGGTGACAATTATGGTATGTCACCTTGATCCATGGTACTGTTGGGCCATCTTATCAGAATCTGGTCCTTGGAGAACTTCACCATGTTCCCAGATCCTGCAGGAACCTAATGCAGAGCTAGGAATGGTTTAATTATCTTGTACGGAGGGTACTCTGGAGTAGCAAGCAGCCCTTGTATCCACCTCACAAAGCAGGATATTATTTTTCTCAAACAATAAAACAAAAGGTTGGGAACTAAACAAATCTGCCACTTGTCCATACGCTCTCTTTTATACCTCCATTTTGGATAGCTTATGCTTAATTTTCACCCATTAATTGTCTCTTCTCATCCATGCAGATTTTAGAAAAGTAACAAATATTAAGGAACTATTTTGATTTTTTTCCTAAGGCTCCAAAATATTGCTTCTCTATGTGGCCACTTATTTTATTACATGTTAATTACATTCTATGAAGGATAGTGTTGTAATACTGATTGACCTGCAGAATCTCCATGTGTCATGCACTTAAAGAAGTCACAATTTTAAACCAAGGCATTGCAACACTCAATTAAACTGCAGCAAATTACAAGGTCTCTTTGTTTTAGTTATCATGAGGGCCCTAAGCAAAACGTTCAGCTTCAGAACTCAAAAGTTCAATTCCAGTTCAACTTCTTCCCTCATCTCACATCTAGATATGCAGTGGTGAGTCCAGTGCTAATATTATAATGTACAACTGTTTAAAATTCAAGGATATAGATATTAGAAATAGAAATAATATAGTGTTGTCAATTTAAAGTTCATATTCTGATATACTTTCCTTTAAATAAAGCTTTGTATGGATACTGCCATAATTTCGATCAAATGACACAGCTTTATGGAAGTAATTATTCTAGTCTCATACCTGCCCTCCTCTGGGTTGATGCTTTAGGTTGTCAATAGATCCAATTTTCGATTTGATATTTTTCAGATCTGGCATTGGTTGGTTGATCACTCGAAGCTGCTTTGGAGTGAGGGGAGATTTTGGAGGAGTGCGGATAATTGCCACTTTCCGTTCTGTGGGTACAAGAATGGGAGATTTGTGTGTACCAGGAGTGCCGGGTGTGCGAGGGGTCCTGGTACCTGGCGTGCGGGAATAGCTGGGAGGCGTGCCAGGTGTGACTGCAGTTGATCCAGGAGTTGATGGTGTGGCAGTGCCACTTCTTGCTGACCTGGTGCGAGTTGATTCAGATCCTTTAAACATATATAAAATGTTTTTTTTATTTAAGGAAACAGTATAGTCTTTACATATACCCAAATATTTTTATATATACTTAACACTACATTCTGTACCCTCTCCTATCCTTCTCTCGAATGTACTCTATGAATGGTATGTTTTATCTGTATAGTGCGCAAGAAACAATATTTTTCACTGTATCCAAATACACGTGACAAATCAAATCAGATCATATCTTTGCTTCATTCTTTTCCACATGCTGGATAATATTTATGTACCTGGGTTTCTAACTCATAATGCAACAGAATTTATTTTGGAACGTTGTCCAATTAATTAAATAAGCATTTTCCACTCACAGATAACTTGAAATAGAAAAACACTCTCTTAGTCCGTAAGATATTTGTGGCTTAATTATTGAAAGGTCACACCAAGTGAAAGTCTTCTCATGTTCATGGACTTTTATTGTCCATCTAATCATTATTCCAAATATTCCATTTGAGCTACATCAACTTTGTCATGCAGAAAATAGTTAATAAATTTTACGAAGCATTCAATAGCAGCAGAGCCACTATTGACCACAGGTTACCTGTACTAGCGTGTCCTCGCGATCTGGTCGTTCCTTGGCTCCTTTGATCACTCCTTGGTTCAGTCCTTATAGCTGCAGGGGAGACAGATGAAATACACAGAATATGGATAAGGATATTCATTTGAGGTAAGCCAGTGAAAAGAAAGTATTATACTTGCAAAATATTTTGATGTAAATGGTCTTTATGCTTGTAACATGTGTACCATGTGTTATTTGCAGTAAATCTTTTGAACTAATGTAAAAAAGACACAAACATTATATTAAAAATATATTTAACGTACAACATATTTTTCAGTTAATTCAAATTAAGTATCCATTAATTTTCTGGAAATAGCATCATTATTTAAATATAAATTGGAGGGTCACAATAAATCTTAATACATGGCAACAATGATATACTGAATCATGTCTCTGAACTGTATTACCTACTGTTTTATTCCTAAAAAATTCAATATCAATGAGTGAAAACCAGATTAATATGTTCTAGCTCTATAAGAGGGCAGAACCAGAGTAGTACTATTCAGTTTAGCAATTTTTGGCAACTAATTACAGTAAAATTCAAATCACAGGTATTTAAAGGCACTCATATTACAAAACTAACATTCATTATCACATTTTAATTCTACACTTTTATAAGCTGTCCCATATGTTGGCTGCTTGAACAATCCAGATTTTACTCATCTACATTTCTCTGCCTTTTAAGACATTGTTTAAAACCTACTTTCTTGGCCAAACTTTTTTTCATCTAGTCGATAATATTGCCTACTTAGCTCAGTGTCATACCTTGTTTCATAATGCTGATGTGAAGCTCTTTGGGATTTTTATCATGTTAAAGGTGTTATTTATTTTTAAACTGTAAAAATGCTTTGTATGCATTTGTGAGACCAGGAATGATGTGCTTCACATACATCATTTTTCTGCACAATCCAGGTTATATGCCTCAAATTGTTTATCAACATTAAAAAACATCTTGAAAAATTAACATTTTAAAAATTGCAAAAGCTGCTGACTCTGCAAAATGTTTGAATCTGGGCTGTGAAATCTACCTGTTAATAGTCTCAGAATAATTGAAACAAAAAAAATCATGCCTGCACTCTAGCCTGCACGAACTCCTGCAAATCATCTTGCATATGCATATTTCTCTAATTGAGATCAATGATGGCCTAATCATCATTTACATGAGTTGCCTCCTGAACAACTGGTGGCCCCTAAAACCAAACTCTTGATTTTACAGACAGCGCTTTTCCTAGATGGAAAATCACCATGTCAACCCGGATGAGGTTCATTGAGTTAAGTGCAATGGCTTTCTGATATTATACAGGTACAACTTCAGGCAAATTCACAAAGTAATTATCTGCTCTTTAGGAGGTTGTCACAAAAAAATTTATATAAATTCCTTCACCTGATTTGAATAAGCTATTGGCACATCCGAACAGAGGAGGCAATCTTACCAAAAATATTCTAACTACCAAACAAGCAAGAAAACAGGAGAAATTCACCTTTTTTTTGGGGCAACTTAAAAATCGAATCTTACCTGACTCTGGCAAAAAATAAAATCGGGCAATACTTGAGATCCCCCAGTAGGAAGAGTGGGTGGGATCTAAATCACCAGAAAGTTGGCTGATAGCTGCAGAGGACACAATTGTGCATGTGTAATTTGATAGCGGGCTCCACGGCCAATTGCACATGAGGCTGATTTTGCTGGATATCTGATGCAGGTAAGATTACGAGAGTGAAAATTGGGTGCAAACCTAATTTTTCTGCTCCCACACTTTTACCGGCTCGCCCTGCCCATCAGCAATGGTAAGATCACAGTCAGAGAGTTTAATTCAAGGATATAAAACCAAATGTGAAAGCATTTTGTATGGATTGCAGTTTGTGGTTAAATTGCCCTATTAATATTGAAGAGAAATAAATAATTGTCCATCGCGGTATAGCAGAAAGATTTGGACAACTGTATTCATTTTGATGCTGAAGAAATGGAAGTCCTCCTGCAGGATTTTTGTACTGGATTAGGATAGTCATACCTGGGGCTTAAAAGCCCCCAACCAAGAAAAGCAAAAATGCTAGATAGAAAGCAGCTCTAGGGTAAACTAATGCAATTACTTAGAACTTGCATACTTGGTTGCAAATAAGGAAGAAGTTAGTCATCAGCAGCAGCAAGAAAAGGGGCTTAACTGTTAAACACACTTCCTTCGAAACCATCAAACATGATGTGGCTCTTAGATGGAAACATTATCACTCTTGTAATAATAATCACTGTCCTTTTGCATACAAGCTCAAGCTAAAAAGCAGGATAATCGACTGAGCAGCACAGTAGCATAGTGGTAGGCACTGCTGTTTCTCAGCTCTAAGGACCTGGATTCGATTCCTGGCTTGGGTCACTGTCTGTGTGGAGTTTGCACATTCTCCTCGTATCTGTGTGGGTTTCCCCTGGGTACTCTGGTTTCCTCCCACAGTCCAAAGATGTGCAGGTTAGGCTGATTGGCCATGCTAAAATTGCCCTTAGTGTCCTGAGATGTGTAGGTTAGAGGGATTAGTGGGTAAATATGTAGGGATATGGGAGTAGGACCTGGTGGGATTGTGGTTGGTGCAGACTCGATGGGCCAAATGGCCTCTTTCCTACTATAGGGATTCTAAGTTCTAAAACGATGGAGACCAAACAGATTGTTAGACTTCCATTCCAAAGCTGTTTAGATGCTCTCAGTGAGGACAGCAACCATCAATACTGAAATTAAGCTCTCCAGGACCATCCCATTAGATATTGTCTCCTCTTTGAAACTTCAGGCACTGTCGGATAATAAAAGCATCATAGCTCCTTCTAAGCAATAATCTCTGACATGCATAATAAATTTGGGGGAGGAACTGAAAGTCTAAAAATACCAGGCAATGATGCAGTAGAAAAACACATAGCCTAAAAACAGCAAAATATTACTGAAAGCAAAAGGTGGCAGGGACTGGGATAGTGGTACTGTCACTAGACTGGTAAATTGTCACAAGACCAGGGCAAGATCTGGGGACCCGGGTTCAAATTCCACTACGGCATTTAGTGGAATTTGAATTCAAAATCTGGAATTAAAGGTTTAATAATGATCATGAAATCACTGTTGAATATCGTAAAAACCTATCTGGCTCACCAATGTCCTCTTGGGAAGGTAACCTGCCATCCTTACCTGGTCTGGCCTACACGTAACTCCAGATCCACAGCAACGAGTGCAGTTGACTCTCAAATGCTCTGAGATGGACAGCAGTCCCTGACTGCCAATAAATACTGGTCCAATCAGCAAAACCCACATCCCGTGAATGAATAAAAAAAATTAAATACTTTTATCCAATTTAAAAATCATATATGGGCCAGTCCAAATCCAGGATTTCCAACATGCACCAAGGTACATGTCAGTGAGATTTCATTGAAGTCGAATAAGGTTCTCTTAGTCTTGTACCTTGATATAGCATTGATATTATGTGCCAGAATGGGTGGGAAAAGGTATATTAAAATTTCAAATGAACTGCTGATTCCACAAGCAAAGTGCCTTTCCCAGAAACTCCATGTGGGGTAGGAGAGAAGCAAAGTACTCTTTTTAACCCTGTCCTGCATTCTGTTGTAGTGTCCAATCCTCTATTTCCCACCCATCAGAATGTCCTCTCTTCTCTATCCCAATAACCTACCTTCCCCCTCTCCCCCCACCATCCCCAAGCGTCAACTAGTTGCATCACCCTGCCAGGCCACTGGTCAGCTGCTAGGTGGAAAACTGATCTAAAAATGATGATGAGATTCTACTGTTCAATTCAACCTTGCGCCCAATCACAATTCCTCCCTTCCAAAATTCACCCTCACATCTGTCAATCTAAATATTTAAATATGTGTGTCCCTTAAATCACTTTAAAAATGTGTTTGGCAGTCAAATAATCTGACTTAATTTGAACATGATTTGCTATTGCAATGATCAAATCCCACCAAAGTAAGCTAAAGATTAGCACATTCTACTGATGAAATCACCCCAATATGAAAACCCATTTTTAAGCAACATTTAGCAAATATTTTATACTTTTGTATTTGCGTCATTATTAAAAGTTTGAATAACCATAAATTTCCAAATGAAAGGAGTTAAAGATTATATTCTGGTTAGATCTTGAAAATTAAATACCATTATTTTTAGTTTTCCTTGACATGAATTATCTACATACTTTATATGTTGCACGCCCTAAATCATTGATTAATGAGTACAAAGTGTATACATTGCAAATGTTTTATGGTTTCCCTATATAATACTTGCATCTCAAGCTTCAAAAGCGCTCCAGTATGGGGCATACTGTTAAAAAGAGTTTATTCTTAAGGTTTCAAAATTCAACTCAAAAACTTACTTGTTGGTCTTCTTGGTGCAGGATAAACTGGGCTTGTAGCAGGAATAAAATTTGCATCTTTTTCTTCTGGTGGAGCCCGGCGAGTGGAGAGGATCGAAGAAGGCCTGGGCAGGGCAGAACGCTTCTCTGGGCTCCTCATTGCAGCATCCTACAGAGAACAAATTGGGCTATTAGCATCTGAAAAGTGTGTATCAGCTTCTTTCAATAATAGTGATCAGAATCAGAAACAAATATCTATTCATTTGAAAGTTAAATGTAAAACTGCTCAATTAAAGGGAAACTAAACATTCAGCTTTTCCTCCGAGAATAAATAATTACTCTGCAAGCAACACCACCCTCATTTCCCCAACCCTCCTACCAAAAAAACACCACCATCCTCAGCCTGTAATATTTTGTGATTTTAGCATGTCATGAGCCTTCTTAGTTCCAGCAGGCTTTAAAGCTCATTGGTAAGGTAAGGAAAACTCCATAGTAAATTCCTGAAAAGTCACATGCAGTTGCCGGGGCCTGAATCTAAAGTATAGGGGGTCTAGTTGGACCAATGAGCAGCATAGGCTTGGAGGGCCGAAGAGCCTGTCTCCTGTGCTGTATTGTTCTTTGGGAGAATATCACTATTCAGCTCTACGCAGCGCTGTCTCAACTCTCATATGAACTTAGATAGTTTCATATCAGTTTAGCATTAATTATTGATACTAGCATCATATGGTAATGTAAGGTAATGGATTCTATTATTGGCTTCTGAGATACAACAGCCATTAAATATTGCCCAGCCATATCATGCATTTATGAAGAATTAAGGCTCATAGTTTACAGAGAAATCTGCAATACAGCAGTAAACAAAAAGTCTCTGCACAGTACCGAAAAAAATTGATAAAAGAACATAGTTAGCTAATGCAATTATCACATTTCACTATTAGTGATGTTATTGGTATTCAGTAAGGGATCCAACGAGAGCATCTCAAAAACCAGCATTGCAAAACCACGAAACAGATTTCGTGGTTCAGTTTAATCAAAACATGCACAATACAAATGCTACACTTTTCATAGAAACTATAAAAACTGTTGCAGATATTCTTGAATGAACACTTAGTAAATTTCTATGACAGAACTGTCACAGCCATTCTATCTGACTTGTCTGTGCCAGCTCTCCATAAGAGCAATCTGCCTTTTTCACACTGTCCAAGACCTCTCATGATTTTGAATACTTCTGTCAAATCTTCTTTCAACCTTCTCCAAAGAAAACAGCCCCAACTTCCCCAGCCTGTACACACGATAGAAGTTCTTCATTCCTGAGACCATTCTCATGATTCTTTTTTGCTATCTCTCTCATGCCTTCACCTATTTCTTAAAGCATGGTGCCCAGAACCGAACACAAAACTTCAGCCGAGGCTGAGCCAGTGTTCTATACATGTTTAATGTAACTGCTTTGATTTTTCAACTCTATGCCCCGATTAATAAAGCCTAGGTTGCTTTATTCACCACTCCTCCTGCACCTTAAATGATTTCTGCACATACCCCCCTGGACCCCTCTGTCCTGCATACCCTTTAAAATTGTGTCCATTATTTTGCATTGCCTTTCTGTGTTCTTCTTACCAAAGCAAAACACTTCAGACTTTTATACATTAAAGCTCACCTGGCCCTCTTCCGCTGATTCCACCAACCTATCTACGACCTCTTGGAATTCTACACTATCCTCCCCACAGTTCTCATTGCTTCTAAGTTATTTGCAAACGTGCATCAGTCTAACCGAGGAACTGATCCATTAAAATATACCAAAAAGTATCACATTGACAAGTGGACAAAAGAATGCAGGTGTGAATTCATAACATTTTACTTGCCATATCACCAGTAGCAAATCTTTAGGTCAATAGATTATCTGTCAGATCTGCTAAGACTGTTATGATTGAATGAGAAAATAGAGCACGTAGAGAAAATTCTCTAGAGAAATTTCTCCCTGCATTAATGCATTGTTTCATTCTCTTTGTAATGATTAGATATCTTTGTGCGCCTATCCACCACTGTTCACTTCATGTAAAAATTTTCCTTCATTAGTTAATAGAATCTTCTGCAATGAGAGAATCTGTTATATTAAATGCAAGCCAGAGTGAAAATATCAGGCAAGATTTCAAGGAAAATTTTGTCACCTTAATTAATGATCAGCAGCAACACGAGATTAACAACCAGCAAAAATGATGTGTGCAGTTGTAACAACTGGATGAATACTGAACATGCAAAAACCTAAATATTTCACCCTCTTTTTAACCATAACAGATAATTATACAACAATAATGAAATTATCATTATTGTTATTTTTATTCCAAGTTGAAATTCAAAAATGTAAGAAATAAGACCACCTATCATGGACCATTTCTTCATCTTACCTTTCTTATGGGTTGCTCAGTCAATGAGTCTCTAGGGCCAGCAGATGAGGGTCGTGTGGGATAATAATCTAGGTCAATAAAGGCTTTTCTAGCAGCAGGACAAGTAGAATTGGGTCTTTCAGGGAGGAGGGAAGATAATTTTGAGGTAGGAATCTTTGTTAGTGCAGATGAATTCTTTTCATGAGAAAACATAAAGTAAATTAAAAAAATGATAAGACAACGAACATAAAATGAATTAAAACATAATAAATTACTAACATGTATAGACGTGTCCCAATATTTTAATGAATATAACTAAAATCTCTACGTTGGTAAAATCTCTATGTTACTAGTAACAACCACATTAAAGGCACAATGATTATCTGCTAAATTTCAGTTAATAATTACGATTCTGATTATTGAAGAGCATGGGTTTTTTTCCTATTGGCTCTGTATTATTTAGCATATCACACAAAAAAGATGCAAATTTTCAGAATTAAATTGAAATGACTACAAATTTTTATAACAATGATGGCAATTTTATGAATTATGTTTAAAAGCACTTCTGTTCTGGATAATCTGCTCAAAAAAACTGCAATACCACATATTTTAACAGAGCACAAACTGGGATAGTTTTATAATTTTCAATTCAGTGACTTAAACAATTTTTAATAAAATTCGATCGGAGTTACATGAGAAATCTCCCTATTTGCATATTGTGCTCTGTTTAGGGTCCAATTGTGTTATCAATGGAAGTTTTGTCACTGTAATTTACAATAATAATGTAAGTGTTCATAACAATGATACAAATTTTGATTTGCTTTGGATGATGCACCATATGGTGGGCTAAGTATTAACAGTTATTTGATGTTAATACTCCCATATCCTGCTACTGACATCTTATCAAGGTGAGAAAACAAGAAGAACAAAATAGATCAATACAATGTTGAATTAACTCTATGTTAAGGACATGTATTTTTCCTTCACGTTAAATGAAAACAAAATGCTTTTGAAAGTAGCCGGCTACTCAGAAAATCAAAATGAAAAATAAGGATAATGTACTAAAATGTAACATATGTGTTATTTTCTTCCGCTTGTTCAGTGTCATTGAATAAAATTCAGAAGTTATGATTTGGGAAGGTATGAAAATCCTGTCTTTGGAAGTTTACGTTAAATCATTTCAAAAGCATCATTTCTGTAGTTTTTTAAAATAAGGATATTATGAGAAATAGTTTTCAGGCACGAATAGCATTTTTAAAACAGTAGTCTATATATCACTGGACTTCCAATAATGCTACATTAGTTCTAATCTTCTATCACCTAGCTCATCACATAATAAACTGACCCACCGGACTTACCACTAACCTGACCTTCCCACTCATTAGATAACAATAGGCAACTGTGTACCAAGAGCTATTAATTAGCATTAACGATGTACGCCTGCAAAAGGAGTAATTCCACGTCAAGCGTTGCCAGGTCACATGACCACTACTTCTTATAATACAATAAAATTGCAATTAATTCCTTTACAACTGATACAAACTCTTCAAAGTTTTTTTTTAAAACATTTTTAAAAAATAATTGCAGATTCCACAGACATTTAAAATAAGTTGCGTTTTCCTTACTGTAGTGCTTCTGTAGTGCGATGTAGGTCATCACAATATGCATTAGCCTATTTTCCAGATTGCGATAAAAATGCTCCTCTGCATTCAAAACCAATGAAAACAATGCTGGAGCTTTTTTTACTGCAGTAATCTGAACTGATTTAAAGACACAAAGCCTTTTTAAATTGAAATAAACTTTCAACAGTTTCCACTTAGAGAGAAGTAAAACAGATGCTTATTTCTGCATTGCTTTTACCAACAGGATAGCTACTATAGCTTAGAAAAAGGACAATCTTGTCTCAACAATTTACTCCATTGTTTACATTTTGCAAGATTTGTAATTACAGCTGAGCCCACTTAGAACATCTGTCTAAGTTTCAAAAGCTACAGAGCCATTGGCGCTGTGTAAACCTTTAACTGACAGTTTTAAGATGCTATTAAAGGATTAGCCTTCTTCAGTGTGGTTAGTGAAATGGATGTTTGTTCTTTTTTTTTATAAACAGAATGAACACTTCAGAACACTTTTAGAATGTTGCTGACAAAGAGAAATGCATTTGTAGTTTTACATCTTGCACTTATCACGACAGATGCCAAATTTCAGAGGGAACAATGATTTTCATCCTGCAGAGAAAAGGATGCTGATTAGCAAACAAGTCAGCTCTATTGAGTTGTTGCCATGGAGAATGCACAAGGAAGTCACTGTCCCACATACTTCTCTTTATTTTAAATAAAGGTGCAGTGCCTGGATATATTACTTTTACCTGCAGAAGACAGATCCCTGTACATGAATTGATGTAGCTTACGGTAAGCATTAAGTGAGCAATGTTGTGAGCCTGACTGATAATCCTAAATTGGTTGTTGGTATAATTCTAGTGTAATTTTATGAGGGGGAAAACCAGAGATGGGAAGAAATAATAAATGGTGAGGACAATATGAGAGAGTAAGGAGTGGATAGAGGAGTGAGAAATCATGGAGGGCACATGAAAAGGCACGCGAGTTTGGTGGGAGTAAAGATTTTTAAATTTAATTTTTTTAAGTTTATTTATTAGTATCAGAAGTAAACTTACATTAACACTGCAATGATGTTACTATGAAAATCCCTTAGTCGCCACATTCCAGCGGGAGTGTTCGGGTACACAGAGGGAGAATTTAGCATGGCCAATGCAACCGACCAGCACATCTTTGGATTGTGAGAGGAAACCAGAGCATCTGGAGAAAACCCACGTAAACACGGGGAAACTGTGCAGACTCTGCACACTCAGTGAGCCAAGCTGCAAATTGAACCTGGGTCTCTGGTGCTGTGAGGAAGGAGTTAACCACTGCGCCATGAGTCACCCATACCATGGGGTGAGGGTAACAGTTTGAGGGTCTAATGATTATCATTAAAACTGGACCATATCCCAATAAATCAAAAATGGTGTTCTGCTCTGCCGACCTGCTTTTGTTATTACCTCAGGCCTACCCTCTGGAGGCAACAGACAGGACTCCATTCTGCACCCGTTTTCTGAAACAAAAATATAGTAGATGGGGACCTTTTTAAAGGAGACGATCATTGATTGGATTTGATTTGTTGGTTATGGAATTGCTCACTCTCTATACAGCATGCTGCATCCATTTCCCAACTCTACCTGTCCACATCCTCCAGGAAAATCCAGCCCATTATTTGAGCTGTTGAACATAGAGCAGTACAGCACAGTACAGGCTGTTCGGCCCTCAGTTGCGCTGAGCTTTGTCCAAAACCAAGATCAAGCTATCCCACTCCCTATTTTTTCTTTTACATTCTTTGCCTCCACTCCCTCCCTACTCTGACTCCATTCCTCCCTTCTCCCCCATCGACCTTCACCCAGAAAAAGTGACCCCACACTCGCAGTGTACCCGAATACTCCGAGCAAAGTGATGTTGCAGTCATTAGGACATTACACAGATCTTATATTCTGTACTCCCAACCGCAGGAAATAACCTATCAGGTTCTATGCTTTCAGAATCTTGTACATAGGGGAAGGACATGATTGCCTGAGTTATACAGAGCAGTTGGCCAGACAAGGGCTTTATTCCTTGGAACGTAGGAGAATGAAGGGTGATCTTATTGAAGTGTATAAAATCATGAGGGGCTCAGATAAAATGAACACACAATCTTTTTTCCCAGAGAAGGAGAATTAAAAATTAGAGGGCAGAGATTTTAAGGTGAGAGGGGAAAGATATAAAAGGAACCTGAGGGGCAACTTCTTCATGCAGCGGGTAATATTTATATGGAAGGAGCTACCAAAGTGGCTGAAGCAAGTTCAAAGAATGTTACAGCACAGGAACAGGCTCTTTGGTCCTCCAAGTTTGCATCAATCATGCTGCCTGACTGAACTAAACCCCCTATTCTTCCAAAGACCATATCACTCTATTCCCATCCTATTCATGTATATGTCAAGATGTTCCTTAAAAGTTATCATATCTGCTTCCATTAACTCTCCCAGCAGTCACTATTCTGTGCAAAAAAATTACCTCATACATCTCCTTTAAACTTTGCCCCACACACCTTAAATCTATGCCCTCTACTAATTGACTCATCCAATCTGGGAAAAGGCCTCTATCTGTCGATGCATCTCTAATCTTGTAGACTTTTACTAGGTTGTTCCTCAACTCCGTCATTCCACTGAGAACAAACCAAGTTTCTCCAACCTCGCCTCATAGCTAATGCCCCCATACCAGGCAATATCCTGTTAAATCTTTTCTGTACCCTCTCCAAAGCCTCCATATCTATCTGGTAATGTGGCAACCAGAATTGAACACTATACTCCAAGTGCCACATTCCAGCAGGAGTGTTCGGATTACAGAACTAAGGTTCTATAAAACTGCAACACAACTTAAGGCAAGCATGCCGTATGCCTTCTTGACTACCTTCACTTTGCTTCCACTTCATGACATATGTACCTGTACACCCAGATCCCTGTGCCATCAATACTCTTAATGGTTCTGCCAATTACTATACATTTCCTATCTGTATTAGGCCTTCCAAAATGCATTACCTCACACTTGTCTGTATCACACTCCATCTTGTAGAGATGCTGGCGTTGGACTTGGGTAGTAAGAACACAGTAAGAGTCTAGTAACACCAATTTTAAATCCAACCAATTTATTTGATAGTAAATTTGCGAGCTTTCGACACTGTGTCTTCGTCAGGCAAATGCAGACCAGAACACTGCATTTGCCTGACGAAGACACAGTGTCGAAAGCTCGCAAATTTACTATCAAATAAATCAGTTGGATTTAAAATTGGTGTTGCTAGATTCTTACTGAGTTCTTATTACACTCCATCTGCCATCTCTCTGCCCAAGTCTCCAACTGTTGTCCTGTTGTATCCTCTGATGGTCTTCATAGTTATCCGCAAATCCACCAACCCGTGTGTCATCTACAAACTTACTAATTAAACCAGTTACATTTTTCTCCAAATCATTTGCATATGTTACAAATAGCCAAGGTCCCAGCACTGATCCCTGAAGAACGCAATTTGTCACAGCCCTCCACTCAAAAATACAGCCTTCCACTGCTATCCTCTGTGTTCAATGACCAAGCCAGTTTTGTAACCACCTTTGCAGCTCATCTGTAGTCCTATGCAACCTCACCTTCTGCACTAGTCTGCCATGAGGGACCTTTTCAAAGGCCTTACTGAAGTCCACGTAGGCAACATTCACTCCCTACCCTCATTAATCATCTTCATCACTTCCTCGAAAAACTCGATCAAGTTAGCAAAATACGACCTCCCTTTTACAAAACCACGTTGTCTCTTATTAATATATCCACTTATTTCCAAGTGGGAGTCAATCCTGTCTCGAAGAATCCTCTCCAATAATTTCCCTCCCACTGATGTCAGGCTCACCAGCCTGTAATAACCTGGATTATTTTATTCTTGCTCCCCTTCTTAAACAAAGGAACAACATTATCTATTCTCCAATCCCCTGGGAGTATCCCTGTAGCCAGTGAGGATACAAAGATTTCTCTCAAGGCTCCAGACATTTCCTCCTTTGCCTCTCAGTATTCTGGAGTATATCCTATCAGGCCCTCGGGTCTTGTCTACTTTAATGTTTCTCAGGAACTCCAATACCTCCTCCTTTTTGATCTGAACATGACTCAGACTATCAACACACCCTTTCGCAGACTCATCATCCAAATTCTCTTTGTGAATATTAATGCAAAATTCTCATTAAACACCTTGCCCATTTCCTCTGGCTCCACGCATCAATTCTCTCCCCTGTCCTGAGTGGGCCAAGCCTCTCCCCAGCTACCATCTTGCTCTTTATGTATGCATGAAAGCCTTGGGGTAACCTTGCTGGCCAATGACGTTTTGTGACTCTGGTTAGCCTTCCTTATTCTTTGCTTAAGTTTCTTTCTACTTTTCTTGTTTTGTATGTTCCCAGCCTCCTACCTTTGACAAATGCTTTTTCTCTTTGACTACACTCACAATATCTCTCATTATCTAAGGTTCCCAAAACTTGCTACACTTATCCTTCATCCTTACAGGAATGTGCCAGTCCTGAATCCCGATCAACTTACACTTGGAAAACTCCCACATGCTAGATGTTAATTTACCCTCAAACTCTGCCCCCAATTTACATTCTTCAGCTCCTGCCTAATATTGTTGTAATTAGCCTTCCCCTAATTTAACACATTCACTTGGGGACGACACTTATCTTTCTTATCCATTAGTACTATAAAGCTTTCTGAATTGTGATTACTGTTCCCGAACTACTCCCTAATACTAGGTTCAGTACTGTCCCTTCCCTGGTTGGACTATCTACATACTGTTTCAAGAAGCCCTCCTGGGTGCTCCTTACAAACTTTGCCCCATCCATGCCGTTACTACTAAGCAAGTCCCAAACAATATAGGGGAAGTTAAAATTTCCCACCTAAATTGTTAAATGTTACTTTTATGCCTTGCCAAAATCTGCCCACAGATCGGTTTCTTTATATTCCACTGGCTGTTGGGCGGCCGATAGTAAACTGCCAACATTGTGACTACACTCTTCCTGTTCCTGAGCTCTATCCGTATTGCTTCATTATGCAACACTCCGAAGTGTCCTCCCTCATTAATCAGTAGTACAATCCCCCACTTTTTTTTTTTTACATCCTTACATATCCCACCTCAAACATCTGTATCCTGGAAGCTACCAATCCCATCCTTCCCTTAACCAAGTCTCTGTATCAGCAACATCTTCATAGTTCCAAGTACTATTCCAAGCTCTAAGTTGCCTGTTACACTTCTCACATTGAAAGAGATGTTCAATGGCAACATTTAAAAATCATTTGGATAAGTTACGTGTATAGGAAAGGATTAGAGGGATACGGACCAAACACAGGCAATTGGGACTAGTTGGGGCAGCACCATAATCAGCATGGACCGGTTGGGCCAAAGAGCCTGTTTCTATGCTGTATTGCTCTATAACTCTGTACTCAATAATGCAATATCCACAAGCCTCTGGGCTTGGGAATTCTGTAGACACACAACCTGCTGAGTGTAGAAATTATTTTCATTTCAGTCCTAAATGATGGGTAATTTCTCCCGAGCTTAAGCTCCTTTGTTCTGTGCTCAGCTGGAGGAAACAACTTATCAATTTCCACTTTTATCAAGCTCTTTCAAAATCCTGAATGTACCAGAAGGACATGACTGTACTGGAGAGGGTGCAGAGGAGATTCACCAGGATAAAACCACGGGGAGAGACTGGGTTTGCTTCTCCCGGAACAGAGGAGGCTGAAGGGGTGATCTGATAGAGATGTATAAATTGAGAGGTATTGAGAGGGTAGACTTCAAGAAACGTTTCCTTATGGCAGAGGAATCTGAGACCAGAGGGCATAAGTTTAAAGTGACGAGTAAGTGGTTTAGAGGGGACCTGAGGAAAAGTTGTTTTCACCAGAGGATGATGGAAAAATGGGATGTGCCGCCTGAGGAGGAGGTGGAGGTGGAGGCAGGAACTCTCACAATATTTAAGCATTTGGACGAGCACTTAAATCATCAAGGCAGAGTAGGCTATGGACCGAGTGCTGGTAAATGGGATTAGTATTTGATGTTCACATAGATATGGTGGGCTGAAGGCTTGTTTCTATGCTGCATGACTGTTTTCATCAGGTCACCTCTCAATTTTAAACTCCAGAAAGTATACATACAGCTCAGTTTACTCAGCTTCTCATCATAGGACAAGCCTCTCATCCCAGGGGCCAATTTAGTGGATCTCTCCTGTACTACTTCCAGGGAAAATATCTTTTCTTCATGTGGAAGCTAAAACTACACACAATACTCCACGTGTGGTTTCATCAAAGCCCGGTACAATCGCTGCAAGACTTCCTTATTCTTGTACTCCATTCCCCTCATAGCAAAGGCCAATATGCCATTTGCCTTCATAATTGCTAACTGTTCTTGTATGTTAATTTTCTGAATTTTTTGTATGAATACACCTAGATTTCTCTGATCAACATCTGGAAGTTTTAAGCTTCATTAAAGTTCTTCCATTTTTCTGTTCTCACCGTCAACGTTTATAATTTACATTTCCCAATGATACACCATCTGCCTTTTTGTTGCACATTCACCTTTGTGTTTTGCCTTCTTGTGGCCCATTTACATCTTATTATGGCTTCTTTGTGTGTTTTTTACAGCTTACATTCCCACCTTGCTTTGTAAGATCAGAAAAACATAAGAGGTCAGATTAATTACTCTCAGCTTCTTCATCTAAGTAATTAATCTAATAAGTAGTCTCACAACACCAGGTTAAAGTCGAATAGGTTTATTTGATAGCACGAGCTTTCAGAGCAACGCCCCTTAAGCTGATGAAGGTGGATCCTGAGTTACTCACAATTTATACTAATTACTTATGATGTGGAGTTGGTGGTGTTGCCCCTTCACCTGATGAAGGGACAATGCTCCAAAAGCTCGTGCTATCAAATAAACCTGTTGGACTTTAACCTGGTGTTGTGAGACAACTTGCTGTGCCCACTGCAGTCCCATACCAGCAACTCCATATCATAATTAATTAATATAACTTGTAAGTAACTCAGGATCCAGCCCTGAACTTTGCAACACACCACTTATAATTGCAAGGTGACAACTTGAAAATGTCTGGTTAATTCCTACTGTCTGCTACCAATCCCTTAATTTCTTGTTCAATGCTAAATTGAGGAGAGCGGATCAACGAAGCCACGTAGAACCCATAGCACGGAGAGTTAATATCATACACAAGTAAAAGAAAGGAGATAATGCAGTGAGATAGAGACTGAAATAAAGAAGGGGAATAATTACTAGCTGGTGATCTTTAAAAATTTATTAGCACTAAAAGTGAGCTTACATTAACACAGATGTTACCATGAAAATCCCTTATTTGCCAAGCTCCAGCACTTATTTAGCATGGCCAATGTTCCTAACCAGCATGTCTTTTGGACTGTGGGAGGAAACTGGAATATGCGGAGTAAACCGGCAGACAAGGGGAGAACGTGCACACTCCACACAGTGACACAAGCTGGGAATCAAACCCACATCCCTGGTGCTGGGGGGGCAGCAATGCCAACCACTGTTGCACCCCAACACTCAGACTGCAGGCAGGATTTTATTGCCGCTTTACACCCATTTTGCAGCAGGAAAATGCCATAAAATCAGGTATAAAGTGGCTGGCACGGTTTTTGCAACTGGCGGGATTTTACGACACCCAGATTTCCACCTGATCAGCCTCTCGTCAGAAATGGATGAGGGGCTGCTTAATTTGTCTAAATTTAATTAAGTATTTATTTGTGTTTAGTGAGTCCGGCGCTCAATCACCCAGGCTTGCTAGCTTTTATGGACTCGCCGGGAGAGGTTTTCTCAGCCAAGGAAAACACCTGCCCCCACCCCCCCATGAATGGAGAACACTGCAGTCGTGTTGACCTTGTCAATGGAAGCAGAAGCCATTGAAGCCCCCCCAGGGTGCATCTTGGTTAGTATCAGAGAGGCACTCCAGACTGGCACCTTGGCAATGCCCATGGGACAGTGCTAAGGGGCCAGGTGAATGGGGAGCAGGGTGTGTGGGGGAGGGGCCAATAAGAGTGGAAGGGTCAACTACCATTCTACACGTGGAGCAGAGGGCGGTGGTCAGTGGGGGAGGGAGTGGGCCATGATCTGTGTGGGGAGGGGGTCCATGATTTATGGGAAGAGATGGGAGCGGACGCAATTGGTCTGGGTGCAGAGGTGGGGGGGAGAGGTTGGGCAGGGGTTGCATGTCAGACTGCGGGTCCCCACAATTGCTGGGGGCCGGTGGGGGTGTGGCTACTTGAGGCTGCCTGCAGAGGCAGGGGCCTGACAACTCGGCCTTTGTCTGTCAGAGCCCTGCTGCTGTTAATGCACATGTATGCAGAGGTCTGCCCTCTACAAGCTGTTTGGTGAGTTAAGCCCTGCCCACTGTCTCTCTGGTCAGAAACATCAGTCCAAAGTTTCAGAGACAGAATGCATAAGATTGGGCCTGAAAACTCACCCAAAAACAGATCCCAGTTTCACACCCACCCGACACTTAGGAATAAAATCTTGTAAAATTTCCACCCTGTAAGTGTTTGAGGACCACATGAAAACTAAGCAAGAAATAAGGATCCAAACACAGAGCAAAGTAAATAGAAAGCGAAAAGAAAACAAAGTTGGAACTGCCAAGGGAAGAGAAAGGATTCTTTTGACAGTGTGCAACAACCAACTCACTGAATAACACTTTTTGGAATTTTAATGCTGAAATCCCAACAACATTGTGACAAATACAAATTTATATTGGTAATGAAAAAATTGCTAATTTTGTTAGGTGTTCTGATGGTTTATGATTACTGTGATGGGCAGAGGCAGAATAGATTTGCATGATTTCACATAGAACTATAGAAACTATTGAATAGTTACAGCACAGATGGAGGCCATTTGTCCCATCTTGTCCATACCATAGAGAAGTTACTCATAGCACCTCACAGCATTTTGAATATTCTGATCTCACAAAATTTAATTTTTTTTAAAGTATATTGCTCCATGCCCATTCACTAACAAAACCGGAAGTCGTCATTAGGAGGCTTGCCGGTAGTTGTAGTTTTTTAAGCTATATAAGTACTAACCTCTGGGTATTGGCCTCATTGTTCCCTTGGAGCAGCACGGAGAGGCAGCGATTTGGGAGAGCGTAAAGTTCGAGTGTTAAGTAATTTTTAACTTTTTCTCTTTGTTTAAAATAGCGAGCGGGGGTAGTTTTTTGCCGTTTTTATTTAAACTAACAAGAAACCGGAAGTCGTCATTAGGAGGCTTGCCGGTAGTTGTAGTTTTTCTCTCTGACTCATTTGCCTGAGGAAGACACAGAGTGTTGAAAGCTCGCTTTTTTACTATCAAATAAATCGGTTGGATTATAAATTGGTGTTGCTAAATTCTTACTGAGTTCTTACCACCCCAATCCAACGCCGGCATCTGTATATCTATAAATTGGTCAGAGAGGAAACCCGATACTCTACACAGGTAGAGTATCCCACCCTCCCCCCTCCTCCCTCCTCTAACCTAATAATAAGTGTGTGGGAAGTTTTTGTTTTCTCTCCTGGAAATTAAAGTATCAGGGATGGCAGTGCAGGCAGTACGTTGCACCTCCTGTAGTACGTAGGAGGTGAGGGACACCAGTAGTGTTCCTGCTGATTATACCTGCAGGAAGTGTGCCCATCTGCAGCTCCTTGAGGATCGTGTTAAGGAGCTGGAGCTGGAGTTAGAGGAACTCAGGATAATTCGAGAGGTTGAGGAGGATATTAGCAGGAGTAACAAAGAGATAGTCACTCCTAAAAGTGATTCTTGGGTAACTATTAGGAGGAGGGGTAAGAAGCAATCGGGTAGACAATCCCCTAGGGCTGTTCCCCTCCAAAACAAATTTTCTGTCCTGGAGGCTACAGTTGAGGAAGAATCAACTGGAGATGACCAAAGGGAGCAGGTCTCTGGGGGTGAGCCTGCTGGGAATGCTCAGGTGGGTGGGGGGAATAAGAGATTGGGCCTAGTAATTGGAGACTCCATTGTTAAGGGGATAGATAGGAGAGTAAATAGTAATAAAAGGGACTCAGGGCTGGTGTGTTGCCTCCCAGTGGCTGGGGTCCAGGATGTCGCACAGTGGGTTTTTAAGATTCTTAAGGGAGAGGGGAGTCAGCCCCAAGTCATAGTTCATGTAGGGACACATGATATAGGTAGGACAAGGGAAGGGGATATTAAACAGAAATTTATGGAATTGGGGTGGAAGCTTAGGGCCAAAACTGGCAGAATGGTTATCTCTGGACTCTTGCCTGTGCCACGGGATAGTTTAGAGAAGAACAGAGAGAGGGAATGTTTGAACTCGTGGCTGCGGGGATGGTGCAGGAGGGAGGGGTTCAGGTTCCTGAACAATTGGGACCTCTACAAGAGAGATGGTCTACACCTGAACCAGAGGGGAACTAACATCTTGGGGGGAAAATTTGCAAAAGCTATGCAGGGGGCTTTAAACTGATTCAGAGGGGGGGTGGGATCCTGAGTAGTTGGGGTGCTAAGAGGGATGAGAATAGGGGGGTCATAGAGGAGAACTGTAAAACACAGCAGCGTACGGGTGGAGTAGGGCATGGTTTGAAATGCGTATACTTTAATGCAAGGAGTATTCGCAATAAGGTGGAGGAACTTGCAGCTTGGATCAGTACCTGGAACATCGATGTTGTGGCCATTTCAGAGACTTGGGTAGAGCAGGGACAAGAATGGATGTTGCAGGTTCCGGGGTTCAAATGCTTTAGTCGGAGTAGAGAAGGAGGTAGAAGGGGGGGAGGAGTGGCAGTATTAGTCAAAGACTGTATCACAGTGACAGAAAAGAAGTTTGATGAGGACTTGTTTGTTGAGGTAGTATGGGCTGAGATTAGAAACAGGAGAGGAGAGGTCACCCTGTTGGGAGTCTTTTATAGACCTCCTAAAAGTTCTAGAGAGGTAGAGGAAAGAATTGCAAAGTCGATCCTGGACAGGAGTGAAAGTAATAGGGTAATTGTTATGGGGGACTTTAACTTTACTAATATTGATTGGAATAGCTATAGCTCTAGCTCATTAGAGGGGTCTGTTTTTGTACAAAGTGTGCAGGAAGGTTTTTTGACTCAGTATGTAGATAGGCCAAATAGAGGTGAGGCTACATTGGATTTGGTGCTGGGCAATGAGCCAGACCAGGTGTTAGGCGTGGAGGTTGGTGAACATTTTGGTGATAGTGACCACAATTCGGTTACGTTCACCTTAGTGATGGATAGGGATAGGCATGAAGCTGGGGGCAGTAGTTATACCGGGGGGAAGGGTAATTATGAGGCCATAAGGAGAGAATTAGGGTGCATAGGTTGCACTAGGAAACTACAGGGACTGGGAACATCTGAAATGTGGAGCTTATTCAAGGAGCAGCTGCTGCGAGTCCTTGATAAGTATGTCCCTGTCAGGCAAGGAGGAAATGGTCGAGTAAGGGAACCATGGTGTACTAAAAAAGTTAATTCGCTAGTTAAAAGGAAAAAGGAGGCTTATGTCAGGATGAGGCTTGAAGGCTCAGTTAGTGCAATGGATAGCTATAGATTAGCCAGGAGGGAGCTAAAGAGTGAGTTAAGAAGAGCTAAAAGAGGACATGAGAAGACTTTGGCTGATAGGATCAAGGAGAATCCTAAAGCTTTCTTTAGATATGTTAAGAATAGAAGATTGGTTAGGGCAAGAGTAGGGCCAGTCAGAGACAGCAGTGGGAAGTTGTGCGTGGAGCCTGAAGAGATTGGAGAGGCACTGAATAAATATTTCTCTTCGGTATTCACGCAGGGAGACGTAAATGTAGTTGTGGAGAACACTGGGATACAGGGTTGTAAACTAGAAAGTATTGAAGTAGATAAGGAGGAGGTGCTAGATATTCTTGAGGGTTTGAAAATAGATAAGTCCCCTGGGCCGGACGGGATTTACCCTAGGATTCTCTGGGAGGCAAGAGAGGTGATTGCAGAGCCTCTGGCTCTGATCTTCAGGTCGTCGTTGGTTACAGGTATAGTTCCGGAAGACTGGAGGATAGCGAATGTGGTCCCATTGTTCAAGGGGAAGAGATACTTTCCAGGGAATTATAGGCCAGTGAGTCTTAATTCTGTTGTGGGTAAAGTATTGGAGAGAATTATTAGGGATAGGATTTATAGTTATTTAGAGAGAAATGAATTGATTGGGGATAGTCAGCATGGTTTTGTGAAGGGTAGGTCGTGCCTTACTAACCTTATTGAGTCTTTTGAAAAAGTGACCAAAGAGGTGGATGGGGGTAAGGCGGTTGATGTTGTATATATGGACTTTAGTAAGGCGTTTGATAAGGTGTCCCATGGAAGGCTTCTGCAGAAAATGCAGATGTATGGGATAGAGGGTGATTTAGCTAATTGGATTAGGAATTGGCTAGCGGATAGAAGACAGAGGGTGGGGGTTGATGGGAGATATTCATCGTGGAGTTCGGTTACAAGTGGTGTACCTCAGGGGTCTGTTTGGGGCCCCTGCTGTTTGTAATTTTTATAAATGATCTGGATGAGGGTATTGAAGGATGGATTAGTAAATTTGCGGATGACACTAAAGTCGATGGAGTGGTAGATAGTGAAGAGGGGTGTTATAGTTTGCAGAGAGACTTGGACAAGTTGCAGAGCTGCGCTGAGAGGTGGCAAATGGAGTTTAATGTGGAAAAGTGTGAGGTAATGCACTTTGGCAGGAATAATAAATGTGTAGAGCATAGGGCTAATGGTAGGACTCTTAATAGTGTTGATGAACAGAGGGATCTTGGTGTAAGTGTGCATAGATCCCTGAAAGTTGGCAATCAAGTCGATAAGGTTGTTAAGAAGGCATACGGAGTTTTAGCTTTTATTGGTAGGGGGATTGAATTTCGGAGCCGCAACATCATGTTGCAACTGTACAAAACTCTAGTGCGGCCGCACTTGGAGTATTGTGTGCAGTTCTGGTCCCCACATTATAAGAAAGATGTGAGGCATTGGAGAGGGTACAGAGGAGGTTTACCAGGATGTTGCCTGGTATGGAGGGCAGGTATTATGAGGAGAGGCTGAGGGATTTGAGATTGTTTTCGTTAGAAAGGAGGAGGCTAAGAGGGGACCTGATCGAAACATATAAGATGATTCGAGGTTTAGATAGGGTGGACAGTGATAGCCTTTTTCCTAGGATGGAGAAAGCTAGCATGAGGGGACACAGCTTTAAATTAAGGGATGATAGTTATAGGACGGATATCAGAGGTAGGTTCTTTACCCAGAGGGTGGTTAGGGAGTGGAATGCCCTGCCTGAGGCAGTTGTAGACACGCCAAGTTTGGTGGCATTTAAGAGGTTAGTTGATAAGTTTATGGAAGAGAAGCGAATGGTTTAGTTTGGAGGGTCATTGCTTTTTTCATAATTGGTCGGCGCAACATCGATAGCCAAAAGGCCTGTTCTGTGCTGTAATGTTCTATGTTCTATTCTGTAAGTTTTACTGAAAATAATAACATTAGCCAGATGCAAGTATTCACAATTTTTTTGATGTTAATAGCAGTAAAATCCATCTGGCAGAATTTACTAGTTTTAACAGAATGTTTCTGTACATGCGTGCACAATACATCACACATCTACACCTATGAACTAAAAGCGACTCAAAATTACCCAAAGACTAGAAAAAAAGCAAAACACACGTAAAGGTAATGCTTTCAGAAGATGGGTCATGTACATAGATTATACTGGACATTTTAAGAAACATCTGTCACTTTGACATAAACATATCTCAATGTTTTTAGCTAAAAAATGAAAACTTCAAATGTTGTAAAAATTGTCCCAACGACCATACCTCACAGAGGGTGTGTGTGTATCGGATAATTTACTTACTGTTATTCTCTCCTTGGGTTGCCTAGCAACTGAGAATTTCTGGTCTATCACATAGGCACCTTCAACACTTCCAGCAGCTGAGCAAAGAGAGTATTAATATTAAAATATAACAGTCCGGACCTCAAAAAATTACAGTCAGATACAAATCAAGACGCATATGAAAGCAAAGACATTTAAAATTAGTGTTGTAAAAGATGGAAAGCAAAGTAATAAAGTACTAATTGTCAAAAATAATTTAAAAAAGCTCCTTGTACATAAATAACTTTTAATAAATTAAATCACTTTTAAACAACATAAATTTAAAACATAAGTCGCATGTAAAGCAAGTTATACCTAAATATCTCTAAACACAAGAGAAATTAATGTGAATGGATATCATGATGCAGGCTGCCAACACTTTCCCACCAGCACACAGCAATCTATGCAAACTTCCACATTAAGAATTATGCCACCACTTCAAGGTTAAGACCACGGTACTTGCAAGCTTGTGCACGACAAGCATGTGTGATCATGACTGCTGTAGAAAAAAAAATGAAAAGCGCTGAATACAGATAAACTTGCAACAGCCCAGGGGCTGAAAGAAAGAAAGTGACACAGTAAAAAAAAAAAGCCAGTATAGCAATGAAGTCCATGTTTGCCAGCCACATTGCAGTGTTTACACAGTCACCTGTCTGCTTCCGTTTAGTACAAGGAACGTGAGCTGGTCTATGATATCTTACAGCTGGTTTTAAAATGATTTTCCTGGAAGGAGATCGGGTCTGAATTTCTGACTTTTTAGCAAGTTCAGACTTCTTATAGGCTGTTAGAGAGGAAAAACAAGAGCAAATATATGAGGACAGGAACAAAGTGGTACTCAGGTGGAATGCTCAATATCCACTTTTCATTAAAGAATTTAATAGAGAACAATTTAGGAAATTAGATATTACTACTTCTTGTTATTCTTTATTCTCTAAGACTTCCACAACCAAATCTCACAGAGAACATAATATGGTTACATTGGCACAGTACAAACACCTCACACCACAAAAATGCAACAAGAAAATAAGAATTGCTTCTTTTGTATGAACCTTTTCTCTTCTTTTTGTCTTCTTTGGAGACTGCACTATCTTTTTTAATTATTTTTCTCTCAGGTGTGGAAACTCTGTTCTTTCCGGTTTTTAATACCTTCCCTTTCCTATGTTTATCCAAAGAGAGGCTGCTGAATTCCTTCTCTGTTTTCTCCTGTTTAGTAACAGCAGCTGGCTGTGTTACTATGATACTGTCTTCATCTGCAGAATTAGAGTGCAAGAAATCACTTTAATAGCAACAGGGATACAACACCAAAAATAAAAGCACAAACCAAATTCACGTTACTTTTTAAAAAGCTCAGTAAAGTTAAGGAATACAGTGTAGAGTAACAGAGCGCTTATTTATTTTTTAACCGAGATTTTACCATCTCATCATGGCTGATAGTTAAGTCTTTATAGGCACCTTGAGTATCCATCCAGAGGCTGTCTGTGTCCACTACTGATTCATCAATACTCTCATCTTCTTTCAGGTCCGTAGGAATCTCAATCTTCTCCGGAATAAGTGCAATTTGGACGGCTTTTTCAGGTAGCTCATGGATTTGTTCTTCCGTTGACTGAATTTGTTCACCTGGGGTAAAAACGTCCTCAACATCACCATCATCAGGCATGGCAAATCTCACATTGTGGCCAATGTCCTTTCCTCCTTCTAATGTGGTCTGGACAACTGTAATTATGTCATCTTCTACTGTAATAACAGATTCTACAATTCCTCTCTCTTTATCAGCTTCTTCCACAGGAATAACATTCTCAGATATTTCGTAGTCAGCAGTATCTGTTTGTAAAACTATTTCTGGCACAGTAACCTCAAATGGTAAACTTGACTTAGCTTCTTCTTTCATGGTTTTTTGGACTTCAGCTGGTTCTTGGACAGGAACAGTTTCTTCAAAGATTTGATGATCACCATAACCCATTGTTGAAACTTCAGATGCAATAACTTCACCGGGTGTAGCTCTAGTTTTATTTTCCATGATTTCTGTAGGTTGATCTATTGTGCACTCAGCAACATCGCTGGGAACGTGAGGTGCTGTTGCATCTTTCATTGTATTCTCAGTTTGAATAATTTCTTGCACAGGACCAGATTTCTCAATTATTTTGTGATCAAAATGCACAGATTCTAAATCATCTTTTAGTGCAATGATCTCACTGGACAGAACAGGCTGAGCATCATCCTTCCTCAAGTTATTAGCTTCAACTGATTCTGGAGCAGGGACAATGTCCATGGACACTTGATCAATTTGCTCCATTTTTAAACTTACTTCAGATATTACAACTTCATCAGGCAAACTAGGCTCAGTGGAATCTACCATAATTTTCTCAAGTGGAGTAGTTTTTTGTGTAGGCACAATGTCGTCAGATATTTGATGATCAACAATCTCAGTCTTTATACATGTTTCTGATAAGGCAGCCTTATTGGGCGAACCAGATTCAGCTCCCACAATCTCTTGAAGTTGTGGTGTCTCCTTAGCAGGAGAAGCTGTTTCAGGCACTTCCGGAGAAACAGATTCTGGTACAATTACCTCACTGGGCAGAGGTTCATCTTCTAAGGCTTTTTTAGGTTGAACTGAGTCTTGAATAGGAGAATCTTTCTTAAAAATTGTGTGATCCAAGCTGTCTATTTCTATATCTACATCCAGCACGTTATCCTGTCTGGGTAAAATAGGCCTTGGTTTGTCTTCCAAGAATTTCTTGGGATGAGCTAGTTCTTGAACAGAAGCACTTTTCTCAGACTGTTTGTGATCTATAACCTTTGGTTCAAAACCTACTTGCGGCAGAGTAACTTTGTTGGGCAAACTAGACCTTCGTTTATCTTCCAAGCGTTCCCTAGGTTGAACTGGTTCCCAAACAGAAGTCTCTTTCTCTGCCAGTTTGTGATCAACACATTTAATTTTCGAAGATAGTTCTGATACTGTAACTGTACTACGTAAACCAGACAAATCATTACTTTTATTGAGTTTTTCTGTTTCATGATTTGGAAGCTTCTTTGGAGAGAGGTTGTTTGCAGTTCTCTGAGTGTCGATGCTGGTGGTTGTATTTTGAATGTTAGATTCTTTCTGTGTAAGTTCATCAGACACTTGGACTGGCACAGGTTCTGTCTTGGTAACCTGGCTTGAAACACTTGACAAAACTGATTCATCCGATTTTGTTTCTGACTGTGCTTCTAAAATAGGAGCTATTTTTAATTCCCTGTCTTCTGACAGGGTGCTAATTCTAAAATGAGAATCTTCTTTCTGCTTATTTACATCTATTTGCCTCCTGATACTTTCCTCATCTATTGTCTGTGAGGCAGTGCGGATCTGGTGAAGGAAAATGCTGCCATCTTCTAGAGGACTTTTAACTTCCTCAGGAGTTGGTAAGGGAGCTGAGTATTCAAAAACGCAGTAGCCCATTTCCTCTGCCTGACTAACATTTTTAATAATTAATTTGATGCTGTCGGTTAAAGCCTCTGAACCAGAAGCAATATTTTCAGCGGCAGGTTCTCCAGACATGGATGCTTTTCGAGTCATTTCTGTTTCTGTGCCCTCAGAGCTCAGTCTCGTTCTTGTAATTCCTAAATCCAACATTTCAGGTAAGTCAGGAACCACAACAGTGTCATTTTTGTACTCATCCTTCAAAGCGCGGGCATAAGTATATTGTGAATCTAACTGCAGGCTTTCTTCAGCTGATTTCTCATCTTTTCCCACTTCAACAGGGAAATAAACATGTTTCTCCTCAGCAGGTGTAGTTACTGGGAAAAAGTCTGCTGACTCCTCTAAGCTCATTCCCCTGGTACAGGCAAGAATATCAGAGGCCAATGGAGACAAAGATTCTGGGGGACCTTGGCTGTCTGTTTCTGCCTGTAGTGCTGTTGAATCTAAAGGTGTTGTCGGTAAATTCAGAACTAGCTTTTGTAGTTCTTTACTGATACTTGCATCAGCACTAGAATCAGGTTGTTGGGACATGGCTCTGGAGTCTTCCTCTGGATGCTGAGTAAATAAACTAATTTCATTTCCTGTAGTGGATTTAGTCTGTATATCAGCAGGCAAAGCTGCCTGTGCAAGTGTACTATAATCAATACTTTGCGCTGATATATTGTTTTCAACTTTGTGGGCATCAGCTTTTGATTTTTCATGCGGGACTTCAGAGAACTGTGGTATACTATGAGGAAGTCGTGAATCGTTTTCATTTGTGATGGTCATTTCATAATAACCATCTTCAAATTGCTTGATACTATTTTCCCCATTGTCTTTCAAAACAAACGTTTCAAAATACTTTGACATTTCTGGTTGATCCAAATCTGTCTTGTCTTTTACACTCGTATCAAAAGTGTCAGTCATTTTGTTCTGCACCATTGGACTAATTGAACTCTCTGCACCTTTATCAGAAGGAACCCTGGTGTCAGTCAAGGTGAGGACACCTTGTGCTTCCAATTCTTTCTCCTGAGCAGGTACCTGTTGCGTGCTTCTCTCTTCAGTTTTTGTGTGTATATCATGAATATTTTTGATATCCACAACACATGGCTCGCGTTTAATTGTCTCAAGTGTAGAGTCGCTACTTAAAGCATCAGCTCTGTCACTTGTAGTGGGTTGCAAGTCAGGTTTTACACTTTGATTAAATTCTTCCACACGTGACTGAGCAGTTACAACTTCTGCTACCTTAAGGTTGGCTTCATCCATTTCCTTTAATGGAAGGTTGGTTATTAGTTGTTCAGGCACATGTTTAGGTAATTCAGTTTGTACTAAGTTGATGGGACTGGACATTGTCTCTTCTGCTGATGGTTTCCCATTCAAATAATGTTGTGCATTTTCTGCGGAGCTGTATTCAATAGTTTCTGATCTGTCTTCTGGCATTGAAAATACATCCTCTATGTGTTCAACCGATTTTATTGTATCTAATGTCTCTTTCCTTTTATTACTTAAGTCTTCTGAAGCTATAGTTTTGTCTTTAACTGCACTAGATGCAATTACAGGTATTTTGTCTTTAAGCACTCCTGGCTTTTCCTGAAAATCATGTTGTTTTGTGTCTTCAGTGATTGAAGTGATGATTGCAACTGAATCTATTTCTATTTCCTGCTGATATGAGTCATGTTTGTCTTCAGTACCTGTGGTTCCAATACCCAACTGCTCTTTTTGTAAAGCTCCTTCGCTATCCTTCAATGGATCTTTAACAGGAGCTGTTTTGACAGGTGAAATGTCCTTTTCTTCATAGAAATCTGCGTCTGAAATCTCGGTATTGGATTGTTTTGATGAACCTTGAACGTCAAAACTATCAAGAGGCTTTTTACTTTCATCTAAAACAGATTTGCTGGGCAATGTTTTTATCAGAGTATTTTGCGCTTTCATGATTTCATCTGCTTTCTCGTCAAAGCTTGGTTGCACGTGGCCAAATATATTCTCTGCTGCCACTATAGAGATGCATTCATCTTCATTAACACTAGATTGTAATGAACTTACGTGGTGGCTGCTTATAGTTTCAACGCTAGAAGCAGCTAAATCTTCTGGACATGGTTCATGCTTTAATGATACAAGCTCAGGTTTGGACTGCAAAGCATCTGTTGAAAATGAATGCTGCTTCTTAGAAGCTTCCTCTGGTGTTTGGTTGACAGAATCACTATCTTTATCCAACGTAGGAGGAGGCAAATCAGATTTTTGCTGCACTGTCTGTTCGACAATATTATTTTTCAACTCTGCTACTGGTACTTCATGCAACGATGGTCTTTCCCCACTTGTAACAGATGGTTCTCCACATGTTGACAGCTTGTCCATCTTCGTGGCTGTAAGCAGATCTAAAGTAGTTTGTTGCATGCATATAGTTAACTGTAATTGATAGGTAAAACTATCCCACACATTATTCTTTTGTCCCCTGCCAAAAAACTGAAATGAGTGCAAATCTGCCTAACTCCTGTAGCACAATACTTAGGGTGGATGAAAAAAAAATAGTTTGAACCTAAACTGTATTCAGACACAAAACTGCCACTGACTCCCAGACTTAGCCGTTATTGTTAAAAGTAAGCTGATACCACTTTTTATCTAAGTTAATGATATATTAATTCTGCAAAATATGGACAAATTCTCAGCTTGCTAAAATGCAAATTTCGATATTTACTTGCATGAGGTGAACAAAACCACACGGGTATATGAGCTGATCCACTGTATTTTAACTGGAGGATTAAAAATAATGCTTCCTCCCTGTTTACCTTTCTAGATCCTTCTCTCAACTTTCTCAGAGATGGGTGAGGAAATGTAATGAATCTTGTTTGTTGCTTTCTCATTCTGTCCCTCCTTTCATTCTGTATGTATGTGGCTGTCACACAAGTATGACAACAATATTTAGTACAATCTTTGACTTATTGACTTTCTTCTTATTTATGAATATCTCCTTGCCTTCTGTTTCCTCTTTCTAGGTATTGTCTACTCTATTAACACCTCACATAATTTGTTTGGAACTGTTTCTGATCTCCTTTGGAGGTGTGGATGCAGCCTCAGGATTTTAGGCAGAGAAATTATTTGGCCTCTTCCTGGACACGAATAGGCTGCAGGATGTTGAGGTGTGCGGCCTGGGAGGAATAATGGGAGAGAGGAACAGGAAGCAGGGATGTATTTCAGTTACACATAATCAGTTATGTGTTTCATTTCAGTTATAAATAATCTTAATCATCATTCGGTTGAACTGAACTTTATAGAGATAGATCGTTATGATAATTCTGATCATGTTCTATTTATGTCTCATACTGTACATTTAACTAAAATAATTTCACACCATAATCAATTTCAACCTTACCCATGATCTACCTATCTTTCGAAAACAGAAGTGGTTTATCAATAATAAGCACTTACAATAGCCTGATTAAAATAATAAATGCAAGATGCCAGCATTAAAACATGAAGCAAAGCAATTCTTTTTAAAATAATCCCCAATATAGGCTGAAAATACAAAAACGCAACTTAAAAAGTCTTCTCATCACTATTAAGTCTACTGATTAGAAAGCAGGTGAACCAACACTGAAAGAATATTTATCAGCAATGTAACTGGCAAACATTAAGGCAATGAAAAGCCTCATGTGCTTTAAAAAAAGATCAACTCAGCTGCAAAGCATGACATCATGGAAACAAAATAACTCAAATGTCAGCAGCAGTGGTGGGAAATTGTTGTTGCTCCTGAAGCCAGCATCAAATCAGCTAAAAGCAATTAACGCACAATAATTAAATTATCCTTTAAGCAAAATATCTACAAGCAAACACTTGAAAGAAATAAGATATTCAAAAGGCATTTGTTGTCTTGTGGAAGTCAACGGGAAGACACACCTTCTACAGAAGGTGGCATTTCTTCCAGGGACTCAACTTCCTTAAGAGTCATTCCCTTTCCATTGGGAATCTCAGCTGGTACACTGTCTTCATTGGATGATGTGACTTCCACAGATTTGGTATCCCAAGCCTGGGCTACAGCTTCTGCCTGCACTAAATGCTCAGCAGACCAGTGCTCTTGAACATGCTCTTGCTTAAGAGCTATTGCTGGCTCCTCTTCATCAGATGCTGGACTCTCAACAACTTCTTCTACTCAAAGGAAGAAGTGGACATGTCAGGACAAAAGACAACACAGATGCTTAACACAACAGTTTTAATGGGACACTTTCAGCTCTGTTTTGTATAGACAACAATTTAAATAAAAAAATGTGACATATAGATACAATTATAAATAATTGTATAAAAATAATAGAGTGGGGGAAGGGGAAGGAGAGAGAGAATTTTGTGAAATAGTATGATTAAGGTCTGGAATTCACTGCCTGGAAGTAGTTTTCAAGAAGGAGCTCAATGAATATTTGAAAGGGAACATTTTATCAAGACAGTGGAGGAAAAGAAAGGCAGTGGGGTCAATTAGATAACTCTAAAAGAGATTTCATAGCTTAACGGATCGGATGGCAACTTTTCTGTGTTTTAAGACTGTGTGATTTCATTATAGTAAATAGGAATAGTATATATCTTCTAACCAAATATAGACAGGAATTTTACCAACACGCCCACACCAGTTCCAGGGCGGATGAGGCTCGGAGAACGGCATTCTCCGTTTGGCTCAGGCCGGATCGTACAAAACTCGAGCGGACATGCCAGTAAAATTCCGCCCATAATCCAGTTACAATATTTTTGTTTCTCATTTGTTCTGTTGCCAATTGCTATTGTCAATTTATGTGTGGACGTCAATGTTAAAGTGTGTCAAAATTCTCCATTACATATTAATGGCTTTGGATTGCCATACCCAGTTCATTATATTCATTAAATAATGGGTAAACTCGTCCAGGTTCAGATTTATGAAGCATACTTTTGGTGCTTTCAGTAATTTATGTATATTACTACTTTCAGTAGGATAAGATAGTTACAGATCAGAGTAACACATTTTATACAATATCTGACCAGGTTTTACAAATCACAATATTATATTCAGCTTGCTGGCATCAATGATGCAAAAACATAAAACCAACATGGTATATATACACAAGGAAGGACTTTCACAAAATAGTTTTCCTGGTTTGCAAGCAATTGGTCAACTTTCACAAATGCAAAGCATAATGTTTCTCTGAAATGAGATATATACATGTCCTCAGCATGTTGAACTTCATGTAACTTTTAGTGGGCATGCTGACAAGTGTACACATTACTGAGCAGAACATACAGTTATGGGTACTTGGTTATAATACTGCAATATACATTGTGTTTCAGTGCCTGAAACAAACTTGATTGGCAATTATGAAGAAGACATTTGTCAATAATTCATTTCTGTACGTTATAACTGCATTTTAAATCTAATTTTTGTGCAGATAAGGACGAAAACCCAGGTAAAAATGATGAAATTTGAATTGTGGGGATTTGCAGGGGTTCTCAATGTGTGTTTTGAAAGGAGGAATTCTAAACACTGCATCTACTGACCTGTAATGCTTATTCTGTAGTTTTACTCAATGTATGTCAAATTTCAAGCAAGTTCCAGTATTTTTAGAAATGCTTAAGCTTATTTAATAATTGTACCTTTTTTAAATTGGTGTTAATAGATTTGAAATGAAACATCACAATAATTTAAACGGTCTTGCTTTACATCATCAAAAAACTGCACAAATGAAAAATTTGACTTGTAGTTTCTAATATTATAGTGAATTATACAAGCTGACACTTTCTTTCATAGCATGGTGCTTTGACAGCTCAACACTGAAAATAAATTAGTGTCATGGGCCAAGAGCTGAAAGTGTTTCAGTGATTTACATTGTTACTGGAATGAGTATAATTTGGCATGCCAAAACTGAAAGCTATGTGGAGCACTCACACAACTTAGTGCAGTATTAGGTGAAAGACGTTGTGAATAAAATAACAGTGAAGTGCACTGAATTCATGATTCATGCACTGTTTTATCCAATGTAGGAAGTCCCCAACTCAGTTGTGGTCACATGCATAATTTTCTTAATGCCAGAATATTTGGCTGGATAATTGTTTAAACAATTTGGTTGTTCTTAGATACATTAGAAGTATGATTTTAGATTCAACATCATTTATACTGACTCAAATGGATCATCATGGTTATTACAGATATTTTCTTTTTGGTTTTCTTGAATTAATTGATAGTTCTGTGCTCATCAAAATGTCACATCAAGAGAATGGAACATGATTTAATGTTATTTCAGAGTTTTTACATCAAGACAGGTTGGATGTAAAGTTTAACTGCCCTCTGCACTATCCTGATATGTGACTTAATTGTGAACTTGATTCTCCATCCAAAAGGAACTTCAGAGGCAACACTGTATCATCAATTACCTCTCTCTAAGAACTAGGGTGAGATGTATAAACTAATTTCATACAAGGGATTGCCTGGAATGATAATAATTTTGATGCAATACTGTAATAATGGGCTCCAGCGTGATTAGCACAGCTGTCTCACAGCACCCAGAATCCGGTTTTGATTCTGGCCTTGTGTGATTGACTGTGTGGAGTTTGCACGCTCTCCCTGTATCTGGTGCTCCTATTTCTTCTCACAGTCCAAAGATATATAGGTTAGGTTGATTGGCAATGCTAAATTGCCCCTTAATGTCCCAAAATATTGGGATATGGGGATAGGGCCTGGGAGGATGTTCTCTTGGAGAGTCAGTGAAAACTCAAGCAGGCCAATGGCCTCCTTCTGCACTGTAGGGATTCTATTCTATTCAATAGTGCACTCAAGACCAGAAACTTTCAGTTTCCCTAACTGGATAATTCAGTAAATTTTCCGCAAAAAGCAATTAAATGGAGCTGTCTAATAATCTACTGTCTTAGATTAATGGAACTCTTTACATACATTGGATTTGGTGCTGGGCAATGAGCCAGACCAGGTGTTAGGCTTGGAAGTTGGTGAACATTTTGGTGATAGCGACCACAATTCGGTTACGTTCACCTTAGTGATGGATAGGGATAGGCATGAAGCTGGGCCAGTAGTTATAGCTGGGGGAATGGTAATTATGAGGCCATAAGGAGGGAATTAGGGTGCATAGGTTGGACTAGGAAACTACAGGGACTGGGAACATCTGAAATGTGGAGCTTATTCAAGGAGCAGCTACTGCGAGTCCTTGATAAGTATGTCCCTGTCAGGCAAGGAGGAAATGGTCGAGTAAGGGAACCATGGTGTACTAAAAAAGTTAATTCGCTGGTTAAAAGGAAAAAAGAGGCTTATGTCAGGATGAGGCTTGAAGGCTCAGTTAGTGCAATGGATAGCTATAGATTAGCCAGGAGGGAGCTAAAGAGTGAGTTGAGGAGAGCTAGAAGGGGACACGAGAAGACTTTGGCTGATAGGATCAAGGAGAATCCTAAAGCTTTCTTTAGATATGTTAAGAATAGAAGATTGGTTAGGGCAAGATTAGGGCCAGTCAGAGACAGCAGTGGGAAGTTGTGCGTGGAGCCTGAAGAGATTGGAGAGGCACTGAACAAATATTTCTCTTTGGTATTCACGCAGGGAGATGTAAATGTAGTTGTGGAGAACACTGAGATACAGGGTTGCAAACTGGAAAGTATTGAAGTAGATAAGGAGGATGTGCTAGATATTCTTGAGGGTTTGAAGTTAGATAAGTCCCCTGGGCCGGACGGGATTTACCCTAGGATTCTCTGGGAGGCAAGAGAGGCGATTGCAGAGCCTCTGGCTCTGATCTTCAGGTCGTCGTTGGTTACGGGTATAGTGCCGGAAGACTGGAGGATAGCGAATGTGGTCCCATTGTTCAAGAAGGGGAGTAGAGACTTTCTGGGGAATTATAGGCCGGTGAGTCTTACTTCTG
The DNA here is from genome assembly GCA_024679065.1 of Sphyrna mokarran. Classification (NCBI taxonomy): domain Eukaryota; kingdom Metazoa; phylum Chordata; class Chondrichthyes; order Carcharhiniformes; family Carcharhinidae; genus Sphyrna; species Sphyrna mokarran. The sequence continues at coordinate 1,896,525 of JAGIQG010000011.1, forward strand.
TTGTGGGCAAAGTATTGGAAAGAATTATTAGGGATAGGATTTATAGTTATTGAGAGAGAAATGAATTGATTGGGGATAGTCAGCATGGTTTTGTAAAGGGTAGGTTGTGCCTTACTAACCTTATTGAGTTTTTTGAAAAAGTGACAAAGAGGTGGATGGGAGTGAGGCAGTTGATGTGGTATATATGGACTTTAGTAAGGCGTTTGATAAGGTGTCCCATGGAAGGCTTCTGCAGAAAATGCAGATGTATGGGATTGAGGGTGATTTAGCTAATTGGATTAGGAATTGGCTAGCTGATAGAAGACAGAGGGTGGTGGTTGATGGAAGTTATTCATCATGGAGTTCGGTTACAAGTGGTGTACCTCAGGGATCTGTTTTGGGGCCCCTGCTGTTTGTAATTTTTATAAATGATCTGGATGAGGGTATTGAAGGATGGATTAGTAAATTTGCGGATGACACCAAAGTCGGAGGAGTGGTAGATAGTGAAGAGGGGTGTTATAGTTTGCAGAGAGACTTGGACAAGTTGCAGAGCTGGGCCGAGAGGTGGCAAATGGAGTTTAATGTGGAAAAGTGTGAGGTAATTCACTTTGGCAGGAATAACAAATGTGTAGAGTATAGGGCTAATGGTAGGACTCTTAATAGTGTTGATGAACAGAGGGATCTTGGTGTATATGTGCATAGATCCCTGAAAGTTGGCAATCAAGTCGATAAGGTTGTTAAGAAGGCATATGGAGTCTTAGCTTTTATTGGTAGGGGGATTGAATTTCGGAGCCGCAACGTCATGTTGCAACTGTACAAAACTCTAGTGCGGCCGCACTTGGAGTATTGTGTGCAGTTCTGGTCCCCACATTATAAGAAAGATGTGGAGGCATTGGAGAGGGTACAGAGGAGGTTTACCAGGATGTTGCCTGGTATGGAGGGCAGGTCTTATGAAGAGAGGCTGAGGGATTTGAGGTTGTTTTCGTTAGAAAGAAGGCGGCTAAGAGGAGACCTTATTGAAACATATAAGATGATTAGAGGTTTAGATAGGGTGGACAGTGATAGCCTTTTTCCTAGGATGGAGAAAGCTAGCACGAGGGGACATAGCTTTAAATTAAGGGGTGATAGTTATAGGACGGATATCAGAGGTAGGTTCTTTACCCAGAGGGTGGTTAGGGAGTGGAATGCCCTGCCTGCGGCAGTTGTAGATGCGCCAAGTTTGGTGGCGTTTAAGAGGTTAGTTGATAAGTTTATGGAAGAGAAGGGAATGGTTTAGTTTGGAGGGTCATTGCTTTTTCCTAATTGGTCGGCGCAACATCGAAGGCCGAAGGGCCTGTTCTGCGCTGTAATGTTCTATGTTCTACTTGATAACAAGTCTTCAGGTATATAAACTTGTGTGTGGACTTTGTATGCCTCCATTATAAAGACAAACATTTTCTAAAATACGTAAAAAAGACTCATCGTGAAAACATTAGGATGCAGTTTTAAGATATTTTGTAAAATGTAATACTTTGTCTATAAAATGGAGATTTGCAGGTTTTCTTTTTTTTTTGTTTTAAGAGAAGTAATTTCTATCTTACCTCGATATAAAGGCTACGGTTTTGTTTCTGAACTAATCAGCCTGAGATGCCACCAACATGAGTGGGTGAGGGAAGAGAATCATGGGGTGACAAACACAAAATTGGAAGTCTAACGCTTTCAATATTAATAAAATACATATGGTTTAAATTTCACTGTGATAATCTCAATACCTGTATATTTTATACATTATATTAATGTTGTTTAAAAATCCAGCATTCCCCATATGTGATATCAAGGCGAATCAAAATTTAGTTGAGTTCAGTGGGTAGCTGCACAATGGCTGATATGCCTGCATAGCACCTTTCATTAGATGATTTGGAATTTTGCCTGATGTTGTCTCAAAAATTAGTCCTATTTGAAATGCTTTTTCGAATAAATGTACAGGGGACTTCACTTCCATGTGGAACAAAACAATAGGAACTGGTGAATGCATGCAAGACAGAAACAAAGAGAGGGAGAATAAGATAAAAAGGAACCATGCTTGGTTCACCTTTGTCCTGACTACACAACTCATCTGCCTGTTGAACTGTGGCACTGGGGAGTGTACTAGTGGCAGTCCATTGTGAACTGAATAAAGGATGCTCATAGTACTCCTCATCAGAATTGTAAGGCTCTTCGTCGTGAACAGAAACAGAAATGGAGGGGGCTAGGAGTTTGCGTTTCTCCTGAGTGGTGGCAGGCTGATAGCTTGAGCACCTTTGGAGAGGTTTTGCCTTAACCTCAATCCCTAAATCTACAAATAGACACAGGGATAATTCGACAAACAAACACAGCTCCACAACAAATACATCAGTTATTCAAGTGCGATGAAACCAGCCACGAGCACAGATTTAAGTTTGCTTGAAATATGCATAGCAAATATCCCCAGTGAATATCCATATTAGAAAGTTAACACTGATATTTTGCCATAAAAAGTTCATACTTTTCATAAGTCATGAATAAACTTTGGTCAGAATTAGAAAGTTTTAACAATTTCTGAAGTCTCCTAAACCACAAGCTATCCACAGTTTAGAACAATGGGAAACTACTGACACTAAATTGAGAAATATTGTGTACTTTGAGGAGGATGAACATGGAGAGGCTGCTGATATAAGCAGACATGAGTCAGCTGAAATCAGTGCAAAGAAGTATGAGATTATATATTTTGGTGGGAAGAATGAGGAGAGGCAATATAAAATGTAGGATAGAATTCTAAAAGTGCTGAAGGAAGAGAACGATCATTGATGGCAGCAAGACAGGAACAGAACGTGGTTAATAAGGCACACGGGAACCTGGGTTTTACAAATAAAGACACAGGGCAGCATTTTACTGAGAGCTTTGGGACCCCAACATTGAGATGAAATGGGGGTCTTGACTGCACTCTAGTTAACAGTGGGACTCATTCTGCGATCACTGTCAAACTAAGGGGGTAGACTTTGAAGAGATGAGCCCTGCAAAACAGCTCAGGGATTGAGATGGCATCTTAACATGAAGGCACCTCCGGAGAGATCGTTAGAAGATTATAAATCAGAGAAGCTAAACAGGTCTACAGGGGGCCATGATAGGCAATGTTCCTTGCCTGTGGCCTACTGTCCAGAGAACGGAGCTTCCGGTTCTAATGACACCGCATGGCTGGAAAGCAGCATCCCTAAATATATTAATTGGCTACCCACCTTGGGTCTGTACAAAGTTGCTCTGTATCCAATCCCACTGCTGGGAAACCTTCCGACTCCAGGAAACAGTCCCAACTCAGATCCCAGCTACTTTCCAGCATCCGCCATACTCCAACCCACTGTCTTCCAGAGGTTGGGAAAACCATGCTCATAGAGCACAAAAGCAAGGGGGTTATGGTGAACTTTTATAAAACACTGGCTTGGCCCCAACAGGAAAAGTTGAGAAAAGAACGAGAATGATTTTCCATGGCACGAGAGGTCCAGAAAATGTTGATAAAGAGAATCTATTCTCATTGGCAGCAAGGTATGAACCAGAGGACACTGATTTAAGGGACAGAATTCTCTCATCCAGGACTAAATCCTGTAACAGAGATGGAGAATGAGAGACTGACAGGAAACCATGCCATCTCTCCCATCCCCAGAATATTTGATTATGCATCTGGGGATTTTGCACTGACTGCCATGGCAGGAAGGGCTTGATGTCTAATAAGTACCACATTAAAAAGGCACCCAACATCAATGAGCCACCATTGAAGAAAGACAACCCTGAAAAAACTAGAATAATCTCCAGGAATATTATGAAGTTAGAAAATGGACCTCCATGGAAACACTGAAGCTGGAAGGTCCATTTAATAGATCTCCACCCACTGTTATTTCTGGTATTTCAGGTTTGCCATCAGCCTCCATCCCTAACTCCAGAGGCAGTCCCAGACCTTCTTTAAGTCCTAACATGTTGGTCCAGATCAGTCCTGGATTGGTATGTTTTCCCTCTGGCATTGCAGAGAATTGGACATTGGGAAGGATGCAAATCAGTTTCATGTCTGCCTCCAGCAGATTTCTAATCTGCCACATAGGGTAGCACCAGAAGTTCCTGCTATGGTTTTTGGCCTCTTGCTGAATTTATTCACCCCTCCGTCCCATTGGTGGGGGCTTGGGAGAATTCTGCCCAAGGAGTTTGAGAAAAGGAAAAACGGTGACGTAAGGAAAAATCTAATTGCACAGCAAGTGTTCACAGTCTGGAATCTGGAGAAGTGTGGTGGAGGCAGCTTCAACCATAGCTTTGCAAAGGGAATTGGAAAATTTTCTGAAGAGAAAAAAACAGTGGGACACAGGGAAAGGACAGGGGAAATGGGACCAGCTGAATAATCCCAGCAGAGAGAGACTGCAAAAAACAGAAGTGTCAAACATGTTGTAACTTATTCTACACTTCAACTAAGGGCTGAATTTTATAAGAGGGCATAGAACTCAGAAATGGATGCTACTGGGATGGTTAGCTGTCCCATGAAGGTTGATGGCGGTAACTACTACCTGGTTTTCTAAATGGGGAGGGATTGGGGATGAGGAGAGGTGGGAATTTGAAGACACTAAACTGATTGGGGTGTGGAGGGGGTGGGAGCAGGATTTGCACAAGGTACTCCTTCAAATGATACATCCTCACCCTTCACATTAATTGGCCATCTGAGAACCTCAAAAGTAAGCCTGGGCCGAGTGCTTTATCCATCCCCGTACCTTTGGGGACAAGGTTGGGGCTAGTGGGAAGGCTACCATATTTGACATGGAATGCCCCAGTCAGCCCCACCATCCAAAACATGCCTGGCATGAAACACAGTCCTAAACTGCTTACTTTCTAGCATAAAGTTATCTCCTATACATGTAAAATATTAATTATCTTCACAAAAGTTGCTTGTTTCCTATTTTGCTTTTGCTGCAGAATTCAAAATGCTGTTTAATTGCATATCTGAAGTAATTGCCTTCCCATTTTATACAGTGAGCAAATGATTTAACATCATTGTACACAAAGCCTGATGTAGATAGTCTAAAATACTTCCTCCATCATTTAACTTTAATAAAAAAGAAATTAAAATCCATTCACTTTAACTGACATTTTTCTAGCAGTGAAGAAAACTAAGAAAGATGACAGCTTAAAATGTGAATAAAAGAAATAACCATTCTAACAGGATTCAAGATACTTGCACACTCTTTCCATTCCCCAACAAAGTGCATCCTCGTCACTGTTGTTACATAATGATTGCATGGCCAGTTTCATCCACTGATGTAATTTAAAAGCCACCAATATGTTCAATCCTCACAAATCCTTCAAATGCTTGAAAGCAAATATGAAAGCATTGAACAATTCAGTGCCAATAAACAAGCGCGCACACAATTTATTTTAAAATTGGATTAGAATTGCTTCTAATCTCCAATTTATACACATTCATGCCTAAATACAGCTACATGTACATATAGTCAAGCAGAATTATTAATTTCAGAATGTAAGGTAGAAACCAGTTGATTTTCTTACCTTTCTGTGCTAGGCCAAAGTGTTCTGATGCTGGAGATGGGGGTGGAGAAGGTGGTAGGTTGGTCGAGTCCTCCACTGCATTTAAAAAACAATGAAATGCAGCAGTTTAACAGGAACTCAGCAATAACGTGAACACTATTATTTTAACCACGTGACAGAACTCTTCAGTAAAATACTAGAAACTATTTGGGCACTTAGAAAATAATAGTGAGATTGAGCGGTATCAAAATGGGATTTATGAAGACGAAACCAGAGTTGGAGTTTTTGAGGATGTTATGGACAGAATGGATAAAGGAGAGTTAGTGAATGTGGTCTATTTAGAAGGCTTTAGATAAGGTCCCACACAGGTTCGCAAAATTAGAGCTCATGGAATTCGAGGAAATGTACTGGTATAGATTGAGGATTGGTTAGTGAACAGAAAATATCGAGTAGGGATAAAAAGATCATTCTCAGGTTGGCAGCCTGTAACTAGTGGGGTGCTGCAAGAAAGGATGCTTGCACGCCAACCTATGTCAATGATTTGGATGTGGGACCAAATGTAATAGTATCACATTAACTGTTGACACAGAGGTTGGTGGGAATGTGAGTTGCGAAGAGGTGGGTAAGTGAATTGTGAAGAGGCGGCAAAGAGGCTTCATGGGGAATTAGACTGACTGAGTGGGCAAGAACGTGGCAAATGGAATATAAGGTGAAAAATGTGACGTTGTTCGCTTTAGTAGGAAAAACGAAAATGCAGAGTATTTCTCAAATGGGGAGAGACTGGGGATGTTGTTGTCCAAGACACCTGGATGTGCACATAAGAGACTGAAAGCTAACATGCAGGAGCAACGAACAATTAGAAGAACAAATGGTATGTTAGCTTTTATTACAAGAAGATTTCAGTACAAGAATAAAGCAGTCTTGTTGCAGTTGTATAGGGCCTTGATGAGACTACACCTGGAGGATTGTGGTAAATTTTGGTCTCCTTATCTAAGGAACCATAGAGAACGTACAATAATGGTTCACTAGACTAATCCTTGGGATAGCAGTATTGTCCTGAGATAAAATTGAGGAGATCCAGCTTGTAGATTTTACAGTTGAGAAGAAGGACGGAGATTTGGAGGAATTTCTTCAGTCAGAATGCTCTATACCTTAGAGGACTGTTTAAAGTTCAGTCATTGACAAAATTCAAAGCAGAATCGACAGATTTCTAGATCCTAATGACATGAAAATTCTCCCTAAATTGTCTCAAATTTGGTTCTAACGCATAGATCTATAAACACAGACAGGGATCATGGGTAGAAGTGGGAACATCGAGGTGGCGGCACAGGCTCGTTGGGCCGAAGGGCCTGTTTCCTGTGTGGTTTTTGTTCTTTGTTCTTTGAAGGGATATGGGAATAGTGCAGGAAGATGGTGTTGAGGAGAGGATCAGCTATGATCTCGTGAAATGGCAGAGCAGGCTTGAGGGGTCAAATGGCCTGGTCATGCTCCCGCATTCCAATGGTGCATTCTCTATGGCAATGTCTCCATGAATTAGTGTTCTCTAACCAACAAATCAGCATCCTTTCCTTTTCTCATGCAGTATCAATTGTTACTCCTTTTGAGATTTGGTATTCTCATGTTTGCTTTGCTGTGTGCAAGGTGACAAGCTTTGACAACGTGTTTCTTTTTTCAGCAATGCTCATGTTCGACACCACCAAGTGACTATTGCTATGGAATTACTCATGGCTGATAGGCAGGGATGGGAATAAGATTGGTCAACTTTGTTATTCTGCTCATCACCTATTCACAGCTTTTTTTAGTGAAATTTTAACTTTAATTTAATACTTCTACAGGGTTGCAGAAACATTAAAAAAAAGTGTTTTGTTACTAAACATTTTCTCAGATGCTATTGTTACTATTCGGTTGTTTCTGTAATGGGTGAATGATTATGGAAGTGCCATGAATTGTCATGGAGGAGACATGGATAAGACTTTTGATTTTTCTCAAAGGATGCCCAAATCCAAACTATCATTCAAGACTGATCTGAAATTTGTGAATTAAGCTTGCATGGCCTGAATTCATGGAAGGTGCTGAGGGCTAGGAGATGCCAACTCCTACAATGATGGCAGGTAGGTTGGAAATGGTGCTGACTGAACCCTTATACAACTCCTGTAGAAACTGGAGGTGATAGGAATGGGGACATTCCTAGGATTGGCTCCTGCCCGTTATTTTTAAATGGTCCGCAGCCTTTTTGACTGTAAAAGCTTGGCCGTCCATTTCCAATTCTCTGTATTTTTCTGGTCATTGATATGCAAACCATATTTTTAAATACCATTTTAAATGTGTAGGCCTTTGAGGAGCATAGGTATATTGAAGACAAACATAGTAATAGCTAGCTTGTGAAATATTCCAACTCTATCATCTAATTTGACTGATAAGCACACTTCCATTCCACTTACATAATAAACAAAACATATTTAGAAGCATACAGAATACAAGTAGAGTCAGATAGAATAATAGAATAGGACAACACAAGAGGAGAGCATTTTGTTCCATTAAATTTGTGCTGATTTTTTTGATGAGAAAACCAATTAGTCCTACCAACACTCCACCAGCCACCTCTGCCTGCACTTACTCAGATCTTGCTGTTTTTCATTTTTTAGCAAGGGAATGCAAAGCTCCTGCATCATCACAGAACCAGGGTCATCAGAGGAAATGGTAGGGCCAATTAAGAACAAAACGGAGATCTATTAGCTAATTGACTATTTTGCATCAGTGTTTACAAAGGAAAAGAACATTACCAGAGCTGTTGTAAACAGGGAGCTTGTGGGATAATCGATTAGAGAATAATAAATAGAGGATGTACTAGAAAGTTTGCAGTACATTACATGGATAAGTAGCCCGATCTTGATGGGATGCAGTCTAAGTTGCTGAGGGAGGTAAGGGTAGAAATTGCAGAGAGTCGTGGCCCTGTAATACGATAAACACTATTCCTGAGAGACTCACCCAATGTTACATTCATTATTCACTTTGTTCTGTTCTACTAGATCCAGCATTGCCTCCTTTTTAATTGAGCAGGAAAAATGCTGATTCAAGAGAGTTTTCCTGAATACCATTAGATGAATCATCCCTTTCCTCTGTCCTCAGTACTGTCCCATTTAATATTGGGGAAGTTAAAGTCTCTCATTAGCATTAGGTGAGAGTTCTTACACTTCTTGGTAACTTATTTTCAATTTTGTTCCACTATTTCCTTCTTGTTATTTCGTGAGCTTTCAAATACAACAGAAGATGTAATAAATGCTTTGTTTTTCTTTTTTTCAAACAGCGCTAATTAACCTCCTCATTAGGATATTAATTGTACGTTAGCTCTGGTGTGATTGTTCATCTAAAACAGGTGCCTCTTCACAGAGAACTGGTCTCAAAGTTGTAGGAACCTGTAACCGTCTCTTGTGCTCGCAGTCTGTAGTCATGTATTAACCTGACATATTCTTCCAGTTGTATTCTCCTTAGCATGTGGCGCTAAGGGAATTCAGAGATCACTCTCTGAAGTTCAAGTGCTTTAGTCGGAGTAGAGACAGAGGTAGAGGGGGGGGTAGGAGTGGCATTATTAGTCAAAGACCGTATCACAGTGACAGAAAAGAAGTTTGATGAGGACTTGTCTGTTGAGGTAGTATGGGCTGAGATTAGAAACAGGAGAGGAGAGGTCACCCTGTTGGGAATCTTTTATAGACCTCCTAAAAGTTCTAGAGAGGTGGAGGAAAGGATTGCAAAGTCAATCCTGGACAGGAGTGAAAGTAATAGGGTAATTGTTATGGGGGACTTTAACTTTACTAATATTGATTGGAAAAGCTATAGCTCTAGCTCGTTAGAGGGGTCAGTTTTCGTACAAAGTGTGCAGGAAGGTTTTTTGACTCAGTATGTATATAGGCCAACTAGAGGTGAGGCTACATTGGATTTGGTGCTGGGCAATGAGCCAGACCAGGTGTTAGGCTTGGAAGTTGGTGAACATTTTGGTGATAGTGACCACAATTCGGTTACGTTCACATTAGTGATGGATAGGGATAGGCATGAAGCTGGGGGCAGTAGTTATAGCTGGGGGAAGGGTAATTATGAGGCCATCAGGAGAGAATTAGGGTGCATAGATTGGACTAGGAAACTACAGGGACTGGGAACATCTGGAATGTGGAGCTTATTCAAGAAGCAGCTGCTGCGAGTCCTTGATAAGTATGTCCCTGTCAGGCAAGGAGGAAATGGTCGAGTAAGGGAACCTTGGTGTACGAAAAAAATTAATTCGCTGGTTAAAAGGAAAAAGGAGGCTTATGTCAGGATGAGGCTTGAAGGCTCGGTTAGTGCAATGGATAGCTATAGATGAGCCAGGAGGGAGCTAAAGAGTGAGTTGAGGAGAGCTAAGAGGGGACACAAGAAGACTTTGGCTGATAGGATTAAGGAGAATCCTAAAGCTTTCTTTAGATATGTTAAGAATAGAAGATTGGTTAGGGCAAGGTTAGGGCCAGTCATGGACAGCAGTGGGAAGTTGTGCGTGGAGCCTGGAGAGGCACTGAACAAATATTTCTTTTCGGTATTCACGCAGGGAGATGTAAATGTAGTTGTGGAGAACACTGGGATACAGGGTTGCAAACTGGAAAGTATTGAAGTAAATAAGGAGGATGTGCTAGATATTCTTGAGGGTTTAAAGTTAGATAAATCCCCTGGGCCAGACGGGATTTACCCTAGGATTCTCTGGGAGGCGAGAGAGGCGATTGCAGAGCCTCTGGCTCTGATCATCAGGTCGTCGTTGGTTACGGGTGTGGTTCCGGAGGACTGGAGGATAGCGAATGTGGTCCAATTGTTCAAGAAGGGGAAGAGAGACCTTCCAGGGAATTATAGGCCAGTGAGTCTTACTTCTGTTGTGGGCAAAGTATTGGAGAGAATTATTAGGGATAGGATTTATAGTTATTTAGAGAGAAATGAATTGATTGGGGATAGTCAGCATGGTTTTGGGAAGGGTAGGTCGTGCCTTACTAACCTTATTGAGTTTTTTGAAAAAGTGACCAAAGAGGTGGATGGGGTAAGGCAGTTGATGTGGTATATATGGACTTTAGTAAGGCGTTCGATAAGGTGGCCCATGGAAGGCTTCTGCAGAAAATGCAGATGTATGGGATAGAGGGTGATTTAGCTAATTGATTAGGAATTGGCTGGCAGATAGAAGACAGAGGGTGGTGGTTGATGGGAGATATTCATCGTGGAGTTCGGTGACAAGTGGTGTACCTCAGGGGTCTGTTTTGGGGCCCTGCTGTTTGTAATTTTTATAAATGATCTGGATGAGGGTATTGAAGGATGGATTAGTAAATTTGCGGATGACACTAAAGTCGGTGAGTGGTAGATAGTGAAGAGGGGTGTTATAGTTTGCAGAGAGACTTGGACAAGTTGCAGAGCTGGCCGAGAGGTGGCAAATGGAGTTTAATGTGGAAAAGTGTGAGGTAATGCACTTTGGCAGGAATAATAAATGTGTAGAGCATAGGGCTAATGGTAGGATTCTTAATAGTGTTGATGAACAGAGGGATCTTGGTGTATGTGTGCATAGATCCCTGAAAGTTGACAATCAAGTCGATAAGGTTGTTAAGAAAGCATATGGAGTCTTAGCTTTTATTGGTAGGGGGATTGAATTTCGGAGCCGCAACGTCATGTTGCAAACGTACAAAACTCTAGTGCGGCCGCACTTGGAGTATTGTGTGCAGTTCTGGTCCCTGCATTATAAGAAATTTGTGGAGGCATTGGAGAGGGTACAGAGGAGGTTTACCAGGATGTTGCCTGGTATGGAAGGCAGGTCTTATGAAGAGAGGCTGAGGGATTTGAGGTTGTTTTCGTTAGAAAGAAGGTGGCTGAGAGGAGACCTTATTGAAACATATAAGATGATTAGAGGTTTAGATAGGGTGGACAGTGATAGCCTTTTTCCTAGGATGGAGAAAGCTAGCACGAGGGGACACAGCTTTAAATTAAGGGGTGATAGTTACAGGACGGATATCAGAGGTAGGTTCTTTACCCAGAGGGTGGTAAGGGTATGGAATGCCCTGCCTGCGGCAGTTGTAGATGCGCCAAGTTTGGTGGTGTTTAAGAGGTTAGTAGATAAATTTATGGATGAAAAGGGAATGGTTTAGGTTAGAGGGTCATTGTTTGTTCCTAATTGGTCGGCGCAACATCGAAGGCCGAAGGGCCTGTTCTGCGCTGTAATGTTCTATGTTCTAAGTCTTGCTTCTTCCCTTGTAGCTTAAACTCTAACCTGCAGGATGTCAGCCCTCTTCATTTTTATGTATTTAGTTACAAGATCTTTTTAAAGGCTACGGGGGAGTGATACTCCAATCCTTTCAGACAGCAGATGGGAATCCCGGTGCCCCCGTGAATGGGGTGTCGGCTGAAGATTGGGATTCAGAATCCCGATGGGAATAGAAACATAGAAAATAGGTACAGGAGTACACCATTTGGGCCTTCAAGCTTACACCATTATTCAATATGATCATGGTTGATCGTGCATTTTCAGCATCCCACTCCTGCTTTCTCTCCATGCCCTTTGATCCCCTGAACCACAAGGGCCACATCCAGCTCCCTCTCGAGTAAACTGACCCCAACAGCTTTCTGTGGTAGAGAATTCCACAGGTTCACAACTCTCTGAGTGAAGAAGTTCTTCCTCATCTCAATCCTGAATGATTTACCCCTTATTCTTAGACGGTGACCCCTGGTTCTGGGCTTTCCCAAATTGGGAACATTCTTCCTGCATCTAGCCTGTCCAGGATTTTATGTTTCTATGTGAGATCTCTCATTCTTCCAAACCTGGTCTCAGTACAAGCCCAGTCAATCCAGTCTCTCTTCATGCGCCAGTCCTGCCGTTCCAGGAATCAGTCTGATGAACGTTTTCCGAATTCCCTCAGTAACAAAAATATCCTTTGTCAGATTAGGAGACCAAAACTGCACACAATACTTAGGATTTGGCTCACCAAGGCCCTGTAAATCTGCAGCAAGACATCTTTACTCATATACTCAAATCCTTTAGTTATGAAGCATGCCATTAGCTTTCCTCACCATCTACTGTACCTGCATGCCAATCTTCAGCGACTGTTCCAGCGTGACATGTTGCATGTCCCAGGTCACACTGCACTTCTTGTCCCGAACTGTCACCACTCAGATAATAATTTTCCTTCCTGTTTTTGCCACCAAAGTGGAAAACCTTACATTTATCCACATTATCGTGTATTTGCTAAGTATTTTGTCCACTCAGCCAGCCCTGTCCAAGTCATCCTGCAGCCTCTTAGCATTCTCGTCATAGCACACATTGCCACCCAGCTTTGTGTCATCTGCAAACCTGGAGATATTGCTTTCAATCTCTTTGCCCAAATCATTTATGTTGTGACTAGCTGGGGTCTCAGCACTGAATCCTGTGGTACCCCACTAGTTGTTGCCTACCACTGTGAAAAGGACCTGTTTATTCCCACTCTCTGCTTCCTATCTACCATTCAGTTTTCTATCCACGTCAATACATTATCCCCAATATCATGAGCTTTAAGTTGGTTCACTAATCGCTTCTGTGAGATCTTGTCACAAGCCTTTTGAGGGTTCAGTTCCTTTTTTGCAAACCACTATTGCTTTGAAGAAACCACAGGCTGTCAATCAGGCTGAGACGCTGTCAACATTGCAATCAGGATCAATGGGGTACTTGAAGTGCATATAAGTATGATGGGAAATGAAAGTAAACACAGGTGGCTGGAGGATAATAGAAATATTGAGCTGTCAGTGGAAGTCTTTGTGTATACATTGGGGTTAAGTGCACAGCTGTGCAGAATAACACCCCCCACTTCCACCTAGGCAAAACTGATATCTCTCTGTCAGAAGACTTCACAGAGGTCTGTCCTCACCTGCAGCTTCTAACAGGGAGAAAGGAAAACCTCTGCTGCAGAATGGTACTGCAATGATTTAAAATCCTGCCAGGTGACTGGAGGCACGGAGGTGAAAGATACCTAGCAACGAGAGAATTTTCATAGCTGATAGGCAGGAATGCAAATATTGATCATAGATCTTCCTGAAATCACCATGTCAGGGTAATTTTCAGGTCTGCCAGGGTTAGAATGAGTAATGTAGTCACGACACTCCCATCCCAGGGGAGAGCGGCGAGGTCAACCCTTGCCCTCAGCCTGAGCCTACACAACCTCTAGGGCCCAAGAGACCCTTACTCTGCAGCATGGCAGCAGTAGTGAGGCAAATGACCAATGAACTGAGCACAGAGATCGGGAAGTGATTTAAAAACTGCAACCTGGTCTCAGAACAGCAGGGTTGTTCAAAATGACCCAACTGCATCTATCAGGTGGGTGTCCCAGGAACCTGGGCTCAATTTGAGCCTCTGTTGACTGACTATGTGGAGTTTATACATTCTCCCTATGTCTGTGTGGGTTTCTTCCAGGTGCTCCAGTTTCCTCCCATATTCCAAAGATGTGCAGGTTAAGCTGATTGGCCATGCCCAATTGCCCCTTAGTGTCAACGGGATTAGCAAGGTATATGTGTGGGGTTACAGGGACAGGGCCTGGGTGGGATGGGTGTCGGTGCAGGTTTGATGAACCAAATGGCCTCCTTCTGCATTGTAGGGATTCTATGATTCTTGGACAAAAGCATTATCTACACACAATTCCAATTTGTTCTGGAAAACAAATTCTTAATATGAAAAATATTCACCATATCAGGAGCAATTCTGTTTCACAATCTGCAGGTTCAAGCTGCTGCCTCATGTCAATTCAACTGTGCTAAAATCCTCATCTAGGCCATTGTTTACTCTAAAACTAAATATTCCAATGGTCTCTAAATTAACCTTTCATCTCCCATTCCCCAGAAACATGAACACAAAACAATGATCATTCCATCACCCATCACCCCTGTGCTCACTGACAAACATTGGCTCTCAGTCCTGCAATGCCTTGGGTTTAAAAACCTTACCTTGGTTTTAAAAGCCTCTATGGCCCATGATGATTGTAAGCTCCTCATTCACCACAATCCTCCGAGATCTCTGCACTTCTTGAACTCTGGCTTTTTGCACATCACTAATGTCATCTCTCCATCAGCAACAGCTGTTCTTTCAGCTGACTAGACCCCAAGCCCTGGAATACCTTCCTTAAACATTCCCATCTCTTCATCTCACTCCTCCTTTCAGGCGCTTTTTAATAAAGATACAAGTTTTTGTTGTTCTTACAATCATACTTGTTTAACAGCAACTAACTGACATTCTCCTGACTACAGACCTCTGGTGATGGATTAGTAGGGTCATAAAATACTCTTGTCCAAAGAGTGAAGACCCTACTTATTTATTTTACTTTTGTTCCTTCCAATCAAACTTCAGAGGAGAGAGACCACCAAAGATACTGCCTTATATAGTTGACAGGTCCAATGAGTAATCTTTAGAAAAGCATGGGTTGTTTCATCTGATGACCTTGTACACTTTATCAAACCAACAGATGTCCAAGAAAACATCATGGAACAAGTCAAACCACCTTTTACACAGGATATCCTAACAGCAACATAACATTGCAAAACGTGGTTACAAAAACAAAATATTACAGATGCTGGAAATCTGAAACAGAAACAGAAAATGCTGGAAATATCTTATGAAGGACCATCAATCTGAAATGCAAACTCTGCTTTCTCTATCCATAGATGCTGCCAAATGAATTTCCAGTATGTTCTACCTAATTCACTCTGTGTCCCATGGTGTTACTGAAAATAGTGATTCTGTTCTGTATGTTTAACATTAAAATGCCAGAGCTCTGTAAACACTCAATGAAATTGATACTACAATTCTGATTGCAACAATTTATTATCTCAGAAACTCAAGTAAGCAACATAATGATAACCTGTTATTTAAGAAGGAAAGGACTGGCTTATGATCCCTCTGCCTTGAGACAGTCTGTCTACTCATTGAGCAAGGAAGCATTACATTGAGCTCACAGCTCATGAAATACAGGTACCCATAACTTCCTCGGAGTAGCAATCTCTGGCAGACTGCCACCTGGATAGACTTGCGCTCAAATTCCAAAGACCCTGAATTGCCCAACTTCCTCCCTCAGGCTGGGTAAGACAGAGCCAGTGAAGCAACACCCCCAGATACATCAACACAGAATAACTGGGGCGCAGGGAAGAAAGGAATGCACCCTTTTATGGCACTATCTGCTGTGAAAAAGCTATTCAAAGGGACAACTTAAAGAATGAAGATAAGTGATGGGTCAGATACTGGGGGGAGACCCAATTGGAGGGGGTGAGGTACATCAGACTGGGTGGGGGGGCAGTCAGGTTGGGGGAGAGAAAGCTCCAGGGATGGACCAGGAAATGGTCGGATCGGTAGGGAGGGTATGTCCAGTGTCAGGTCAGGGTGTGTGCTTATTTGGAATGGTATATGGCTCCATTGGATTTCAGGGGGTTTGGATAGTACAGTGGGTGCTGGGGATGGGTGTCTTTAAGGGATTTGCACGTCTGTTGTCCCCTGTGGGGACAGTTTTTTTTAAAAATAGTTTCTCTGGAGCTGTTCCTCTTTCAGACTAACTACCAGGACAAAAATGACAGAACCATCTGAAGTTCATGATTTAAGTCACTTTGCCGGTTGGTTTGTAGCCCAGCACAATTGTCCAGGGGAAGATAGCTCTTCTGCACATTTGCAGGTAAATCCTTATACAGGATTTCCAAGAGCGATCCCCCAGTGTATCATCACTGCATGACAAATGCGACGCTGGGGAACCAGGAAGTTATGGGCCATGAAATACTTCCTTCCCTCTTTTTGGAAAGGTCATTAAAAATGATAATCTAACCGGCTTTTACTTTATAAATCAGCAATCAAACCTAAATTTTGCACATCTTGCAGTCAGGGCCAGGAATTGAAGTGAATGATGTGAGAAGCAACAAACTGACTGATGTATTTCTGTGAGATGGAAACAGAAGAGTTGACACAGTTACAGAGGATAATAATGAAGAAGACCTCACTCTGAAGTTGTGAGAAAAATGTGGAATGAAGAAAAACCTAGGACATTAGTTTTCAGGCTACATCATAGCATTCAGTCATCATTTCTTATTTATCTGTAAATTTGACAAATTTATTACACATTGTACTTTTAAGGATGCTGTGCTGGAGTCCATGCTGTGGACATTGCAGGACATTGCGCAGGGGGGAGGAATCATCCAGATATTTTGTTCTCTTAGATTAAGGGGAACTTGGTCATTGGTTAAGAACAGATGGTATGGTTACACATCAGGATGGTACGGGGATTCAACACAGTGATGGAAAGGCCCTGGACTTTAATCAGGAGATACTTGTTACCTATACGGATGAGGACCAGGATTGCAGGATAGTTGGGCAATAGATTCTGGTGCAAAAAAGGGAGGAATAGAAATCCAAAGAGTAGAAAGAGAGCACTGCAGCTATTGTAGTGGGACAGAAAGTTTAGCGCCATTAGTGCATGAATAAATGAGGTTCTTATAAAGAATAATAATAAGATAAAATTAAAGGCTTTCAATTGAATGCATGAAACATTCACAATAAGATGAACAAACTAGCTGCACAAGTACAAATAAATGGTTTGGATCTAATTGCCACAATAGAGACAAGTTTACAATATGACCAACGCAGGAAATAAATATTGCAGGGTATGGAATATTTCAAAAAGACAGATTGGAAAAGAAAGATTATAAAGGATGACATAGGATAGGCCAGTCGAGAGAAAAGATCTTGATTCAGGAAAGCAGGAAAATCTTCTTCTGAAATGTTTCTGTTTCCTCTCTCACCACCCTCACGGCAGCAAGTTCCAGGTCAATATCACTATCTGTATAAAAATCTTCTTCCTTATATCCCACTGCACTTCTTACCTAAAATCTTAAACCCTTGTTCCCAGTATCCTTCTACCTACCATCAACTAAATGGGAAGAGTTTTTCCCTATCCACGTTATCTAAGCCTGACATAACCTTGTTGTCATTTACAGTCCCTCAATTCGAGGAAACATCTATTCAGGATTCAGAGTTTCTACCATGGGTCTTCAAGTGATTGAACAATCCAATTTTTTTCCAATAAATAGGCTTATGGGGAACAACGAGCACAGGGTTTGTTTCATTTTCTTTCTTATTTTGCCATGGCTCTGACTCATCATTAAGAGACTGGAACTTGAAGCATCGTGCATCTTGATGGACAAGTGAAAATTCAACGTTTCTAGGAAGAGTAGGCTGTCTTATAAAGAAAACTAATGTCAACTACTCCTGTAGTGTCTGGAGTTCAGAAGGATGCAAAGTGATATCATTGAGACATGCAAGATTCTGAAGTGGTTTGACAGGGTAGATACTGAGGCTGTTTCCACTGGCTTGGCGATCTAAAACTCAGAAGCACAGTCTCAGGATAACAGGAAATCATTTAGAACAGAGTCAAGGAGAAATTTCCTCACTAAAAGGAGGCATATCTTTGGACTTCTCTACCCCAAAAGTTCTGAATGCTATATTTTTGGTCTCTTAAGCAATTAAGGTGGCTTAATTCCCTAAGTGGTTTTTGCCACCAAATAAACCTGCTGGATTTTAACCTGGTGCAGTGAGACTTCTTACGGTAATTAAGTTACCCAGTTTCAAACTTATCTTCTTTAGGGTTTTCTGGCTAAATTTCAACCTTATCAATCCAGATCAGATTAAAAAGTAAAAAGATTAAGTACTCAGTCACTTAGGACTACAGATATTCTACATATTGGGGATTTGGTTTGCAGTTTTCAAATGCAGGAGGAGGCTTCAAGAGGCATTCCAGCAAGTAAACATCACTCCATCTCATTACAAATATCAAGGATATAGCTTCTATACCTGCGGAAGGCTGCTGTCTCGGTACAGTATCTTCCACTTGTTCTCCTTTGAGCACTGCCACTGCCTCAGCTGTGACCTCCTGTACAATCCTGGCAGAGATCACTTCTGCTGAACAGATAGGAGGAAGATTAGTCAGTTTTTGAACGTGATCAGCTTTCTTTTGTTACTTGAAGCCTCCAAAATAGGAATTAATAAACAAAAAGAAAATTATCCCAGATAAGTCAATGAAAATTCAGTGTGATGAGCAGAGTGAGAAATAGGAGCAGGTTGAGGCCATTCAGCCTATCCCTGCCATTAAATAAGATCAAGACTGATCTGATTATGGCATTAACTCCACATTTCCTGCCCGCTGCCCTTTAGCCCTCGACTTACTTAAATCAAAATTTCTCTTACGTCAATCTTAAATATATTTACTGACCCAGCCACCAGAGAATTTCAAAGACTCACAGCCTTCTGAGAGAAGAAATTCCTCCTCATCTGTCTTAAATGTGTGACCTCTGATTTTCAAACCGTGCCTCCTAGTTCTTTATAGCTTGATACACTATATTTGAAAATTAAATGTCCTACTTTACAGTAGCAATACAATTTGAGGAAACCATATTTTATTCTGTTTAAGTTACTCCATTCATTAAGCTGCTTTGCCTTTGTGTTGTGTTTAAGTTGTTCACAGTGGTGATGCTTAATTGCTACTTTGGAGCTTTGTTTACTCTGTCCTATTCCTTTTAAATTACTGGGATCAAATACTAGCTGTGGTAAAATGGGGTTAAATAAGAACATCTTTGTCAATTAGAGACTAATTGCTGCTCCTGCTCTTGGGGAAATACTAGGTTATCAACCAACCGTAAAAGGAAATATTGTTTTTCTTTTTTTAAATTGACATTTCAACATATATAGATGGGTTTCTTCATGGCTACTGAGCAGAAAGACTATTTTATATTGACTGGATTAGAATATCATGCAACACTCAATGTATATTATCATACAGTTTACCTCATAGCAACTAAATTAGATGAAAAGAAAACACAAAGGGGAAAGTTGGAAAATAGGACAGTGCTCAAGTCAATTGTAAAATGATTTGGACACAGAGACCCAGTGGGATGTTATGATCTCGTTCAAGACCGGAAATTCCTGCCTGAGGTCAATGGACATTTCTGTTGTTTGCCCCTCGACCAATCTGAATCCGTGGTGGGCAGAGTGACAGAATTCGGCACTATCCTCAGAAGAAGTAAAGGTAAGTATAGGTTAAAAAAAAAACTCAAGTTACTCAGATTCAAGGAGGGTTTAAAATTAAAATAAGACTTAAAATATTTGAATCTAGGATTAAAAATGCAAAAAATGTCTAAAATACAAAACAGGAACACTAAAAACAGAGAAAAGAAAAACTAGTGCAAAAAATGAAGGAAAATAATAAAAATAATTATAAACATTAAAAGCATATTATTTATTACAAATGAAAATTGGAAATTGTATGGAGAACAAGGAAGGATGAATACTGTGTGAGTATATTATCACTATTTACACATGTTGTGGAAATAAAGGATGGCACAGTTGCACAGTGGTTAGCGCTGTTGTTTCACAGCTCCAGGGACCTGGGTTCAATTCCTGGCTTGGGTCACTGTCTGTGTGGAGTTTGCACATTCTCCTCATGTCTGTGTGGGTTTCCTCTGGGTGTTCTGGTTTCCTCCCTCACTTCAAAGATGTGCAGATTAGATTGATTGGCCATGCTAAAATTGCTTCTTAGTTCCTGAGATAGATAGGTTAGAGGGATTAGCGGGTATAATATGGAGGGATATGGGGTTTGGGCCTGGGTGGGATTGTGGTTGGTGCAGACTTGATGGGGGCCGAAAGGCCTCCTTCTGCATTATAGGATTCTTTGATTCTATGAAAATGCTGGAATTTTCACGATCCATTAATGACATCTGCTATGATTAACTTGTATTCATCCAGCAACTTGCCACATAGAAGGAATAAGTCAGTAGTCTTCTTCCCTGCACAGTGCCAGACAATTTACACCACTCCTATGTTATGCCTTAGCAAGAGCCAATAAAATATCTTCCCTTTATGAGGATCCCCATTTAAATTAATCGCACATCACAAAGCTGTTGGATTTACGATGTTAACATAAATTATTCCCACATCAATTTAGGGCTGGCGAGAATGTCTGGGGCACCCTGTTATTGATGTGATTTATGGGCTTGTCATGATGCTCAACTTTGACAGAAATTTTTAGGCCCAGCTCATCATGCACACTCTTGTTGGCCACAGGAGGCAATGACATTCAGAAGATAAAGTGAGTTTGACATTTGAACATTAAAATCAGACAGAATTATTACAGGAAGTAACATTTTGAGACACAGCACATAAATAATTTAAGATGCCATTTGCTAAGTGCATCATTCTTGGGATGGAAGGGATGATTTTGGACCAAGTTTTCCAAAGCTGTCCATCAATGGGGTTTTTGACATTACTTTTAATTCGCTTGTGAGCTAACTGATTATGAATAATTGCTATGATTAGTCAACAACTTCATTATCATCATATCATATAATTATCAGGAATGGAAGAGGGTGAACTAGATGGACCTTGACTCATTTGAAAGCAGTACCATGAAATATCCATGGAGTGTTGTACTGTTTCTCTTGATAATGATGGACAGAACTGACATGCTTCAAATAGCAAGGATATTTTCACATTTAGCATACTTGTATTACCAATCACTCATTAACTTCTCAATGTAAGAATTCTGAAATCAATTGGGTTACAATACTTCCTTCTGGTTTGTTTTTTTAGATTTCTGTCTTTCCTTGTCTCGTTCTCCCTCCCCAATTTAGTCTCTCAGTCCATCTTTGTATTTTTCTTTGTCTCTGATCCTACTTCCCTCTGTTATTTGAACAGTTTGTTTCTCTACTTATCTTTCATTGGTTAAGAGATAATCTATTGGGCATGGTGTTCTTTTGGATTCAGATGCAACAGTATTGTCAATGATCCCAATACTGTCCCAGAAATTTGTATTATGGGGAGAAAAGTCATAATCCAATTAATGTTATTTACCATTGTAGCAATTTCATGCATTTTCTTCTATTGTCTAATGTGATCTCCAACGTTCTCAGTATGGAGTTCAGGAATAACTCCAAATAGTCAATAAAAAGGCAGGGGTAAAACATTGAATAGAATGGAGAAACAAATATACAAAAAGGGACAGAGAAAAATTGGAACCAGAGAACAGAAAAAAAAGACTGAAGAGGAAACTGCAAAAATTACACAAAAGAAGAGAAATTTACTCTGAAAAATGTTTTTAAAAAGAATTACATTATGTTGCATTTCTCTTCAGAAAATATAAGAACACAATAATTTATGACAAATATACAAAAAGGGATATTCCTTGTAGTAGAAAGAAGCAACGTTAAAAATTGAAATACATACATCTCAGACTTTCCTCAATAACAACCTTGTTATAATCAGAACTTTTATAATAAAATACAAAACACTTCATTGTAGTTTTATTCACATTCTATCATAACAGTGAAAGCCGAATACCTCAGTGGAATATGTTCCTGATACACAGCCAGATATAAATGGTTGTTTGTTCTCTTTCAAACTCACAACTAAATGGAACTCTAATAAACATAATTCATACTTGTCATGGAATTCAACACTAACTCATTAAAACCATTATCAAAATCCCTTACGGGGTAACTATAGTTGAACAATTAATAACAATGTGTTTTATTGAGTAATGAATTAGCAATATTCCGTTATCTTTGGTGATAATAATTCATCCCTGCTAATGCGTGAGATTTGGAAATATAAAGCACTGGCTTGACTCGAAGAGTGAATTAAGAGTATTGTACTCAGCCCTTCCTTTTCCCACTGGGGTTCAATCAAAGTTCAAGAGTGGAAAAGGATGAAGTCATGAGAACCAAGAACAGTCCAGAATAAAACAGGTTTGTTTTTTAGTAAAAGATAACTGTGGACAAGCCTTACATTTATTACCTACCTCTCATAACCGAGTCATTTATTTGGCTATTTCAGTGAGGGTCTGGAGTTATTATATAGACCATATAATAACAGCAGTCTCTATACCTTATGAATCAATTCAGTTTTCGTGACATTTTGACAACTTCATCGTCACTTTTATGAATGTCAGATTTGTTTGGAGGCATATTTATTCTAAATTCAATTAAGTTCTCAAAATGCCTTGGCAGGAGTTGAATTCAAACTCTGAATTATTAGTCCAGACATCTCGAACAGAATTTACTGCCCCCCACCCCATTGGTGGTGAGCTTAGATGCAGGGGAATTTAATGAGTTGGGAGGGTACTGGATGGGGACCTCACCACCGTTTTGTCATTATGTCTAGTGCTGAAAGGATGTCAATGGTCTTCTTGTCCAAATATTAATGGAGGATCCTAAGTGGGCAATTAATGCCCACAAAAGAGAACAACCCGCTATTGCTGATGTTCAACCAGAGGCAGGTGCAGTGGGGTTGCAACAGCAAGAACCTGAACTTTTGGGGATGGGTTGGGGTTTGGTGGGTGGTGGAAGTCTTGCATTAAAGGCCTCATCTTGCAACCTGGCATTGAGATGGCAGGCAACTGACAGCCAACTGACCCCACTCTCTCCTCTTCCACGATAGCCTCTTCTAAGACCTCCACACTGCCCTCATTTTGGTCTGGAGTCCTTATTGGTCCTGGAGCTTTGATGCGTGCACTGCTGGCTTCCGACTGAGGGGGCAGGAGTTTCATCCTTTGGGTCCTTAATTTTGGGCAAGGGCTGCCATTGGCCATTTAAGTGCCGGCATCACACTAAATCCCACTAGGTCTTCTCCAACAGAGGCTATTGAGGGCTCCTGCCAGTTCTCCAGCTAATGGGCGATACCACCATTGCAAACATTATATTCTACCCATGACCACTACACTACCATACTCAATGACATTTTAATGCCTATTGGAGTTTAAATCAAAAATCTCATGTCAAAACATGAATTGATAAAAATTGCAAGTCTCAGAATGGGACTTTTCATTCATTAACAGCACTACTCAGTTGCTATATGAAAAGTCAGTTAACATTATTATAATCCATTATCAGTATCAGTTGAAGGCAAGGGAGAGTAAATTTGTAAAGAAATTTGAGCTTACAAGCAGAATTCATATTAGCTAAAATCAAGGCTATTTTTAAGTAACAATGTTTTATTCTGAGGGGAATCGCAGGCTTTTGACACATGCAGATGATCAGTGGCATGCCCAGGCAGTGCACATGAGGCATTGCCAGCCTGGTAGAGCCACTCTGGCATTGCCCACAGGGCTCAATAACTATACCAGGGCACTGCCAAAGAGGAGAGACCTGAGTGGAATGTGCAGGAGATGTCCCCGTTCACTTGGAAATCGGAGCGCCTGTGCACTGGCACCCCGAGCAGCTTCCAGTCAGCTTCACTGATGAATTTAGGATCTGTCCCCGCTCCTCATATACTTGAATTGCATTTCTGTCCAGAAAAGCGACAGAGTGTCATAAGATTGCATTTTCAAATGCACCTAAAGAAAGGTCTGAAAAGGATCCCATTTCCTCACTCAGTCAGCACTTTGATTTTTTTTGTAAGATTGTCACCTAAATATTAAAACGGTGAAAAAACCGGAGTGGTCCATGCTAATCACACAGGCACACTCCACACTGCAATCGTTCCATTCAAGTCACCTTGTAGGAGAGACCTGAGTTGATTTATAACCACAAACCTCAAATAATAGAAGTACATGGCTGCTGCATAATGCTTTGACTGGCGGATATGAACAAACATTTTGTCTTCATGGGTCACAGAAATGTGTGTAACAGAGAGATCACAAAAGAAGTTTAAATCCCTGATCCCAACTTGATGTTTGCTCCATCAGCAGATAAATCATAAATCCAATTGTTAAAAATAGTCATTTCCAAATGGTCATAAAATCCAAACAGGATCACAGAACAAGAAATAATTGCTTGGACTTTGAAGTGAAAGGTTAATGTCTCAGCTATGGTACCACAGTATTCCCATCTCCACTGGTGATGTAATTCTCATTGATGTGAGGACCAAACAGTGAGGAGGTAAGTGCGGGTGAGGCTGGATAACACAATGCCAACTGCATTAATGCCACACTAAGTATGTCATTCTCATTTATGTTGTTGCCCCTTCAAAACTTAACAAATACAAGTTTCTGTGAGTTTGCTGTAATAGTCCAGCATCATCTCACCGTCGTATTAAATTTTTACCACCTCTGTTCTGTATGATTGCATGACCAACATCAAATCATCGATAAGTCTAGATGTCCTTCAACTGAACATAGGAAAGGTCAATAATGCCCAGCTTGGCTTCAACCAAATTCTACAGACTACTGACTTGGCGTCCATCCTGACTGCTTTCTGAATCCGAACTGCAACACCCTAACCGACCCTACCTTAAATATCAACTGCATGCATCTTATCCATTATACAGATTTCTCATTCTGCCTCTGTAAAAATTGTGTCTTCATTTTAAGCTCACTTTGACTGCAGTAAAGACTCTCAGCTTCACTTGATTACATCCAGACTCAATTTTCCTAACACAGTCATTTCAAATTTACCCTTCAAGAAGTTCACTCATGCAAAACTCTGCCCATCACATTGTCTCCTTCATCTATTAAGATCATCATCCCAGAGGACGCAAAACAAAAATAGTGCCTGTTCTAAAGCTTTAGAATACGTTAGTTATAGCAATCTGAATCTACTTTTTTTTTTATTTGAGCAATGTATCAATGCTGATGAACATAATATAAGCCAGATATCTTACCTTCTGGTGCTGGAACTGGTTTAATGTCAAAACTTCTTCCAGATGCTGCAACAAAAAATGGGAAGGCGATAAAGGAACCAAAACAAAAGGTTGAGTTTAAGGCACATGGACATCATCCTGAGAACAAAATTAAACATTACAGACATACTGCTGATTTTAAGAATTTCTCTGTTTGTATAGTGAGTGCAAAAATACATAGTATCCTGGAACATACCTTTCAACACTGTCACAATAAACAAATATACAGAAAATAGAGCTCTATGAGAGCACATTGTTTTCTGGTTATATTAGTTAGCAAATTATTTAACAACACAACTAGACAAGAAGATTACAACCATGTATTGCTTATCAAGACAGCTACCGCAAGAGAGCTATATGCTTATAGGTTTGCATATCCTTTGATACATTGTAAGCAAATCCATCAAAGATTTGCTATTATTATAACAAAGCTAGACAAGTTGTTTTCCAGTTTATCTTGTTATAACCAAGTATGTAACACATATAACGTGTGTTGACACATCATTACCAACAAACTCATGGAGTATCATAAATACTCAGCCAACACTAGGCTAGTTTCCAGTATGATTTTAATGCCAACTTGTATCCTTTCATTCCCTAATGTTATTCTTTAATCAATTCCAGGCATACTACACTACAAGATCACAACTCTCAGCAATTATTCTGCTTATCCCGTGTTAAATTTGGCACAGGCTGAGTTCCAATCTACATGCTTTCCCAGGAACAATAATGTAATGATACTCTGGTGTTTCTCATTATATCCAATAGGCCGATGTTGCTCACTAATTACCGAAACAGTTAACGTTTTCCACAACTAGGGGGAAGACATTCTCATGATGATAAAGAAAATACAGATGATGATTCTGAATGCAAGAATGGTGATGGCCCTTATGATTCCCCCATTGTTGCATCTGATTATTACTTAAATAACATGAAGATTTCACCTAAAAATTCAATAAACAATACGACACATCAAGGCTGATCAGGAATACATTTTTTTCCAGATCCAGGTTCAATGAGTAAAATCTCAATTAAGACAGAAGTCAAAAACAAAATATGATATAAAAAAAAACATTGAAAGTTAAAACTGACAATAATTCCTTCAAAGCAGTTTCAGCATTTAAGATGTCATTCTGATCATGAGCAGGAAGTTCAAGTCATATGAAACAGGAGCTATTAGTGATGTAAGTAAGTTTGATTTTGAATCCAGCTTTGCATTTTACATACAAACATGCAACAAGGAGCAGGAGCAGTCTATTCAGCACTTGAGCTTCTTCCCACCATTAAATAAGAACATGGCTGATCTGATGGTGACTTGAAATTTACATCCCACCTACCTCTGATAACATTAAAAATCTCAAGTCTGAAATCTTCCCTGCCCCACTAGCTGTGTAATCAGGTTCACGTTTAAATACATCAAAATGGCTAAAAACCGTATCTTCCAGGAATGTCATACACTCATATCTGTTGACATAACATCAGTAGGAATCACTTCTGGTCTCTCAAAACAGAGAAGTTCAACATAATTTCCTTGCTCTTGTAATTGTTGCCCCTTTTAATAAAGCTTGGGATGCTGTATACTTTATTAATTGCTCTCTCAATCTGTCTGATCATCTTCAATGACTAATGTCCGCCCACATCCCCTCTGCTCCTGCGCTATCTTCAGAGTTGCATCCTTTATTTAATATTCTCTCTCCATATTCTTCCTAGGAAAAGGAATCATTTCACATTTCTCCACACTGAACTTCACCTGCCATCTTTCTCCTCATTCCATCAGTTTATCCATATTTTTTTGAAGTTCCATTTGTCCGTGGGACTATCAAATTAGTTCTGAATTATTGTTTTTCGATGTTTGCCAACAACTGAAGTTAAACTGGCTGGCTTACCTTTACAGCCTTTTTTTGAACAACATTTACAATTCTGCCTTTGTCTGGCATCACCCCAGAGTCTAAAGAAAATTGGAAAATACTGGCCAATTATTTTATAATTTCCACACTCACTTTCCTCAGTTAACTATACTCAGCAATGGTATTGTATGTTTTTTTGTTCTTTAACTCAAGCCAAATAAGATTGTGTCCTTGACTCTTCTGTATTACAGCCAACTCTGACAGCTTGACGAAAATCCGAGCCACAGATTGGAATCATCAACCTCCTTCATCCAGCTTTTTTTTCTCAACAAAAAGAAACAAATTTAAAGTCACAATTCCATAACAACAATAAATGCATAAAAATCATTGCTTTCAGACCTGGATTGTCTCCCCAGTGCTGACAGATCCTGGGAATCCATCAGTGAGCTAAAACTTTCATTTTACCTTTAGCTCCCCAACGCACAATCCTACCACACTCTGAATTTGACCTCCACATAATGCTGGCAACCCAAAGGAGGATCTATAATGCTAAACTCCAGAAGCCTATTGTTGTGCTACTCAATTCCAGTATGTTCTCCCAGTGATATCCTAAACTTGTGTTTGCTGTTGGAATGCTAAATGGTTTACACACTCAAATCACTGTGATGCTTTATCCTCTGACCAAATACAACTTATTTGCACAAATCTTCTTGGAGAAAAAGTGTAACACTGCCTCTCTGCTAACTTGCTGTAATGAATAGCACAGAAGATTTGCTAATTCAGTTAGAAGCAAAATCCATATAAGCAGTGACTTTTGCCCTAAGATTTGTTATACTTCATTATATTGAACAGTTATCTGAATCAATTCTTTCTCCAATGACAAGGTCATGAAAGTGCAAGGTTAATAATGGTAAACGTTTCTAAACCTACAGCTAATAGGTTCAATAAAAGGCCACCACTTTACAAATGCCTGTGGAAAGCTGTGAAATTATATCCTGATGGAAGGCAGTGATCAGCAAAATTCATTCATTCATAAAATAATGCTGCAGTTTTAGAATGTTTGAAATACATAACCAGTCCACCTACAGGTCACCTTCAGATGAAACTGATGGGCTAGCATAGTGAATCTGTCAATAGTGTTGTTGTTATAGGCGTGAACACTGTCTTTTGCATGTTGTAAAATTATAATTATTTTAAAGACTTACTTTAGAATTATTTAGCCAAGAAAAAGTCACACTTGTTTTAGCACCCAAAACAATTGATGCGTATACCAAACGTTATGTTATTCTTTGTCTTCATTGAAGAAAATGTGATAATTACGTTAGTATGTATCACTGAATTCCCACCCCTCCCTACATCATTTAAGTTAATATTAATGGTTAACAATTTGGAATACAAGTTAAGACAAAAAATTGCAACACATGGCTCTAAGAAAGTGAATACTGTGTGTCTTGAAAAACCTCAAAGAATTTCTCTTACAACCAGAGTTTGTGTCTACACTTATTTTAAGACCTGAGGCAGCTATTATGAAGCTGTCCTTAACTTGATTTTTCTACAAAATTAAATGTCACAATTAACTTCTTGAAATGGGAAAAATTAGGACTCAATTAATTTGTTCCTCAGATTGAACTGCAACCATTTTTCCTTTGTGTTGTGAACAACTCCCAGTGCTGATTCGTCAACTGATGACTGACTCCCTGAGTCAGTTTCCTCCCACTAATCATCCCTGTTGCAGTCGAGCACACCATCTTGTATATCCCTCTGCCAATCACCCACCTTGCACAATCCCTGCTAATCACCCCCACTGCATTATCCCCTGCCAATCATCCCCCATCTGCAGAGCACAAACCTGCAGAGTTCTCACCTCCCACTGCACAGCTGGTCTTCCCTCTCATAGTCAAACCCCCATGCAGACCACCCCCTTGGCATTACCCAGCATAGGTATGGTGAGCAGTGCCAGGCTAGAACTGTGCAAGGATACTGCCCAATCATGCCCTTGACCACCTAGGGCTTCAATGTGGCCTCTGATTCCACTGGCAAAGCCATCATATCTGGTTTCCTCTGAGGTGATTAATATTTAATGCCCAAAGCTGATCTCGCTGGGAAAAACAGAGCCAGTGACTGCACCTGGCAATAAAATGGGCGTGAAACCAACTTTGCGGTCAATCGGCGCAGTGAGCAGTAAGATCATGTCTACGTGGCACAAAACTCTGAAAACGGGGCTGTTTCACACCTATTTCTTTGGGCAAGTTTGCACTGCAATCTTTCCACAGTTTTTTTTTGATAGCTGGGAACTTTGTGGTGGTAGGAGGAGCGTGGAGCTTAAGCACACCAAGGAAGCTGGCTACAGAGTGCCGTTGGGCAGGTTGCCTTGGTCTGACAATGGACCAGACCTCCCCTTCCCCCAGCCCCCATTATCATTGTTCTACCACCCATCCCTTTGACCAACATGGGTCACTGCCATTGAAGGTCTCCCAATGAATCGTTTCCCCCCCACTCTTCCAATCAACCCCCTCAATCCTAGACTTCCATCCCCCTTACATAGTTCTCCCCTTCATCGTCCCACTCCCACTCAGGCCCCAAACCCTACTCTGGCTCCGTCCCCTCAGCACTGCCACATCACACATAAATGGGCACTGTTAAGGTGCAAGGTTGGCACTGCCTGGCCATGTCCCTGACCATGCAGGGACTTCACTAGCCTTTGATCTCCTTGGCATAGCCATTGCACCTGGACCTGATAGTGCAGAGCAGAAGTGATTCTTGCTAACATAGTATCTCATTGGCAAGGGTGGCATCATCCAGGAACTGGTAAACAGCCGAACTCACTAACTCGATGTAAATGTAGTTAATTCTATGTAAGTAGGCTTTGCGTCCTTTTCTAGGCGTGAACCCATTCACGCTGACAAAGCAGGGCCAGGAAGATAACAAACCCAGCACGGACCTGATTTTTAACCTCTCCTGCTATCATCCCAGCTCGCCAAGCTGACTGACCGGCGCGATGACCCGGTAAGTTCAAGCCCTTGGTCTTGCAAGAGTGTGGCGTTAAGCACGCCTGCTCCTTTCTCCCCAAGACTTCAAAGTCTGGAGAGAAGACTGGCCAGTGAAGCTGGGGAGCTTGACATCAGATTTCCTTCCAGAACTGACACTTCGCCAATTTCTGGTAAGATTGTGCCTGATGTTTTTCTGTATGCATTTCACTCAGCAAAATTACACCTCTCTCTAGGTATTAACACGACACATACGCAACAAAACCATCTGTGTAAATTTTATAGACAGTGTAACTAGCATTTGGCACACAAGGCACTTAATTTCATTTCGCTAAGGGTTATAATTAGAGCTCTATTCAAGAGAGAATTTGAAGAAAAATATTAAAGGTGCATAAAGAGAAGAGATAGATTAGATAGCTCTCAACCACAACTCGTATATGAACAGTCATGGTGGGTCACGTGGCCTGCTTCCATTACTAAAATGTCTGATTCATTTTCATTGTCTGCACTAATCCTTAATTCAACTTGTGATGCATTTTCTTCACACAAAATGTATGAGCAAGGTCCAACCAAACAGAGCATTCAATATCAAGCATACAGCTTTATTTTTGAAAGATTATTGGCTGAAGAATGATTCTGTTTTTTTAGGACGAGTAGACAACATACAAATGTGAAGTGATAGACGTTTAAAAAAATACATATTTTTGAAAGGTTTTGAAATGCTGGTTTAGCTGAGCTTGTATTACAGATATTAAATCAAAGATTATTTTACTGCAAATCCTGAGAAATTTTAAAAAAGAGCATGTTCTTGTACATTCTAAAAATATCCTTGCAGCGATGATGACACAATAAAACATGCAGCTCCCAGTACAAAGCAAAAGAACATATTTTACTTACGTTGTACAATACGGCTAAAATGCAGTGAATAAAGAGAAATCAACAGCTGCACAGACAGTTGCAGCAGTTGATGAAACTCACAAGGATGCCACTGTAATGGATGATCTCAATAAAGGAAGACTTGGGATTGCTTCGTACATACAATAACCTGAATATTAATGAGTCTATCCAAGTATGCTTTCTTTCTCTTCGCCCTAGTGTAGCTGTGCCAAGAATTTGCAATATATGCAGTATGCTGTAGTCATGGAAACAACGAGGCAGAACTGAATAAAAATATCACAGTACCAACTGAGCTAGTGCTATAACAAATAGCTGCTTTATTCCCAATTAACAAATTTGCATTGACTGTTCATAGAACTCTACAGCACAGAAGGAGATCATTAGGTTGATTGTGCGGGTATCGACTCTTTGTTACAGCTATTCTCTTCATCCCATCCCTTCTGCTCTTTCCCAATAGGCCTGCAACTTCTTTGTTTTCTGCTATTTATCCAATTTCCGACTGTAAGTGATGATCAAATCTTCATCCACTCAAATTTTACGTAGTGCATTCCAGCTCATAACACATACATATCCTACATCATTTGGCCATGCTTTCAACCAATAGTGAAAATCCATCTACAGAATGAAGAAAGCCCTGCCTAAGTCTTTTTTTAAATTGTGCACTGTGATAATTAGACTAGATCTTATTTCTTCTCCCAATGTTCTTGATTTGTTAAGCTTGCCTCAGGTTCAGGAGAGAATGGAATTATTTGCTTCAAATTCGGGCATTTGTATAGTGCTTACGATGTATTAAAACGTTGCAACACACTTCACAGGAACTTGAAGTAGATTTTAAGAAGCATCTTAAAGGCAAGAGGAGAGGGGTTTTTGGAGGAAATTACAGCATTTAGGGACCTAGACATTGAATGAAAGGATGGCAGTTATAGAGCGAAGAAAACTGGAGATGTGGAAGAGGTCAGAATCAGAGGAGCACATAAATTTTGCAGGTGTGTAGGTCTGCAGAGACAGCAAGGCTATGGAGTGACTTGAAAACAAAAGCAGAATTGAAACTTGTAATTTAACCTATGTAACAGATAGTCATTGATTGTGTAGCTACAACTGTAACACTACATTCTGCACTCTCTCCTTTCTTTCTCCCGTGTACTTTATGAATGATACACTTTGTCTGTATAGCACATAAGAAACAATACTTTTCAGTATATCCCAATACACATCACAATAATAAATCAAATCAAATGAGTTCACAATGGTTCAAGGGTAAAGGTTACATTTTGTACATTTATATTTTGTTAAATCTATTAATATCTCAAACTTTTACTGTTCAAACCTAATGGAATAAGTTTCATTTTCAGTGCTGCAGTAAATCCAAGACTCCAATCCTATTGGACACCATGCTGAATGGTCAGAAATTGCCTAACTAACAAACACTCGAAAGGGATGAAAAAGGCTTGGTAGCAAAAACATTATGAGGTCTTCAAAGAACAAGATTACTTCCAATAACAATTTTAACATACAAGGAAAAGCATTAGTCCCATGCAAAGGGGAAAGTGGGACATGTTTTCAATAGTTGAAGCCACAGAGGAAGAGTAGGAAACTTGAATTGAACTATATAATGTCAGTGGTTTAGATGTATTCAATACTTTGATGTTAAAATAAGATTTTATATTATTTGTCTTTTAACACATGGAAAAATGTATTATTTGGCACACATGGAATTATAATTATCAACTGATATTTTTTCCTTTGCTTAATTAATATCTGGTGCCCATTAACAATGAAAGACTTGTGAAGAATTATTTTTACATTTAGAGTATAACAAGAATTCAGAATTTTTGAAAAAAAACTTACAAAGCACCTCATCACATTTTAAAGCACTTCACTAAATAAGTTATTTTTTGAAATTTAATGTATGGACAGCGGAAAAAAATCTTTCAGGATGAAAACAAATTTGCTGCTGGAATTTTTTTATGGTGCTAGGACATGAACACCCCTTTTCCAAGAGCAGTGTCCAAACATGCACAATTAGTATGGTTTTGTAAAGTGAGCAAACTGTTCCTCTTCTTATAGAGTCTGTACCACATTAAAAATTACACCTGTGCTACCTAGACCCAAATCTAATTTGCTACACGTTTAACCACACAAAGATGTTCAAACACATAAGAACTCAACATCATTATTTTGATGGGAATGAAAATAGAAAGGAAACTGATCAATGACGGCCCAGTGTCATAACTGAACTAGCGGCCCCAGAGAAACAGAGAACACTCTCAAAAACAGATGAGGCAACAACAACTTGTACATATACAGAAACTTTACCATAATACAATATTCGAAGGTCTTTCAGAGGAACACTGTGACAAAATGACACTCAGCATATAAAACAAAATTAGGGCAAATGACCAAAAGGAGAGATTTTAAAGAATGTCTTAAAGAGAAAAAAGACAGATAGAGAGATGGAAAAAGAAAGGGAGGGAATTCCAAAGCTAAGGATCTTGGCAGCTGAAGGTATGGGTGACACTGATGGTGGGGTTAAAATCAGCTATGTTCTGACTGGCTGGAATGACAGCAGCTCAGGTACCTCAGATGGCTGTGTGGTTGCAAGAGATTACAGAAATAGAGAGCACAAGGTTATGGAGGGATTGAAAACAATGAGGAGAATTTTAAAACCAAGATGTTGTCTAACAGAGAGCCAGTTATAGATCAGCGAGCAGAGATATAATAGGTAAACAGGAGCTGGTGTGGGTCAGAACACAGACAGCAGGGTTTCAGTTGATTTCAAGTTCACAGAGGGTAAAACAAGTCAGGATTGAACTGGAGTAATCAAGTAGAAGATTCACTGAAACATAGGACATAAGAATTGGGAGCAGGAATAGGCCATCAGGCCCCTCGAGCCTGCCCTGCCATTCTAATAAGACCAGGGCTGATCATTCTGTGGACTCAGCTCCACTTACCCACCCGCTCACCATAAACCCTCAATTCTTTTACTATTCAGTAAAGGCAAAAGCAACAGAACAAATACATCAACAGGCAGAAGGATGAAGTAGCATCCTAGTCAAGTTTGTTAATATCTTGAAGCTGCAGGAGACAAACAACTCAAGCTGACTATAGAAATATACAGATTGATATTGAAGTAAGAGTTGAAGTCTCCATAGTCCCAAATGACCAAATGCTGCTCTCCGCTTTGAGAGGGAGAGCTGACAGGTGGTGATTTTAACATGAGGATCCCTCAGCAGGGACAAGGTTGAGAAGGCAGGCCTTTGTGAATAACCGTAGCAGTACGGGAATTGAACCAACACTGTTGAAGTTGCTCTGAATCAGCTATCTGACCAACAAGTTAGTAATTGGATTTTTATATTTCCTTATAAAGTGGGGTATGAAGTGACAGAAGAGAGGAAGAAAATAATTTCACAAATAAAACCTTGAAACTATAGGTAACATTTAAAGTAAGACTTACTTGAAGAACAACCAAGAGATGTTTAACAGAATCTCTACCAGTTTTCACCAATCTGGGGTTCAGGAGCTTTTGAAACTCCATCTATGGTACCACGTCAGGCATAACTCAATTCCTGGTTGTGACAACCAAAGCTGCTCACCCCAATCAAAAACCTGTTGAACTGCCATCTAGAGATCTGGCAAAACTGGAGACAGCCAAATAAAAATACTAATGTGAATACATGTCCCAATATACTACAATAACTTCAGATTATAACAGTTTCACACTCCAGAATCTGATGTGCATGTAATTGGTTCGATTAGGTAATGCCTGTAACTTCCAGTTAAGAACGAAAAGTACTACAGGAAGAAATACAAAGCCACTCTTCATGATTTCTGTATAATTGAATAGGTCACTCCCTGTTAAATATTACTGCAGGTAAGAGGAGAAACATTTTACCTGCTGTTGCTCCGTCTCTGGCAGTGATTTTCCCATTGATCCCGTTTGCTTGTGTCACTGTGTAGGCTCCTTGGTTTCCATCCTGTGCCTCTGCTGCGCTCTCTCTGAACGAGTAGCCATTCTCAGTCCTGGATATATGTTCATCTGAAGTACTCTGCTCTTTAAAGTCTGCGGCAAACTGATGTGAAGGAGCCTCGAGAACTGTGCTTGAGGCCCACTGTGGTGCACTTGGTTCAGACTTCCTGTCATCTGCCATCCTTCCTTGTATAACGCTCAGCTGTAATTAGAATAATTGCCCCAGTCATTAACAGCTAACCACACAAACCAGAACACTCCTCCTCACTCAATTTCACTTTCAGACAATTTATTGTAACTAGTTTAATGACAAAAGATCAAAACAAGAGAAAACCTTTTGTGACAGTTTAGCCACCAGTAAAACAGACTGTTCTCCACTACACTGGAAACACATTGGGTGGAATTGTCCATCTTACCCACTGTGGGAATAGTTGCAGGAGGGATATTTAATTTGTTGCACCATTCAAAAATCTATTGACTTTGGGCCTGAATTTCCAGTCTTGCGGTGCATGTGGCTGGAAAATCCCACCAACATTTGTGATTTCACTGGTTACTATCCACTCTTATTTTATATGCAGAGTGTTGAAGTTTGCAGATTTTAGGTATGGTATTGTCGATCTAACGTGATCTTTCACTAGGCAATAATTAATTAAACTCATATTGATGTGGGCCGTATTGTAATCAGCAACTCATCCCATTTTCCCCTTTCCATCGCTGGTACATATTCTTTTGGTAAGCCAAAGTATTAGGAAGTATGCATTTGTAGATCTACATCCATTGCCGTGTGTATAAAAAAATTTGTAACGTAGGTAATTTGGATATAATGCGCTTATTCCCATTTCTCTTGTTTTCTGCATGAGCGTGCAGTACGTGTAAAACTAGAGACAGAGAGGCTGTGCCTGAAATGCAAACGGGGGCCGCGCCTGAAATAAAATACTTTTAGTAAAAACCAAATAAAATCAGAAAAGGCTGGAAACAATCAGGTTGAGGTAGCATTGGACTTTAGATTTTGTTCTGTTTTTCATGACACAGGTGAGTGTACCCTCCTTTGTATGATATTTAATTACACCAGCAAGGTGATTTGATAACACGTGGTAATTCTGTAACTGGTGTTCTTATAATAAGAATTCCCGTCCTTTGAAATTAACTTCTTTCAACAAATGGCTTCAGAAGACTTTATCTGTAAGAGGTTGGAGGGAAGCCACAGGGAGATGATGCTGTAGGAGTAGGCTTCGTTGGAACAGGAGATGCAGAGTCAACTAGACCTGTTACAATACAATAGAATTCTTCATTAAGATGAAGAGCGTCACAGTTAAGTCTGAGACTAGGGTCCTGAATTGAGGAAAACTAACTTTGATGACAAGATGTGCATTGGCTAGGATCAACTGGCAAAGAATATTTGAGGGGTTGACAGGTAATGGAAGACATTTAAAGAACACATGGATGAACTTCAACTGTCTACCATAAGAGTAAAATGGAGATGGTGGCTCATTTATGGCTAACAACAGGAATCAGGAACAGTGCTAAAGCCTATCCCTTTTACTTGCCAATTTATATGCCTTCTCAAAAGAGGAGGCATATAAATTGGCAAGAGAAAGCAACAATCACAAAGGGCTGGGAGAAATTTAAAATCCAAACAGAGAACAACAGAATGAAGGTAGGCTTGCAGAAAACATAAAAACTGACTGCAAAAGTTTCTACAGATATGTGAAAAGAAAAAGACAGGTGAAGACAAATGTAGGTCCCATATAGTTAGAATCAGGTAAATTCATAATGGACAACAAAGAGATGCAGACTATCTGAACAGTACTTTGGATCTGTTTTCATTAAGGAGAACACAAACAAATATTAGGGACAGAGTGTCTAGCATGAAAGAGGAACTGAAGGAAATCCTTATTAGTCAGGAAATTGTATTGGAGAAATTACTAGAATTAAAACTCGCTAGGTCCCTATGGCCTGATGCTCTGCATCCAGACTACTCAAGGAAGGGGCCCATGAATTAATGGGGACATTGGTGATCATTTTCCAGCATTCTATAGATTCTGGAAGAGTTTCAGTAAATTGGAGGATAGCAAAAGTGACCTCACTTTTTAAAAAGGGAGGGAGAGAAAACTGGGAATTATAGACCTGTTATCTGACATTGATAGTGGGGAAAATGCTGGAATCAATTATTAAGGATGCAATAACTGAGCATTTGGAAAGCGGTGACAGGATCAGACCAAGTCAGCACGGATGCTTAACAAATTTTCTGGAATCTTTTGAGAATGTAACTCGTAGAGTGAACAAAGATGAACTGTGAATGTTGTGTAACTACATTTTCAAAAACCTTTTTGACAAGGTCTCACACAAGATTAGTGAGAAAAATTAAAGCTCATAATATTGCGGGCAACATATAGAGAACTGGTTGGCAGATAGGAAGCAGAGAGTGGGAATAAACAGGCCCTTTTCAGAGTGGCAGACGGTGACTAGTGGGGTACCACAGGGTTCAATGCTGGGACCCCAGCTATTCACAATATACACTGATGATTTGGACGAAGGAATTGAATACAATATGTCCTAATTTGCAGACAACGCTAAGTGTGTGTTGTAAGGAGGATGCTAAGAGGCTGCAGCGTTGCTTGGATAGGCTGGCTGAGTGGGCAAATACTTGGCAAATGCAACATAATGTAGATAAATGTCAAGTTATCCACTTTGGTAGCAAAAACAGGAAGGAAGATTATCTGGATGGTGGCAGTTTTGGAAAAGGGGAAGTGCAATGTTACCTGGGTGTCATGGTTGGCATGCAAATACAGCAGGCAGCGAGGAAAGCTAATGTCATGCTGGCCTTCATAGCTAGAGGATTTGAGTACTGGAATAAAGGCGTCTTACTGCAGTTACACAGGGCCTGGGTGAAGAAACAATTTGAGCACTATGTGCAGTTTTACTTAGTCAGAGGGATTGTTGCTATCGAGGGAATCCAGCAAAGATTCACCTGACTGATTCCTGGCAGAACTGACATACAGAGAGAGTCTGGATTGACTGGGCTTGAACTCACTGGAATTTAGCAGGAGGAGAGATCTCATAGAAACATTTATCATCCTGATGGGACTGGACAGACTAGATGCAGGAAGAATGTTTCTGATGTTGGGAAAATCCAGAACTAGGAGTCACGGTCGAAGGAAAAGGGGTAAGCCATTCAGAACTTCATTCCAGAATGAAGAATAACAACGTCTCTCAGAGTTGCAAACTAATGGAATTCTCTACCGCAGAAAACTGTTGGGGCCAGTCTGTTAAATATGTTCAAAGGGAACTAGAGGTGGCCTTTGTGGCTAAAGGGATCAAGAGATATGACAAGAAAATGGGAGTAGGATACTGAAAGTGCATGATCAATCATGATCACATTGAATGGTGGTCCAGGTTCAAAGGGCTGAATGGCCTACGCTTGCACTTGTTTTCGATGTTTACTATCACAACATCATCCACCCACCCTACTGACAGAGAGAAAAGGGACAAAAGAAAAGTAAGAAAAGAACTAAATTTTAAAAAAGTGACTTTATAAAGTTTAAATTCATAACCTGAAGATATGAAAGGTTACGCCTATATTTGTTAATTTTCTGGACAGGAAATTTTGTTTGGCATTCATTAATAGTTATCATATCATTAAAAGGCTGCTGCATTTAATTATTGGACTTAACATCCATATTTAATAGGCAATTAATGTGTAAATGCAGTAATTTCGTGGAAATCACAGCGAGAGACTTTTTCATGAAGTTAAAGGCAAATTGGTATAAATCGGCCAGCAAATTGTGGTGATTTGCAATTTATGGGGTAGCTCCTTCTTGCCATACATTGCTCAGCTCATCTGTGAGGTCTTTCTTCAGTAAAATCTGGGCCAGAGTGTAGAATACTTTTTAAATTGATGTATAGCATATCACCATCTGCTGATGAGAAACATTACTGCAATAGTTCAATTTATTGCAAAAATAGAATATGATAATAAAATGTGGAGGATAAAAGACAAATTTCAGCAATACTCATGGCCCAAATTTAGTGGGGGAATTTGCAGGGGGAATTTTTTCTATTATTCATTTGTGGGATATGGGCGTTGCTAGCTGGCCAGCATTTATTGCCCAACTCTATCTGCTCGAGGGCAGTTGATGGTTAACCACATTGCTGCAGTGCTGGAGTCATATGTAGGCCAGACCAGTTACAGGTGGCAGATTTCCTTCCCTAAAAGATATTCGTAAACCAGATCAGGGTTTTTCTGACAATCAACAATAGTTTCATGCTCATCATAGACTCTTTATTGAATTCAAATTCCATCATTTGCTGTGGTGGGATTTGAACCTGTGCCCGCAGAACATTTTCTGTTTCTATATTAATATTCCAGCAATTATATCGTTAGGTCATTACCTCCCCTCAATGTATTGACAGATAGAGTACAAAATTAATACATCCCAAAAAATAAACAGATAAAACTATAATCCCATGGATAAATATAAATATTAAAACTCTAAAGGAGCTGTGTGTCAAGCTAAGACTAATTATACTAAGAAAATTATGAGGAAGGTAGAAAGATTAAAATTGAAGATGAAAGATGACTAATAATAAATGAAACCAATATTGTTTTAAAAGCTTTTATCAGCATATATAAAGCAAAATAATAAATAAAAATAAGATTTGGAGATCAAACAGGGGAACTTGTGGTGATAAAGGCATTACAAAATTATTAAATAAGAATTTTGTTTCGGGTTTTACAATTTATGGTGGGAGGTTTACTTGATTAATGTCTAGAATGAGTGGGTTGTCTTCTTAGGAAAAGCTAAACCGGCTAGAATCATAGAATCCCTACAGCACAGAAGGAGGCTAGGCTTGAATCTGCTGGAGTTTAGAAGTTTAGATCTGATTGAAATCAACAGGATTTTGAGGGGACTTAACAGAGTTGAAGTGGAAAGGATGCTCCTCCTGTGGGAGAATCTAGAACCTGGGGTCACTGATTAAAATTAAGGGGTCATCCACTTAAGACAGAGGTGAGGATTTTTTTTTCTCTGAGGGCTGTGGAATTCTCTTCCTCAAAAGTTGGTTGAGTCAAAGTCTTTGAATATCTTTAAGGCAAAAGTGAATAGATTTTTGGTAAGCAAAGGAATGAAAGATTATTGAGGGTAGGGAGTAATATGATGGTTAAAATTAAGCTCATGATGTAAGTGAATGGTGGAGCAGGCTCGAGGGAATCAAGTGATAATTTGTATGTGTTAAATGAGAATGCAGGTATGCTAAAGGAAGACATAAACTAACAATTTTCATTACTTTAGAAAAGAACTGAAATGCTTCTTAAAAAACAGAGCACAACACATGATGGATGTGTCACCCAGCAGGTATGCTAGACTGTTGAAAGCAATCTGAGAGGATATAAAGGTCAACAATTTTCAATTCTCTTTAAATACATCAAATGTATCACTGGACTTGAAAGTATCCAAGGTAACAACTTTTGTTTAAGGAAGGAGAGAAAACAAAATTGGGTATCTGCAGACCAGTTAATCAAAATGGGATAGTTGTGACCAGCTGTTAGAATCAGCAGGTCATCCTAACTCAAAGAGTTACATCTCCCACACATATTTTGAGTGTGAATGAAAATGAGCAACAGAATTTCTTTTCCTTCCCTTGTTCCTTTTGTTCCATTCCTTCTTAACTACAATTCATCAATAATTATTTTCATTTTGATGAGGGGCCTAAAGCTGACGGTGAAAGAGCTAAGACAGATTCCTTGAATTACAGCAAAGGCAGTGTTCTTGAATTAGACAGTTTCTGAAACGCAGTACTCCAAGATTTAGTGCGGTGCCACTTACCTTCTCAGTACATTAATGATTTGGACTTTGACAGCTGGTAAATCACACTAAAGAATTGTGAATGGGGCAAGGGGAGCAAATCTATTAGCATAATTTGAAAAGAAGGACCTTGGCGGAATTCTCCCAAGCCCCCATTGGCCTGGTCGACAACAGGCATGGTGGAAGAATATGGCAGGAGGACAAGAAAATGGTTTCATGCCAACATGAATTTGTAATGGATTTCCCGCTGGTGCCCGCAATGGTCCGAAAACCCACCTAAAGCTAGAATGAACCTCATTTGCATCAATTAATCTATCTTCAGGAGATCTACTTTCTTTCTTCAATAGTGGATCAGTGATGTTGGGTGCCTTTTCACGATGGCACCTGGCACATTGGCAGACTACATGCCTACCTCGCTACTGAATACAGTGCGGAATATCTAGGTGCACAATTAATTCAGTCAGGACCTGAATTTGGCATGTTTTCCCACCCGCTGTAGCAGTGGGAAAACATGCCAAAATTGTGTCTTCTACAGCAATTAGTCTCAATATGGGAGAATTCTGCCCCTTATGTTTGGTGCTGAAGGTTCTGCTACTCCCAATATAGTACATAATCTCCAAGTTAGAAAGGTTTTGCCCTGGCATCAATTTGTAGGATTCGTCATTTGGGGAAAAGGTGGCTTTATGGTAATGTTACTGGACTAGTAATTCAAGGCCCAGGCTCATGCACTGGGGAACATGGGTTCAAATCGCACAATGTCAGCTCGTAGAATGTAAGTTCAATTACAAAATTGCAGTATTGTTACAGAGTAAAAGGAGGCCATTTGGCCCATCATAGCTGTACTGGCTCTCCATACAAGCATCATGAGTTGGTGCCATTCCCCTGCCTTTTCCCCATACCCCTGCACATGATTTCTATTTAAATAATCATCAAATGCCTTCATGAATACCTTGATTGAACCTGTCTCCATCACACTTCCAGGCACTGTATTTCAAGCTCAAGCCACTCATTGTGTGAAAAAGCTTTTTCTCACATCACTTATGCTTGTTTTGTAAATCTTTTTAAATCTGCTCTTTCCTTCCTAATTTTTTGATAAGCAGGAACAGTTTCTTATTGTTTACTCTGTCCAGCTCCTTCATGATTTTGAGCATCTCTATCAAATCTCCTGTTCGCTTTCTCCTTTCCAAGGAGAACCGTCCCAACCTCTCCAATCTATCCTCATAACTGAAGTTTCTAATCCCTCGAACCAAATCTGGAATATAAAGCTAGTTTCAGTAATGACAGCTGTCGTCAACCATGACAACTATCATCAATTGTAAAAATTCATCTGGTTCACTGCTATCCTTCAGAGAAACCAGACCTTATCTGATCTGGCAACTCCAGAAGGACAACAAACTGCCCTCTGAAATAGTCCAGCAAGTCATTCAGTTCAGGGGCAATTCGGAATGGACAACAAATTCTGGCTTTGCCAGCAACACCCAGATCCCATGAAAGAACTTGAAAAATCATGTTCTATATACATAGTCAGAAGCCTAACATCATGAGTGCCAAAACAGTTAATGAGTTCTGCCTCCATATAGTGAAAAAAATTTGACTTCTCTCAATGACTGAATGCACCAGCGTCATTAATCACATATAACATTCTATGGTTTCAAAGTCCTATGGCTTCAGGAGATATCCAGACTGTGATAGAAAAGGCAAAACTAATAGCTATTATTAATCCACAATAAAAGTGCCATTAGGCATCATCAAAACTAGTGCACAAAATATATATATGTGCATGAATGCATTTGTAACTTTAGGGCACAACTTTTATAAGTCACAAATTCCATGTAACATTTGGTGATAATTATACTTTTAAAACACCCCTTGTAAAAACTGCTATAAGCCTCTGTTCCCCTTAGTTGTCTTCAGTTACTGAACTGCAGTCAACATTATTTATCAATTAATCTAGTTTGTTGCTAAATGTGACTTGGTTACAAAACCTCAATGGTTCAGTCAACAAAGTTAAATGAAATGCTGGAACCACAGAATAATTTGTGCCAAAGCCTAGAAACATGAGCCAGAAATGGAATTTTAAAATGTCTAATAAATATTTTCATCATATACTATAAAATGTACACCAAATACGTAGGTCAACTTTTGATGCTTAATTTAAGCATCACAAGAAGATACTTCATCAGACTGGAACTGGCAATCCACTATGCTCAACTCCATTAATTTTGAATGAAAAAACACAAATGACAATGAAACCTACTCTGCTGGTATATAGGAGGGGGATAATGTGGAAGTACTGAACATGCAGGAAGGGGAGGAGAAAAACACTGAAATTACTCACTGTTCTTATATAAAATCAACCAGCATCTTTGTGAGAAGTTGCACCAGGATTAACGATCATGAAAATTTTTATTTTTCAATAAAACATCTCACAAATTAAGAGCACTGTTACTTGAACTGCACTGACATTGGGCTTAAAGCATCGGATAAAACATCTATGTGTCTTTTGGGAAATGATGTGCCTCAGATGCTGTTCCATTTTAAACAGCTGCTGCACACTGAAAGAAAAGCAGCGTTCAGGCAAAATTGATGTATAATTTTAAGAACCCTGGGAAGAAACGATTGGCCAAAAGAATGTTCATCGATCTAGGGAACAAAGAGCAATTACATCCAGTGTAATTAACTATCAGCACAGCTCCAAGACGCAATCTGCCTGTTCAAATGTAATAAAAGTAAAATTGCTTCAATATGCATGATACCGGAATGGGTTTGGAGCCTGTTCTTTCCTGCATGATGGTGTTTGCCAATTCTCTAATAGCACCTGCAGACTCAACTGAGATACAGCGTTTGACGGCTGATATTTTAACTTCCATTGCGGTGCAAGGAAAAACCATCCAAAGTCTGACCACAGCTGTGAAAATTCACACTGAGATCACTAGCCTATTGCCTTGGAAACACAGATGATTGCCATCATGGCTACGGACACCAATGTTCAGCGCTAATTGCATATTAATTATATTTGTGCACCAGTAACGGACATTAACTGCAAATAGATGGTTAAAAAAATGTTTAATAACTGGCTCCAATTGCAGTAAATGGAGCGCAGCAAAGGAGGAAATGCCCCCTTTTGATGGCAACAGGATTTGAGTCGGAATCAGATCTGGACCGGGGATTGGGGCTCAGAGATGATGCTGGAGCCAGACCAGGGTGTTGGACTAGGGGTGGGGTTGGCGATGCTGATGGTGAGGCACAACCCATGCCTTAGGAGATTAGGGGTTGGTGAACTATGTAGGGCTCAATCTGGGTATTTTGTTATAATTCTTTCAAAGTAACAACGAGTGTAAAACTGGCAGAACCAAAGTGATTCAAGTTGCTTTGCTGGAGTATTCCCAGCCCAAAGCAATTGTCCAGGGAATGTTAGCACTTTTAGACAACTGCTGGGAAAATCTTACCTGGGGACTTCCAAGAGGGATCCCCAGCACACCGTTAGATATTTCCCCAAATCTGACAGTTGGGAGCGAGGAAACCACGGCCTTTCAGCTCCAAGATAAACAAATAGGGTTGTGCGTGGAATTGAACATGGGTATTGAAATAAAAACAGAAAATTCTGGAAAACCTCAGCAGGTCTGACAGCATCTGTGGAGAAGGAACAGAGGGAAATGGTTTGATGGGATTCTACACTCGAAACATTGGCACTATTTTCTCCCCACACATCCTGTCAGACCTGCTGATTTTCTGTTTTGGTTTGTGATTCCAGAATCCATAGTATTCAGCTTTAATTGTTACTGAAATGCAACAAAACCATTAGGCTTTCTATAAATCACTTAAGATATCGCTTCCTCAAAAACTTGGAGGTTGATCCAGTTGAATTCATTTTCATTACTAATTACATCATTGCA
The DNA here is from genome assembly GCA_024679065.1 of Sphyrna mokarran. Lineage (NCBI taxonomy): Eukaryota > Metazoa > Chordata > Chondrichthyes > Carcharhiniformes > Carcharhinidae > Sphyrna > Sphyrna mokarran. Next base: position 1,941,064 of record JAGIQG010000011.1, read on the forward strand.
CAGACAATTCCCATATTTACATCTAACAATCATGTATATTTTTTTGCATGGAAATGCAGTCACTTCCTGCATCTACATTTTAATCCTTTCTGAAAATCTGCAACGCACAAATCATTTGTGCTGTATTGTTCTATGTTCATTCCACCTGTGCCTTTCCAGTGAAATCCTTTCCATCGATTAAAGACTCACTAAGATCTGCCAATGTCTCATAGTAGTTTAGGATTAAAAACCAACAATCTCTGGGGAGCTTTTGAATCCTTTTTAGGAATTTCATTTCATTGAAATCAAAAAGCCTTTGTGGCGCAGGAGGTCTCTGGGTTCATGCCAGCTCTCACAGTCAGTGTCACTTTGAATTGATTTTCACTACAATCTGAAACCTTATCCCTCAGCATATCCTCACTCTATCATTACCATAAAGTAAGGGAACAACCCTCTTTTACTGAGGTTTTTAGGAGAGCAGCAGAACGTTAGATATATGTAAAAATGGGACTCCATTCTGATACAGCCATGATACCACACTGCAAACAACACGAGCAGTGGGCAAAGGACATGACTGAGTGATCTCAGAACCAAGGGATCTGATCAAAGTTCTGCAGTCCTGTCACGTCCAGTTGTGAATGATAGTGTAAAACTAAACATTTCACTGGAAGAGGTTGCTCAACGAACATCCCCATTCTCAACGATGGCACAGCCAAGCACAACAATGCAAAATATAAGGCTGAACTGCTTGCAATCAGCTTTGGTCATAAGTGCTAAGCAGATGATCCATCCTGCCCTCTCCTTGGGTCTGCAGCATCACAGATGCCAGAATGCAATTGATTCATTCCATGTGGTTTCATCAAAAATGTTGCGGAGTGCTCAGGATACAGCAAAGGCTACGGACCTTAACAATATCACAATTGTCATGCTGAAGACCAGAAGTAGCCACACCCTTATCTAAACTGTTCCAGTACAGTTACAGAACTCACATCCACCAGACAATGTACAAATTTTCACAGGTATGTGTTGTACACAAACAACAGGACAAATCTAATCCAGTCAGTTATGGGCCCATTGACCAGCTTTCAATCATCAACAGAGTAACAGCAGTCCTCTCCAATAGGCACTTACTCAGCAACAGTCACCTCACTGATGCCTAGTTTCACTTGGCTCCAGACCTCACCAAATATGAACTAAAGAGGTAAATTCTTGAGGTGAGGTAAAGATACTCATAATGCCCTTAACCAATGCAGTGTGGCATCAGGCTCTTGTAAAATTAATGTCAATGAAAATCAGAGGTATAAACGTCTAGTGGTTGAAGTCACATCTAACACAAAGTAAGATGGTTGAAGATATTGGAGACCATACATCTCAGCCCTAGGACATCACTGCAGGGTAGCGTCTGAAGCCTAACCAGCTTCAGCTGCTTCATCCTTCCCTCCATCATAAGGGCAGATATGGACATGTTTGTACGGTTTTGCTTCCATTCACAAAGTACTAAAGCAGCCCATGTAACAAGAATTGCACAATATTCAAACTTAAGTGATAAGAAACATTAGCAAGTGCCTCACCATGACCACCTCTAATGAGAGAGAATCCAACTATCTCCCCTTGACATTCAACAATATTACCATTGTCAAATCTCTATCATCAACCTCCGTGGCTTACCATTCACCAAAAACTTAACTGGACAAGTCATGTCAACACTATGCCCATAAGAGCAAGTCAGAGGTCAGGAATGCTGCACAGTGTATCTCATTCCCTGACTCCCCAAAACCTGCCCACTACCTACAATACACTAGTCAGGAATGTGATGGAATACTCTCCACTTGCCTGGGGTGTGTACAGTTCCAACAACAGTCAAAAATCTCAACACTATCCCAGACAAAGCAGCCTGCTTGATGAGCAGTCCAAACACGACCTTAAACATTTACCTCCTCGACAGCAGGTGCATCTTGGCTGGTGCGCACAATCTACAAGATGAACTGCAAGAACTTGCCAAGACTTCTTTGGCAGCACCTTCTGAACCTGTGACTTCCACTGCCTAGAGAAACAAGGAGCTAGGCACATGAGAACACAGGTATGCACTGTGCAGAAACAATAGGACAAATCTAATCCCGTCAATTATGGGTCCAATGGCCAGTTTTCAATCATCAACAGAGTAACAGCAGTCCTCTCCAATAGGCACTTACTCAGCAACAGTCTCCTCACTGATGCCTGGTTTCAAGACCACTTGGCTCCAGACCTCACCAAATATGAACTAAAGAGGTGAATTCTAGAGGTGAGGTAAAGACACCCATCAAGACAGTAACCAATGCAGTGTGGCATCAGGCTCTTGTAAAATTGATGTCAATGAAAATCAGAGGTGTAAATGTCTAGTGGTTGAAATCACATCTAACACAAAGTAAGATGGTTAAAGATGTTGCAGGGTAGTGTCTGAGGCCTAACCAGCTTCAGCTGGTTCCCCTCCGAGTCACCCATCATCCCCACTTGGAAATACATCACCATTTCTTCACTGTCATTGGGTCATGGTCCTGGAACTTCCTCCCCAATAATGGTGTGCGTGCGTGCCTGCCTCACATTGGCTGCAGTGATTCCAACAGATATCTCACCACCTTCTCAAGTGCAATAAATTTGAGCCGAGCCAGTAACATGCACTTTCCATGCACAAATTTTTAAGTATTTCATACAATCTGCAGAGAAATAGGTCTTTGTGACCAATCTAAACAATTTTTCTATTCTCCTTGAGCTTTTTTCCAACATTCCTTATCTATCTAAGTGCACTACCATAACCCTCTAATTTCTTTTCCTTCAAATGTTGCTTCATCTCTCCTTACACATCTATATTAATCACCTCAATTTTCCTTCATGTATGTGTGTTCCATGTCCTCATCATTCCTTTGGCCTGAATAGCCAGACTGCAATTTCAAGGTTGTGGTACCTTATTCTGGATATTCCTGCCAAAGGAAATAGCTTCCCTTTATCTACATGCATAAATCCCTTAACCATCTTAAACACTTCAATTAGTTCATTCCTTAATCTTCTGTACTCAGGGGAATATAAGTCTAGTCTATGAAATCTGTCCTCATGACTCTTTTGGTTTCATTATTTTGGTGAATCTAATGGCACCCTCTCCCAAAGGCACTGCTCCTTTCTGTGGTGTGATAGTGAGAACTGAATGCTGTATTTGAATGAGGACTAACAAGAAATTTACACAAGTGTTGCACAACTTTGTTAAGCCTTTTTGTTCCAACCTCGTGAGAAAAACATTATTAGGTTTTTTTTTGTGGTTGTCCACTAGCGCTCGAGATGTTCCACCTGTCCTTAGCTGACATATAATTAAACAAATCCCAGTTAACTTGTTTAAGCTGTATTTTCATGTCTGAGATTAGCGCTTCTAAAATTATATAGCTGATGGTCAACTACAATCCTCAACGTGCAACCTTTACCCTAAATTTATGACTTAAACTATTATAATTAAATTCATTCACAAAACTACAATTAAAATCTTAAACTCAGGGTTAAATGTGTATAATGTGCTTTCTGAAACTGATTTTGAAAATTATAAAATCAAGAAGCCATGAATCATTTTGGAAATTTTACCTTTAGCTAATGAATGATTCATTCTGATTTATCTAAATTACACAACTAAATATTTTTATATCACTGTTAAGCATAATATCATAAATACGCCACTGTGAATTCTTTATGGTACTTTAATTGGCAATGAACCTTCTAGTTTCCTGCCAAAGTGCTGGCAAATTCAAGAGTGCAATTCATATTCATGAATTAGGTGTAACTTTAACCTGGTTTACAATTTCAGCTGTTTCTAATACCATTTATTTCAATTCAAAACAAAAATCAACAGCCACCGGCAGTCACATACTTCCTATGAAACACAACCTTTATAAGAATCTAGTAGCACAGGACAAACAATGAATCCTTTTACCATTGAGATATGTACAAGAAATAATACAGGGTACGCCATTCAGTCTCCAATTCTCCAACCGGTCAAAAAGAAAAATTATCACAGCAGATTTTCATAAATGAAAAAAGTTCATTAGCTATACATTTCTTAAAATAATAAAATTCCAATACTCAGCAGTTTCTTCTGTATTTGGACCATCTGAAACAGTTGGTTTTCATAAGATTGGATCTGCAACGAGTACCATACCAGCTTAGGTTCCATTTGAAAAAGATTACAGTGAACTAGCCTGTTTATATATTTCTCTTTGCCTTATTGTCCAAGTAAGTACAAAAATAAAAAAATGGAGCAATTAAAACTGTCAAGCAGCACAAATTTCAAAAACAGCTTGTATGGAACTACCTCAAAAAAAAATCACAGATACTCAAGGCAAAAATTAAAACATATTTGGTTTTCTGAGTTCATCTACTGAAATAGACATTCTTCATCTCTATTCTCTTCCTACATTTAGAGACTCATGAGGTTGACAAAATACATGCTTACGTATGTTCTTGTAGCTAAGTTTTCCTGGAACAGATTGCTAGTGTGTCGCAAGAGGCTTAAGCTTGAGGGGCACCATTCCACTTCAAGCCTAGAGACTCTCCTACTTTTATCGCTTGCCATAGGAATACCAGAAGCATTTACATGCTGAAAAGCAGCCTGTATGGCTGTAATATTACCACACGTTCCTTGGCTGTCAGGTGCTGGAGTGGGGTTTGAACCTGAAGCTTCTGGTTCAGAGACAGATACAGTAACCTTTGCACTACAAGTTTTTCTATTAAATAGCCATTAGCACTCAATAATAACAGAAATTTCAACTTCCATTACTTCTATCTGCTGGCTAGGCTGTGTACTTTACAGCAACTGTTGACCAAGCAACATGAACACTGATTAATCCTTCTTTGTTAAGTAGCTCATTCCAATCGGGAAAAGCAATAAATTATGAATGTTTTTTTGTTTTATTCATTCATGGGACATGGGCACTCCTGCCTGGCCAGAATTTATTGCAAAAAGTCTGATAACACATGTGTACATGTGCATAGATCATTCAAAGTGACAGGACAGACTGAGAGCATATAATGTTCTAAGCTTTATTAACACGTGCATAGAACACAAAATAAAGGAAATTATATTAAACTTGTATGGTTTGGTCTCACCTGGAGTAATGTGGCTAGTTCTGAAACATCACAAGTTGGCAAGAATGTCAAGGCATTAATAAAAGAGCAAAAAAGATCAATGAGAGTGGTTCCTGAGATGACGAACTTCAGTTATGTAGACAGGTTGGAGAAGGAAGGGCTGTTGTCCATAAAGAAGCTGAAGTTGAGAGAATATTTGAGAGAGGTATTCAAAATCATGAGGGGACTCTAACAGGGACTATTCTCCTGGGAAGAGGAGAGGTGAGGAGGTAAGGGGTAAACTTCAAATTCAACGTTAGACAGAGTAGATACAGAAAAACCGCTCACAGTTAGTAAAAGGATCGAGAACTTACAGGGCACGAATTTAAACTGCTTGTCAAAAGGAGCAATGTTGACATGAAGAACAACTGTCTTGTGCAGCGAATGATTAGGATATGTCATGAACTGACTGAAGTGGAGGCAGGTTCAATCAAGGCATTCAAAAAAGAAGTGGATCACTACTTGAAAAGCAAAAATGTGCAGGGCTACGGGGAAAATGCAGGGGAATTGCATGAAGTGAACTGCTCCTGCAGAAAACCAGCATGATCATTTTGGGTCAAAGACATTGCTTACAGCATGGAAGATTCTGAATGAAAGGTTAACACTTTTAAAGTTTATTTATTCATGTCAGAGTAGGCTTACATTAACACCACAATCAAGTTACTGTGAAAATCCCCCAGTCGCCACACTTACGGATACACTGAGTGAAAATTTAGCATCGCCAGTGCACCTATCCAGCACATTTTTCAAAATGTGGGAGGAGACCAGAGCATTCAGAGGAAACCCATGCAGACATGGGGAAAATGTACTGACACCCCATTGACAGTGACCCAAGCTGGGAATCAAATCCAGGCCCTGGCGCTGCGAGGCAGCAGTGCTGACTGAAGTGCCTGATTATATTTCAACGATCATATAAGGAAAACAATATGAAGTCCAGTACAGAAACAAAGGATGGGTCCAAATGAACTGGACATGGCAACAGCAGAACCATTATCAGTCTCTGCTGTATAAAGAAGTGGTGGTAGTCGTGATGATCTGAAATGTTTGACCTTAATGTTCAGTCAAGGAGATTGCAAAGTGTTAAGTTATTGCTTGTCAAGCTTCCAATGAGTTTCACAATCCTCGTAAAATTTAAAAAGGACTTGAATATGCACTTGAAGTGCCATAACCTACAGAATTATCGTCAAACCTGAAAAATGTGATTTGGCTAGATATCTCATTGTTGATCAATGGGACACAACAGGTCAAGCACTCTTCTTCAATGCTGTAATTTTGTTCAATTCATTAAAGTAGTATTTAAGGAGAAGGCCAGTGCAAGTAAGACGGAGAATTAAAATAATCGGGAAACAGATGCTCAGGGTCATGTTTACAGATTGAATAGATATGTTTAGAAAGACATACCACATCTACATTTGGTCTTCCAACATAGAGGAGAGCGGTAAACTGTGGCAGCTGCATTTGACTATAGATCGCTAACTTAATGTTAAATGGAACTTCTTGGATGCATCTGTACCTAATGGTGTTTCCATGCTCACATCCCTCGAGATGGCAGAGGTCAGGAGTTTAGAAAGTGCTGTTAAAAAAACCTTGATGAGTTATTACAGTGGGTTATGTAGATAACTACCCTGCTGCCACTGCTGCTAGAGGAGGAAGGGAATATTTAAGACAGTGAATGGGGTGCTGATAAAGAGAGCTGTTTGTATTGGAGGATGTCAAGCTTCTTGAGTGTTTTTTGAACTGTACTCACCCAAGTCAGTGATTTTTGCCTTGTAGATGATATAAAAGTTACGTAGACCCAACAGCTCAGTTAATTACAACAGAATCTCTGGGATTCATGCGATCTACTCATGGCATGGCAAGGTCCGAGAATCGCCCCCCGTATTTGTACGTTGCTATACCACATGATAGTTACAAAATTTCTATCCTTCTTTAGCTGTCCAAGTAACCAGCTGCTTTACATACGAGTTAAGACTAAAGTCAAGAAGTTATATTGCGATCTAGTTATCATGTTATGATAACTTTCCACACAGTACTGTACACAACCACAGACGATCTTTTATTTTGGGTTTGTGATTGAAAATTGACGGTTCCTTAAATGCTGGTCACCATGTGTGCCATCGAACCACGAGCAATTGATTGTCCAAAAATGAGGGACAGAGTGGCAGGACTGCCTGGAAGTGGGGTTCAGGGGTGTGAAGCAAGTCCTGTAAGGAGACATGAGGAGGGGTCAGTCGATCAGTCCGGATCTTAACAACAATAACTATTAATAAGACCATCCAATGTTTATGATTTAAATTGCTTTTTCAATGGTGCACAGCACAGGGCAATTGCCCCGAGGAAGTTAGCACTTCTGGGCAATTATCCCTCAAATACTTACTTGGGAAGTTCCAAAAGGGATTCCCCTCGCATCTTTGGCCCATGTGAAAGAATGATGGACTTTTAATCATCTTACATTAAGATAACTCACTGACAGACTCTAAGTTTATAAAAGGAAACCTCCTTCATTGAAGGATGGCAATCTTTGTTCAATCGACATAAGCAATCTTATCCCTGCCATGTATAAACTTCAGTACATTATTCAAATGTGAAATCATTGTTAGGCATAGAAATATTCAGTCTTCAGTAAAAAAGATGGTACTGCCTCAATTTTATCAAAAGAAAAGTATTGTTAGCAATAAGGATTAACGCTAGGCATACTTATCAGCTTGCACCTGTTGTTTTTAAAAATACATTTGCTACCTAAAATATATAGGAACATTAAGTAATAACATTATTATGTTAGCACTCAATAATGTTTAACTAGCATCTAAAATTAACTTTGCCCCTGAATGTTAGACATTTTGGCAAGATATTGGAGGTATGATGGTGACTATTAAATGTCAGCTTCCACAGAGGCAGGGAAAATGCACATTCTTTTATATTTGACATCAAATAATACAATAAGAGGTTTTATCATATTCTAATGTTAGAAATTAGATCCCTCTAAAACATATTTCAACTACGCGCTTCCCCTCTTCAGAAAGTACCTGAACTGTGCTTCAAATTGACCAAAAGGTTATTAGTTCAACATTATGACCATACTTCAAGACCATGGACAGCACATAAATGATACACTGTTTAAAAAAAAGTGTGCCCACGCCACTAAATTATATTTTCAATATTCAATTACAGTGGGCGGATTTGACTTAGAAAGTAGAAATGAATGTAAATTATTCTTTAACAATGGACTTTGCACAACCTTTTGGTAGAAAAACATTATGGCTCCTCATTAATGATTGAAGCTATTTAAATTTTGAAAGAATATTCATCAGATGTCATGCTGATTCATTCTGTCACAAGGATGATGGAGTTGCCAAGACACTGCTTAATTCAGTTCAGTGTCAAGTGAAAAAAATTGTAAAAGCACTTGAACAGCAGAAGAATTAACTCCTGTAAAAAAAGTCAGCTACCAAAATTTTTATTAAATGATATATCATTTGTTATAAAAGAAAATCTTCCTAATCCAACCTTATGAATACTTTTATATGCACAACCACACCTATGGATAAAATTCAGTTTTGTTTTCAATAGAAAGAAAGACAGATATCTATAATTCCAAGGGGCTTATCAGGACCTCTCTCAGCATCTTAATTAGAAATACATCCATGCTACTTCTCCAGGTTTCACCAACGTTCCTCAGGGGTTAGAGTGGTAAATCAGGTACTCCAACAGAAATTCCACTACTTTGAAGTTTACAATAATATCTGGAGGGTGGAAATTATTCTGATGCTAATAAAATCTCTGTGTATTTACCAACAGGTATATGACTAAAATGATGGTTCTGGCTTTTAATTTGGCAATTTACATGATTTATACTTTACTTAATTGGGCTAAATATTTTTTAGTTACATGTCAAAAGCTGTCAATTTGACTAATTGTTACTTGACAACTTAATTTAAATCCAGAGTCAACTTAAACAGCTTGCGCAAATAAACATATAAAATCCCAACAGGTTTTGGCACAGTGGATGTGACAAGAATGTTTCTTTCCTCTTGTTGGGGAATCTAGAACTGGGGGTCACCCATTTAAAACAGAATTTTTTTCTTTCTCAGAGAGTAGTGAGTCTTTGGCGCTGTCTTCTGCGAAAGATAATGGAAGAGAGCGATCTTACCAAACAGAGTATTAGTACTGAACAAGCATGTGAACAGGAGAGAGTTACATCCATTTTTTTGGGTGAGCTCCCAGATGCAATCGTATGACACATCAAAGAAAATTGAAGCGAAATGCAATTCTCACCATTAGGGGAAGTGTTTCACGCTGAGAAGCTGACTGTTGACCTTTAAGGGTACCATTGCACAGATGCCCCTGTTTCCAGGCATGAGGCTGATTTTGCCAGCAGATCTCATTGGTAGATCAGGACCAGTAACATCACAAGAGGTAAGAACCCCAGTTTTTTGCTCTCGCCCAATCTTACCAGCTTGCCACACCAATCGATGGCATGACAAGCAGTATGATCACCACCAGGCTCTTTGGATATTTTTAGAACTAGATAAATTCTGATAAGTAAGGGGGTGAAAGGTTACCAACCACCAGTGGGAATTGGAGTTGAAGTTACAATTGGATCAACCCTGATCCTGTGCAAAGGCAGAGCAGGCTCGAGGGGCCAAGTGGCCTGCTCCCAATTCATATGTTCATGTCCACAACTAAACCATTGCAATATTTATCTCCACTTGGAATACAACAAAACAAAACAGTAATTCTGCTCTTGCTATCTTATAGCATGCTACTGATTTTAAAAAAAATTCACAGGCTGTTCACTCCCAAGGAGGATCACACGATACTGTATATATACAAACTGAATAATTCATACAGGGTTGGGACTTCTGAAGACCAATGTAAACAAGCAAACTCAGAAGCGTTGCACAGGTCTGATTTTAGTCAGATCACCCTAATTTCGTTCAAAAACTAAGAAATTTGAATTTCTATTCCTGTCACAGGATCCTTCCAAATTCCTTCCCTGAATTATACTGATATGCATGGAGCATAATATCCAGTTGTGTGAACACAATCAAAGCAGATTATGATGCACACTACAACCAATGTGCACACCAAGAAATAAGCATCTTGTGAATGCTATTTGCTATACAACTGGGAAGATTTCATTCCCTAAATAAACATTGGTGAAATTCCTTACTTTGATGCTTAAGGATGCTAATCATATAAACGATGGCTTTGGGTGAGTGTAATTACTTTCGTAATGAGATTGAACTAAATTCAGTTACAGAGAATATAGGTTTGGATTTTCCAGCTGTTGCTGATGGCAGGTTCTTCTTGTCCCACTGACAGTGATGCCTCATCACAAATTCCTCAATGGCAGAGGACATAAGCAATGGGAAATCCTGTTGACAGTGACAAGAACCAGAAGATCCTCCCACTAGCCAATAGCAGGCCACATACGCCAGGGCAAAAGACACGCGGGGGAGCTGAAAATGTGCACAAAGAGTTTCAACAGCTTGTCCAGGCTGCAATGTCTGACAGTGGCAAAGCACTGACATATTCTCCTAACAATAAATTACACTATTATTCTTGTATTACTTACTGAAAAACATATGTTCATAACGATGTGTGGTGAATATAATAGTAATTTTTGTCTTTAATTTCTTGGATTCACTCATGCTGAATACAACATACACAATGTTAATCCCTGTGCAGGTTCTGAAATTTACATGAATATGAATGGCTTGCTGTTTTTCATATCTTAAAAATATGAATAATTCAGCAAGGCATTGTGTTGTGTGGTAGTGGAATTATCAACTAACTTAAATGGGATCACGTTTAAAAATACAGCATTGAATTGTTAAGAAAATATCTTAAGGGATGTGTCAAGGCTAGCATTCATTGCTCATTTCTAATTACCCTGACTAATAGAAAGCAGAGGATCATGATAAATGGGTCCTTCTCTGGCTGGTGAATTGTAACTAGAGAGGAGCCATAGGGCTCAGTCCTCAAACCTCAACTGTTTACAATCTATATAAATGATCTGCAAGCAGGGCCAGACTGTAACGTAGTAAAATTTGCAGATTATACTAAAAATAGGTGGGAAAGTACGCAGTGGAGAGAATATAAAGATTTTACAGGCAAATGTAGATGGTTCGGAGAATGGGCCAAAATTTAGCAGATGGAATTTAATGTGGATAAGTGTGAGGTTATCCAGTTTGGCAGAGAAAAAAAATAGAAAGGCAAGTTATTACATAAGTGGAAAGCAGATTCAAAATGCATGTGAGCAGAGGGATCTGGGCATCTACATTAACGAACCATGTCTCAGTAATCACCATCAAATCATTTCCTTTTCTTTCTATTTGTACCATTGTTCTGAATGCTTCATGCATTTAGATACAAAACTTTTAAATTTGTTCTACCAGTAAATTTCCCTAATCTTTTATAATTCCTTTGCGCATAAAGATATTCACCCATTCTGTCCCTCACCTTTATTATCTGGTAACCAGCACAACATTACTGACCTGTACTCTTACCTCCTTCTTTAACTCAACCCTGGAACACCTGGATAACAAAGACACTTATGCCGGACACCTATCTATTGAATACAACTCAGCCTTCAACATCATTATCCCTATACTATTCATCTCCAAACTCCCTGGCCTAGGGCTCAGCTCTTCCCTCTGTAACTGGATTCTAGATTTCCTAACCTACAGACTGCAGTCAGTAAGCATAGACAACAAACATTTCCTTCATGATCCTCCTCAACACCAGTGCCCCACAAGGCAGTGTCCTCAGCCCCTTACTATATTCCTTATACATCTATGACTGTGTGGTCAAATTCCCCTCTGACTCAATTTTCAAGTTTGCTGATGACACCACCATGTGACTCCAGACTTACAGGATGATTTTCAACTGCCCTCTAAAATGGGTGACAAAGTCACTCAGTTCAAAAGCCACTAGGGTTGAGCAACACATGCTGGTCTTGCCAGCAACATCAATCTCCCATGAAAAATATAAAGAAACCAAAATGCTTGCTTCGCAAGACAGCTTCATGATTGGTTGTGGATTGGTAAATGCATGAGTGCTGACTGAAATGTGACATGATAAACTATTTTTCCTACCCAAACACAGACAGTTAACTAATTACATCTGGTGATTCAGAAAGACCTGCTGGTAGAAATCCTTTTTGACAGAGTTTAGGAAGTTTGTATCTTTTATTCAGTTAGACACCAAAAGCAGTTGGCCGGAACTCCAGAGTTAAGGTGAGAAGTTTACTAATTACTAGAAGAGACACTCAAGAACTTCAAAAGCAGGGTAGGCAACTCAAAGCAAACCTTGCCTCATCCAGTGCTCAGTTCTCCTTCACATCAAAAGAATGTTTGTGTGTTAGATATTGTGTGTTAGATAGTGTGTCCCTATATTGGTCTCTATATGCCATTAAGACGTTAGGACGGCGGCGCGGGCTTGTTGGGCCGAAGGGCCTGTTTCCCGTGCTGTGTTGTTCTTTGTTCTTGTCCTAGATATGAGAATTTGACCCAGATGAAAGAAGACTTGCATCTTGTACCCTACACACGCACAAGTATAAAAAGGCTGTGGGAGTCTTAAATAATACCACTTAAAGAAACAACTGACGCTAGGATACCTGGCAAGACCAGGCTTCACATAAACTCCCTTCTGTTCCTTTCTCAGCACTTGATTGTTATATATTAGGGACTGATCGATGGGGATAAACATACCTGTGTGACAACTGAGGTAATCTTGTCATTTAATATTTATCCCAAACATTCATTACTGAAAGGACTTTGCAGTTGAACTTGGAAAAATGAGTTTCAAAAATTACAAAAAATATACACAAACCTCACGTTCACTTTTTCTGCCAAGGTAATAAATTTGTCTTCCTACATTCAAAATCAATCTAACTCACTCTGTTATCTGATTCAGTGCTTCTCAGTTGGGTTTATGGCACACAATTGCTGTCAGTTGAGTATTTCCAGCATTTTTCTTTTTATTTTATTTCAGATTTCCAGCATCTGCAGCATTTTTGTGTTTACCTGTGCCAAGGAGTAGTGCCAGGCTACTGCCTCCTGCAGGGTTTCTCTCACCTGCACTGCACCCCAGCCCCAGCCAACCCTCACCCCACTCACCCACCCACCCACACCCGACTCCTGTCTAAATTAACCTGTTGTAAATGGCATCAGCATTCCTCCTTCATTCCTTGCAGCACCCTCTGTCTCCCTCCCTTGCTATATTCTCCCCTCTCATCCGCTTCTGTGTCCCTCTCCCCCTTTTATAAAAAAAATACCAAGTTTGTTCATTACGGATATGGAACAGAGTCCAGCAGAATATTAAATTTTTAGTCATTTTCTATTCATCTGAACTAACGGGATATTTTGATCCTGAACGGTCTTTTAAATTTCATTAAGGTACATTATTTTTACATACATACAAAAATACTTGTTCTGATTCAACGGAATGTTGCTATGTTATTAAGCTCTGTTGGATCAGAAGTAACTGATCCAAATTCAGAGCGAGTGCTCCCTCTGACGGTCCCAGTAGAATCCGTGGAATTTTCCAAGCCAAAAGGAACTCAAGAAAAGGGTTAGAGCTTGACTTTGGAGGTTTATTTATTCACCCTGCAGACTTCTGCCAAAAGTGTAAGTTTAGTATTCAAGAGCACTCCAATTCTGCTACAAACTATAACAAGGTCACTTTGTATCATAGCTTCCAGGAATCCTTTGTTGACAATGCTACTGAAATAAAAGTAAGAATTGTTAATGTATTAACACATCTAGTCTTCTAAATTTCACATTATTTCCAGTCATCTTTCAGTGCCTTAGGGAAGTTGTTGCAGTGGATAAATGTCATTTCACTGTCATAGGGTTCAATGTCAATTTTGTGTTCCGGTGTGGTCAGGAGTCAATCCATAGCTTAATTCTTTCTTTACATTATTGAAAACACAGTTCAAGATCAGATTCAAACTTGCTTATGTTCATGGTGACACAATGATTAGCACTGCTGCCTCACAACTCCAGGGACCCGGGTTTGATTCCTGGCTTGGTTCACTGTCTGTGCAGAGCCTGCATGTTGTCCCACTATGTGCGTGGATTTCCTCCAGATGCTCCGGTTTCCTCGCAGAATTGGAATGAAGTGCTGGTTACGCATATTGGCCATGCTAAATTTTCCTCTGTGCACCTGAACAGATGCTAGAGTGTGGCAATTAGGGGATTTTCACAGAAACTTCATTGTAGTGTTAATGTAAGTCACCTTGTGACACTAGTAAATAAATAAATTTTATATTATCATTACAGGCTCCCCTCTAATGGATTTATTGCCCACTATTTCACTTGAGAGATAGTGAATATCTTCAATGACCATGTTATGAAAACTAAAATATAATACTGGGGACTTGAAATATCTGGGCCTCAAGCTACCAGTTTGATTCTTCATTTCTCCCAAAATTGGCCAAGCTAGTGCAGAAGGTTCAGAAATTTCAAGCACAAAGCACATCCAAAGATTTTTTTTCCACTGATTTGTAACAAGTGCAATTCTCAAAACTGGTCACACTCCTAGTTCCAATCTGGAGACGTGCCATTGCAAGTCTCCAGAAACTGCATCAATTTGTCTGCTTTCAAGGAGACTTGAAATAAAGAGGGGTTTTTTTTATGCACAAGAGTACTAATCATCAATTTTTCAAGCTTTTGAAAGTCCAAGCTACTTCCAGGTGAAATAGCAGATACTGATCAAAATATTAAAATCTTCTGATAAACCAATTAGTTAAACTGCATCAAAATGCGAGTCTGAAATATATCAAGGAATAATTTCGATGTAAAAGAAATTACATTATTAAAGCTTGTACCAAAGCATATTTAACAGATGTGAGGGTGTGACAGTACAATGCATCTCAAAAACTGAATAATTTAAGTTGGATTGCACTCTGGAAGGAATCCATGTCAGTGCAATTTAGTAGCAGAATCATCGTACCATTAATACTTCATACAACTACGTAATGGAATTTATATAGGTATCCAGATCATTTCTTCAGACATCACTAAACATATAACTCTGAAGTTACACACAAAGGGTGATACCTTACCAAAAAAACAGCAGAGTGCTGACTGCAACATGAGAAATGGAATGTTTCCTGCCAAAGGCGCTGGTGTGTTTTTGTGAGAATATTATACCTCATAAGCCATACTTTTGTGCTCATGAGTTTCACATTGCCCCAATGGCTGTTGTTCCCTCTGATTCACCCACTCCATAATGATTTAACTGCTGCATGCAATGAGGGGCTCCAGAAAAACAGCTTCCCAGCACATGTTCCACAATGACTGTAAGGGGATGGGCAGGCAAAAAGGCTTTCCAGCAGGAGTTCTCACAAGGATGCTGGGTGGAGTGGGGCAGAGTTGGGACACACACTAATCCTTACTCTTGGAGATGGCTTTCCAGCAGGGTCACGACCCCATGTGGGATCAGTGGTAGCCTTGGTCAGTGCAAGCGCATCAATGTCAGAAGATGATGAATGATCTTCATTCAGCCAGGGATAAATGAACCACCCACAGCCTCCCACTGAATCCCCTCACACACCCTTGCATCCCTAACCCTTTCTCTCACTCGGCCACCTTGGTCTTTGCCTACACCAGGTACCATGCTCCCCCACCGCTTCCCATAATCACCATGTTCCTCCAGTAGCTGCTATGCTCCTCACACTCCAGCTCCCCCAAACCCCAGTTTGCCATACACAGGAATTAGCACAAGTCTGCAAATTTTGGGTCTGCTCCACCATTCAATCAGTTCATCGCTGATCTCTCCCTGGATTCAAATCCACCTCCCCGCCTGATCCCCATATTCCTTTATCCCATTTTATTAGAAAACTTGATCAACATCTTAAATGTCAACATTTCCACCTACACTCTTCCTTTCTGTCACTGCAAGACAAATGCTACCATAACAAGAATCAGCGGGTACAGTCAGTGGGGGTCATGCCTGAGCTGAGACCCCTCACAAGTTTTGAAGTCCTCAACCTGGCCGGGAGGAGGAAGAACATGCCTGGGCTGCTGATGGTGGGGGCAGCAGAGGAACATGAGAATCCTCAATATATATTCCTCAAGTCATTCATCAATGTTCCCTCCCATTCTCTGTAACGTGCTGATACTCTCTCCCTTCTCTTGCAGACCGATGAGCAGAACAGGCCAGACTACTCTCACATCCCCTGGAGCCATTGGACTTCAAGCAGCGGGGAGGGAGAAGTTCCCCTCTGGACTGGAAGGTTGGGGATGGAGGAGTGCCGCTTGGGCAGTGCCAGTGCCAAAGGGGGGCTGACCTACGGAAGGGTGAATTAGTGGTAGTAGTGGGGAGATACAGTGCACATCCTGTAATGGGATCAGTGAGAACACGAGGGAGGAAACGATAGGGACCACACGTAACGGATGGAGTGGAGGAGAATTGTAAATGCATATGAAGGGAATGTCTGGGCTCAGGTAGGTTGGCAATCGAGGTGGTGGGGGGGGCAGGGAAACCAACAATCGGAGGCATTGGGTAGGGAGCTGGTCATCAGGAGTTAGGAGAGGGTGGGGGCTTGGGAAGAAATTGGAAAACCGCAGATCAAACAGAGGCGAACAAGTGCACATGCTCCAATCACCTTACTGGCAGATTGGTACACGCGCAGTGGCCCCCTCAGCACGTCGACCTGTTGGCAGGGTACAGTCCAGCTCCCTACTTACCAGAGTGAATCCCCTGAGACATTCCACGGAATTGGTGTCAAAAATGAATAAGCTACAAAGATGATCTCTCTTTTCATCCCAAAGGCAAAGCACTTACACAAAGCTGGAATGAAATCTAGATTATTTAGAAGCATTACGAATTGTTATATTCATGACATGTGCTTATAAGCTTTACAACAAATTCCTGAAAATTCAAGCTAAGAGATATCGATGTACAATGATTGTGCTTGTAGCCAAGCACCCAATTTCAGTTATAGATTTCCATTTGGATATTGTTGAGAAGAGAGACATGAGACAGAGTACAGGAAAGAGATAGAGAATCTGGGAAACTGGTATGATGACAATAATCTCTCCCTCAATATCATTAAAATAGATAGTCATTGACCTCAGGAAGCGTAGTGGAAGACACACCCATCTTCATCAATGGGGATGAAGTGGAAATGGTCGAGAGCTTCGAGTTTCTAGATGTCCGGGTCACTAACAACCTTTCCTGGTCCCTCCATGCTGACGTTATCGTTAAGAAAGCCCGTCGATGTCTTTACTCTCTTAGGAGGCTAACGATATTCGGCATGTCTACTACAGCTCTCACCAACTTTTACAGATGCACCATAGAAAGCATCCTTTCTGGATGTATCACAACTTGGTCTGGCTCCTGCTCTGAACAAGAAACTACAAAGGGTCATGAACAAAGGTCAGTTCGTCATGCAAACCAACCTCCCATCTATTGATGGCCTATACTTCCTGCTGCCTTGGAAAAGCAACCAGCATAATCAAGGGTCATTCTCTCTTCCACCTTCCATCAGGAAAAAGACACAGAAGTCTGAGATCACGTATTAACCGACTAAAGAACAGCTTCTTCCCTGCTGCCATCAGACTTCTGAATGGACCTCCAACTTATATTAAGTTGATCTTTCATATACCCTAGCTCTGACTGTAACACTACATTCTGCACCCTCTCCTTTCCTTCTTAATGATTTGTTTGTTTAGCATGCAAGAAACAATACTTTTCACTATATACTAATAAATCAAATCAAATCAAAACATGCTGTTGAAACTTTTTTTCTTGTACTGTTCAGGACAAATGCACAAATGCCAAATTTCAAACCATCACAATTTATACCACAAGAGAAAAGGCTGCTGACTGAGTTGGCTACAGTGTTGCTATGGAGGACTATCTTCAGAACTTCAAATACAAGCTGGTATAGTTGTGGATAACAGTAATGCTTTATCATGTGTTTCATCATTAGAATGTTATGCTATTGATTTAAATATTCCCTAGCCTTTCCGTCACTGTATGCATTTACTTGTCAGTTTAGGTTAAGTCTTGTGTGCTATTTGGAGCATTGACTTGATCCCATATAAATGCCTAGTTCTATTAGCAAAATGTCTCTTAACATCATCCTTCCTGCACTTGTCAAAGCAGAATATGATGTTGTATTTAATTATACATTACAAACACTTTAAAAATGAATGATTGAATTGTTAGAAGCTGGAGAACAAGAACAGGGACAGGAGGTTGCAAAGGGCTCATGGTCAGCAGGTTGGATGAAAGAACAGACATAAGGACTGACAAACAGCATCTAGGTGAGCAATGTGAGGTCAAGAATGACAGGAAATCATTATTTTCAATGAGGCAGAAGCAGAATAGGAAAGTCAGATTTTAAAACAAGGCTGATAGCAGAGAGGCAATAGAGACCAGATTGGGGAACTGGGAAAATTTGGATCATTGTATTGGGGGGAAAAGGCTATCAGAGCTGAGGGAGATTGCTTGCAAATAGAGGCACAAAGGAGGAATCAGTTTTAATTGTAATATATAACATACTATAGCCTACAGATAAGGAAAACTTCCCAGGTCTTTCCAATAAGGTTCGTTCCCTCATCTGAAAAAAATAAACCTTATTCCTATTTGTATCACTCAAAAGGCCAATCCTTTTATACTAAACGTATAAACTCATACAGAAGATGAAAGACTTCAGTCAATATTAAATACTGGATGCAGATTTGGAGGTGTCAATATCAGTGAACTCTTGAGTCGACAGCTTCTGGGAAGCCCATACATCCTAAAATCCAGAAGCAGCAACATGCCTGAGAAGCTCAGCGGCAGCTTACGCTGATAGTTCTAAACAGACCTGTCGGCCCAAATCCCAGCATCTGTGTTGATGCTGCCAGCAGGCTCAAGAATGAAGTTCTTCAAATCAACAGGAGTATGAAGCCACTCCTGCACCCCAGCACCACGTCCCCAAAAACACCCAGAACTACTCCCAATCCAAAAACTTCATTTGAAAAATACACTTTGATGCATTTCACGTCATCCATCTAGAATACCAATGGGATCATCCTTTTGCTATGGTCCCCAGTCATTTTTTGTACGAGTCCCATGTCTTGAAGATTAAGTGGTTCTGCAAACTGACAGTGAAAGTCCCATCACCTCTCAATTTGTTACATTGATACAGTATAGAAAATACAGACAACTTTGTTACTCATTGGCAAAATTGGCAATAATCTTTAAAACCATGATTCACAATCTCTGCTCCTGAGTTCCACCAATTTACTTTATAATACTTTAACTTTACAAATATAGTTTCAAATATCATCAATTTCAAGCAGGATTTTAATGAAAACATTTCCTACTGTCCCATAATCTAGCAATGAGGCTACGTTTTCCCCCATCTCTTTCACAGAAATAAGTTATATGTTTATAAATCACTATTGTACTGCACCAGTATTTTTTTTCATGTAAAAAAACTAAATAACATAATATGCAATAAATATCATTCAGAATATAAACACGCACTTTGATCACAACTAACAGTTCTGTGCTTTATA
Organism: Sphyrna mokarran; assembly: GCA_024679065.1. Classification (NCBI taxonomy): domain Eukaryota; kingdom Metazoa; phylum Chordata; class Chondrichthyes; order Carcharhiniformes; family Carcharhinidae; genus Sphyrna; species Sphyrna mokarran. Next base: position 1,960,707 of record JAGIQG010000011.1, read on the forward strand.
AAAGCTGGAACAAAATAAATGTTCCAGACAAGATAATACAAAAATTTTCTCCAGCCCAGTGTATAAAGAGTGTTGAGGATTTACACCAATACCATTCATTTTTTGTCCTTTTAGTTTTTAAAAAAAAACACTTATTTTGTTCAAGCTTACCTGCAGTTCATTATCTTTTTGAAGCCTCACATACACATTTCAGGTGGCAGATTGGAGTTACTAGGAAGCCGGGTTTGGATGGGGATAGGGGAACCATGAAGTCAAAGCCAATCTAGTTCACTAGTGCCCTTTAGGAAAGGCAATCTGCCACATGCACCTGGCCTGGCCTGGCCTGGCCTACATGACTCCAGACCCATCTCAATGAGTTTGACTCTTAAATGCCCTCTGAAATGTTGGCTCAGCTAGCAACACTGACATCCTTGAATGAATTTAAAAAATGCCCTTGTACTAATTTTTATCCTTCAAGCAACAACAAAATAGATTAAGCGGTTCTGCAAATTGACAGTGATAGTCTCATCAGTATACCATATATAGCACTGGTATATGGCAGGAAATAGGATAGTGGTTAATGGGTGGATATTATTCCTGCTGGAGGAAGGTTGGTAGTGGAGTTCCCCAAAGAGTCATGCTAGAACCCCAGTTTTTGATGTATATTAATGATCTAGATCTTGTTGTACAAGGTCCAACATCAAAGTCTGCAAATGAAACAAAATTTGGGAGTACTGTGAACTGTAGATAAATGGTAGGTGATTCCTTTTGGTAGAAAGAATATGGAGAGAGAGTGTAAAATAGGGATTAAAACTCTAAAGAGAGTGCATTGAACTTCATCTGTCATTTTTCACCAACTTGTCTATGTCCCTTTTGAAATGCGCATTATCTTCATGACATCCCATAAATTAACTATAAACGCATCCTACCTTCGCTGCCTGAGATCTATCTTCAATATTAATTGGCAGACCAAAATCCCTAACACTGGCATTCTTGCAGAGTGCCAAATATCGGGTATCAGAACTGTATTCATCAGAGCTCAGCTTCGCTGGGGGTTACTATGCGGTTCAAATGCAGGATTCCTGCATTCTAAAGGTGATACTCTACTACAAGCTGAAAAAGTAAGACATAGATAAAAAGACATTCTGAAGCCAATTTCGAATTGGACACGTGTAAGAAAACAATTCTGGATGGATCGAAGTGGAAAAGTCTCTGTCATCAAGCAATCTCAATGTTTGAGGACAATAAAGTTTGCATAGGACAGGTCAGCTTGCCCCAAAGCCAGTGTTTTCACTCACTGCTCCAACAGTGATTTAATGCATAACTAATTGCAATCAATCTGCAAATCAAAACTTGGTTTAACATTACATGGACAACATCAATCAAGACAACTAGTCTCCTTGCTGAACACTTCTCCATCAAAGTGACATGAGGCTTCAGCAATGGCTAGACTTTCATATGAAAACTAAACAGTCACTGATTCCAGTGAGGAATCAATGCTGATAAATTAAGATTACTCCAATCTTCAACTTGAGAATTATTAATCAGTTAAGTAAACAAGTTTGATAGTTTTGTATTAGCATGAAATTAATTTTAAGGGCCAGTAATTTACAAGATTGAAAAATAATTTAATTAATTTGACAGTAGTCAAATTCGACAATGAAGACTGCTTCGCTAACAACAGTCTGTTTAATTATAGATATAGGCCGGAATTTCACTGCCCTTCACTTCAGAGCAAGTGATTCAAGGACCAAGTTCTTGACAAAGAATTTGTCACGGGACAAAGGGACGGTCCATTGATCTTGGGTGGGATTTTACAGCTTTGGGAGAAGCAAGGTCATAAAACCCCACCTATTGTCTCCTAAATTTTAACTTCAGCTGAAATTTAGACTCTAGAGCAAAATTACAGACTGAATTTTATCTTCTTTGATTCTAATGTCATCATCTGTATCATCAGAAACACAAAGATTTCAAGGTCTCATTGGTAAGTTATAAAAGCTCATCTTTAATCTATTGCCTATGAAGCACTACAAAACATTTGTTAGTTTCTAGTTCTCTATCTCCTCATCATGCTTTTCTTTCTAACTCTAGCATTGCTGTGAATTTCCACCCTTTGTCCTTCAAAAGTGTCTCTAACCCTTCCAATCTCATCACTGTCTATTAGCCCAATATGTTTCCATATTTTGATTTCACAACTTCTGTTTTTCATATTAAAGCTACTGGTCTGCTATAGAATGATGTAGAGATGCCGGCGTTGGACTGGGGTAAACTATAGAATCACAGAATCACTACACAGCAGAAGGAATCATTCAGTCCATCGAATATGTATTGACTCTCCAGCAAAGCATTCTACCCAGGCTCACTCCTCACTCTACCCCCGTAACCCCATGAATTTACCTGGCTAATCTACACATCTTGGGACAGTTTACGTGACCAATCCACCTAACCTGCACTTCTTTGAACTGTGGAAGAAAACTTGAGCACCTGGAAAAAACCCATCCAGACATGGGGAGAACATGCAAACTCCACGTAGTCACCCAGAGATGGAATGAACCCAGATCCCTGGCTCTGTGAAGCATCAGTACTATCTACTGTGCTACCATGCCAAACATTCTTTGCATGTCTACAGCTGCTGTTACTCTCACCAGCTATAATTATTTTTCTCTGAAGTTTTCCCTGAGTTTGTTAACTCAGCTGTTATTTCATTTCTAACTCTTGTCAGAATCACCATGGACAAAAACAACCACACGAAAATAACCAAATTTACTGAATGACTCCCAAATGAAGTAATTAACAATAACATTTCACTCTTTGTACCTTTTACTCTAACACAAATCAGAATTCACTTAAATTAAACATGAAATTACAAGCAAATCATGGCTGGTATGAGCTGTAAATTAGAAATGGTACAGCAGATACAATGAAGGCTATCTCAAGGTTACACAGAAATGTGGCTCCACAAGTAATCTCCTAGTCTTTCCAACTTGATCTCCAGAATGTATGATCTCTCACTTTTTCAGGCAAAGAATTTGGTCCTTGAATCACCTGCAATGGTAGCTCCGCTCCATCTGAGTTCTCCGGAGGCAGTCATCACCGAAGTGGCACACTCCTGTAGAATCTCCTGAACTAGGTTCATAATGGTACTTCAGGGAACTTTAGACACTCCTTCAATAAATCTCTTAAACAGTCTTGTCAGCTCTGACAAAACTGAAGCATAGCAGCAGAATTGCTCAATTCATAATCTCTGTTCTAACCTTGTCTTCAAATTTTTGCACATTTTAACAGCACTGCATGCACAGCCCCTTGTAAATGTGCCTCTTCTGATCTTTCCCTGAAGCAGCTCTTCTTTGTCTCTGCCCATACAGCTTCTGTATCTTAAAATCCTTCCTATTCATATTGTATTTGGGTCAAGGGTCAACAGTTCCCATAGATTACTGCTTCATACAATCATCGAACCCCAACAGTACAGAAAGACAGCAATTGGCCCATTTAATCTGCAGCAACCACAATCCCACCCAGGCCCTATTCTCATAACCCCACATACTTACACGGCTAATTCCCCTGACCCTAGGGTCAATTTAACATGCCACTCAACCTAACCCGCACATCTCCGGGCTGTGGGAGGAAATCTCTGCATCCAGGGGAAAACCACATAGAAACAGGGAGAATGTGCAAATTCCACGCACAGTGACCTGAGCAGGAATTGAACCTGGGTCCTTAGCGCTGTGAGGCAGCAGTGCTAACCACTGTGCCACTGCCACTGTGTTTCTTTTATCCAAGAAAATTACAGTTAATTACTTCACAATTGGTGTAATCATTTAAAAGTCTATTTCAAACATTCTTGAAGACAATTACAGATTCCCTAGACATATTAAAGAAACTACAAAACTTCTGGGTTATAGGTCTTCTTACTTTGTTCATCTGTGTGAGCCTGAAGATGCAATTCCACCTCTACACAATTCTTTGGTGTTAATTGGTGGAAAATCAAAAGCACAAAAATGCATTATTTCAGAAATAATAACAAAAAATAAAACAAGTGGTATTTTCATTCAAACAGAATGCGTATATTATGAAAAAAGTAGCTTAATTCCTTATCAGAAGAGGCTGTTTAAACTTTACATATTCCCTACTGCATTCCACAGTCGAACATTTTTTTGTATGTTCAGAGGAGTCCGCATGTCCAGAACTCTACTTTGATGTAAGGTTCATGCCCTTTACATCTAAACAAATGAAAACAACCGCCAGATTTGACATTTTTCAACATCCAATGGAACATTATCTGATGCAAGCCCAGAATGTTAGCAGTCTGATTGCTTTTGGTACCTTTAATCTGTACTTTTTTGGTGGTGGTGGTGGTTGGTGGGGGGTGGGGGGGGGGGGGGGGGGAGAGAGAAAGAGAGAGAGAATGGGTCTCTTCAGTTAATAATCAAAACATTGCATCACAGTATGATTTGATATGATTGATATGATTTGTGCTTGCAATGTATAGTAAATGAACTAGGCTAAAAACAACAGACTTTCGCTTTTAGTAATCAAAAAAGTTTTCTCTGCCTTTTGACATTACTTTAACCCATTTACCTCCAAATTACTTACTCTGCCATATCAAATTCCCTCTGACTCAATGCTCTCAAAGAAACTGCATTGTGCAATGTTTTAAATTACAGTTATAAACAAAAGTCTACCATGTATCCATTTATAATCTTATTTCGAAATAAATTGCGTTATTTGACATAGTGGGCCAAATTTTCCCATCCCACCCAACATGGGAATTATAGCAGTCAGTGGGGGGGGGTGTTTTACACCATGCAAAAGTCCGTTGACTTCAGGTAGGGTTTTCCACTCTTGAGCAAGCATGGCTGGAAAACTTGGCTCAACATCTGAAAGGTGGAAAAATGAACTTCAAGAAATATAATTTTTAAAAGCAACTTTAAAATAAGACATTGTAGTAACGTTTTTGTGTTTGTAAAGCCGGATGAAGTTCAATGGGGTACTGCAACATTCACCAACGAAAGCATAATCTCAGTGATAAAATCAGGCATACAGATTTAATCTTTAAGTGCTGTACAGTCTCAGCCAGTATGGAAGCATCAATAATGTGAGAAATAAAGTTAAAAGTTCAGTCTGTGACTCTTCATCATAACAGTTTTGATAACTACTATTGAGATATTAAGGGGTTATTTTACTTCAATGATGTGTAAAAGGGAATTGATGAGAAGGAAGAACGCTAAAATTCCTAAAGTGCAGAAAGCCATTTGGCCCATCAAGTCTGCAGTGACTTTCTAATAGCATATCTTTCCCAAGCCTTAACTTCTCCTCTACAAATTTACCACAGCTAATCTATCTAACCTACACACACTGGGACACTGAAGGGCAATTTCAGTTCTCTTCAGGGTAATATACCAGGGTGCATTTTGTTAAGATACACTTACACGATACACATTGTGGCAGCACTTTCATGCTTTAATACTTGATCTGAACTTCGAATCATTCCCAACCACTCTATTACTTCAGTTAGTCTGTTTTCTGTGATTTTGTGTATTTGAAGTGAACATAAATCTCAAAATAAGTTGCTTGTGGTTTTTAGTCACCTTTGTGCTTAAAAACAAGTTCACAGACTTTTTCAGTGGTACCTTAATGAAGGCATTAAACATTTCTACCAGATATTTGACATATTTGATTTGATCTATTATTGTCGTATGCATTGGATTACAATGAAAAGTATTGTTTCTGGTACGATACAGACAAAACATACTATTCATAGAGTACAGAGGGGAGAAGAAAGGGGAGGGTGCAGAATATAGTGTTACAGTCACAGCGAGGATTTAGCAAAAGATCAGCTTAATACATGGTAAATTCATTCAAAAGTCCAAAAATTTATGGGTGAGGTTGACTGACCATGCTAGGTTGACTCTAGTGTCAGGGAATTAGCAGGGTAAATATGATGGGTTGTGGGAGTAGGGCCTGGGTGGGACTCTGATCGGTGTAGACTCAATAAACCAATGGCCTCCTTCTGCACTGTAGGGATTCTATGACTCTGAGTCTGATGGCAGCAAAGAAGAAGCTATTCTTGAGTCAGTTGGTACATGAACTCAGACTTTTGTGTCTTTTTCCAAATGGAAGAAGGTGAAAGAGTGTATGTCCATGGTGTGAGATCCTGGACTATGTTGGCTTTATTTGCATTCAGTATGCAACATATGCTCTCATCTGAGATCATCAGTCACTCATCTGAGATCATCTGCCACACATCATTCAGCCATTATCTGACACCCCAAATGTGATCAACTGATGCCATTAGTCATCAAATGAAATCACACATACTCAAACACTTAATGCTCCATAGTCAAACTTGCAAAGTTACTCCCTTCCTCAAAAGAAGCCAAAAATCCAACATCGAAATGTTATTTTTTTCCACATTTGCCCCGTTACTTTTCCTTCCACAATATTTCCATCAGTTCCCAAAAGAGAAAATGCTGGAAAATCTCTGCAGGTCTGGCAGCATCTGTAAGGAGAGAAAAGAGCTGACGTTTCGAGTCCAGGTGAGCCTTTGTCAAAGCTAAAAGGCAGAGAAAGTGGGAGATATTTATACTGCAGTGACAGGGAATGAAAGCTGAGTCATAGCCACAGAAACCAGGGGGAAAAGACTGCTAATAGCTGTCTGCAGAGAGAATAAAAGGTGTGAATGGCCAAATGGCAGAGAAGCTGTGAGCCGTGACAGATGGAGATGTTGACGGGGGAAGGAGGCTAAGACAGAGTTGGATTGTAGAAAAGGATGGGGGGGTAGTAGAAAGACCATAAAGAAATAAAAGATACAGAACAGTTTTCTATCAGTTCATCAATCATTGGAATGCTTATCAATTTAGAAAATGTCATTATGAAGCCCAATCACAAATAACTGGAGGTTAATCTTCAACTTCCACTTAAAAACAGAAAACTTGCTGGAAAGACTGGACTTCAGAAACTGATGCCTGATTGCACTGTTGGCAAGCTGTAGCCATGAATATACTATGATTCCCAAGAACAATATTGTTTACATAAAACCTCATTGCATTTCAAACAAGTTTATTGTATGAAGTGTATTGAGACTTTTAATGAAATCTCAAATGACATAAATTTCATAGGCAGTGCTCAGCAGTTATTTTACTGTTTCGAGGCTAACATCACTGTGCTGGAACCAGTCACTGAAGCTAAGTGGTACATTCTCATTAATTACAAGGTCTGAGTGAGAATACTCTGAATGCAACTCAAAACCAAATCCAACAGATTGCTAGGCAGTGCACCAATGACAACTTACTACAACTTCGCCAGCATATCCAGGTGTTCATTGACATGGGGAATATCAGCAGCGTATATGAGGGGTTAAAAAGTAAACAAAACCATCAGCAAAGCTAGCAACTTAATTAAAAACAAAGGTTGGGAAAATCATCACCGACTGTAATAAACAGTTGGCAATGTAAGTGGAATAACACCTTGAGTTGTATTTTAGGGAGAATGCAGTCATCAAAGAAGCTCTGGATATCATAGAGACCATACGTATGATACCAGAGCTGGATACCAAACCCACAACGGAGAAGCTTAGCAAATCTACTGATTCACTTTCAATGGACAGAACTCCAAATGTTAACGGTGTAATACCTGAACTCATCAAACATAATAAACACATCACTCACATAGCACCTATACACACCTCTGTCTCTGCCAGAGGAAGCGGGACTGTGCCTCAGGATTTGCGCAATGCAAAGACTGTGACAATAACAACAGTAAGGGTAACTTCAGCAATTGCAACAATAATCCAGGGACTGATGGATAAGGTACGCTTGCCCACGTTGCAGCTCCTGGTTGAATGCATTTTTCCCAAATCCCAGTGAGTTCAGAACTGGAAAATCTACAACTGGCATGATCTTCTCAGTTTGTCAACTGTGACAGAAGTGCGATGAATAAAGGAGATGACTACATGCCTTCATCATTCTCACCAAGACATTCAACCATGTGAACACAGGTGGTCTATTTAAGCAGCTGGAGAAATCTGGATATCTACTGACATATCAGAACTGATGGATAATTGTTCAATCTTAGTCACTGAAATCAAAGGCCAAGATGTGTCAATTCTCATAAAACACTGGCTCGACACTCAGGATGTCAGAGGAACATCTGCAGCTGCAAACCAACAGAGTGTTTCATGCCTGTAAAGAGTTTAGTTTGACTATCAGCATTAAGAAGATCAATGTCATGGTCCAGGGTGTTACCATACTGCCATCATTGACAACGAGATGATGGAGGTTATTGATAGCTTCACATACTTGGGCTCTACAATCCCTGGAAATCTGTTACTTGATGCCAAATTCAATACGGACATCACAAAGGCGGCAGCTGTTATATCCAGGCTGTGAGAGTGCAGAACAATGGCAACCTGACAGCGAGTACCAGGTCCGCATCCTCAGCGCACTTCCCTAAAGCTCACCAGCAGAAAAGGCTGAACAGTTTCCACTTCTGTTGTTTCAAACAGATCCTCAACATCTCTTAGCAGGATGAAGTCACAAGCACAGAGATCCCTGCAGCACATTAATTCCATCAGCACTCATCAACATTAAACTAACACCATCTGTGCCAGCTTGGCCATGTTCATTGGATCAAAAACCTTTCTACGGTGAACTAGCCACTGGCCCATGACTTCCCAGTGGTTCTGCTACAAGAACATCTGCAAGTAAGTTATGAAAGTGGCAGACATCGACATGATAACTGGGAGTCGGTTACTGATGGCCGTGACCTCTGGAGACCAGCTAATTGAAACAGCATTGGAAGAGGGAAGCAGAAAAGATCAGATAGATGAATGGAGGAACCAGGAGAAACAGAGGCCAGTGCATTGTGCACCTTCTCAGCCACGATCTTCCTCTGCAGCAATGCAGCAGAGACTGCATGCCAGAGTAGGGCTCCTGAGCTATACCAGGGTACCCTGTTTAACACAGGGTTGACCACCACAGCACCAACTATTGTCTTGTAAGATGGAATGCTGACACTTTGTAACAACACAGCTATTACATTTTGTATGACAGACACAAAACAAATAATCAATAGTATCTAACCATCCAACTTCACAACAACAAAAATGTATATAGATTACCTTTAAAGTAATAAAGCATCTAAAGGTGCATCACAGGAACATTATCAAACAAAATGTGACACCAAGCTACATAGAAAAAGTGGAGTAGATGATCAAAAACGGAGGTATCAAGGAATAACTTAAGGTGGAAATACTGGTAGAGAAGTGGAGATGTTTCTGAGAAAGTTTCAGCACCTAAAGGCTTGGCAACTAAAGGCATGGCAACCAATAATGGGATCATTAAAACCAGTACACTCCAGGGGTTAGAATTAGATGAGGATTAGGTAGGGTAGGGGTTAAGACAGGTAGTTGGTGGTTAGTAAGGTGGTTGAGTTTAGTTTGGGGTACTTAGTTCGGTTGGGATGATCATCAGATCATTGGGAGTAGTCAAATGGGTTGGGTATTGGACGGTCAAGGGATAGTGAAGGCATATCAATTGGGTGGGGAGGGTAAATTGGGTCAGGAGTTGATTAATTTGGCTACCACCCAACTAAGCTGGGGTGGGGAGGCAGGGCATGTCAGGTAGAGCGCAGTCAGGTAGAATGAAACTATAGCTGGGTGTTTTGAGGACAGTCAAGTGGTTCTGAGGTAGTTGGGTGGGTTGTCTTGATGAATTGAGAGGCAATCAGCTGAGGAGAGGTTGTGTGAACGAGGAGGTTCAGGGTGGTAGGAAGTTCGGGTAGTTAATTGAGTGAGCTTAGAGAGGTGATAGGTAATTAAGAAGGTTGTGGGAAAGAGAGTGCAGATAGTTTGAGATAAAAAGATGATGGTATTGGGGTTCTTGAGAACATTAAGGTAGATAAGCCCCCAGGACCTGATGGGATATACCCCAAAATACTGAGAGAGGCAAGTGAGGAAATTGCTAGAGACTTGAGAGAAATCTTTTTATCCCCACTAGATACAGGGGAGATCCCAGAGAATTGGTGAATAATCAACATTGTTCCTTTTGTTTAAGAAGGGTAGCAAGAACAGTCCAGGCAATTACGAATCGGTGAGCCTTACGTCAGTGGTAGAGAAATTATTGGAGAGGATTCTTTCAGATGGCATTAACTCCCACCTGGAAATAAAAGTGGATGTATTAGTGGAGGCAACATGGTTTTGTGAAGGGGAGGTCTTGTATCACTAATTTGAATGAATATTTTGAGGAAGCGACTCTGATGATTGACGAGGGTAGGGCAGTGGATGTTGTTCGTATAGATTTCTGTAAGGCCTTTGACAAAGTGCCTCATGACAGACTGGTGCAGAAGGCGAAATCGCATAGGATCAGAGCTGGCAAGGTGGATACAGGGCTGGCTCGGTCACAGAAGACAGAGAGTAGCAATGGAAAGATGCATTTCTGAATGGAGGTCTGTGACAAGTGGTGTTTCTCAGGGATCAGTGCTGGGGTCTTTGCTGCTTGTAAAATAAATACATATTTGGGGAAAAATGTAATTGGATTTATTGATAAATTTGCAAATGACACAAAGGTTGGTGGATTTGCAGGTAGCGATGAGATCATCAGAGAATACAGCAGGATATAAATTGGTTGGAGGTTTGGGCAGAGAGATGGCAGATGGAGTTTAATCTGGACAAATGTAGAACATTGAACATTACAGCACAGAACAGGCCCTTCGGCCTTCGATGTTGCGCCGACCAATTAAGAAAAAGCAATGACCCTCTAACCTAAACCATTCCCTTTTCGTCCATAAACTTATCTACAAACACTTAAACGCCACCAAACTTGGCGCATCTACAACTGCAGTAGGCAGGGCATTCCATACCCTAACCACCCTCTGGGTAAAGAGCCTACCTCTGATATCCGTCCTATAACTACCACCCCTTAATTTAAAGCTATGTCCCCTCGTGCTAGCTTTCTCCATCCTAGGAAAAGGGCTATCACTGTCCACCCTATCTAAACCTCTAATCATCTTATATGTTTCAATAAGGTCTCCTCTTAGCCGCCTTCTTTCTAACGAAAACAACCTCAAATCCCTCAGCCTCTCTTCATAAGACCTGCCCTCCATACCAGGCAACATCCTGGTAAACCTCCTCTGTACCCTCTCCAATGCCTCCACATCTTTCTTATAATGTGGGGACCAGAACTGCACACAATACTCCAAGTGCGGCCGCACTAGAGTTTTGTACAGTTGCAACATGACGTTGCGGCTCCGAAATTCAATCCCCCTACCAATAAAAGCTAAGACTCCATATGCCTTCTTAACAACCTTATCGACTTGATTGCCAACTTTCAGGGATCTATGCACATATACACCAAGATCCCTCTGTTCATCAACACTATTAAGAGTTCTACCATTAGCCCTATACTTTACACATTTGTTATTCCTGCCAAAGTGAATTACCTCACACTTTTCCGCATTAAACTCCATCTGCCACCTCTCGGCCCAGCTCTGGAACTTGTCCAAGTCTCCCTGCAAACTATAACACCCCTCTTCACTATCTACCACTCCTCCGACTTTGGTGTCATCCGCAAATGACATCATAATCCATCCTTCAATACCCTCATCCAGATCATTTATAAAAATTACAAACAGCAGGGGCCCAAAAACAGATCCCTGAGGTACACCACTTGTAACTGAACTCCATGATGAAAAATTTCCCTCAACCACTACCCTCTGTCTTCTATCAGCTAGCCAATTCCTAATCCAATTAGCTAAATCACCCTCAATCCCGTACATCTGCATTTTCTGCAGGAGCCTTCCATGGGCCATCTTATCGAATGCCTTACTAAAATCCATATATACAACATCAACTGCTTTACCCCCATCCACCTCTTTGGTCACTTTTTCAAAAAACTCAATAAGGTTAGTAAGGCACGACCTACCCTTCACAAAACTACGCTGACTATCCCCAATCAATTTGTTTCTCTCTAAATAACTATAAATCCTATCCCTAATAATTCTTTCCAATACTTTGCCCACAACAGAAGTAAGACTCACCGGTCTATAATTCCCAGGATTGTCTCTATTCCCCTTCTTGAACAATGGGACCACATTCGCTATCCTCCAGTCTTCCGGCATTATGCCTGTAACCAACGACGACCTGAAGATCAGAGCCAGAGGCTCTGCAATCGCCTCTCTCGCCTCCCAGAGAAAGTGTGAGGTAATGCATTTTGGAAGGTCTAATTCAGATGGGAAAATTCAGTAAATGGCAGAACTTTAAGTGCAATGATTAGCAGAGAGGTCTTAGTGTACAGGCACACAGGTTACTGAAAGTGGCAATGCAGATGGAGAAGGTAGTCAAGAAGATATACGATATGTTTGCCTTCATCAGCCAGGGCACCGAGTTTAAAAACTGGCAAGTCACATTGCAGCTTTATAGAATCTTAGTTGAACAGAACTTGGAAAACAATATTTAGTTCTGATCACCACACTACCAGAAAGGTGTGTGGGAGCTTTGGAGAGGATACAGAAAAGATTTACCAGGATGTTGCCTGGTACGGAGAACATTAGCTATAGGAGAGGCTTGAGAAACTCGGTTTGTTCTCATGAAGCAATGGAGGTTGAAGAAGCAACCTGATAGAAGTCCACAAGATTATAAGGGGCATGGACAGAGTGGATAGTCAGAAGCTTTTTTCCACGGTGGAAGAGTCAATTACTAGAGGGCAGAGGTTTAAGGTGCGAGGGACAAAGTTTAAAGGAGACATACGAGGCAAGTGTTTTTATAGAGGGTGGTGGGTGCTGGAACTCGCTGCTGGGGAGGTAATTGAAGCAGGTACGGTAGTGACTTTTAGAAGATGTCTGGATAAAAAATGAATAGGATGGGAATAGAGGGATATGGTCCCCAGAAGGATAGGGAGTTAGTTCAATCAGGCAGCATAGTCAGTCCAGGCTTGGAGGGCAGGAGGGTCTGTTCCTGTTCTGTAATTTTCTTTGTCCAATTCCATTGGCTAATCTCAGATTAGATCAGATGTTAATCAGCGTAACTTTGACGGGGTAAATCTGCAGGTTAAATGTCATCTATCTGGCCCAATCTCTGACCCTGAGTTCAGAGTAGAGATATTTGTGGAGGAAATCAGTCTGTACTCCATAGACAATCTCAACGCGTATGCGTGCCAAGGCTTCTGCTGGGTCCTAATGTACAACTCCCAATTTAGAATCCAGATTCTGAAAGATTTGGGCCGAAATTCTATAAACAAAAAAATGATCTTAGCTGTATTTAGAACAAGATATACAACAAGCCAACTTTACTCAATTTGTTTTCCTGGTACGCCATATCAAATGTATCTATCAAATTTATAAAAATTGGATTTTTGTAATGTTTGTTCATAGCAATTGATAGCACAAGATAACAATTGAACAATAAAAGAATAACGCACATCAAGCAGGAATGAAAAGAGGAGGATATAGGGGGTAATTGGCTGGCCTCGCTATGCCTGGCACAGATCGTGCTAATCTTGGAAAGCAACTTGCAGATCTAAAAACCAGTTTTCAACCAAATGCCAAACAGTTTGCAATCATCCCGGTCCCCTTCTACTGGCACAACCAGAAAAAGCGTGAGACCGATTAGCAAATTCAATGCAGTATTTAAATATGCTTAGCCCATTCCACACCAGATTCTCCCAGCTCCTAGGATCTTCTGACTCTTGGGCGCAGCACAAACCTGGCGAGAGGTGCCCCTCACCTCCACTAGTGGAGACCAGGTGTATGGCCATGCTGGGAGTTTGGAGGCCACTGAAGCTCCCGAGTAGTCAGGGACATGGTAAGGCAGTGCCCATCAAGAAGTGGCCACTTGGTGGGCACTGAAAGTGCCAGGACAGTAACAAGGCGGCATGGCCTGGGTTAGGAATGGGAACCCAACGGGAGGGCACCAACGCTCCGATGATGGTGATCTACGTTGCAGAGGGTTTGGGGAAATATGCCTCCAATCCCGGAGTGCGGATGGTCGGGTGGTGGAAGGGGAGGGGGTGGATCATCCAGTGCATTGCGAAATCGGGGCCTTCTTTCAGCATGGCATCTCTTCGCTTTGTAGCCAGGCTCACCAGTGTATTTAGATCCCATGCCCCAAGAACCAGTGCACAACTCACCACTTTCTCAAGGAATAATTAGTGTGGAAACAATTGCATTCCGTATTGTGCTGATTGCTCTGGTTTACTCTTGTTAGGAATACTTAATCAATTTTGAGAGAATTCCACCCGAGATTTTTGGTGCAGAGAGTCACGTGCCTCCAAATATGAAATCTAATAAGGAATTTAGGAAAGAAAAAGTTTTACTCAAGACTGTGGTTAGAATATGGAACTTAGTATCACATGGAATTGATAACACAAACAGCACAGATGCATGAGGTTATGATGACAGGGGAGTCAAGGGTCATGGGATGCAGACAGGATCATGAAGTTGAGGATGCATTCAGATCAGCAATCATCTTACTGAGTAGCAAACCAGACACTCAAGGAGTCGAATGGTGTTACCAACTGAATAAAATTTTTGTAGAAGTAACAAAGAAAATTGATGAGGATAGTAAAGTGGTTATTGTCTATGTAGATTTCAAGGCATTTGACAATGTTAACTTTGTAAATACATTTAGCTGGATGGGCTCTATATAAGCACTGTGACTGCAAGAGTCATCAGAAGTTTAAAATTTTGTGAAGAGTAACTCACCTCCTGATTCCCCAACTACAAGGCTCAAAGTTAAAAAAGTGATGAAATTCTCTCCATTTTCCTGAATGTGTGAATTTGCAACAACATTTAAGATGCTCAACACAAAGCAACCTATTTGATTCACCACCACTTAAATATTGTATTCTTTCCACCACTTGATAGTAGTGTGTACAATTATAAAATGGACTGCAATAACTTGTCAAAGTTAATCTGACACACCTTGCAACCTCTACCATCAAGGGCAGCAAGTGGAAGGGATTACCAAGGTTTCCTCCAATCATACACCATCCCGACTCTCAAATACATCACTGTTCCTTCATTGGTTCAGGGTCAAGATCCTGGAACTCTCTTCCTAACAGTACTCTGGGTGTACCTACAACACAAGGACAGGTCAAGAACAATGTTCACCACTATGTTCTTAAGGGCAAGTAAAGATTGACCTTGTTAGTGAGACCTTCAACAACTAATAAAAATCATATTGGGTGAAAATCTGTTCTTTTCAAAGTCAACTTGGAACTGGATGTATGAGGTCACCATTTCTAAAGTTGTCATGAATTTAGCAATGTTTAAAATGCCTGCGGTTCAGAAATCGGTTCTTATGATGTATCTGTAATATAATATAGTCTTAAAACTAAATTATTCCTAATTTTATTAATTCCTGAGGTTTTGCAGTGAAACACTTTATTAGCATAAATAGGACACCATGACATTTTGTAAAATGTTAGCTGAAATGAGAAATGTTGATAGAATTTTAATCTGGAGGTTCTGTTATTCTGACTTCCTTGCTCAAATGGATCACTGCAAAGGTGACATATGTAAGGACTAAAGCAAAAGATGGTTTTAAAAGTAAGTTTAGTTTAACAGTAAGGACAAATTGATCCACAGTATAGGATTTATTGTAACTACCTTTACCTTTGGCATCATTATCTGCAGGAGTAGAATTTATTTTTGCAAGTATGTGTTTCTTTAAAGCAAGTTGGAAAAACCTGACAATTCAAGTAGTAACAAATACAGAAGGGCTACTAAACAAATAGAATCAAAGGGAAAATCAAAACAAATAAAATATAACTTGCAATGTAGGAAAAATTCTTCTTTATCTTTCCAATTACATGAAACATGCTTGTTCTCAACATTAGACATTGTGAAAGAGGAAGTAATTGAGACGCTGAGTTGATAATAAATTGATAAAGAGCAGGTATTAGAAAGTGTGATGATACTATGCTATTTTGACATATGTTTAAGGTGGGGTTGTTTAAAGAAGAAATGTTTTGGTAAAAGAGTCAACTGGCCTAAAGAACATGTAGCACATGCTAAGAATGCAAACATATCCAGGATTTTAGCTTGGAGTGTGTTACTTTGCAAAAGTAGTGGACCTTTTGTTTATTTCGGTTCACCTGAGATTTTAGACGCGGTATGCAGAGTCAGGTGAGTTTTGATCAGATTGATTGACAGGGATAGTGTCACATGATTGATGTGAGTAGCTAAGCTTGCAGAAAAGACTAGTTTCATTTTCATTTTAAAATACAAACAGTTGCTGCTTGGACCTGCTTTAAGAAGCATGTGTTTCTCTCTCTCTCTCTCTCTCAGGCTCTCTTTCAGGCTTTTTGAATGTTCCAAGATTAGTAACCTAAATCACAAACAAGTATGGCTGTGTTTTGTTCACTAAATTTAAAGAGAGGTTTAAGTCCATAAGAGAAATATTGCTGATTGGAACTTGTAGGGACAGGTTAGCAGTTAAGAATTGTATCTGGTCATGATTAAGTATGATTCAATTAAGCTAATTCATCGATCATAGTTAAACTGTGTTGTTAAATAAAGTTTGTTTTGATAAAACCTTCCTAGTACGGCAGCAGAATCGTACCTGAAGTGAAACATCTTAACCTTACATCAATGCCAAAATAGAAAATTGTTGGTAGCTAGTTTAGCTTCATAATATAGCTTAGGGTTTCTGATCTGTATCCTAACAAAATGCCTGTAATTAAAATCGAAAGTCACCAGTTCTGGATGATGCATTAAAGGAATGAAGAAAGGAAATTGCAGTCTTCCAATCCTCCTTAGATCCAGACGTGGTGCTAGAGGACTAGAAAATTGCAAGTGTTGTATCCTTGCTCCAGAAAAGGATACAGGGATAAACCTACAAGAAAACTATTCTCTACTTGATGAGGTACGTCTTTCAGAAATGGTTATCAGGGGGCAAGATTGGGACAAACATCAATTATTTAAGGAAAGCAGCACAAATTTGCTAAAGGTAAATCATGTTGAATTAATTTGATGGAGTCTCTTAATGAGCTAACATAGAAGATTGAAGAGGGTAACATGATTGATGGAATACAGACTTCCAAAAGATATCTGAAAAAGTGCTACATAACAGACTTGCCAAAGATATTGGAGCCCATGGAATAACTGTGAGCGTGACATCATTGATACAAAATTGGCTATTTGACTGGAAACAAGAACAATGATGGATTGTGACTTTTCATACTAGAGAAAGATATATAGATATAGGATTCCTCAGGGTTGATACGAGGACCATTAATTATTTTTATGTGTATTAAGAACCTAGACTTCAATGCGCAGGACAGCATTTCAAAATCTGTCGATGAAACAAAGCCTGGAAAGATTGAGGGGATAGTGATGAACTTCAACAGAATAAAAGGGCTGAAAAGACATGAAATTTAATGCAGAAAAGTATGAGTGAACTGATTCATTTTGGTAGGAAGAACGAACTAATTATTCATTCAAAAACAATTCTTGCTGATGCAGAAACAAAGCTCAACATCTCACCTACTATTGTTCGTGTTCGCATAATAATTTTGGTGGCAAAACAAACTAAAGGGTACAATTACAAAGAAGATGCAGAAGTAAAGGGAGCACACATCATTGAAGGTGACATGGTAGAAGGGTAAGAACATGGTTTAAAAGAATAATGCGCTACAGACAGTAAAAGCAAGGAAGCTACGATAAACCTTTATCAAACATTGGTTCGGCCTCGACTGGAGAATTTTTATCCTGGAGGTAGGTTTGAAGGCAGGAATTCCAATCATTTCTGGCTATCTGCTAGTCTGTCAGCATTTTGCCTCCATCCAGTCTATTTTCAGGTTGCTGCTTCTGAAGGATAACCCCCCCCTCCTCACCTCGCCCCGATCCCCATCTTCAATGGCAGATAACCCATGAGGACAGTATTCACGTGCCGTCAGACACCCGCGACATCACTAGATTATTAGCCTCCCAGTGGTGAGGGTAGAGTTAGAGCAGTATCCTGAAAAACAGCCCGGGATGGACACTAGGGCTAAAGTGCCACGGGCATAGGCCGTAACATGCAGGGGTCCCTCCTCCCCAATTCTGGAAGAGCAGCTGTGGTCACAGCATAAATTTGTCACATTTTCATGTCCTCAGAGGCAACATCTATCCTCTTCCTCACGTCGGAATAACAATACTCCCCTTCTACTGATGGAACTGCCAAGAACCCACAAGTCTTGGGTGCCCCCACTAACACTCATGCCTGCAGAGCCCATCCGCTGGACTCTCGTTTAATGTGGAGACATAACAGCAGTGGGCTCACCTGTGCCTGCCAATATGAGGTCTATTTTAGAGCAAGTTAAATAACCAAGTTAAATAAATTAAATAAACTGTGGCTGGAGCTCCAGATGGCAATATCCAAATTGGCCGACCAGTTGAAAACCTCCTCCAGGAAGTCACTGCTGCCACATCTGGGTCCCCAACCCAGAATGAAGATCAGCATTAGGATCTGGACCCTGGAACTTCAAATCATTCCACTGTGTCCAATCATGGCTTTTAAAAAAGAATTGGATAAGTAAGTATCCAAAAGGAGAAAGGACTATGGGAAAATGGGGTGATCACCGAACCAACTGCGATTTCTTGTAGGGAGGTGACCCAATCTCCTTCAATCATTTTATATTTCTAAGTACAAATATGGAACAGAAAAAGTTTGTCTAATGCTGGTCATGCAGTTCATATTTAGCAGTTCTCTCAAAAAGAGCCAGTTTTATAGTTATAAGAAAGAACACTGCATCAGTCTGATGCATTGTGCCAGTTACACAATGAACAGAATCTATAATAGAGTGAATGGTATAATGTTTGTGTAATTATATTTGAGCTAAACCAATATTAAAATAAAAACTCTCATCGACATGAACCACTGAGTTCTAACCAGGTGAGCCAAGATAAATTTCCTATTGTAGCGACATTTCTGAGAATGGGATGACATAATATTTATTCAAAAACAATTCTTGCTGATGGAGAAGCAAAGCTCAGCATTTCACCTATTGTTGTTCGTGATTGCAGAGTAATTTCAAAAGACTAAAATAAATGTAGTAGGAAACAGAATACATCATTACCATCCTCATTTTGCAAAGTGCAATGAGCAGTATCATTTTATACCTTTGCATAACTACCATTAAGGAATGAGCATTAATCAAGCAAGGTACCTATATTCCATTTTCAAATTTCTATTACCAAGTATCATATTCTTCTGTTCTGCAACATTTGCACTGACCACACCAGTAGTCAGGAACACTGCATTCCCCACTTTGAAAAGGCATTCTGGTAAATCTTGAAATCATTCTTTTTTTGTACTTTTAAAGAAATATATTTAATTTTAGCTACCGATTCTTCAAAATTATAGAACATTATATAAAATACACAATTACACAAACATTATACCATTCACTCTATTATAGATTCTGTTCATTGTGTAACTGGCACAATGCATCAGACTGATGCAGTGTTCTTTCTTATAACTATAAAACTGGCTCTTTTTGAGAGAACTGCTAAATGTGAACTGCATGACCAGCATTAGATTATCATGAAAATAAAACATCAGGATTTTGCTCTCCACTATCCACCAGCTGCTATCACTATTCCCTGGAGGTATTTGCTCAGATCTGAATCAGAAGACAGTTTTAATCAAAAATAAAAAATCACTGAATATGGATGAGACTGCAAACTCATTTTTTATCCTCATAACCCTATGAACATCCAGTGATTCAAATCTAAAGGGCTCAGGATTCTGTCACAGTCAAGACCATGAAGTCACCGGCTGACTGCAATATATTACTTCTTACTTTATGTTGATAAAACATCAGATGAAGAAGTAATGGAAGCCACACAACTTCTTATATGACTCTATCTATTAATTTTAGCAGAAACGTCATCTCACGTTTGCCCAGTAAACATAAATAGATTATATTGCCTATAATTCTAAGTGACAGTAGTCTAATATAAACATGTTATTGGTTTGCACTGAGCATTTAGTTTACAATAATCGATCATCACAACATCCATTACCAACATCATACTCTTGTTCTGCAACACATTTTCTCTCCAGTTCCAGCCTGAGTTCTTACTTATAATTCCCCATACAGTGACTTGATAAGCTCGGGAATGGCATCGGGATAATATATTGTGCACAATAATACTGTCATTTATTAAGCTCAGATCAAAACAAAAGCTTGACAAACAGCTGTAAGACACAGTGGTGCCATAACTACTGGCAATAATATTATTTATTGCTTATTTAAATTCAGTAGAAAGCATTAACTGAAAAAAAAAATTCATTCATTTGTGTCCAGATTGGCCACTTAAAGAACGAGACTATTGGCCTCAAAATCCAAATGCACGAGGCAAGCACAGACTCCCTCACAGACCAACAAGAGGAGCACCAAGAGGTAGGTCACCTTGTGTTACTGCCTGATCTTCCAGCAGCTGTCACAAGTGAATAATTAAATGTTGTGGAGTACGTCTGCCTTTCTCAGTCAGCAGACTATGGACAGAATCTGAACAGTGTTACTGGCTGGAGAAAAATAGATCAGGAGGAAGCGACTTCCTTTTAAAAACACATTGCATTAAAAAGTCATGAGGTTTGAAGTCTATGTAAGGAATAGACTGAGACATTTGCTTTCAGTTCCTTTCAACAAGAAATGAAACTGAGCTTAAATGGAATGTGACAATATAGTGCCTTTAAGGAATGTATTTGTGTCACGTTCCTTCTGAAGGGGCTGTTTTATACTTCAACTCTCATTCTGATACCAAATTGTCTACAATCGGTAGTTCACATGTTGATACTGCAGATGGTTAATTGCTCCTAATTTCTCAAGTGTTTGTTTTAATCTGGGCTAATGCAACTTTGCTGTTAGAATTGTCCCTTGGGGTTTTCAGAGTAGGATTTGATTAGGTTGATTGACAAGAAGAAAACCCAGAGAGGGTCGGGGGCTAGGCTCATGAAGGAAGAAAAAGCAGTTACAGCTTGAATTTGAAAAGTTACAGCATCTCTCCTCTCTCTGAAAATTGAAGTCTGGGACCTGCTGGAAAATAGATATTGCTCTTGAAGAGGTCTGCAAAAGACAAGAGGTGAGCTTTTTTTCTCTCTTTGTAGAGTTAAGCTGTTTGAGAAGATGTGTCTTTTTATTCCTCTGTCCAGAGGCCTGTGTATCTTTCTAACTGATTCTGAAGAGGAATTAATGTCTATGGTGATATTGCTTAAACTAGAACTAATAGAAATAGTTAACAGTTAAGAATTATACAGTGTACTGTTTAAAAATTTCAATCAGTTAAAGTTATACTAATTCATTTTGTTATATTTTAACTCTCAAATAAAGTTTATTTCAATAAAAGCTTCCTAATTGATCAATAAAATCACACCTGAAGCACAACACCTTACGCTCCCAGTAATTCCAAAATCAAAAATAGCTGGGGTCAAAACTAACTTCATAATATACCTTGGAGTTTCTGAGCTGATCCCAAACAAGAATAATAACAAAAATTGCTGTAAAATCTCAGCAGGTCTGGCAGTATCAGTGGAAGAAGAAACAGAATTAACATTTCAAGTTTGTATCGGAATGTAAACATTAACTATGGTTCTCCCAGCAGAGATGCTACCAGACCTGCTGGATTTTCCCAGAATTTTCTGTCCTTATTTCAGATCAATTGGCAATACAGTAGCTCGGTGGTTAGCACTGCTGCTTCACAGCACCAGGAACCTGGGTTCAATTCCCGGCTTGGGTCACTGTCTGTGTAGAGTTTGCACGTTCTCCCCATGTCTGCGTGGGTTTCTTCCGGGTGCTCTGGTTTCCTCCCACATTCTGGAAGACGTGCTGGTTAAGTGCATTGACCCGAATAGATTATGGTGACTAGAGGAATTTCCTAGTAACTTCATTACAGTATTAATGTAGGCCATACTCGTGACTAATAAATAAACTTTATTTTAGATTTCCAGATTCTCTCTGGCAGGTTTGTTTTCATCTCAGTTTTCAAAATTGAGCTGTACAAACGCGCAGCGACATTGATTTGTCACCCATTTACAAACAGACGTATCACCATAGATGCTGATCCAACAGTTGGCATTAAAGCTTTGAAGCCAAATACTTAAAGAATTGATTCAAAAGCAAGACGTTGAAGCCTTCATTTCAGCGTTCCAATTGCACACAAGTAGATTCAGTACAAGTATCCTGTTTACATGAACATTCTTGAAACAAACCTGGGTGTGCGTAAGTTTCAATTTTCAAGTTGGCTGTTGCATGGTGCATAATCGTGTGAACAGATTTTAAACTGGCAAATTGAAAATTATATGCATTAAGCCAAACAAGGACTTAAAATAGGTCAACAACAACTCGCATCAACATAGCGTCTTCAATGTGAAATCTACGGTGCTTCAAAAAGTGCAAGGAAAAGATGTCTACATTGATCTCACTAAGGAGATGGAAAAGGTGACTAAACACTTAGTCAAAGAGTTAGTTTTAGGCTCAGTTTTAAGAAAGATGAGGGAAATAGCGCAGATAATAAACTTTTGCAACCTAAAGCACACCAGTACATGGGACCAGATTTTAATTAATCCATAACCCACCTGCTTGCGCAGAATTAAGAAGGTTTCAGTGACTCTGGCTCTCATTCAAACTGGTACTGTTTACAGCAGCAAACAGGTCAGATTGAATCCATACCCAATTCTGCTATTGTTGAGAAGTTTAATCTCATTTTCAAAACACACTTGCAACTGTTTTCTCTATTTTGCAATCCTGAAATATGCCATGGTAGAATAAACAGGCAAAATTAAATAAAAATGTGAAATTCAAAGTAGCTTTAATAAATTATTTTACACGAACACAGAAATTTTCATTACACTCAACCCTTGCCATATAATCTTCATGTAGGCTGGGATTTTCCCTGTCAATGGCGAGCCACATATTTTGTCGTTCAACATCGGGCACCTCATCGTAAAGAACTGGCATATCATTATTGGGCTTATCTATTGCAATCATACCTCCATGTCAAAAAACGAAACTTCAGGGGGATGTTAGAACTGCGCAAAGCATAACTCGTTTAAAAAGGCATGCACCTAGCGAGAAGCGGAAAGGTGAGAGAAATCAAGCCAGGTAATGCCGGGGGTGCTAGGGTAATGTCAAGTTTTGCAGGGATGCCAGTTTAAATACCCAATGATGCCAGGGTTATCAGTTGGATGCGAGGGTTGTGGCAGGATGTGTACCTGAGTGAATATTATTTCTTGGTGTGCTGGCTATGCGCGGGGATGACCTTTAAAAATATCATCTGGATCAGCAAAGCACTGAGGTGATGGTGATATGAGCCAATCAGAGGCCATCTGCCAGAAATCATCATGGAAGCCCTGCCTGCATTCTTTTTCTACTAAAAGACGCAATATATGAAATAATACACTACTATTGTCTTGTGTGGGCTCAATCCTGTTTTTCCTACCCAATATGAGACTTGCTGAATATCAGAGAAAATCTCATACATAGTAAATTTTCACTCTTAATTAACATTAAGGTGAAACCTCACCCCTGGATCTGCCAGTTCAATGTGTTAGCATTTTCCTTGCATTAACATGTACAATCAAAAGAATTTTTCAAACTGATATCTTGATATTTAATGGCAAATACTAATCTATGCTATTTTTGGTAACTCCACAGCTTCTCCCTGCAGACTAACCAATTCCATATGGGGCAAAGAAACAAACAGAAGGCATTTGCTACTGAATGTATTCCATTTGTTTTCCTTTCACTTGGTTTAAACAATTCTTTTAAAAATTGGATCCTCATTTCAAAGAGGAAAATACAGATTCTATTAGGGAAAGTGTAATTCCATTGGACCCAATTGCTGGAATATTGAGGAATAGTCTGCTAAAAATTAAACTAACATGGCCAATGTAAAATAATTATCTTTAATGAACACTTAGATTAATATCCAATTCTAAACGAAGTTTTTAAGTTGGCAAATTACATATCATAGTATGTATCATTGTTCATATCCACATTAACAAATTTGTGAAGCATTGCATTTATCTGGATAGATTTGTTCATTTGTTATAAAGAGAGTAAGCTTCCTCTCTATTCCCCAGTTTCCTCGAGTTAACTTTGGTTGAGTGGTTAATTTGATTAAAGCTTCTAGCAATGCTGGTCTGAACTAGTTGCTAAGATGTGGGTGAGGTTAGCCCAGAATTTACTGCGAGTTTGATTTGAATAGAGGTGGTGGCAAGATCAAGTCAGGAAATTTCTCAACCGGCAAATGTTTCCTTTAAAAGGCCGAGTGACATGTTTTCATTTTGGTGAGGTGGGGCAGATACTGGCTCATTGACTCCAGAGGTGTGGCCAATGTGGCAACTGAGGGATGTTAGAGCTTCGACCACTTGCTTTCATTTAGTATTTATAAAATGCTGAATAGCATGACTTCAAATCCTCACCCTCCACCCAATCCGCATACCTCCTTATATTCCTCATGTCTCCTCTATACCTCCTCATTTTTCCATTGCCTCTCCATGCTCCTTATTTCCCCAGTCACCCAGAAGCCACTGCGGACAGACCTCAGAAACCATGTCTGTAGGAAGTTAACTTCTCACAATCTAGAACACTCACTGATAAACTCACTCATAAAAGCCATATACAAACATTTAAATTCCCTATTAGTTGTCAATACGTTGCAAAGACAAACATCTACTTCACTAACAACAAAATCATGTAGTCTTTTAATAACTTCTTAAAACTATCAACCAGAATGTCTTCACAGCCTTCCACTGAGATAAATTAATTTGGACATTTGGAAACTCAGCCAACCATTCATAATCCACTCAATCAAACTAGTCCAAGTGCAATTGGGAGGTTATTTTTCTCAAGTAAAAGCTGCAGAAAGTATTTCATTTCAATTTACAAGGGCCTTGAGTATTTAAATTATTAAGTTAAAATATTATAATTGAGATCACAAACAGTGTGTTTCTCAGTTCCAAGTTTGTTTTCCGAAGGAGAAAAGTACTTGACTGCATCAAAACACTTGCACAATACTGACCAGTGTAATGGTCAACTTACTTAGTGCAGGGTAGAACCCAATACTCAAGCACTACAGTAAAATCACATGTAAAACTTACAATATATCAACTAATTACTGAAACTAAAAGAATGTTTATTATTGTACTCTGGTCAATAGAATAATCCCAGGAGCATACAGCTGAACTGAGATATTCCTGTGATTCACACCTCTTCAGAGAGGATGTGAATCCTACCTACATACAGAAGGGGCCCAACTCTATTATAATTATAATTTAAACTGCCTACCCCTGCGACGGAGCTAGCAAGGGAGGAATTGCTGTATATGAGTTAACCGCCAGTACCCTTTATCCTGGGGACGGGAATCCCAGAATCAAGTCCTGTGTATCATTTTTAAAAAGTCTCAAGTTGGTACAACCTTGCAAAATTTCCAGCCTTTATCTCTTGAGGAAGCTGTTCCCCTCCACTCAATGATTTTCCACCCCCCTCTCCCTGCGGTGTGTTTCACACTGGCAGTTCGCCATTGGCCAGCTGTGTGATCCTCCAGACCCGCCAGTGTCAGTGGCATTTTCCTGTCGTTAACACTCTCCGTTGCCGGGGAAGCCGTGGTAGCGGGGTCACCATCAGTAGAACCAGAAAATCCCACCGACAGAAAGGACTCTAAAATCATGCCCAATATGTACACAAATGTAAAATAATGGCTGTTATTTAAAAATCAGTACTTCCAAAACCAGTTAAAATAACTTAAAATAAATTGCTGCAGCAAGAATAAGATTCCTCCAACAGGCTGTTGTTGCTTCTGCCAGTGACAAACAATTCAAAGAAACTAAAACACTGCAAAATTTAATATGACTAGGCCTCACACTCTCCAATAATAGCAAGTTAGAATCATAGAAACTCTACAATGCAGGAGGAGGCCATTCATCCCATCTAGTCTGCACTGACCACAATCCTAGCCAGGCCCCATTCCCATAATCTCACATATTACTCTGCTAATCCCTTAACACTAGGGTCAATCAACTTAAACCACACATTTTTGGCGTGTGGGAGGAAACCGGAGCACCCGGAGGAAACCCACGCAGACACGGGGAGAACATGCAGACTCCACACAGACAGTGACCCAAGACCGGAATTGAACCCCTGTCCCTGATGCTGTGAGGCAGCAGTGCTAACCACTGTGCCACCGCACCACCTGTTGCTAGACAGAAAGAGCAACGAGAAATGCTAGTCCCATCAGTAACTTAATACTGAAATATTCTAAATCAATTTACAATTGAATCTTCAGTTAAACAGAAAAAAATAGGGCAGGATTTTCCAGGCCCTCCCACCAGTGAGATCTGCCAGTCCTGCTGAAATCAACAAAGATTTGACTGGCTTGTGAAATTCGCTGTGGGAGAACTCACCGTGATGGGGCTAGATTTGGCTGCTGTGGAAACTGCCATTCAACATAAAAAAACAGCTGACCCAACATTACTTCTTAAATTCCTTAAAACTATCTCTAAAAATATATCTAAATTAATGAGATAGTAATATCAAGCGAAATCTACTTGCTAAAGCACAATCCACTCAATAGAAGTCTACGCGAGGGAACATTTTAGATCGGAAAGGTAAAGATCCAGATGTTTTCTAAGCGGTGAACAGCTAAAATCGGTAAGCATGCCAAAAACAAGCATGCAGATAATTAAAATGTCATGAACAAGTACAGAAAATAATAAAAAATACTCATGAAATGTTAGTCTTTATCAATTCCACCAATCAGTTCTATAACATTTGAGATTGTTGCAATTTTTCCTGAGTTTTCTACCTCCTGACAGAGCATTTAAAGAGTATAATATTTTACTTTGGTTCAAAGCAATGACACACACCAAGTTCATTTAAAGCTGATTGTGGTGAAACGTATTAATTCAATGTGAAATCAATAAGCTCTACTCTCAGAATATGGATTTTCCGAACCACAGTAGACTCTTCGAACATGAAGACAGATAGAAACTTGAACCACAAGCCTCCTTTGAAGTTTTATAAATAAGGGCAGCAGCTGTATTGCACAATTGTTTTATGGCTGTAATACATTGCAGAGTAGCACAGCATGGAGTTCCCCCCCTCAACAAGCTTCCACTTTGAGCCAAGGAGGAAGCAAAAAGCATTCTGGGAGTCAATCACGCGTATCCATTCTTGTACAAAACCTTGCATCCAGTTAGAGGAACATTTTTGGAGGTTGAGGAGCATTTCAACTGAATGTTGCATGGAACAGGGGAATGAGAGAAAAAAGGGATCAAGCACAAATATAAATTACAGAACAGTGAGGAATTAGTACATGAATTTTGAAGGAGCTACTCAACATACTGCTGATTGGTGCTCTTTATGAATCAAAATGACAGCATCAGCCTGGATTGCTGGGCTGCCAATTTGTGCTTGAGAGAGTCTAATTCTCAAAGAGAAATAATTTGATGAGCTTTAGCTGTTTACAACTCTTTCATTCATTGAGAAAATATAGTAAAATTTTATAGTTAAAAAAGTTTAAAAATTTGACAATTTTATTCATATTTAGGGTCTGCTTCATGTTTTCAATGGGCAGACAGCAATACATGCTGAGTGGTGTTTAAATATGATAAATTGTTTTATCTTTCCGAATTTGTATGCAGCGTGAAAGAGACAGCTGGGGAGGGTTGAATATTTGAATCATTTTCCTGAGTTTATTCTGAGATCTTTCCTTTTAGTTCATTTTTCTTAATAAATATTTTATTTGTTGAGTTAAAAGCTCATCAGCAGACTCCTGTGAATTAGTTTAGTGACTTTCCTCTATGATTTCTAAAAAGTTAGCATATATTAAGCCAGGTTTCACTCTAAGGCACAGTGGTAAGCATTGCTGCCTCACAGTGCCAGGGACCCAGGTTCATGCCCAACCTGGATACTGTCTGTGCAGAATATACATGTTCTCCCCGTGCTAGAGTGGGTTTCCTTCAGGTGCCCCGGTTTCCTCCCACAGTCTGAAAGAAATGTTGGTCAGGTGTATTAGCAATGCTAATTCTCCCACAGAGTACCTCAACAGGCGCCAGTGTGTGATGACTAGCAGATTTTTCTGCAGTAACTTTAATGTCAGCCTACTTGTGATACTAATAAATAAATTTTAATCTCAACTAGGATTGTAACATCATCTATATCAATGATTTGGTTGTGGGGACCAAACACAATATTTCCAAGATTATGGATGACACAAAGATATTGTGATAATACCAGGTGGGAATGTGTTGTAAGAGGCAAACCAGCTTCAAGGGGTTTTAGGCAGACTTACTGAGTGCGTAAGAAGGCGGATGGAACGTAATAAGGAAAAAGTGAGTTATATGATGTGAGGAGCAATGGGCAAAATTGTTATGTGTAGGAGGCAGCCACTCTCCAATCGAGCATCCTAACTTGGTGCCATTCCCCTGCCCTTTCTCTGTAACCCTGCACGTGATCATAAGAATAAAAACAATCTAACACCTTCTTGAGTGCCTCAACTGAAACTGCTTCCACATATTTCCAGGCAGCGAATTTCAGACCCAAACCACTCATTGTATGAAAAAGCTTTTTCTCACCTCAAACTTGCTCCTTTTGCAAATCGCTTTAAAACTGCGCACTCTCATTCCTTGATCCTTTCATGAGCGGGAATAATTTATAGAACATAGAACATTACAGCACAGAACAGGCCCTTCGGCCTTCGATGTTGCGCTGACCAATATAAAAAGCAATGCCCCTCCAAACTAAACCATTCCCTTCTCTTCCATATACTTATCAACTAACCTCTTAAACGCCACCAAACTTGGCGCATCTACAACTGCTGCAGGCAGGGCATTCCACTCCCGAACCACCCTTTGGGTAAAGAGTATTCTCTTTACCCAAAATAGAGTAGATAGGGTATTTCTCCCTATCTACTCTCTCCAGCCTCCTCATGATTTAGAATATCTCTATTAAATCTCCTCTTACCCTTCCTTTCTCCGAGAACAACTCCAAGCTCCACAATCTGTGCTCATAACATTAATTTGGAGCATTCATGATCAATCATGAAAGAGCAATTACTGAAATTATATTTTTATTTCACATCAAATCAAGCATGCAACTTCCCTTATACATTATGTTAATGCTATGATTGTTTTAAATATCAAATAGTAACTTTCTTAATGCTTTGCAGCATGTGCAATTCCCCTTACGATACAATCAAACCGACCCATTCGTAAACGTAATACGTGAAGCACACAACTGACTTCACATTTGAGAAACATCTTTCCATTGAATGCCTTGTTTACAGACCATCATTCGTTGTTTACATTATCTGCACTGCAAATAGTTCTGATTACCAATAAACAAATTCTTCTTACATATTCTTACTAAGTGTTGTGTGAGGATGTTTAATCTGAATCAGAGAAAGCACGGTACTATCACTGTGTCATATAATTTATCAGGACCACTGGTGACTAAAAATCAAATTCTGTTTTTATTTCATAATCCAGGTACTCTTATTAGTGCTTTGACAATTACATCCTAACATTTTGTCCATGCTTACATGCTAAGTGAGTGGCCTTGATTATTATCAGTATCAGTAGCTTGTCCACTTTTGCATTGCACACAAAGTGTGACAAGAGGGTAAAGCACTGTTAGGTAGTGGCAAAATAACTGAATCCAGGCAAAAAAAGGGTAAAGAAGGGAGGAAAGAAGACAGCAGTGGAGAGAGAGAGGGGTCAAGGAGAAGATTGGAAATAAAGTCAGAGACAGGGATGAAGAGGGAGGGGAAGAGAGAGGAGAGAGCAAATGAGATAATAACATGACATTAGAAGCAAAGCACGGAGCACAAAGCTGAAGGGAAACAGGTGCAGTAGGCACTGGAAGAGCGAGGGAACACGCTCTGTTAGCCTCTGTTTTAACCCCTCTGTTAGTAGGACACAGGGCTAGGTTTGTGAAAAAGTAATCAATCTTTAGAAAACCTTCCAAAAAGAAATATGGGGCTCAGGACAAACAACAGACAGAAAGATGAGTTTAATATTATTTGTTGAGTAATCGTTGACTTGCAAATGTTGAATTGTGAAACCTTGGTGATACCAGTATTGTCCACAAAGACAGCAGGGCCTCTTGGTCTACACACAACAGCATCTGCACTCTCCATGAAAGGACATCACAGCTCCTCTACAAATGGAATTTGATGAACAAACCAACATGTGGCTGTGGTCAACCAGATTAAACTATTGGCTACATTGTGACCCATGGAAATATTCTGCAAGATTCAAGGCAATTTATTTAACAATATCATCAAGACCTCATACACAAGAATGCTACTTTGCCCAAGTAATAAAATAGGAAAATCATAGGTTAAAATAAACCCCACTACTTAGTTTAATACACACAGGTGCCTCTAAAAGATAAGTAGCACTAAACAATGGCCATTATCATAGGAGTCAATTACAAAAACATAATTTATAATGATGCATAGCAATTATCAGTTCAATTAGTAATAATTAACTAATATAAACTTTCAAATATCTGCTGATTTCAGACAAATTCAGATATTCAAGAATTAGCTATTTGTTTCTATAGCTAATAGAAACACTATTACTTTGGAAAGTTCTGGAAACGCTCTGGGTGGCGCAGTGGTTAGCACGGCTGCCTCACAGCACCCGTTAGGTCACTGTCTGTGTGGAGTCTGCACGTTCCCCCCATGTCTGCGTGGGTTTCTTCCAGGTGCTCTGGTTTCCTTCCACAGTCCAAAGATGTGTGTATTAGGCTGACTGGCTATGCTAAATTACCCCTTAATGTCAGGGGGCCAGCTAGGATAAATGCATGGGGTTATGGGCATAGGGCCTGGGTGGGATTGTAGTCAGTGCAGGCTTGATAAACTGAATGGCTCCTTCTGCAATGTAAGATTCTATGATTCGACTGATTTCTTCCTTTACCTAAGCATTTTATTCATTGGCCGGAACTCTCTACCACCTCAGCACGGGCAAAGGTCCAACAATGGAAATCTCTGTTGACCTCAGGCAGGAATTTCTAGTCTCTCCTGCACAAGACTGTAAATTCCCACCCACTATATTTTATTCTTTTAAAGGCCAGAATGCACAGAAGGATACAGAGTCATAGAGGTTTACAGCATGGAAATAGACTCTTCAGCCCAACTTGTCAATGCCACCCTGTTTTTAAAAACTCTAAACTAGTCCCAGTTGCCTGCATTTCACTCGTATTCCTCTATACCCATCTTACCCATGGTGATGGACAAAACCTAAGGTAGATTTGTGAGGATATTGGAGGTAGGGGAATAGGTAACCCAGTAAAATATAAAAAGCTGGTTTTTAAGTAAAATTTAGTGTTTGTTTATTTGTCAATAGTAAGTGCAATTAAAAATTTGAAAATGGAATTGAGGTGGATCCCATTAGAAACACAGTGATAGGAAAGTGACATTATCAGGAAATGTGCACTAACTACGAGATTAAATTACTATAGATCCTGTGATATTGCTTCAGTAAGTTGGAAGCTACACTTTGTCTGCTGACACTGTATTATCTTTGTATATTGTTTCTTCTCATTTTTCTCCACTTTTCAATTCTGTCTCCTCTGTGTTTTAGGTAGAAGATTGAGAGTGAGGCTGATGCGAGTTCAGGTGGCATCTTACAGTCAATGAGTGCAGGGAACTAATGTGCATCACATGGCAGTGGGAGGATTTTGGGCAGCAGGTGATATTTGGAGAAGTGCAATGGAGCATGAAATTCTTCTTTGATTTAGTAATGAGTCATTAGCTGGGAGAACCTCCACCTGTCCCCTGAAGCACTAAATGATCCCTGGGAATCAAAACTAAATTAGTCTCATCACCGAGACTAATATTGCAACTTCAGCCATGTCAAGTTAGCTGGTCACCTACAAGCACCTTGCAATAGCTTTATTAGATGGTGAGCTAGAACTCAGTGGGTTATAACTCAGCTATAACTCTTGTTGCTTAGTCATAAATATTTCGGTTCATGTTCCGTTCCTGGCACTTGGGCACATAAATCAAGGTTAGCGTTTGCAGTGCCTTAGTTCAGATGAGACATTAAACCAGCTGCAATATTGGCATCTACCCAGCCGTGCAGAAAACTGCCCAGGTACTTTCTGCATACAAGAAAGGGGGCAAATCCAACCGCGTCAATGACCACCTCATCAGAACACCCTTGGTCTTCAGTAAAGCGATGGAAGGGGTTACCAACAGTGTTATCAAGTAGCACTTAGCAATTTGTTCACACTCAGTTTGGGTTCCACCAGGGTCACTCAGCTCCTGACCTCATTACATCCTTGGGTCAAAATGGACTAAAAATGTTGAATGCCAGAGGTGTGGTGAGAGTGATTTCTCTCGACATCAAGGCAGCATTTGACTAAGTGTGACATCAAAGAGTTCTAACAAAAAAAAAAAAACAGGAAACCCTCCACTGGTTGGACTCATACATCATATAAAAGGAAGATAGTTGTGAGGACTGGAGCTCAATCATTTCAGCTCCAGAACATCACAAAGAGTTCCGTTGGAGTAGTATCGTAGGCCAAACCATTTTCAGCTGCTTTATCAATTACTTTATGCAATCATCAGCGAACATCCCTACTTCTGACCTAATGGAAGCAATTTTCAGTTTCATTTGGGACTCCTTAGGTAGTGAAGAAATCCATATCTAAATGCAGCAAGACCTCGATAATATCCAGGCTTGGCTAACAAGTTACATTCGTGCTATACAACTGCCAGGCAATGACCATCTCCAACAAGGCAAGATCTAACCATCACCCCAAGACATTCAATGACATTACTACTGAGGGATCTCCCACAATAAACATCCTTGGGGTTGCCACTGACCAGACTAGCCAGATAACACCGTGGCTACCAGAACATGTCAAAGACAAGGAATCCTGCAGTGAGTAACTCACCTCCTGACTCCTCAAACCCTGTCCACTATCTACGAGGTACAAGTCAGGAGTGTAATGGAATATCCTCCACTTGCCTGGGTGGGTGCAGCTCCAACAACACATAAATGAATAAAACCAAGGCTCCAGTAGCTTTCTGACATGAACTTAAAGATCCCATGGTTATTTTAAAAAAACTAAGTTTTTCCAATCTGCTGGTTAATATTTATCCCTTAATCAACATCAGAAAACAGATTACCTGGTCATTATAACATTACGATTGATGGAGCCTTGCTGAACACAAATTGATTGCCATGTTTTCTATATCACAAGAGCAATTACAGTTCAAAAGTCTGTCATTGGCTGTCAAGTACCCTGGAAGAACCTGCTGTCATGAAAGGTGCTATATAAATGCAACTTTTGCTTTTTAAAATATGTAAATGAGACCATACTATAGAGAATACAAAAATTACTCCTACAGAAAGGAAAGTAAATTTATACAAGAAATGGGAGTCTTAAGTGAATTATTAGATAGTTTTAATGGTTTAACTTACAGTATCACAAAACACTGAAATGTAGAATTGATACACAGAGTCTCCGGAGGTATAATGAGGACTAGGTATCTTCCTGTTCAGAGGAGGAAAGTTCAGTTGGGTGGATTACGATCCTGAGCTTCAGCTAAATGGCTGAGAAGAAAGTGACCACTGCCATGAGATGAGTAAGAGAAGTTCTGTATACATACTTGAAAAAGTTGTTGGCACGGCCATGAGTTCATATATATCATTACACATTTTCTATGGATAAATATCCAATCCAATTAGTCGTTTGTAGAATTGTTAGAATAAATAAACAAAATAGTAAATTTCAGCAAAAAACAAATTTACTTTGGGCTAATGTGATGTTGATAGTATTTTGATGCTCGCGAATCAAACAAGCATTGCTTCTGGCCTTTTTGTTGATGCAGACCTTGTTTTAGCTGTGTAAGTAGCTGTGTGAATTCTTGCACTGGGAAATGCTGGCTAATGAGCACAAGACTCTGAGGTGCATCAATGGAGGACAATCATTTTACCATTCCCTATCCATACAAGCAGCCGGTAAATGAAAATGTGTAAAAACAGCAACTGATAAAAGTAATTAAATGGATCAAATATTTGGTGTTTTTTATAAAAAGCGGGCAGGAGAATTTCATAGTGTTAGAAATGAATGTATTTTAAATATATCACAGCCCCAGAAAATAGCTATATTCACCAACAATGTAGAAAGCCTCAATGTTCTCGTTCTGAAGTAAAATGCTACTTGGTTCTCTGCCACTACTTCTTTGAATCAGGAATTACCAAGCAAACAGCTGGCTGAATTATACACAATTCTTTTTAACACTCAGGCTCAGTGGCTCCAAGAATGGATCATTAATTTGGGAGCTTCTCAAATAAGGCAGGACTGGTGTTCAACTACTCTTGACACAATATGTCACCCATCAACATGTGGGTTGGAATTCTCCCAATTAAAAAGTCCCATAGACTCATTGAACCCTACAGTGCAGGAAGAGGCCTGCACCGAACACAATCCCTCCCAGGCCCTACCCCCACATCCTCATGGTGGGGACAATAATGTGGAATGTTTCCTGTTGCAGAGGCTGGGAGGAAAACATGCCACATCATCTAACCACAACCTCATTAATACTGCTATTGGGTGTTTGGCGCCTGAGACAGGCAAGGCAAGCCTAATGGCCCATAGTCTGCCATTGAATCCAGGCACCTTGAAAAGGTGCCCAACGTCACTCAGAAGATGGGTTTCCTGAAAATGAAGATGGACCTCCTCAATGACATTTAGTCTGGAAGATTCAGCTGTAGAAACTCTCCCCACCAACTGCTGTGGTGTTCTGGTGTCCCGGGGTGGTGGTGAACTCCATTTTGAACTCTGGAGGTAGTGCCAGGCATGGTTCAGATGAATTCTAACGTGCACGCCCAGGTTGTTCCAGGTGTGCTTTGCATTGCCATGTCTTTTCACTGATGTTGGACAGAATGAGGCTGACAGGGGGAGGATCCCAGTCAAGTGTTCATCTGCATCCCATTAGTGGGATGCAATCCAATTTCGCAACAACCTCCAGCGGATTTCTGAATCCACAATGTCGGACACCAGTGGAATATAGTGCTGGAAATTCGCGTTGGACATGAAAATGATTATGGGCCTCCAAAGCTAATTTCTTCCCCCCCGCCCAGCTGCCATTAACAGCAGGAGAGAAATCCGCCCATGGGACTGCCAGCTCTAGAAGTACAACTGATTGGGGGGCAGGGGGAGAAAATCAAACAAAAACTTCAAAAGTCTTTATGACAATATATCTACTGAAAGCCACATTTTTTAATAAGAGGTTACAGAAACTTTAACCGCACGTGGAACAAAAGGGCAAAAGTAAATGAAGGAGCTCCAGGCTGTCTGTGGTGGGAGGAAGCTGTTAGCATCTGTTGATGATGACCTTAACAGCAATTAAATTGCAGGATTCGGAAGTAAGAAATAAAAATAAATACTGGTTGATTATAGAGAGAATAAAAAGAGAAAAAAAACAGGTGCAGCAACGTTAATTAAATGAAAAGTAATGGCCTTCGAGAGGATTGGATGCTGTCTGTAATCCACACCAGCGAAGCAAAAGTGGATCACATACTTCTCCAAACATTACACTGATGTTACAGCTCTGAACATATTTGCATTCATTTTCTTAATAAAGAATTCTATGCTATCAGTCACACATAAAACATTTACAATATTTTGACATACGTCCTGGGCTCTAATACAATCAGCTGATGAGAAATGGACATTTTTACACAGCACTTTACATTTTTCCTCCGCAATAAAAGTCAAAGAATGACACTCATACAAAAAATAACAGAAGCTTGTAAAAAAAAAGATAAAGCAATAGTCACAGGGAACTTTAACTTTCATGTAGACTGGATAAATCCAAAGCTGCGCAGGTTGGTTGGATTAGCCATTGTAATTGTGTGGGGTCACAGGGATAGGACAAGGGAGGGGACCTGGGTAAGATACACGGTCAGACAATGCATAGGAAATAAAAAATAATTCCTCGTTCTTGATGTAAAAAGAATGCTCATCAATGACATCTCTTATTGATTAAGTGGACAACAAAATGGCTGTAACAGCCACTGCCTATCATTGTTATCATGCTGATTGGCTCAGATAGGCCATTGACGGAATTCAAATATCTCACCAGGAAGACAATCTTCTCATCAGCATTCAGTATGTAATGTCACAGCAGATAAATCACTCCTTCATTGTAAAGGTGGTTAGTTTTGTTTAAATGGATTTGCAGTCTTCACCACTTAAAATTATGTCAATAGTTCATTTAGGCATTCAAAAAAAGAGCAAGCAAGTCCTCTAGATGTCCTGGCAAACATTCATCCCTCAGTAAATATCTGAAATAGTTAGGTTGAATATTCAGCTAATTGCTGTTATGGGACCTTTAAAATCTCATAAGGCTGCCTTAATGTAAAGTTTTATCATGAACTTAATTTCCCACAAAGTTGATCAACCCCTTAATTATGGACCATAATTTTCATTCTCTTACCCAAATAAACAGTTTTGGTAATTATCTCTATATAGTAACATTCTGCTCAGCAATAGCTAATTTAAACATATTTGAATTGTTCCTGTATCATTTGGCGTAGTGCCATTCTCTGTTGTTTAACTGTAGCCAAGCCTTGGAGCCGACTACGGACCAATGTTTCGATGGAATACTGGGTGTAGCATAAAAACAGGAGAGTTAGATACTCAGATGAGGAATTTTAATTCCTAAAATACACCAGTCCTGCAATGGTTTAAAGTGGGTCCAATTAATTGCATAATAATTGCTGTATGTAAGTGCTAAAGTTAGCAGGTAGATATCAGTCACTATATCTGTAGCGCAAACAAACTCTTCAATGTCCCCAATAGCAAAACCCTATTGCATGTTTCTTGGCAGCAGAGTAGTTATGTGTGCGCATGTGTATGTATGTGCATGTCTATGTGTGTGCGCGTGTGTGCAGACTCCATGAGCCAAATAGTCTCTTTTGCACTGTCGGGGCTTCTGTGAATCAAACTGGTAGCCTGGAAGATGAATTAGTAGAATGATTTTGCAACAGCTTCCTAATACAACACATTGTGGAACCACTAAGACACTTTAGATATAGCATTAGACAGGGCTAATTAGCAATCTCACAGTAAAAGTTCATGCAGAGAAAAGTCATCATAATTGAACTTAATTCTACACTTATTTTGAGATTGCTATATTGAAGTCCAAAACAAGAATCTTCAGCTAAGTCAAAGCTAAGGTTGATTGGGTAAATTAATATGTTGGTAAAGACATTTAAAGAAATGATTCAAAATATTCAATAAAAATATATTCCATTAAAAAGCAAAAACTCAGCGAGAGAGATCTATTTGTGGCTTATTGTGGAATTTACAGATAGCATTAAAATAGAGGCTTGAAATGTTGCAGGGAAGACTCAGGACTAGCAGAGTTTTAGAAACTAGCATGAAACACAAAATAAATGAAAGAGTCACCCAAGAAGGTACCTAAAAATAGACTGAAAGAGATTTTACAAATATAAAAAGAGCAGCTAAAATATACAACAAAATAAAAGCAAAATATAACAGACATCGGAGATCTGAAATGAAAACCAAAAGTGCTGAGAAAACTCAGGTCTGGCAGCATCAATGGAGAGGAAACAGTTACTGGTTGAAATCTTACCAAAAGATGGCAGAGTATATTTCGTGTGCCAGGGTGTTTTCGGGAGAGTCAGTGGGGGGAGGGATCAGACATCAGGGAGATTGGGAGGGAGGTCAGACATTGGGGGAGTGTGAAGGCGGTATGCTGAGGGGGGATGTAAACTCATGGAGTGGGGGGGAGGACGTTGTCAGGAGTGGGGGGGGAATACATTCAGGGGAATTCTCTAAGGAGATGGGATGTGTG
This sequence comes from Sphyrna mokarran, assembly GCA_024679065.1. Lineage (NCBI taxonomy): Eukaryota > Metazoa > Chordata > Chondrichthyes > Carcharhiniformes > Carcharhinidae > Sphyrna > Sphyrna mokarran. The sequence continues at coordinate 1,998,507 of JAGIQG010000011.1, forward strand.
GGGAATCCAATGCTAGGAGCGGTCAGGATCTTATACACAGGTTAAAAAAGATTTTATTTCTTCTAACTTTTTCTGAGCAGCGATTAGCATAACACTGGCGGAACAATCCAATGCTTATGATTCAAATTGCTTTTTCAGCTGGTTCTCAGCACAGCACAGTTGTCCAAATTTAGCTAATTGGATTAGGAATTGGCTAGCGGATAGAAGACAGAGGGTGGTGGTTGATGGGAGATATTCATTGTGGAGTTCGGTTACAAGTGGTGTACCTCAGGGGTCTGTTTTGGGGCCCCTGCTGTTTGTAATTTTTATAAATGATCTGGATGAGGGTATTGAAGGATGGATTAGTAAGTTTGCAGATGACACTAAAGTCGGTGGAGTAGTGAAGAGGGGTGTTATAGTTTGCAGAGAGACTTGGACAAGTTGCAGAGCTGGGCGAGAGGTGGCAAATGGAGTTTAATGTGGAAAAGTGTGAGGTAACGCACTTGGCAGGAACAATAAATGTGTAGAGTATAGGGCTAATGGTAGGATTCTTAATAGTGTTGATGAACAGAGGGATCTTGTGTATTGTGATAGATCCCTGAAAGTAGGCAGTCAAGTCGATAAGGTTGTTAAGAAGGCATACGGAGCTTAGCTTTTATTGGGGGGGATTGAATTTCGGAAGCCGCAACATCATGTTGCAACTGTACAAAACTCTAGTGCGGCCGCACTTGGAGTATTGTGTGCAGTTCTGGTCCCCACATTATAAGAAAGATGTGGAGGCATTGGAGAGGGTGCAGAGGAGGTTTACCAGGATGTTGCCAGGTATGGAGGGCAGGTCTTATGAGGAGAGGCTGAGGGATTTGAGGTTGTTTTCGTTAGAAAGGAGGCGGCTAAGAGGAGACCTTATCGAAACATATAAGATGATTAGAGGTTTAGATAGGGTGGACAGTGGTAGCCTTTTTCCTAGGATGGAGAAAGCTAGCACAAGGGGACACAGCTTTAAATTAAGGGGTGATAGTTATAGGACGGATATCAGAGGTAGGTTCTTTACCCAGAGGGTGGTTAGGGAGTGGAATGCCCTGCCTGCGGCAGTTGTAGATGCGCCAAGTTTGGTGGCGTTTAAGAGGTTAGTTGATAAGTTTATGGAAGAGAAGGGAATGGTTTAGTTTGGAGGGTCATTGCTTTTTTCATAATTGGTCGGCGTAACATCGAAGGCCGAAGGGCCTGTTCTGCGCTGTAATGTTCTATAAATGAGGTTAATACATCTTAATACATTTTACCACATAAAACTTTACCTGGAAACTTCCTGGAGGAATTCCCCAACGCTCTGTATAAGAATATAAGACCCTGACGGCACCTGGCATGGGATTCCCCATACATCCCATCTTCTCAGGGAAATTCCCTTGAATCTATTCTCCCCGACTCCCAAATCCAGTGCTGGGACATATAAATTTATAACACTCCGTCATTCAAGGATCAGTTTGTATGTAATTGCCAACATAAGCAAAACAATATAGATGCTGGAAATCTGAAAAGACAAGTATTCTGCAAAACTCAGGAAATCAGGTAGTATCTATTGGAAGAGAAAAAGAGTGTCAATATTTCAGGTCAGTGACCTTTCACCAGAACTGGGAAAAGTTGGAAATATTAAAGGGTTTCAGACAGGGATGTCATGGATCGAGGATAAAAGAAGTTTGCACTCATCCCTTGCTCAAATCCTATCACATCTAAGTTTTCCCAATTCTAATAAAAGGTCATTGACCTGGAACATTAAGTCTCCTCAGACATGCTGCCCAACTTGCAAAATTTTTGAGCACTTTTTCTTTTAAACATAAAATTGCCATTGGGTAGCGGTTCTATCACTATTAATTCTAGCGTACAATGAGTTCATCATCTCTAGATGTGGTTTCAGATGTCAAACTGCAGAGATCAGATGCCAAGCACAAGTACCCAATGCAGAACAGAGTCAGTCTTAAGGTTTGATGGGTTTTATGGCAAAAGAACACTTTAATGAGGCTACTGCCTGCAGGATATTTTGAAGTCTCCAACTGAACATTGTTAGTGTTTGACTTTGAGTTGAAAGCCACCGTTGTGCTTGTAGTGGATGACATGATTGAAAAGAAAATCCAGACGCACATTCCAGGATGTTTTAGCAGAGCACTAACTATGTCAGCTACAATTTGCTGAGCATGTTGTAAATTAACATAAGCTAAACCTGACTGGTGAGAGAATTGCTTTTGGCTTTTTTTGAACAGCAGTAGTTTGAATTAAAAATACATGAGCAAAAAGAAAGCACTTTTGTTTCCTCCTGAAATTAACAGAGCGCTGAGACGCCATAACCGGCAACTTTGAAAGTGACGTTAATGAAAATGGATGATGGTTATCACTCTCGGACCATAAGCAACAACTGCCTGTTTTAACTGGGGACATTTTAAGTGGTGGAGACTGCACTGCAAATCCACTTAAACAAAACTAACCATCTTTGCAATGAAGGAGTGATTTATCTGCTGTGACATTATGTACTGAATGCTGATGATAAGATTGTCTGTCTTGTGAAATATTTGAATTCCGTCAATGGAATATCTGAGCCAATCAGCATGATAACAATGATAGGCAGTGGCTATTACAGCCATTTTATTGTCCACTTATCCAACAAGAGATGTCATTGGTGAGTATTCTTTTTACACCAGGAAAAAGGGACTATTTTTTACTTCCTATGCATTAGAAATATTGTTCTATTTATGACTACAATCTATTTATGACTACATCTTTTCTCTAACAAACATGCACATTCATTATTTTCCACTAGTTTAGTGCATTGATAAGGGAGAAAGCATATTTAAACAAAACAAAACTGTACAATATTCCACACACAATAATTCCAAACCGAAACAACTTGCTTATACTGTAATAAGTAGCATTCAGTGTTATATTGAACTTTAAATATCCAAAAAACATCAAAAAACAAAATCAGCTATTCCTTCATCTTAATTGCAACCTCTAAAGAAAGTGTAGTCTAGTTTACTGCTGCACCAACCATTATATAATTTCTAGAATGCTCTTAAGTTTCCTTTAGAAACTGGAAAATATTGCTGACATTTGGTAAGTGGTAATCACAGTCTGCCACTCCCTGCTAGATAAAATATAATTTCAGCTGATTGCAAGGTTAAAAAAAAAGAGTAGCTAAGGCTAGAAGTTAGTATCTGGTCATTTCCAATATCATCTCAGTAAGACATTCAAGAGTTTGTTTTCATCCATTTCCTCTTCAGATATGGTGACTGATATCTATCTGCTAATTTTAACTCTTACATGCAGCAAAAATTATGCAATTAATTCGACCCATTTTAAACCATTGCAGAACTGGCATATTTTAGGAATTAAAATTCCTCATCTGAGTATCCAACTCCCTTCTCTGTATGCTACAACCAGTACTTCATCGAAACACTGGTCGACAGTCTGCTCCCAGGCTTGGCTACAGTTAAACAACAGAGAATGGCACTACGCCAAATGATACAGGAACAATTCAAATATGTTTAAATTAGCTATTGCTGAGCAGAATGTTACTATATAGAGATAATTACCAAAACTGTTTATTTGAGTAAGAGAATGAAAATCGTATTCCACAATTTAGGGGTTGATCAATTTTGTGGGAAGTAAGTTTATGATAAAACTTTACATTAAGGCAGCCAATTTGAAAGATCCCATAACAGCAATTAGATGAATGTCTAACCGAACTGTCTCAGATATTTACTGAGGGATGAATGTTTGCCAGGACATCTAGAGAACTCAGTTGCTCTTTTTTTGAATGCCTAAATGAACTATTAACATAATTTTAAGTGGTGAAGACTGCAAATCCATTTAAACAAAACTAACCACCTTCACATTGACCGGAATTTTCTGGATGTTCTCACTAAGATGCCTCCGATAGCAAAATCCTATTGCATGTTTCTTGGTGGCAGACTAGTTTTCCGAGTGTGTCTGTGCCTGTGTGCCTGTCTGTGAGAGTGTGTACATGTGTGCTGCATTGAGTAGGAAGCACTTTTGATAGTGCCTTGCTGGGGGTCACCACCAGTGCCGCAAAATATGCTGCAGGGGCAGAGGGGAGGGGGGGCAGTGGTGTGGAGAATCCCACCGTTGTTACTCTTTCAAATATTTGAAGATTCTGCAGAACTAATGCAATCACCAAAAAAGTGACAGTTAAGTCATAAGGTGGCCTTTCTGTATTCTCTCTCCACATACTTTGCTACTGAGAGATGAAACACAATTTGCAAATATCTTTGACTAAACCAGTAGGTTTCTGGTAGAGTCACCTTCTCAAATAGGGCATCACATTTATTTATTCTAAAAGAAAGAGATGGCAGCAGAACAGCCTTCAGCTTCTTCCCTCTGTTGAAAGCTTTCTGAACACTGTGTCACATGCAATCTCTCTCTAATGGCTGGACACCCTTACCTAGAAATGCTTCACAAATCATTTATTTCTAAGAGGTTTTGCAAGTGTCTCTATGGCAGCCATCGTTTCATGAGCAGTACTTCTCACTCCTCTGACAGTTATGAGTTTCAATGGTGTCTGGATCATAGGAAATATCACTCTTCACACTCCGCTGACGATTATTTGTTTATTTCTCACCATCAACTTGGAATGTGGCAATGCATTTTGTAGCCATTTGATCCGTCTCAGTTTAAATTACAAAATATCCAGTGAGTTTAAAATTGGAAAAAAATCATATTTTCAAAGATTGAAGGGGCATAGCCTCATGATACAGATTACCATTGAAATGCACACTTTCCACCGCTTCCAAAGATTGCATTGTAAAGATTTGACAAAGATGTCAACGGCACAGGACAAAAGGAATGTGATGGTGCTGATTGTGACATAAAAGCAGGACAGCAGAATGTGTTAATAGCAAAACAAGGGTCAGTGCTCTGTGAAAGCAAGAAGGTATTGTGACCAAAAAACTGGATTAAAAAGTGGAGTCAAAACAGAGGGCTGACTTTATGGTTTGATGTTGTTGAACTCCGTATTAAGTCCAGAAGACTGTGAAGTGTCTAATCTAAATATATTCTTCCAGTTTGCGTTGGACTTCACCGGAACATCAAAACAGACCATGGTTGAACACGTGGGCAAGGGAGCAAAGTGAGTTGAAATGGTAAGTGACAGAATAGCTGAGGTCAGACTTGGAGGCTGAGCAAAGGTGTTCAACCTTCAATTCAAACACAGGTTGCTAAATAAATTGTAAAATCAAAGTTGCCCAATGGTTCTACGGCTGAAGTTATCATCTAGGATTGCACCGATCCGTACAAATCCAGTTCACTCCCCAATCTTTGGAGTCTTAATTAATCTGAGCGAGAGCAGCAGTAACCATGTTAAGAGCATGGCTGATGGGATGGGAAATGTGAAGCAACTGCCTACAACTGTGATAAAAGCAAAATACTGTGGATGCTGGGATCTGAAACAAAAACGGCAAATGCTGGAAAATCTCAGCAGGTCTGACAGCATCTTTAGAGAGAGAGAATAGAGTCAACGTTTCAAGTCCAGATGACCCTGCCCGTAAGTATATTTTGCAATTTGATATAATGTGAGGAATGATTTGAAAAGCAGAAAGCGATGTCCTGGATATTTTGTGATGATCTTAAACAACAAAATGAAAACAATAAACTCAAGTGGAAATGCACTTAAATAAATCAGTGGCTACCTACAGTATCCCTCACCTTATCCAGTTCCCAACACCTTAATTTTTCTACCTTCAGAGCCAATTTTCTCCAAACAACATATTGTAGGTTTTTAACCCCAATAAACAAAATCCATTAACATTTACCACACCAGGCAGTTAAATCTTTTGGGATTGTTTCTCATTTAGGACAAAGCAACTGATTGCTCAAGGCAGGCTTTCTTTACAGATGTAGCTTGCTGGGAATCTAAACAGCTCCCCTTGCAGAGACTGAATTGCCTCTGATCTTCCTCATCGGAATTAACCTCTTCAGAAGTTAAATTTTCTTCGAATGGTTTCCTTATATGATAAAAAAGCATAATTCAGATTCTGTCTTTGAATCTGAGGTTATTTGCAAACCTTTGATATTCTATCCCACATTGTTACCAACTTGCCTTAGGTAAATATCTATTTGCAGTGTTGCTAGGGCCACCAACATATCAAAGCACCAGTTCTATTGCCGTTAAACAATTCCATTTTAAATCGTCTTTCTAAAAACGCAACCAGCAGAACAACATTCCAATTTGCTGCAAAGAACAAAAAAAAAATTATAACCCAGGAACAAGCCCTTCAAGTCTGAACCGACCATGCTGCCTGACTAAACTAAAACCCCTCCCCTTCCAGAGACCATATCCCTCCATTCCCATCCTATTCATTTATTTGCCAAAATGCCCCTTAAAAGTCACCATCATATCCATTTCTACCATCTCCTCTGGCAGCGAGTTCCAGGCACTCACCACTTCCTGCATAAAAGGAACTTGCCTCGTACATCCCCTTTAAACCTTGCCCCTCACACCTTAAACCTATGCCCTCTAGTAATTGACTCTTCCACTTTAGAAAAAAGCTTCTGACTATCCACTCTGTCCATGCCTCTCGTAATCTTATAGACTTTTATCAAGTCACCCCTCAACCTCCGTTACTCCAGTGAGAACAAACCAAGTTTCTCCAACTTCTCCTCATAGCTAATGCCTTTCATATCAGGCAACATCCTGGTAAATCTTTTCTGTACCCTGTCCAAAACCTTTATATCCTTGTGATAGTGTGGAGACCAGAATTGAACACTATATTCTAAGTTCAACCTATAGGTTTTATAAAGCTGCAACATGACATGCCAATTTTTAAATTCAGTGTCCTGGCCAATGAAGATAAGCATGCCATTTGCCTTCTTGACCACCTTTTCTACCTGTGTTGCCACTTCCAGTGACCTGTGTACCTGTACACCCAGATCTCTTTGCCTATCAATACTCTTAAGAGTTCTGCCATTTATTGTATATTTCCTATCTGTATTAGACCTTCCAAATGCATTAATTGTCCCAATTAAACTCCATCTGTCAACTCTCTACCCAAGTCTCTAACTGCTCTGTATCCTGCTGTATCTCTAATCGTCCTCGTTGCTATCTGTAAATCCATCAACTTTTGTGTTATCCGCAAACTTACGAATCAAATCAGTTACATTTTCTTCCAAATCACTTTTATATATAGTGCAAACCGGCCCCTTTACCTCATCCTTCCTCACCATCCAACACCCCAAACACTTCTTTCAGACGAAGCAGCCTTTCACTACTTCAATCTGCTCAACTATAGATCTTCTGCCCCCTGCATGTTAGGGAGAATAAATATAAACTGGATAATACTTTGCAGAACACCTTTGCTCAGTGTGCAAGTATGGTCCTGACCTTCCTGTTGCTTGCTGTTTCAACTCACCATCTTGCTCTCATGCCCAAGGATGTCCATCCTTGGCCTGCTGCAATACTTCAGTGAAACCCAACACAACCTGGAGGAACACTATCTCCATCTTCTAGTCAGGAACTTTACAGTCTTCTGGAATTAACATAGAGTTCAACAACTTCAGGCCATGAATTCTGTCCTTCACCTTAGACCATAAGACCAGAAGATATTAGAGCAGAATAAGGCCATTCAGCCCATCGAGTCTGCTGTGATATTCAATTATGGCTGGTAAGTTTCTCAACCCTACTTCTCCTGCCATTTCCCCCATAACCCCACAACGAATTAAGAACATATCTATCTCTGTTTTAAATATACACAATGATCTAGCCTCCACAGCTTTCTGTGGCAATGAGTTCCATAGATTCGCCAATTCTGGCCAAAGAAATTCCTCCTCATCTTGCTTCTAAAGGGATGTCCTTTTACTCTGAGGATGTGCTCTCAGATCCCCGTCTCTCCCACTAATGGAAACATCTTCCCAATGTCTACTCTATCCAGGCCTTTCAGTATTCTGTATGTTTCAATGAGATCTTCCTATATGCTTCTAACCTCTATGGAGTACAGACACAGCTTCCTTAAATGCTCCTCATACGTCAAGCTTTTCATTCCGTGATCATTCTTGTGAACTTCCTCTGGAAACTCTCCAAGGCCAGCACCTCCTTCCTTACATATGGAGTCCAAAGTTGACTCCCTTCTTAATTCAATTTGTTTTGGCTTAACACCTCCTTCCCCACAAAGTCATTTGCCACTTGTTCTGAGGTTTTGCTTTCGGAGTGTCGACTCTTGTTTTCCTACTAACACACTGTTAGTGTCATAAAGAGAAAGTATCAGTACCATCTTTTGTGTTTAACACCAACATAACTTCCTTTGTCTTATGTACATGATCTCTGTCAAATCCCTCCTAGCTTCCACCAACCCCATACCTTCTACTTTGCTCCACCTCTCCTACCCCATTAAACAGAATAAAATCCATCATATTTCTCTCTTTAGCTTTGAAAAGAGTCATATGATCTCAAAACATTAACTGTGTTCTCTTCATAGATGCTGTCAGGAGTTATTCCGGCATTTTCTGTTTTGTAACAGAAGGCACTTGTGTCCACGGAATCTTATCCAAACACATTTAGAAAATTAGCAAGAGTGCAACTATAGCATCAATATCATTGTAACTGGCAAGTAAGCTGAGGAAAAATGTGAAGGATACTTTTGTTTGGTTTCTCCATAATTCACTGCTACACCAATGCTGAAAAAGATGAAAGGTTGGATCACAAGGTTAGATCACATGGAATTCAGGATAATTTATTAGATAACTGGCTGATGAACAGAAGGCAGAGGGTCAGGATAACTGTTTTTGTTTCTGGATAGCAACAAGTAACTTGTGGGGTACCACAGGTACAGTCTTGGGACCCAAGCTATTTACAATCTATATTAATGACTCGGATGCAGGGTTAGAAGGCTGTACAGCTAAATCTGCAGATGACACAAAAATAGATGGGACAGTAAGTTGCAATGAGGAAATAAGAATCTCAAATGGATAGAGATAAGTTAGAAGAATGGGCCACAATGTGACAGATGGAGTTCAATGTAATTAAGTGCAAGGTCATGCATTTTGGTTGGGAAAACAGGAAGGCGATCTATTACCGAAATGGGGAGAGACATTGGGGTGCTCCGATGAAAAGGAATCTGGGTGACCTCATTCATGAGTTACAGAGAATAGCGTGCAGGTACAGCGGATAATAAAGAAAGCAAATGGAACGTTGGCATCTACAGCTGAAAGAATTGAATATAAAGGTAAGGAAGTGTTGCTGCAGCTATACAAGGCATTGGTGAGACTGCACCTGGAGTATTGTCCACAGTTTTGGTCAGCTTATTTGAAGAAAGATGTTCAGAGGAAACTTACTAGACTGATTCCAGAGATGAGATTGGACAGTTAAGGCCCATACTCTCTGGAATTTAGAAGAATGAGGCGAGATCAAATTGAGGTGTACAAGATGATTAAAGGTCTGGATAATGAAGACATCGAGCAGATGCTTGCTCTTGTGGGGCATTCTAGAACCAGAGGTCATAGACTTTGGATAAGGAGTAGGAAATTTAAAACAGAACAGAGGAGAAACTGCTTCTTCCAAAGGATTGTGTATCTGTGAAATTTGTTACACAAAAGTGCAATGGATGTTGGGGCAGTCAGTAAATTTAAGGAGGAGTTAGACAGATTTTTAATTGGTAATGGGTGAAGAATTATGGGGAGAAAGGAGGAAAATGGGAATGAGCAGCATATCAGCCATGATCGAATGACAGAACAGGTTCAATGGGCCAAACGTTATAACTCTGTTCCTAGGTTTTATGAATATACAAGCATAGCCAGTGAATATTACCTTGAAAAACTGAATTTGACTAACTCCAATAAACAGTCATTCAGCTGAAATGCAATCATAATTAAGAGTTCCTATTCTCCTTGAATTGCAGATTGGAATATTTATCTATAAAATATTTTTCTTTTTCTCAAACAGCTAGATCCACTGCCAATTAAATTGTACTAATTAATATACATAATGTGTATATTAATTAGTACACAGGAACACAGGACAAGGAACACACAGATACAAACATGCCAATTAGGAGTAGGCCACTAAGCCCTTCAAACTTGCTCTGCCGTTCAATAAGACCACGACTGGTCCACATTTCTGTCTACCTCAATAATCCTTTACCCCATTGCGTATCAATAATCTATTTTTATTTTACTTGTTGTCACAAGTAAAGCTTACAGTAACACTACAATGAAGTTACTGTGAAATTCCCCTCATTGCCACACTCCGGCAGGTGTTCAGGTAAGCTAAGGGAGGATTTAGCATATCGAATGCACCTATCCAGCTCATCCTGCGGACTATGGGAAGAAACTGAAACACGCAGAAGAAATGCACACAGACACGGGGAGAACATGCAAACTCCACACAGACAGTGAATTGAACATACAAGCCGGGAATTGAACCTAGGTCCCTGGAGCTGTGAAACGGCAATGCTAGCCATTGTGTCACTGTGTCACCCCTAGCTAACTATCTAGCTAAACCTTAAACCGTTTCAAAGACATTGCCTCCACTGACTTTAGAGAAAGAAAGTTCCAAAGATTCTGAGAAATAAAATGATCCTCCTGTCTGTCTCACACGAGTGACCCCTTTTTTGTGAAACACTGACCTCCAGTTATAGATTCTCGAACAAGTGGAAACATCAGCTGAAATTTTCTAGCCTTTTCCACTAGTGCGATCATCTGTTCCCGTTGATGGCACGCTTCTTGGCAGTGGAGGGTGCGAGCATGCAAAACCCACAGACATCGGTAGGAAGTGCTACAGGCACTGCCTCCATCACCGGAAACTGCGCCACAGGGGAGCCAGAAAATTCAACCCAGCCAGCGTGCTCTGCTATTCAGTGAGATCACAGAATCCTACAGTGCAGAAGCAGGCCATTCCGCCCATCAAGTCTGTACTAACCACAATCTCACCCAGATTCTAACCCCATACATTTGTCCTAGCTAGTTTCCCTGACACTAATGGAAGTTCAGCATGGTTAATCCACCTAACCCACACATGTTTGGACTGTGAGAGAAAACCAGAGCATCTGGAGGAAACTCATACAGACATGGGGAGAATATGCAAACTCCACACAGACTGTGACCCAAGCTGGGAATTGAATGCGGGTCCCTGACGCTGTGAAGTAGCAGCGCTAACCACTGTGCCACCCCAATGGCTGATCTTCAACCTCAACACCAGTTTTCTGCACTATCCCCGATGTTCCTTTTATGTAGGAATCTATCAATCTCAGGCTTGAACATACTTAATGACATACCTTCAACAGCAATGGTGGACAATATGTGGCCCATTTGGTTTCTGAGCATGGTCCACGAGACATTTTGCTTACCACTGCCCATGCACAGTGTTGCCACATTCTGCTGATTTCCAGCCATGTAGTTTTGTTTTCCTATTAGTACGACTGAAGTGATATGCACACACAGCAAGGGCAAGTCAAGTGAGATGCACTCTGATCACACATAACATTGATTGTGAGAGCTGTGTGCTCCCTTTGCATCCAATCAATGCATAAATATCTCTTTTGTTTTTACCATTTGATAGTTGATGATAGTTCTATTAATATATGAATGATTATGCATTTTCTATAATTGGTTATGAAATATTTGGCCTGTATTAAATGTATTCAATCTTTTTCAAGGATCATAATAAATGATTAAGTCTGATTTCAATCTTGCACTTCACCTTGATGAAGGAGAGCCACTCACGCAGCTGACTCACTAGCCTATTGCTCATCATTGCTCCACAGTCCTCTGGGACACAGAATTCCAAAGATACAACACCTTTCTCTTCATCTCAGTCCTATTTGCCTGCCCCTCATGATGGGACTATGTCTGTTGGTCATAGAACTGTCTAGGTAATACTAACAATTTCCAGATAGTTTATTACGTGCAGTTAAAACTATCAGTACAAAATTCAATTTACCCCTCCACATTATTGTACACGCTTCTCCCAAAAATGCTGAGTCATTTAATGGTAACAGTTTCAAACAATCCCTTTTTAGCTCGCCAATATGGTCATTTTCCAAATACAAGTGTAGCCTGCCAGTGACGACAGGGTCTGATTAAAAGATCATTATAACTGATCTCAATTTTGTTCTCACCTGAACATCTATCGTAAGACAGAGGCCCAGCTACATTTAATAGAACACCTTGAAAATGGACTGCCGAGGGAAACAGGTCAAAAGACAGGCAAAAACTTGAGGGAAAGCGGGCCAAGAAGAAAAAGATTCCTAACCCTCAGAATTTGGCACAAATGAGCAAAACTTTTATACAAATTACATAGGAAAACATTCCCATCAAGAAGCAGAGGCTGCAACTGATCCATGGAAAGTAACGTGAAGTTAAATATTTTGCAATTAGAGAAAACAAGACCCTTCTGATGCAGGCAATTTAATATAAGTTAGCTTAATGCTCTAGTAATCCACTTAGACAAAAATTACACAAAACAAATTAAAAACACTCATATTACAATCTAAAATTTTAATTGAATTATATTACGTTTTGATAAGACATTTGAAATACACAAATGGCAGTAAAGGGAATCGGCACACAATATCCGGTTAACCAGACAGTATCCCATGACCATTGTCACAATATTCACAGTCATTATTAACAGTGTGAAACTGACAAAAAAAAAATGAAGATTAGATTCACTTCTCTCTAAATAAAGAATCTTCCAGATTTGAAAATGCAATCGCGGACATATTCACCATTAAATACAAACTGTTGCAAAATGAACTAAATAAATAATACAGCATTTATAATGGTAGTGAATAATATAGCAATTGTTTTCCATTAATGCTGTAGAGAAAGGGTTGAAAAACATACCTTTCAAGCAGATCTGTCACGTTTAATTTGAAAAATCAACTGTATTCTGAAAAATAAATTGCATCAGTCAGTTGCAGTCTAAAAATGTAATTCATCATCATACGCCAAGATGGTTCTTTTTTAAACATTATTAATACTCTAACTGGTCTTCCAATTCTGAAATTGCTTGTCCTAATAATCTTACCAGCTGATACACTGACCTGTATAATTTGTAGCCTTAAAAGACTGCATGGTAATTCTGATGTGGCCTGATTCAGTCCTTTCTCATTTACATGCACACACACACACACAAACACAAGAAAAAAAAACCCAACTGTCTGCTGGATCAAAAGCTACTGCTTCTGGAAATGTTTTTGCACTGTTAGCAGCTCAGCAACATCAGAAAAATTGAATTAGTGGATGGGTGGGTGGGGGGTTGGTGGTAGATGGAAGCAGTCGTTAGACAGTCATGAGAAACAGAAAAGATGCTGCTGCATTCTCATCTGTTTAAGAGCATGCCGGGAATTGGCCACAACCCTCCCTGACAAGGATTTTAATTGCAACCAGTGAAGCATTTCCCTTGAATCAAAGCCCTAATCCTTCACAATATCGTGCCAAGAGACCAAGGAGTACAAGCTCAGCAATTCAGACTAACAAAATACCCAAATTTTTTTTAAGATCTCAGTAATCTTTTTTTAACTTGTATATTTACTAAAAATATTATACAACATAGCCTGGGAAAGAAAAAAATAATAATTAGATCTTTAGACAGTGTAAATAACTTCACTATTTGCCACGAAGGAATTGCAAACAGCAGACTACTTGACAACACATTTGGCACCTTAAGAAACTAATATATGACACAAATAGATGGTTTTGATTAAAGATTAAAAGTGGCAATGGTCAATGACGTACTTATATTTCTACCCGCACTCTAAAGTAGATCATCAATTTTCAGAGGTTTTAGATCACTAAGGGGATCTGGAATGATTTGACATAATTTTTTAATCAGAGAATGAGGTATGCAATTCCACTAACTTTAATTAATTGTTTATGCAATTAGATTCTAGAGTCCATGTACTTTATGGAAACCTGAAAGAAATCTCCTTCTGCCTGCATGGTGTACGAGAGCTAAAATGGCACAGAATTTAGTACATCAAATACGACAACATAAATTTTAAAGAAATATTCTGTAACATCAATGATCAGGCAAAGCAGAATAAATAAGTTTAATTAGGTCAAAAAGTAAATTTTACATTATCTATCATCTTCATTAAGATTGTTAATGATTAGAATCATCACTGTGAAAACAACCAAAATTTTGATAATTAAAATTTTGTTTAGTTTGGTTTGGGAGGTACAAAGCATGAGAGGACTGAAACTGACAGATTTTAATAACACCGTGGCAGTTTTGACACGTAATGATGCCAAGTACTAAAGCACTCACTGGTGAGGGAATCGGAGATTATTGGCATTAAACTGCCTCCAAGCCAGCTCTCATATTTCTACTAAATGATCTTTTCTAATAAATTAAACTCTATTGGAAGTGAAAAAGAGCATGAGCTCCAGCAGCAGGAGTTGGAAGAGTCGCAGGAGCCATCTGGCTTATCGATTCTACACTTGCTGTCTGAAAGCTACCCCCAGTCCCCTGCCTTATCCCAGTCATCTTGCCCATTCTTCCTTTTCAGACAGCAATCCAATTCCCCTTTGAATACTTGGATTGAAGCTGCCCCCACCAACCTCACAGGAAATTCATTCCAGCCTCACTCTGGATGAATTTTGTTTCACACATCACTTTCGTTTTTTTACCAATTATTGTGAACTTATTATTATGAAGTCAAACTGACTATTCTGTAGCCAAGTAAAGTCGCTAACTTTATCATAGAATCCCTACAACACAGAAGGCAATCATTTGGCTCATTGAGTTTGAACAAACTTTCCAATCGTACCCAGACACACCCTCCACCCTATCCCCATAATGTCACATATTTACCCTGTTAAAGCCCCAAACTACACATCTTTGGATACTGAGGGGTTAATCAACTTAACCTGCTCATCTATGGACTGCGGGAGGAAAACAGAGCATCTGGAGGAAACTCACACAGATACAGGGAAAACATGCAATACACAGTCACCCTAAGCTGGATACGACTTGAATCCCTGGCATAGTGAGGCGGCAGTGCTAATCACTATCCTGCACCCTTTTTTGAATAAGGGTGTAATATTTTTAATTCACTAGTTAATTCTGGCACCACCCATGTGTTGCCTAGAAGGTTATTACTCATGCCTCTGCAAAGAGGTGTAAATTGTCTCAAGTCAGGACAAATAGTGAGATTTTGCAAGCCCAGATAAGTCATAGGGGGGTTACGGATAGTGTGACATGAACCCAAGATCCCGGTTGAAGTCATCTTCATGTGTACAGAACTTGGTTATCAGTTTCTGCTCAGCAATTCTGCATTGTCTTGTATCATGAAAGCTGCCTTGGAGAACACTTACCTGAAGATCAGAGGCTGAAATGTCCTTGACTGCTCAAGTGTTCCCCAATAGGATGGGTATACTCCTGCCTAATGATTGGTGTCCATTCATCCTTCGTTGATGCTATGACAATTTATTATAGCCAGTTAACCTAACCTGCAACTCTTTGGAGTGTGGAAGGAAACTGGAATACTGGGAGCAAACCCACGCAGTCATGGGGAGAACGTTCAAACTCCACAGTGACCTGAGACTGGAATTGAACCCAAGTCTCTGGCACTGAGAGGCAACAGTACTAACCACAGCACCACCATGCTGTCCACAGGTCCAATAAAGATTGGCTAATCCAGCTGGGAATCCTGAGTGCTCCCCTCCTTTTACTGCACTATCCAACTGCCTGTTAATAACCTGGTCAATGGGCCAAAACTTCGTGTAACTCTATGCCAGCAAGACAAATAGCCAGAAACTTTGCCTAAAGGTTCCCATTCTATCACAACAGCAAAATATTGCAGATGCTGGAATCTAAAACAAAACAGAAAATGCTGCTGAAAGTATCCATTAAGCAATTGGAATGTGTAAATGGCAGAACAGAGGTGAGGATTGTTCAGGGATTACCTGGGAAATGTGGCAGTTGCCCCGGAGAGCGAGATTAGAGCAGTAAAAAATGGAAAAAACAAAAGGTGATTAAAATTGTTGAATGAGATGAAAAGAAGAAATGAAATAAGTGGGTGAAGGAGGTGAGAGTTCGTGCTCTGAAGCTGTTGAATTCAACATTCAGTTTGAAAGCATATAAAGTGCCTCATCAGAAGATGAGGTTCTCTCCTCCAGTTTGAGTTGGAGTTTGTGAGAGCATTGTAAAAAGTCAATGATGGACATATGGACAGGAAAGCAGGGCAGTGTGCTAAAGTGGCAAGAGAAAGGAAGATCTGGGTCCTGCCTGCAGACAGACCGAGGCTGTTCTTCAAAGCAGTCACCAGTCTGTTCAATAATGAAACTCATATTCCATGGGGAGATCTATTCATGAAGTCCTGTGATCTTCATGACCACTATAATATCCACTGCTTCCCACCCACCCACCACAAACTCCCAGGTCCATCTGTATCCCTGTTGGGAAGGAGTTCTTTTTGCCATTTGGTGACTGGATAACGGCTGCCAGAAGTAGCATCAGATTTAGACGCGTGTGTCTAACCGAGGGGGGACTTCTTTTTCAGAAGGAATGCTGAAGTGTCACTGATGCAGGTTATTCTTCAGGGTTTGTTTTGCTTGAGGTACCTCCTTCCTCAGCTTCTATCTCAGAGTCTGTTCCTTCATCTTCTGAGAGAACAGGCTCTGGGTAAGACTGAGGCTATTGTCCTGTACTCATGTTGGCCTTTCCTACAGCTGAAAGCAAACCCTTTTTTTGGGCAGATTCCCCGCTCCTGAGTTGGTCTCGATGATTTCTTGCAACCTTCTTCTGGACCTTCGCACTGTAGGACCTTGGTCGCCTCTGCTTCTCCCATTAGAACCTGCATTCAGCATATCCCTGAATTCTGGAAAAACCCTTTGAAATGCATTTTGCATTGCCATATCCCTCTCACTTTCAAAACGCAGCTCAAATTAGCCCTTCAACCATATTTTGGTCACCTCGCTGGTTTTCATTTCAAAATCCAACTCAGTGTTTCGATCTATCATACTTTTACTATGAACTATAAATGCTACTCCTAAAACATTCCTGATGTTTCCAATTCCGCACTTAATTTTTCCTTAGTAAAACCTCTCATACCACAATAATCATGATGAAAAAGACCAAAGACTGAAATGATTCATTACTGGGAATATAAACTGTCAACATTCGTTCCAAATTATAAAAATTGATATCATATGGGCCAAGTCATATAATGTCAGAAGACAGTCTATTATTGCCATAAAATTTGGTGTACGAAAAAAGTTGATTTGCTGGTTAAGAAGAAAAAGGAGGCTTATGTCAGGATGAGGCTTGAAGGCTCAGATAGTGCAATGGATAGCTATAGATTAGCCAGGAAGGAGCTAAAAAGTGAATAGAGGAGAGCTAAGAGGGGACACGAGAAGATGTTGGCTGATAGGATTAAGGAGAATCCTAAAGCTTTCTTTCGATATGTTAAGAATAGAAGATTGGTAGGGCAAGATTAGGGCCAGTCATAGACAGCAGTGGGAAGTTGTGCGTGGAGCCTGAAGAGATTGGTGAGGCACTGAAAAAATATTTCTCTTCGGTATTCACGCAGAGTGCTGGAAATGTAGCTATGGAGAACACTGAGGTACAGGGTTGCAAATTGGGAAGTATTGTAGTAGATAGGGAGGATGTGCTAGAAATTCTCGAGGGTTTGAAGTTGGATAGTCCCCTGGGCCGGACGGGATTTACCCTAGGATTCTCTGGGAGGCAAGAGAGGAGATTGCAGAGCCTCTGGCTCTGATCTTCAGGTCCTCGGTGGTTACGGGTGTGGTTCCGGAGGACTGGAGGATAGCGAATGTGGTCCCATTGTTTAAGAAGGGGAAGAGAGACCTTCCAGGGAATTATAGGCCAGTGAGTCTTACTTCTGTTGTGGCCAAGGTATTGGAGAGAATTATTAGGGATAGGATTTATAGTTATTTAGAGAGAAATGAATTGATTGGGATAGTCAGCATGGTTTCGTGAAGGGTAGGTCATGCCTTACTAACCTCATTGAGTTTTTTGAGAAAGTGACCAGAGAGGTGGATGGGGTAAGGCGGTTGATGTAGTATATATGGACTTTAGTAAGGCGTTTGATAAGGTGGCCCATGGAAGACTTCTACAGAAATGCAGATGTGTGGAATAGAGGGTGATTTAGCTAATTGGATTAGGAATTGGCTGGCAGATAGAAGACAGAGGGTGGTGGTTGATGGGAGATATTCATCGTGGAGTTCGGTGACGAGTGGTGTGCCTCAGGGGTCTTTTTTGGGGCCCCTGCTGTTTGTAATTTTTATAAATGATCTGGATGAGGGTATTGAGGGATGGATCAGTAAATTTGCAGATGATACTAAAGTTGGTGGTGTGGTAGATAGTGAAGGGGGGTGTTTTAGTTTACAGAGTGACTTGGACAAGTTGCAGAGCTGGGCCGAGAGGTGGCAAATGGAGTTTAATGTGGAAAAGTGTGAGGTAATGCACTTTGCAGGAACAATAAATGTGTAGAGTATAGGGCTAATGGTAGGGCTCTTAATAGTGTTGAGGAACAGAAGGATCTTGGTGTATGTGTCAGTAGATCCCTAAAAGTAGGCAGTCAAATGGATAAAGTTGTTAAGAAGGCATATGGAGTCTTAGCTTTTATTGGTAGGGGGATTGAATTTAGGAGCCGCAGCATCATGTTGCAGCTGTACAAAACTCTAGTGCGGCCGCAATTGGAGTATTGTGTGCAGTTCTGGTCGCCACATTATAAGAAAGATGTGGAGGCATTGGAGAGGTTACAGAGGAGGTTTACTAGGATGTTGCCTGGTATGGAGGGCAGGTCCTATGAAGAGAGGTTGAAGGATTTGAGGTTGTTTTCGTTAGAAAGGGGGCGGCTAAGAGGGGATCTTATTGAAGCATATAAGATGATTAGAGGTTTAGATAGGGTGGACAGTGATAGCCTTTTGCCTAGGATGGAGAAAGCTAGCACGAGGGGACACAGCTTTAAATTAAGGGGTATGAGTTATAGGACGGATATCAGAGGTAGTTCTTTACTCAAAGAGTGATTAGGGAGTGGAATGCCCTGCCTGCAGCTGTTGTAGATGCGCCAAGTTGGGTGGCGTTTAAGAGGTTAATTGATAAGTATATGGAAGAGAAGGGAATGGTTTAGTTTGGAGGGGCATTGCTTTTTATTTCGGTCGGCACAACATCGAAGGCTGAAGGGCCTGTTCTGTGCTGTAATGTTCTATGTTCTAAAATTTACCATTTTTATTGGCCCGTCTTAAAAAATCTAACTCTTCTATTTTTCTGTCTTCACAAGCTTTCATTCCACCCAGAGTCTTTCCCTCCTCATCAAGGTCCCTGAAAAAGTGTTATAATCTCCCAGATCCACCAGCATCCACCTATAACTCACTATTTAAATCCCTTCAACTGGGTTTCCACCTCTCACACAGAATCAAAACAATCCCGCACTCTCTGTGACTGTGAAACTTAGGAGCACTTTGCAACTGATCTAAACTTGCATCACAAAACTTGCTTGATTTTCCCTAAAGGGTGGCATGGCAGCACAGTGGTTAGCACCACATCCTCCCAGCATCAGGGATCCAGGTTCAATTCTGGTTTACTATCAGTGTGGAATTTGCACATTCTCCCAGTGTCTGCATGGGTTTCCTCTGGGTGCTCTAGTTTTCTCTTACAATCCAAAGATATGTAGGTTAGGGGATAGGCTATGCTAAATTGCCCTTCAGTTTCCAGGCATGTGTTGGTTGGGTTGATAAGCCCTGGTTGTGGGGATAGGGCAGAGGGGAGAGCAGCACAACTTTTAACCTTTTCTAAAGGTTCCCTAATCTTCACCCACTTTCCATGTCATCCCATGTCCACTCAGGTCACCAATGCTGCCCCAAGCCACTCCATTCCCCCTCAAATCATTACGTCCCAAGTATCTTCCATTGCTACCTATCCCATATCCACTACATGCACTCTTCATGCACCATAGAAAGCAATGGGAATTGTTTGAAATGCAGTTTAAATTAACCCATGGCAATCTAATAAACTTTCATTCAGACACACTTCCACTGACAACAGAAAACTACAAGTATAATGCACCTATTTAAGAAATTAGCTAAAGAAGCTTAGTACTTGGATCAGTAGGAGGTACTTTGACTATTGAGCATGCTCTGCTATTCAATAAAATCATGGCAGATCTTTTCTTTGACTCAGCTCTTACCCACCTGCTGAGCATAACCCTTAAGTTTTAAAAGTTTATTTATTACTGTCACAAGTGGGCTTAAATTAACATTGCAATGACATTACTGTGAAAATTCCCTAGCAGCCACACTCCAGCACCTGTTCGAGCACACTGACAGAGAGTTTAGCATTACCAATACACCTAACCAGCACATCTTTCGGAGGACAGTGGGAGGAAACCGGAGGACGTGGAGGAATCTCATGCAGGCACAGGTAAAACATGCAGATGCAATTCCAAGCTGGAATCAAACCCAGGTCCCTAGCACTGTGAGGCAGCAGCATTAACCACTGTGCTGCCCAATTTCTTTACTGTTCAGAAATCTATCTTTGCTTTAAAAACATTCAACGAGGCACACTGGCAGAGTGGTTGGCACTGCTGCCACACAACAGCAGGGACCTGAGTTCAATCCCGGCCTCGGGTCACACTCTGTGTGGAGTCTGCACGTTCTCCCCGTGTCTGCACGGGTTTCCTCCAGATACTCTGCTTTCCTCCCACAGTCCAAAGATATGCAGGTTAGGTTGATTGGTAAATTACCTCAAAATGTCAGAGGGACTAGCAAGGTAACTTCATGGGGGTCAAAGGGATAGGGTCTGGGTGAGATTGTGACCAGTGCAGACTCGATGGACTGAACAGTCTCCTTCTGCAGCGTAAGAATTGAGATTCTGCTTCGCTGGGCAGTGAATTCTACAGATTGGCAATAATTTGAACTCAACGCAGATCCTGAAATGCTGTTACAAGAGCCTTAACCCATTGTGCGGGGGTCACAAATTGATGGAAGAGATGTAAACACTCGAAGGGCAGATAAGTCTGTATAACTATCATGATCTGATGGCTTTTAAATACAATGCTGTTCAAACTTATAAAAAGCTGCAGCTAATAGAATTTCAAAATAGCCTTTATTGCAATGCTTTGATTGACAGGCTTAGATTAGCATAGACAGTTGCAACTGCCCCCCACTGTTGACATTTCTCCAAGAATTATCATTGTACCATGGTTACGTTGTCAAATTTCAAAAGCCACAATTATCTCAGCAGGGGTCTCTGAGCTTATGGTTTCAGTGGCTGCAACTATTAAAGGAGTTTCTATCTGGGGTCAGAGTAGAAGTGTTTTCAAAACAGTTAAAGTTGAAGTTTATTTTTAGTCACAAGTAAGGCTTACATTAACACTGCAATGAAATTATTGTGAAATTCCCGTAATCGCCACAGTCCAGCACCTGTTCAGGTCAATGCACCTAATCAGCATATTTTTCAGAATATGGGAGGAAACTGGAGTACCTAATGGAAACCCACTCAGATAAGGGGAGAACGTGCAAACTCCACACAGACAGTGACCCGAGGCCGGGATTGAACTCAGGTCCCTGCCGTTGTGTGGCAGCAGTGCCAACCAGAAACCTGACACTACACTGGAGTAGTGGAGTGTGGAGGGAAATGAAAACTGGGTCAGGAGACATTGTCAGACATTAAATTAATTTAGTTCCAGGAAACTATTCTTAAATGGGTTAATGTGCAACTATCAAAATGGAGAAATTTGATACGTGTTAAGTAGTATACCACATTTCATAGGCTGGCTTCCGGGCTGCATTTAACACCATGATAATGGACTGGAACTTACTTGAAGTGCTTTTTAGATGAGGCAGGAATAATAACAATTCTCACCATTTGCAAGAGGATTGTCTGGAATTCAACCTGAATTAACTTCTAATAGGTCAGCTGCAAATTCATTGTTGTACTTCTGTGGTGCCTTTAAGTAGGTCAGCTCGCTGTTCTTTGGTTACATTATTTATTAATGCAAAGGATTAAAGGTTGTGCTTAACAGACAAATATGGAAACAAACTACTTTTAGCTCCCAGGGATTTAACACTGACATTAATGATCACTATTAAAATGCCATTTATTTCAATAATGCAAAACAGTGAGAAAATGATAAAGAAACCAAATATCTACCAAGAGGGAAAAAAAACATTTGTGCAACTTTCAAATCAGTAACTGGCACGAAACATAAATCATTAGGCAGCTTCCAAAATAGCTACCTCATTGCTACCAATGAAAGAAATTTAAATTCAGAACACATCAAAAACTTCCTAATTAAGGACACATTGCACAGCTGGGGAAAATGTTATCATTCTTAAGCTGATGAAATCTCATTCACAGTAAATACCATCATTACTATTTGGGCCAATGATGTAAATGAAAATACTGTAGTGTATTTCTGATATCGAAACACAACTCTTCTATTATTCACAAAATGAATCCATTGTCATGCAACTGCCTTTTGTAGTTTGCAAAGTTTTATTTTTAGATTTCTAGTATTTGCTGTACTTTGTTTTTCATTTGATAATGAACAAACCTTGGTTTCCCATGCTTTGCTGATGCCACGATACATGAGAAAAAATCCATCCCCATAGCCCTAGGTTTAACTCTTGTGAAAACATTATGCTTTAGTCTGAACAGCTATTCATTCCCTGGGACAATCTCCAATGGCTGGAAGCCAGAACAACAACAATGCAATATGAGGAGATACATTTGGAACACCTGAACATACGGGTACTATTTGTTCTTGGGCAAGTATTCACACGCGTATAGATAAACACATATCCAACCTTCACGTCAGAAGGAAAATACATTTCAACCTATCTTCATCTAAAAATGTTTTTGTAGCACAAGAAGAAGACATTCTAACACTCCTGTTTGTATTCAACCAAAGCATAATGGAATTCTTCATTAGAGTGGGAATGAAGAAGTCTAATGTGAAACTAGGGTCCTAAAACTAAATAAAGGAAAATATGAACATACAAGGCATGAGTTGACTAAGACAAATTGGGGAACTTCATTAAAGGCTTGATGTTGAATGGATAATGGCTAATATTTAAGGAACAAATGTTTGCATTGCAACAGTTATATATTCATTTCTGGCACAAGAACACAACAAGGAAAATGGCCCAACATGGCTAACAAAAGAAATTAAGGATACCCCTAGATCTAAAGAGGACTCAAATATGTGGTTTATTTAGACATTCAGAAGGCTTTCAACAAGGTTTCACATAACAGAAGATATGTAAAATAAAACATACGGGATTGCAGGCAATGTCTTAAGATGGATAAAAAGCTAGTTAGCAGATAGGAAGCAGAAATTGGCAGTCAGTGACTGGTGGACTTCACAGGGATCCGTGTTAGGAGCCAACTGTTCATATCATATATTAATGATCTGGAACAGGGAACTAAATGTATTATTCCCAAATTTGTGGATGATATAAAGTTAGGGGGAGGGTGAGCTGTGAGGAGAATGCAGAGATGTTTCAGCGTGATTTGGACAGGCTGTATATGGAGTCATACGTGTGGCAGACGCAGTATAATGTGGATGAATGACAGGTTATTCAGTAACCATAATAAGAAGATAGATTATTACTTGAATGGTTGCAAATCGAGAGAGATGAATATTCAAGGAGATTGTGGTGGTCTTGTGCACCCCGAGTCACTAAAAGTAAGTAAGTGCAACAGGCAGTAAAGAAGGCAAATGGTATATTGGCCTTCACTGCAAGAGGATTTGAGTATAGGGATGTTTTGCTGTGACTGTATAGGGCATTGGTGAAGTCCGTATTGTGTGCAGTTTTGGTGTCCTTATCTGAGAAAGGATATCCTTGCTCTATCGGGAGCACAGCAAAGGTTTAGCTGAAGCATCTCTGCATTCCTGGGATGGGAAGCGTGTCATGTGAAGACAGACTAAGTCAGTTAGGATTATATTCACTGAAGTTTACAAAGTGGGAGGGGATCTGATAGAAACTTATACAATTCTAACAGAGTTAGACACAGTAGATTCAGAAAGAATATTCCCAGTGGTAGGAAGAGTTCAGACTAAGGGTCACAGTTTGAGAATAAGGAGTAGACCTTTTAGAACGAGGTGAGGAGAAATTTCTTCACTGCCACAGAAAGTAGTTGAGGCCAAAACGTCTAATTTCTAGAAGGAATTATATATCACTTTTGAGGCTAAAGGGATTAAGGGATATTGGAGGTGGGGTGTCAGAATGTCGAATTTGAAGATCAGCCATGATCAAAATGAATGGTGGAGGAGGCTTGAAGGGGGAAATGGCTTACTCCTGCTTTTAGTTTCTACATAAAGTCACTTGGAAAAATAGCAAGCCTAAGGACTGGGAATAGTTCAGAATTCAGCAAAGAAGGACCAAGAGATCGATTTAATAGCTGAAATATATAGCATATGAGAGCAAACTTGTAAATAACACAAAAGTGAATTGTAAAAGCTTGAAATGTAAAAAAAATTCATGAAGACAAATGTGGATCCTTACAGCCCAAAACAGGGGAACTTATAATAGAACATAGAACATAGAACATTACAGCACAGAACAGGCCCTTCGGCCTTCGATGTTGTGCCGACCAAAATAAAAAAGAATAAAGAAAGAATAAAGAATAAAGAAAAGAATAAATAATAAAGAATAAAGAAATGGGTGTGCAAATGGACAACAGAGGACGAGAGAAATAACTTTCCAGAAATGATAGTGAACCAAGTGAGAAAAAGGAACGAGAGGAAATTAGCACTACTAAAACAAAACTGGAGAAATTAAAGGAACTAAAAGCCAATAAATCTGCAGGGCTTAATAATCAACATCTGCAAATTCAGCTTGGAGAGATTGAATAAGTTCAGGCTGTTTTCCTTAGAACTGAGGAGGCTAAAGAGGACCTGAGGTGTACCAAATTATGAGGGGCCTAGAGAGAGGAGATAGGAAAGAGTGTTTCCCCTGGCTGAGGGGTCAATTACCAGGTGGCATAGATTTAAGATGATTAATAGAAAAATTAGAGAGGATATGAAGAAAAACATTCTCATCTAGAGGATGATACACTTCTGGAATTCACTGTTTATGTTAGTGATTGAGGCTAAAATGCTCAACTTACTTAAAAGATACCTGACTCCTTATGTGAAGTGTTGTAACCTGTAAAGTTATGGGCTAGGAGCCAGACAATGAGATTAAAATGAGTGGCTAACTTTTTTTCTCTTTTTTGGCTGGTGTAGACACAATAGGCTGAATGGTCTTCTTCTGCACCTTCCTATGGGTCTACAAATTGTACGTTAACCAGTTGTTTTGCAATTTACTTTCATAAATACGATGCATTTCACAATAAATTATTACTATGAATTTATTGAAAGAAGCCTACTAAGCCTCTTTTATTCCGAGTCAAGCAATGGTGAGAGTGAGTGAATTTTGGTGAGCGAATTGAACATTTATACTTACGGTGTGACCTGTGGAGTAGTAGGGCTGGAGAAACTCCTCCTGACCTGCTGTAACAACATATTCAATACGAGAGGTGGGGCGAGAAATAAATTGGTGAAATCTAAACAAGAAAACTGCTCACGAGCAGCACCATTGTCTTTTCCTGCAAATCACAGCTCTTTCTGCAGTCACTTGGCACCAACATAATAAAACATGACTGCCACAGGGAAACTGTAGATCGGCAGACAAAACATGGTTCAGGTCCACAATGTAATCTGATTATTACAGTATGAAAACAATCAACTAAATCTGGAACATGATTTCTGAACTCTCCAAAAATCTAAATATTTTAAACTAATATATATATAAAATTGGTTAATGTGATGAATCTTAGAGTGGTGCAACAATTGCAAAGGAAGTATTGTTTTAAATTATTTACACTTAATATTCCATATACTTAGACAGGTTGGATGAATCAGAACCCTATCAAACTGTGCAGGAGGAAATTGATGTCACCTTACTTTCTAATTTCTACGGTAATGGTGCACAGCAACAGTCTAAATGAATCCATAAAACATAAAAATCTATTTTCCAACTCTTGCCATCTCACTCTGCAGTGCAAGATATCTGAAGGAGGCTTGTGCCCAGGCAGCCAGCAGGAGTCAATTCCTTCGGGAAGACAGGAAGCAAAGATGAGTTACGGTTTGCCAAAAAAAAAGTGAATGCAGATTCCAGTTTCCCCTGCACCATTGGCTAACTCTAACATTGCAAACTGACAGATCTGTCAGTTCAACCAGCAAGAGCTAGGGACTGCCTCTAGCCATCTGGAGTCTGGGAAGCCTGGACACAGCCAATCACATGTCTAGTGCAAGACAGAATTGACAGATTGGATACAGATTTGGAAGTGAACCATAAAAGGCTCAGCTTCCACATGGGAAAAGAATTCTGTGCAATGGAAAAAAATACTGTGTCTTTGCACAACAGAAAGCTTAAAAGAAAATCAACTGCAGATCATTCAAAACATGCTAATTTAAACACTGGTCTTTTGCCTCTTTTGGATAATTCAGGAAGCTATTTTTTGGTCTGTTATTTTCAGATTTCTCCTACCTACAAGAATATGCAGGGCTACAGCAGGAATCACACTAGACTCTTCATATCGCTG
Source organism: Sphyrna mokarran (assembly GCA_024679065.1). Lineage (NCBI taxonomy): Eukaryota > Metazoa > Chordata > Chondrichthyes > Carcharhiniformes > Carcharhinidae > Sphyrna > Sphyrna mokarran. The sequence goes on from JAGIQG010000011.1 coordinate 2,025,040, forward strand.
AATCAAGTGTTTCTCATTCATACACCAGTATCAACACAACTGAAGTGGCATTGTGAATGCTGATTGTCACCATGTGCAATCATTGATCTTACTGGGCATTAACAATGGTCTTCATTTTAACTCCCTCCGCCAGGCAGAAAAGCTTAGCTAAGCAATTTAAAGAAAATGGAGAATTAACACACTCCTTCACCATCCAAGAATCATAGAATCCTGCAGAAGGAAGCCACTCAGCCCATCGACTCTGATCTGACAGATTGAATTGCAGCCCAAACAAACACTAGGAACTAGTGGGTACCTCTTCAAATATATAGCTCACACTCCAACTATCTCATTGCTCAATCTGTGATTTTACCCAGTGTTGAGCAGGGAGGAATAGTGCTGTCTTCATCAGGTCAAACCTGCCAGAAATGGAATCAGTGCCAAAAGAGGCTCATTAAGAAAATTAAAAAATAAATTTTTACAGGTAACTTCACTGCTTCAAGATTCTGAACCCTCAGCCCGAGTTGTCTAACACAATCATCCTCCCCGCCCCCCCACCCCAGACCACACCCCACCTCTCCATGCCCACACACTTACCAACATGCTAGGGATCATTTGCTCTGATTCCCAGCCAGCACAATATTAAAAGCTGTTTTTGCAAGGGGACCCAGTATTTACAGACAGGTGGAGAGGGTGGGGTTGAGACTGAAGAACACTGAATGTCTTGGGACACACAGGCTTTGCAAATATTAACAGCGGAACCTGATGGACAAGCTAGCAAGCAGAAGGCCACAACTGGCAACCCTTGGGAACTGATGCCAGCAATCAAGGGGGATAAATTTGACTGAAGACTTCTTTGAGAACGTACAATGCTAATAAGGCACTTACTATATGGAGACAAAACTCCTACCTGTATTTTATGTCCATCTTCTACATCCCCTGGGAAATGCACACAGCAGTACTGAATTTTAAAATCAGCCTCTTATTTGTATTATAGAATTCTGATTTAAATATGGTAATTAATGTCCTGCTTCTTCACTGCAGGATACACACGTGATATCCACCATCACCTTGATATCTATTGATACTAGAAAGTTGGTCAGTGCGCGTGTGAAAAATTGAGATTGTATTCCCCACATTTCAATCTTTAACCACCCTGGATTAAGCTGATACCATCTCCAAGCAGAAGATGAAACAGCAATTACTTTTCAAGTCTTCAATACTTAATAAAACATATGGAAGTTTTCCAGTTATTTCCATCATCCCTAGAGCTTCTTTCTGATCATGAAATTAAAGGCAGATAGCATTGGGATGACTCCCTGAATTCTTCCCACCCCGGGAGAATTTCCCACGGGACGGCTGAGAACAAAGTTGGAAGTTCATGCACAAAGGCAGACAGCCAATTAAAAACAATTATGGCCTTTCTGAGGGGTTATTTTCCAAAGCAAACAGTGGTATCCCGCTGTCAATGCAACCCCATCCTAGCAACACAACTCCATCCCCCCCACCCCCTCCCGCCCACCAGGGAGGGAGCCGAGTACTGCACACTCTTTGGAAAAGGACTTGTGATAAGATGTTTGCAGCTGACCACTGAGTAATAAATGGCTACCCCATTGTGTTTACCCCAGTCCAACGCCGGCATCTCTACATTTTAAGTGGCTACATCAGGAAGCCTGCAAGCTTCACGTGGGCACAGGAGTGGCCACAGGCAGCCTTTTGAATAATGGCAGCATGTTGGCACAGTGGTTAGCACTGCTGCCTCACAGCACCAGGGACCCAGATATCTACACAGAGTTTTCACCTTCTTCCCCTATCCGTGTGGGTTTCCTTTGGGTGCTCCAGTTTTGTCGCACAATCTGAAACTCGTACTAGTTAGGTGCCAAATTCTCCTTCAGTGTACCTGAACAGATGTCGGAGTTTGGTGCTTCGGGGATTTTCACAGTAACTTCATTGCAGTGTTAATGCAAGCTTACTCGTGACACTAATAAACTTTTAATCTTGAATAGGTTATTCCTCCACTGAGGATCTGACTGTGCAGCGTATTGTTATTTTTCAGCTCAAGGGAATCTTGCTGAGTGCTAACATTTTGTGACCCTCTTTAGGTCTCCATCTTTTCAATAGCATTCAACACTCTTACTGGAGCTGCTAGCTGGACATTACTCTCGGCTTTCTATGGGGTGTCAGTACTTCCCTGCTCCATATGCCCAAAGCTAATGGTGTTTGCTACCAAATAAACCTGTTGAACTTTCACCTAGTGTTTGAGACTTCTTACTGTGTTTACCCTTCTCAACTGAACAGAGCTCCCAAAAGTGGCTTTTTAATTTGCTGTTTCTGGTAAGATCGCGATTGACCTCCTGCTACAGCCACTTCCAGTTACTAATCTGAAATTGAGGATAATGTCAAGGTCAAGCCCATAACATTATGTTTAAATCCAGCTCATGGTCTGGAATTTGAATCTACCCTTGGTCACAGTGTGTGATCACAGTGAAGGTGTAAAGATTGTAGGTGAAAGTGATCAGTCTGGAGCCCCTGGGATCAGCGGTAGCAGAAGATGGAAGAATAGAAATGGGAATTAAGCAACAGATTAGCTCCGATGGGACAACTGGAAAAAATGCAGTGGAATGCTATGAGATAAAAAAGTATTGCTGAAACTGAAATGAAGAATCTACAGTTTCTAACTACAGGCATTGTTACATAGTGAACAAAGCTGGACAACATCCAAAAGAGCTGAACAATTGGAAACTGATGAGGTGCTTTGATAGACACGTGGAGTAATGAGAAAGGACAAAATCAGAAACCAGCACATCAATGAGGATTGTGGTGAAAGCATTGAAGAAAGTAGCCAAGAGGAGACCAAAACTGTACGGTCATCTGTGGCAGAGCAATAGGGGAAATGTGGTAACATGAGTGATAGGAACACAGGAACAGGAGTGAGCTATTCAACCCATCGAGCCTCCTCCACCATTTAATATAATTGTAGCTGATTAATCACTCTTCATAACTATTATAACTATAACGAGGCCTTGGCTGGTAGGATTAAGGAGAATCCCAAGGCCTTCTACAAATATGTGAAAAGTAAAAGGATGAGAAGAGAAGGGATAGGACCCATAAAAGGTGAAGGGAGAAAAGTCTGTATGGAACCAGAAGAAATGGCAGAGGTGCTTAATGAGTACTTTGCCTCAGTATTCACAGTGGAAAGTGATCTGGGAGGATGCACTAGAAGTTTGCGGCAGACTGAAAAGATTGAGTATGTAGATATTAAGGAAGCGGATGTGTTAGAACTTCTAAATGCTATCAAGATAGACAAGTCTCCAGGACCAGATGGGATGTACCCCAGGTTATTGTGGGAGGTGAGGGATGTCATTGCAGAGCCCTGGCGATGATCTTTGCGTTGTCGATGGAGACAGGAGAGGTTCCGGAGGATTGGAGGATTGCGGATGTGGTCCCTATTTTCAAGAAAGGGAACAGGGATAGTCCTGGAAATTACCGACCGGTGAGTCTGATCTCAGTGGTTGGTAAGCTGATGGAGAGGCTTCTGAGGGACAAGATTTACGAGCATTTGGAGAAGTTTAGGTTGATTAGAAATAGTCAGCATGGTTTTGTAAAAGGCAGGTCGTGCCTTACGAGCTTAATTGAGTTCTTCGAAAATGTGACTGAACGCATTGACGAAGGAAGAGCAGTGGACGTGGTGTACATGGACTTCAGCAAGGCATTTGACAAGGTCCCACATGCAAGACTTCTTGAGAAGGTGAGAGGCCATGGGATCCAAGGGGCTTTGGCTTTGTGGATCCAGAACTGGCTTGCCTGCAGAAGGCAGAGGGTGGTTGTTGATGGCTCTTTTTCTGCATGGAGGTCGGTCACCAGTGGAGTGCCCCAGGGATCTGTTCTAGGACCCTTGCTGTTTGTCATTTTCATAAATGACCTGGATGAAGAAGTGGAGGGATGGGTGAGTAAGTTTGCCGATGACACGAAGGTCGGTGGTGTTGTGGATGGTCTGGAGGGATGTCAGAAGTTGCAGCATGACATCGACAGGATGCAAGACTGGGCGGAGAAGTGGCAGATGGACTTCAACGCGGATAAATGTGTTGGGGTCCATTTTGGCAGATCCAACGGGATGAATGAGTACACTATCAAAGGTAGGAGTCTTAGCTGTGTGGAAGAGCAGAGGGATCTTGGGGTCCGGGTCAATAAGACTCTCAAATCGGCCTCCCAGGTGGAGGATGTGGTTAAGAAAGCTTACGGTGTACTGGCCTTCATTCATCGAGGGATTGAGTTCAGGAGTCAGGAGGTAATGCTGCAGCTTTATCGGACCCTTGTCAGACCACACTTGGAGTACTGTGCGCAGTTCTGGTCGCCTCACTATAAGAAGGACGTGGAAGCTATTGAAAGGGTGCAGAGGAGATTTACAAGGATGTTGCCTGGATTGGGAGGCATGCCTCATGAAGACAGGTTGAGGGAGCTGGGACTGTTCTCCCTGGAGAGACGAAGGTTGAGAGGCGACCGGATAGAGGTTTACAAGATGTTGAGAGGATTAGATAGGGTGGACTCTCAGAGACTATTTCCCAGGGCTGAAATGGTCGCGACGAGAGAGCACAGATTTAAGGTGCAGGGAAGCAAGTACAGAGGGGATGCTAGGGGAAAGTTTTTCACGCAGAGGGTGGTGAGTGAATGGAATCGGCTGCCGTCGGTGGTGGTTGAGGCGAACTCGCTGGGGTCTTTTAAAAGACTTCTGGATGAGTATATGGGATCCAATGGGATTGGGGTTATAGATAGGTCTATGGCTGGGTAGGTTTTGATGTGTTCGGCACAACTTGTGGGCCGAAGGGCCTGTTTGTGCTGTAGTGTTCTATGTTCTATTATCCCCAAACACTTTACATAATTGTTAGTCAGAAATCTATCAATCTCTGCTTTAAACATACTCAATGACTGAGCTTCCACAGCCCAGAGAATTCCAAGATTCACAACTATCTGTATGAAGAAGTTTCTCCTCATCTTGGTCCTAAGTGGCATCCCCCTTATTTTGAAATTGTGGCCACTGACTACAGACTCCTCAACCAACAGAAACATCTTACCTATCCTGTGTATTCCTTTAAGTGTGTTATAGCTTTCAATGAGATCATCTTTCATTCTTCGAGTCTCTGGAGAATACAGCTTATTTTGCCCATTCTGTCTTTGTAAGGTAGTACCACCTTCCCTGAAACAAGTCTGGTGAATCTTTGCTCCATTCCCTCTATGGCATTAATATTCTTTGTGTGGTAAGGGGATGAAATTGCTTATAGTATTCCAAGTGCAATCTAACAAAACTCCTATACAATTAAAGCAAGACTTCAGTAATCCTGTACTCAAACCCTCTTCCATAAAGGCTAACATTCCATTAGCCTTCCTAAGACCTTGCTGCATCTACATGCTAGACTTCAATGAATTTGGACAAGAACACTCAAGTTCCTTTATACATCCAGACTTTCTAATTTCTTATATTAAGGAAATACTCTATAGGTCTGCTCTTTCTGTCAAATAGATTAACTCACATTTTTCCATGTTATGTTCTATTTATCATATTCTTGCCCACTCACTAAGTCAGTCCAAATCTTCTTGCAGCCACTTGACATCTCCCTCAGATCACACATTACACCTGTTGGAGCTCACTACCATCAACACTGCAAACTGGTGGCTCCAAGTGGAGAGGATCTCCAAGATCCAATGTCAGCATCTCCACATCACAAGCTGAGACTATCAGGAGACCGAAGACCAGATGAAAAGATGTGATGGCAAGAGACTTCAATGCAGCAGGAAGAGATGGAGAAGGGTGATCAGCATTGTAGCCGCCAAAACAGGAGGAGTGTGGAATCTAACTCCGTATAGATATATGGAATCATAGATTCCCTATAGTGCAGAAGAAAACAATTCAGCTCATTGAGTCTGCACCAATCATAATCCCACGCAATCCTTATTCGTGTAACCTTCATATTTACCCTGCTAATCCCTCTGACACTAGGGTTAATTTAGCATGGCCAATCAACCTAATCCGCACGTCTTTGGATTGTAGGAGGAAACCAGAACACCCGGAGGAAACCCAGGAGAATGTGCAAACTCCACACAGTCAGTGACCCGAGGCCAGAACTGAACCCAAGTCCATGGCGCTGTGAGGCAGCAAAATGCATACTACACATCACTGGTTTCATTGCAAGCTATTCCTTACATTCTTCACAAACAGATTTGAATGGATTCAGAACTAACAAAAATATGTTAGTTCTCTTGGTATTAACTACTTTTATTCCCCAACTTTAGGGCTTAAATACTCATGAATGCTGTTAAATAGACTTTCTTAAATCATTGTTGGATAACAATTCATTTTTTACAACTTGCTCCAATGCAAATTGCAAAAAAAAATCAACCTGAGACTAACTGAACCTTATAGAATCATGAGGAAAGAAAAGAAATATATCAGGTAATGTCTTACACAATAAAATTAACAAAGCTTCTCATGTCTGCTGTATGACCCAAACCATTGAATGAAAGAGCAAAGATGCACCAATTTATAAAACTGAGTATTTTCCGACTCACTAAAGCAATGCCACAGGATCCTTGTTAATTATTATTCTGAAATTCTATTTCAAGCTTTAAATACAAAATTTAATTTTCATTGTTTAAGTTTTGAACTGGGTGAAGGTAGGAAGTAAACATGTTCAGTCAGGGGTTAAATCCAAAATTAAATGATATGTTGAGTTAATTGTAACATTTATTTGAATAAATCTCCATCATAACACAGCAAGTGTCGTTTACGAAACTTCCACCCTAATTTTAAACAAAGCCAAACAAATTGCTTTTGACACTACCTCCTGCCCAAATCAACATGTCATTTACAAACTAGACCTGCATGAAGATTTCATTTTTGAAAACAGCAATGCAGACCAAACATTTGGCCTCCTGCCCATATTGTACCATGCATAAGCCAAACAAGGTTCAACAGAATGGCAACCAACACCCCTCCAGAATAAATCTGTCACATGAGGATGGGCACCTTGTTGTCAGGAAGCTTTGAAACCATAAAAATATCCAATGACCACTTACAACCTTGACCATCAGGCTGCACGTAGATAAATGGAATAGGTGCAAAAAAGGAATGTTCAAATTAAAAAATTGGTTTATGGGGAAAGAGTTAAAAAGCACATACTCAATTTAGGTTTGATTGAAAATGTACGTTCATTCTGGTATGCCTTTGTTGATAAATGTTAGTCACGCAGGAAAGATTGTGCTTGTCTGCTTATTTAATCACATTATTGGGATTCGCAGGTCAAGGAAGCAGTGTTTTAGGATGAGTAAATTGTTTGATTTGTTATTTACTCACAGACTGTGTCAATCGATAGTGGCAAATGGAGATTGTGTTAAACAGATAAGACTTCATTGTTAAGTTTGAATTGTGAGCCAGAGGATTATTCTAACGATAATGTTCAACGTGTTCTATCCCCCATTCTTCTACCTGCAATTCAGCGTGAAGTATATCACTCCTCAGTTACTGTTTTTACAACTGTTAGTGGGATCACAATCCATGCCAGCACAAGGAGTTTTATTGAAGAGAACTGATGATCTCTAATTAAAAATATTTTCATGCTCATTTGATCAGAATGGTAAATGTTGAATTTATGGACATAGAATAGTAGTGATATTAATGTAGATTATAGATATACATATGTACACACACACACATGGAGAGAGGGGCAGACGGAGACCAAACTCATTGGCTTTACCCACAAGCTACTCATACATTCTTTGTAAACAAATTTGCATTTGAATCAGGCTCAACAATTTTTAATTCCCCAACCTCTTATTCTTGCGTATTCAACAGTTACCCCTAATTCACACATTCACAGGACAGTCTTCCTTCCATGACTCAGTTGAGACCACACTCAATGGAATGAAAATGGTGTTGATTCAAGTCTCACTCCAGTGTCTTCAGCAGAAAAATCTCGGCCAACACTGCAAAGCAGTACTTGAGGTTGTGTTGTACTCTTGAACTGTCTTTCTGTCTTCTCTCTCAGGTGGGTACAAAAGATCCTATGACACTTTTTCAAAAAACTGAGGAGGTATTTCCAATATCTGGGCTAATATTTATCTCCCAAATTAACATTGCAAGAACAGATTATATGGCCACCATCACACTGAAGTTTGTGGGAGCTTGTGTTTAAGCTTGCTGCTATTCTTCTTATATTACAACAAGAACTACACCTCTGGACATTATAATGTGTCTTAGGACATAAGGTCACAAAAAGCATTACATAAACGCAATTTTTTTTTCTTGAAAAGCAAAGGCAGGCAGCTGCACGAAAAAATCTGGCAATGTGTGAAGGATACTTTGTAAATGACTACAAAGTCATTCTTGAAACATATAAGATGATTAGAGGTTTAGATAGGGTGGACAGTGATAGCCTTTTTCCTAGGATGGAGAAAGCTAGCACAAGGGGACATAGCTTTAAATTAAGGAGTGGTAGTTATAGGACGGATATCAGAGGTAGGTTCTTTACCCAGAGGGTGGTAAGGGTATGGAATGCCCTGCCTGCTGCAGTTGTAGATGCGACAAGTTTGGTGGCGTTTAAGAGGTTAGTAGATAAGTTTATGGACGAAAAGGGAATGGTTTAGGTTAGAGGGTCATTGCTTTTTCTTAATTGGTCAGCACAACATCGAAGGCCGAAGGGCCTGTTCTGCGCTGTAATGTTCTATGTTCTACAGATTATCTGAACATTCAAAAGAAATTGAAATATAGGAATAGTTCTACAACTGGATTAAGGTTAGGACCCATATTAGGGGAAAATGCAACAGTAACATGCCATCTGAAGTGTCCTACACTTTTGGGAGTCAAGTAACACAACAAACTGGTTGACTCCAACAAGTTGAGGTTTGCTGTCAGCTGTATGAATTCTCCAGCTATCGTTAAAAAGGCATCAGTGACAAATATATGCCCAGATGTTACACTGAGTGATATTATACTGATCCCTCACAGCTGCTTGACATTATAACATGAGAACTGAGTGCAGACATAACTTTCACAGCCAGAAGCTGAGATGGCTGGATAGATAATCGTGCAAGTCTTTAAGTAATAACCAGAACAGTTCCCTTTTCGATTGCATCCTTCTCACACAGAGCACCTCTCCAGGGTTTTCATATGAATTATGTGGCTTGCAAACCTTTGGTGATGGCTCATATTTTGCCCACATTTTTCCATCCCACCCCTCCCCCCTGCCCACACACAATGCTATTTCATTGGCCTTTCCTTCATCTTTACTGTTCCATTAAAAAAAACCCAAAGAAATGCCCACTTTAACTGCCATTCTTGATTACCTCACACTCTTGCTGGGCAATGACCTCTAGTGTTTTCACAGGCCCTCAGCAACCAGAGGCAAGTCCAGTTCAACATGTTGTCAAATTCCTTTTGATCTGCCTCTAACGTTCCTTTAAGTTTCTGACTCCAAAGTGAAGTGCTTCTGCTAGTCTTTGATTTGTGCACTGGGTGTGCAAGTCAGAAATTTTCAGAGTTTCAGTGCCAATAATTTTCATTTAAGTCTATGTAAATGACCTCTGGCAGAATTGGCCCAGCTCTTAAGAAAATCGTGCTCCATTCCCATAAGTAGAAACTTAGGCCACCCCTGTCCAGTGAAGTGGTATTGTCATCGCAATTCTGGATATTGCATAGAATTCTTTTCAGGGCCAAAGTCTTCTCAAAAGTACCCACAGATTGAGTGAACTTCAAACAACATACTGGGTCTGATTGACGCAGTCAAAAGAAGGCTCTCCGTACAACAGACACCGGAATCAAAGAGTTTAAGGATGGCATAAACCATACTATTTTTGTGCCAATCATATTTTCAGTTGTTCCCATGGAACTTGACAATATGAAGAAAGGAATGAGACAAATGAGTCCAAATAATCAAACTCAGACAGCAATTAATTTAATGAAAGAACAATCATTTGAGAAAAAACACAAGCTATTAGTACTCAACCATGAAGACTTTTGTTTCAAAATTGCTCATGTTTCTTAATCAAATGTAAATCCACAATATTCGACTGAATACTTGACTCAGATCCATTCCTAAGGCATATTACATGACCGATTAATTCAGTAAACCTCCCATCAGCAGCTCTGCAGACAGCTCAACAGGACTGAGATCTGAAGCAAATGTTTACGGACAGCTTTGCCTTTTCAACAAACATACTATTTTACGAATGACCTTGAATCAGTAGCAAACTTGCAATGAAACACAATGTGCCTCGGCACAGGGTTCCACCAATACAGGGGCTTCACGCTAGCCAATGACGATGGGGACACCAATCAGAGCCTGGTAGTTCTGCAGAGGGTCCATCACTCCTCTCGATTACAGATGCATTTTACTCAATCCCCAGTTAAAACCCTACTGTTTGGATACACTGGCAATAGATGGAAGATATGGAATTTGCAACCTCCAGCGAGATTTCAGAAGAGCAATTCCAGCAACCCACATGGCAAAACGGTGCAGACGATCTACTGCCAATATTTTCCCTGCTTTCTATCCTCTGCCCAGCCTTCTCTGAGCTGCTCTGGCCAGCTCTCGGTCCATCCTGAGCCATCCTGTCTCCCTGAGTCATAGAGACAGGATTTTGATTTGATTTATTATTGTCACATGCATTAGTCTGCAGTGAAAAACATTTCTTCTTGCAGGCTATACAGACAAAGTATATCGTAGGTAGGGAAGGAAAAGAGAGAGTGCAGAATGTAGTGTTACAAGTCATAGCTAGGGTGTAGAGAAAGATCAGCTTAATGTGGGCTACGTCCATTCAATAGTCTGATGGAAAGCAGGGAATAAACTATTTTTCAGAAAGTCTGTACATGAGCCCAGATTTTTGTACCTTTTTCTCGATTGAAGGAGATGGAAGAGAGTACATCTAGGATGTATGGGATACTCGATTATGCTGACTCTTCTTCCAACGCAGCAGGAAATGTAGGCAGTGTCAATGGATGGGAGGCTGATTTGTTTGATAAACTGGGCTTTGTTCACAACCCTTTGTAGTTTCTTGTAGTCTTGGACAGAACAGGAGCAAGACCAAGATGTGATACAACCGTAGAAAGAATGTTTTCTGTGGTGGGTAGCCACAAATGTTCAACTGAGCCCAGCCTGGACTCCCAGCCCAGCATGGCCAAGCACTAATACAAGAACCTTGACGATTTCTTCACCAAAAGAGGCAAGAAGAACAAGAACAATGAACCAAACTGGCCAAGGCATGCCTCCCACCGGCTGGCCAAAGCTAGGGTGTCAACTGAAGCCCTGCCTTTGCCCTGGCTCCAGACCCACCATCACCCACTGCCATCTCCTTCATGCCGGTAGCAATGGTTCCCTCTGAAGCTGTACCAATATCAGTCCCCAGAGTGGTAAAGAAAGTGAAGAAGGGGAAGCAACAGGTGAGGGCAGCAAATGTCAGGATCCCTAACAGGCGCGGGTCAGGAAGAAAGAACAGAAGATTTGAGCAAAAGGAAATTGACCTTGAGCAGCTCATCAAACAGAGAGTCAGGGCTGGGTTGAAGCTGGACGCACACAGCCATTCTGGGTTGATAACTCTGGGGAACAGGGTGGCCCAGGAGGGACCAGGAGCCAGCTAAAGCTGCTCGCAAGTTGATTAGTGGCATAAGAATTCATACCTTACAAATCAGTGTTAAAAGAGAGAAAGAAGACGATGTGAAGAATTAAAGAAGATAAAGATGAGGATGGTGGGAATATCTTGTAGAGAGGAGGAGACAAGACAGTCAGACCTGGAACAAGATTTACTGTGATGCAATTTCCATTCCTACAAGCTTCTGCAAAGCATGTGGAAATCAGAAATGATAACGAAATGGAACAAACTTTGAGATGGTGAAATACAAAACCAGAGCCAGAGAGGATGATTCCAAAAATCAGACCGTTAGCTAGAACTTGGCAACCAGTTAGCTCTTGGGGTCCAGTAAAGATTGGTGGGCATTTTACAGACTGGTGCTCTGTATTCCATCCCAAATAATGAATCTACAAGGAACCTAGCGATCTTCATCCCACAGTGCCAGGAAGATTTTAAATGTGGCTGCTTTTCTCAGCCAGCACTGATTTATAAAGGAAGAGATGAGCAGGATACCAGTCAGAGGACAAGGTCTAATGGACTCTCTTCATCCCACCAGCTAAGGATGAATTTTCAATTTAACATCAACATTATTCTGCATTTTCTTCACCATAAACTTTCTTGTGCCATTGATATCTAAACACTGGGCAGTGCCCTAACACTCTGCGAATACAGAGTGCTCAGATCCAATCATTCCAAATCATCTGTTTTCACTCAACAAACTTCCTTTGTATAAAAAACCTCTTCAAAAAAAATGAAGGTTAATACTACTTTTGCTTTTGGAAAGAGTATTTAAATAATTACATTTAAAATAGGAAACAATAGAATTTGAGTTTGGAGATTTCACATTGTTAACACAACATAAAATGGATTTTAACTGTTTATGAAATCTTATATTGTAGCCTGGCTTGAGTTTCCATACGACCAAGCATCTACCAACACAAATACTTTTTAGGAAACATTTCAAACTACATTTACATGGTCACTGTTGGGATTTTACAACAGCTCCTCAAAGCGATAGTAACACTGGCATTAAAAAAAAGAAGTCCATTAAGTTTCCTGACCCCTTCACATTGCTCTTTGAATGCATGGGTGCAGACAGTTTCCTGACCCTCACAGGGACAGAAGGAGGAAAAGTCTAAATTAAGATGAACCTTGTCATCTGATTTATTTCACTGTTTCCTGCTCCAATTCCAGCCGATTTTAGAAACACAGAATGACTCTTTGCATCTCACGTTAATATTAAATGTAGTATTAACTGGAGCCAGTAACTTCTCATTTTTAAACAAAAAAAATCACTCCCAGACTTTTAATGATTGATCATAGCTTAGACTTAGTAAACTAAAGACTGTTCTTATTAATTCAAAGTTAACTTCACTTTTCATAAATGTTAATTATCTAGTATCTTGAAGTAATTGCATAAAATCGTACGAGATGATTTCTTAGTGCCATTTTAATTCAAATTAACTAGTTATTTAGTGACCTACACTCTTATTTTCATTAAAATCTTTTCTTTGAACCTATTTTCTGTCTTCTGAATTTGGCCACCCACATCTATACTTTGCCAGAGTTAGGAAAGCAGGGCAGCACAATGACACAACGGTTAGCACTGTTGCCTCAAAAGCACCAGGAACACAGCTTCTCTGTGTCTGTGCAGGTTTTCTCCAGGTACTTCAGTTTCCACCCATAGTCCAAAGATGTGCAGATTAGGTGCTAAATTTCCCCTTAGTGAGCAAAGGTGTGTAGTTATGCATGGGGTTAGGAGAATAGCGCCGGGGGGGTGGGTGGGGGGTGGGGGGCCTGGATAAGTTGGTAAGTTTGGAGAGTCAGTACAGAATTGTTGAGCCAATTTACCCCTCTCTGCACTTTAGGAATCCTACGGTTCTAGGACATCTGAACTCATTGATCTCTTCAGACATGATCCATGCTATGCTTTAATCATGTACAGGTACATATGAATAGTGCAGTGCAGGAAATGGCCAACATCTGATCATTTTAGCATCACTCACCAAACAATTGTGCCATATGGAGAATTTCAACCTTCTGAAGAACAGGTATAAATGTCAAACACGGGGATCTACTTTATTATAGTTGTCTAGGCAAGAGTTTTAGAACATAGAACACAGAACATTACAGCACAGAACAGGCCCTTCGGCCTTCGATGTTGCGCCGACCAATATAAAAAGCAATGCCCTCCAAACTAAACCATTCCCTTCTCTTCCATATACTTATCAACTAACCTCTTAAACGCCACCAAACTTGGCGCATCTACAACTGCTGCAGGCAGGGCATTCCACTCCCGAACCACCCTTTGGGTAAAGATACGATGTATTACAGACAAAATTGATTTTAACACAACTATTTGGGAAGAAATAATGCTTCAATGGTCAATGTAGCTTTCAGGTTTGAACCTAGGTCTTTTGCAAAAACATGGTGCTGTAAAATCCAATATTGAAGGACAGAAGCAGGAAAATCAAGATCTCATATTTCAGCAAAGTTAACAGTCAATAGTGCATGAATTATTCAGTTATTGGTCCACTGCATTAAACATTATTGTGTTAAAACTTTTTTTAAAATCTGAACCTTTCATTGAGCCTGACAAGGAATATCAAGTACCAATGCATTTTTTGAATAGCATGAAAAAAAGATATTCTTCATCCTCCCACATGTGGTGCAGATTAAAAGTTACACAATCAGTTTGAAGTAGGATAGGCATCAACACTATAATTTATTCTCAACATACCAGGGAAACACGCTCAAAACCCTCCAATTAATTTTCTCCATTAATTTTATCTTCTCTTTCCGCTTCTGAAGATTTATTTAATGATAGTAAAGCACATGCACTGGAAACAATGTCATACCATGTTTCATTCAATAGTCTGGACAGTGCCCACCACTGCCATTCCAACACAGAGGGATAACAGGATGATGCTGCTTTTGAACCAACTTCTCCTTTCCTGCATAACAGCCAATTGTCATATCCATGCACGTAGAGGTAATTCATTTCCGCACAGATCAGGTAGGGTGTCCAAGATCTTTCTGATTTGCACAGTTTAGTTCTGAATAAGGGTCATATGGACTCAAAACTCTGGGGGTGATTTTCCAACCTTGCCACACCTAGCACAGATCATGTTGATCTTGGAAAATAGTATACAGGCCTGAAAATCAGTTCCATACCTGGAACCACTCTAATAGCATAAGCTGGATCACACACCCTTTCTGGATGTGAGGTCTATTAGCATACTTATAGTGGTCTAAAATATGCACAGCCCATTCAACACCTAGCTTGCGGGATCTTCCAACCTTTGGACACAGGGCAAGAATGGCGAGAATCATTACTGGTGTCCACCAGCAGTGCCCAGGCATGATGGTCATGCCAGTGGGCTGAGAGGCCAATGAGGCCAAAGTGATTGGGAGCAAGACTGGGCAGTGCCCATCGGGAAATACCTACCTGATACCCTGGCAGTGTCCATCAGGAACCCTGGCAGTGGCCTCTGACAACCTGGTAGCGCCAGTATGCTGGCAAGAGGGTGGGGCATAGCCATCTGTGACTATGCTTTGTGCTGCATTTAATCTGAGTTTATTCTGAATTAACAGTTTTTTATCTTTTAGACTATTATTTTGTTTTTATTATCCCTGAATAATAAACAATAAGGTGGTTTAGAAAGCATCATGGCCACAATACTTCAGGTTTTTCGATCTGAATTGTAATCAACCTTTGGTAGAGCGAGAGTTGGAAGTGAAAGGCTTTGCTTTACATGGTGAATAAATAAAAAGCCTAAAAATATCCAAGAATAAAAGTGCAAATGTAAATACCCAATCAACGTGGATAAACAAAAAAGAAATGGACTGAAGTTCAACACACAGTGCTGTTATTTCCAGGCAAAAAAAGTTGATGGGTATAAATTGAGTGAACAATCAAAAATATGTAGTTGAACAAAGATTTGCTGAGTTTCAATCCAGTTAACAAAAACACAGGAAATATTCATTACAAGAAAGATGGAGGAGAGAATCAGCTGATCCAATATGTACTCCTTCAGCACTTTCAAAGGGTTAGGGATTCTCGTGAAGTTTTTTGGCCACCTGTGTGATCCTCCCCGATTTGTACAACAGCCTATTAGTTCACCTAGGTTCCAATCTGAACCATAGTGGGCCCCCATGTAATAAAAAGCAGTCTATCCTCACAGAGTCACATGTAAATGAAATCAAGGCTTTAGCAGCATGGAACATGAAGCCGCTCCGACCTCTTCAAGGACAGTTCCATTAGTGTCTTTCCTTAATATTTAATATGTCTCTATCCCTGGATTACGTAATAAAGTTGTGGCTGATCCAGACAGTGAGCAGTTCTACCCTGCTACATTTCCAACAGGGCAATGATATCATACAACTCAACTATATTTTTATCTCTTTAATCCTTGGAACAAAACTATTCTCAATATTCCTTCCTCCTTATATTATCTTACTCCATTTTTATTCTGAAGTACCAGCCAATACCCAAATTTCCACACAGCTACATTGAAGAGTAACATAGTCTTCTCTTAGATGCAATACTGTACAGCTGACTACATCATGCCAAATGTTTCAAGAAAAGACAGTCAGCAGTGTAAACATCTTCTACATAATGACCAGTGACAGCATAAAATGATGTCTAGGTCAGTGAAAGGAAAGCTCTTTCATTCACCTAAGCCTCCCTTAATGCAAAATGATGAAACATAGAAATGTATAATAACCTTATCACTGCAACATTTATATTCATTCTCAGTTAATCAACACTTTTTCCATATAATTCACTGAACATTTGGATTTTGATCTATTCCTTTCCCAACTATCCTACAGCTTAAGCTCCATTAAATGTAAACAGAAGTCCAGACTATGAATGAGATACAATTTACTGAAATTATAAATGTTAAGAATACTATTTGAGAAGGAAGTGCACCAGTTAGCGATGGCATTTGCTGATTCATTCCACAGCATAATACCTTGATCAGAGTCAAACTACCTGCATTTAATGTCAAACCATGCTTGGCAGTTAACTGTCAGTCACCATCAACTGATACATTTGCTAAGGCACTGCCTCTATCAAGCAGAGTCCACTTGCCAACCAATCAGCACCTTCTTCTCAGAGTACAAAGCTGTTTATCCCCCGATAGAGGTATTCATGAGGTTGTCCTGATGACTGAGTGCAGATGAAAACCTTTGACAAAATTTCTTCTTTCAGCAATTCTGAATATCTATCAGGCTTCACTATATTTTCAAAAAAATCACAAAATTCATGCAGTCATTTAAATCCCCTCAAGCACAAAATCCCTGATAAAAATAAACTCTGTTCGCAAAACAGCTAATCCTTCAATAACCTATATAAGCTGTCAATTAAGTATGAATTTAGTGAGATAACGAACTTATTGAAAGCATTAATAATAGCATAACGGTAGAACTTAGGGTTATGTCATCAAGCAACTACTGGAATTGCTAGATTTTTTTTTAATTCTCCGACACAAGCAGGCAGATTGTTTTTTTGATTTTAAAGGGCTGGCCATTTGGATAACTCAACAGCTTGGCAGCTCTACATTCACCATTCAAGAGCAGTTGGATCTATTTTCAAAATCTGTAACCCTCCTGTTGCAGGATAATAGATTTGGTTTGAACTCAGCACTGAGTTCAAGTTTCCATGTCAGTCACTACCCACCATGGGCAAAATGGTTTCTGTTAAATTTGAGGGGACACAGGACTTCTGGATGTGGGATCCATCTGTCATCCTTGGATGTGTATGGATTCTCCACTATTCTACAGAAAGCAAGGCCTTGGTGCCGCAATACTCAAAATGTCATTTCTGGGCTGACGGCAAACATTAAACCAAATCATCAAATCAAGTTTGGGATTAGAACAGTATTAGAACCATAGAACATTATAGCACAGAAACAGGCCTTTTGGTCCTTCTTGGCTGTGCCGAACCATTTTTCTGCCTAGTCCCACTGCACCTGGACCATATCCCTCCACATCCCTCACATCCACGTACCTTTCCAAGTTTTTCTTAAATGTCAGAAGTGAACCTGCATTTACCACTTCATGTGGCAGTTCATTCCACACTCCCGCCACTCTCTGTGTGAAGAACCTCGCCCCCAATATTCCCTTTAAATTTTCCCCCTTTCACCCATGTCTTCTAGCTTTGTTTTCTCCCCTAGCCTCAGTGGAAAAAGCCTACTTGCATTCACTCTTGCATACCCATCATAATTTTATACACCTCTATCAAGTCTCCCTTCATTCTTCTACGCTCCAGGGAATAAAGTCCTAACCTATTCAACCTTTCTTTCTAACTCAGTTTCTCAAGTCCCAGCGGCATCCTTGTAAACCTTCTCTGCACTCTTTCAACCTTATTAATATCCTTCCTGTAATGAGGTGACCAAAACTACACACAATACTCCACATTTGGCCTCACCAATGTCTTATACAACTTCACCATAACATTCCAACTTTTATACTCAATACTTGGATTTATAAAAGCACTCTTTACGACCCTATCTAATGTGGCACCACTTTTAGGGAATTATGCATCTGTATTCCCAGATCTCTCTGTTCTCCTGCACTTTTCAGTGTCCTACTATTTAGCCTGTACGTTCTACCTTGGTTTGTCCTTCCAAAATGCAATACCTCACACTTGTCTGCATTAAACTCCATCTGCCATTTTTCAGTCCATTTTTATAGCTGGTCCAAATCCCTCTGCAAACTTTGAAAACCTTCCTCACTGTCCATTACACCTCCAATCTTTGTATCATCAGCAAATTTACCGATCCAATTTATCACATTATCATCCAGATCATTGATATAGATGACAAACCACTAGTGGCACACCACTAGTCAAAGGCCTCCAATCAGAGAAGCAATCCTCTACTACCAGTCTCTGGCTTCTTCCATTGAGCCAATGTCTAATCCAATTTACTACCTCTCCATGTATGCCTAGCGACTGAACCTTCCTAACTAACCTCCCATGCAGGACCTTGTCAAAGGCCTTACTGAAATCCATGTAGACAATATCACTGTCTTCCCTTCATTGACTTGCCTGGTAACCTCCTCGAAAAACTCTAATAGATTGGTTAAACATGACCTACCACTCACAAAGCCATGTTGACTCTCTCTAATAAGTCCCTATCTATCCAAATATTTGTAGATCCTATCTTTTAGTACTCCTTCCAATAATTTATCAACTACTGACGTCAAACTTACCACCCTATAAATTCCCAGATTATTTTTTGAGCCTTTTTTAAAGCAACAAAACACGAGCCATCCTCCAATCATCTGGCATCTCACCTGTGGATACCGACATTTTAAAATATATCTGCCAGGGCCTCTACAATTTCAACATTAGTCTCCTTCAACATCCAAAGGAATACCCTGTCCGGTCCTGGGAATTATCTACTCTGATTTGCCTCAAGACAGCAAGTACCTCCTCCCCTTTAATCTCTATAGGTTCCCTGCCTTGCCTACTTGTTTGCCTTATTTCCATAGATT
Organism: Sphyrna mokarran; assembly: GCA_024679065.1. Classification (NCBI taxonomy): domain Eukaryota; kingdom Metazoa; phylum Chordata; class Chondrichthyes; order Carcharhiniformes; family Carcharhinidae; genus Sphyrna; species Sphyrna mokarran. The sequence continues at coordinate 2,044,138 of JAGIQG010000011.1, forward strand.
AGTGAAGACTTTTTTTCATTCAAAACCAGACATCTAATTCAAAGCATTTCCAATTTATTCAAGTAACGATTTTCTTTGTGAATTAATCCCCAACAAACACGTGGTCCTCTTTGCATATTACTTAAATTATACTGATTAAATTAAAATGCAGGTATGCCATAATAATTTTCCTCAAATCCTCTGCATTGTTTGTATATGAAATTAGGGTCATTTATTTTTAGTGTTTAGCTCCCATTAAAGCAAAAGACTGATGTTTTTCAGTCACACAGGAAATACCTCACTAGTAAAGTATGCATATCCAAAGCCAATCCAGTTGAACACTAAAGTCTTACTGTGTCAACTTAAACGTTATGAATTTTGCATCTATTTTTGCCACATTAACTATATATTATAAAGTCTCCTACAAAAGCACTAAAAATGCACAACTTGTGCACATTTAGAACCTATCTGCTGGGCTGTAAAACAGCACCAATACTATTTTTGTATATGCAGTTTTTAAGCTGAATTTTTGGCTTTATTAACACACTCCAGTATATTAAAGAAAACTATGCATGTTAGATTTGATAGCCCATGAAAATGTGTTCAGGGATTGCAATGCACGATTAATTCACACCCGTTGATTGCACCACAGACAGCACACAACTTCCAGCAGCCTGCTCATTTCAATGACGTAACTGAGCAGCCAACATTAGCCACGCTGTTGATGAGTTGGATGACTGCGTAGGAAGGCCCATATCATGAATCATTTAAAGCGAGCTTTTATATCTTAAAAGGGGAACTGCATCTTAGCTACTGCTAGCAATTATGTAGAAAATGATTCTAACTAGGGAAGCGCTGAATAATGATATTACGTGGAGAGTGAGCTCCAAGATTTTTGCATGTTGCTTTGAGGTCTTGATGGCGGAGGAGGAAAGGAGAAATGAGCTGTGTCCACAGTGGATCAGGAAGTCAGCCTATCACATGTGATCCTGAGTTCTGGACTCTCCAGCCATTGAGAACATCCTTCTTGTATCTGCCCTGGCCAGTCATGGTAGAATTTTATAGATTTCTATGAAATACCACCCTCATTCTAAACATCTGTGAATATAATCCTCACTGAGTCAATTTCCCTTCATTAGTCTTGCCATTCCAGGAATCAGTCTGGTGAATCTTTGCTGCATTTCCTCTATAGCAAGAGTATCTTTCCTCAGATAAGAGCACCAAAACTGCACAATATATTTCAGGTGTGGCCTCACCTGTATAAGTATAGAAGATAACCCTGCACCTGTACTGAAAACCTCTCCCCTATGAAGTCCTGCATATAATTTGCCTTCTTTACCGCCTGCTTTATCTTCAGCAACTGGTGTATAAGGATACCCAGGTGTCCTTGCACATTTCAAAACACACTGAAACATCTCTGCATTCTCCTCACAGCTCATCCTCCCACCCAGCTTTGTATCATCTGCAAATAGGAGATTTAAATTTAGTTTCCTCATCTAAATGATTAACATACATCATGAATAGCTGGATCCTGGTACTGATCCCTGCTGTACCAACTAGTCACTCCCTGCCATTTGGAAAAAGACCTGTTTATTCTTGCTCTTTGTTTCCTGTTACTTATCCAGCTACCTATCCATCACAAAACACTATCCCTAATCCCATGCACTTGAATTTTACACGCTGATCACTTATGGAGGACCTTGTCAAAAGCCTCTGAACGTTCAAATAAACCACCTCCATTGGCTCCCCTCATCAACTCAAAAATTCCAGTAGGATTGTCAAACATGATACCCCTTTCATGATTCCATACTGACTCTGACAAATCCTGCAGTTTTCTAAGCGCCCTGCTATTAAATCTTTTATAACGGACTTTGGCATTTTCCCCACTAATTCACATTGTGCATACACACATTTTTACAGGGTAATCAGAAGAGAATTGCATAATCAGGCATCTGATCTGCCATGGCACCCTCTACAGAGCATTTCTTTGAACAAGATCTTCAACCAATCAGACTAAAGTATCCTCACAAGACAGAACAAAAACCAGGAAGTAAAACACAGGAAATATAAGTTACATATGAATTATTCTATGGAAAGCAAAATCAGCATTGTGACATACAGATGGAATTAATAGAGACAGAAATATATATATATGAAATTTATAACACTAATTTATTTGAGACTCCACAGCTATAAAAGTAGCTTTTTTGGGGGGCCAAGAGACCATTTCTGTTGTAATTATCAAATATTACACAATTAATAACCAGCTTATTCTTGAACGCACTATACTTGGTTTCCTAATCCATCTTTGTTATGGAACTAGAGAGTAAACAAAACATATTCATACCAAAAGAGTAATTTCATATTTAAATTTAAAATTTACATCTTGTAAAATTACATTTAGCGCATCAGATGTATAAGTTTCAAGTTTCATTTTAAAAATTATACAAGTTCAAAGGTATCCCAGAGCATTCTACTTTTTTTTTATCTACTAGCACTCAATACAGTGGTGTTTCCATTTATTACGAGTTCATCATCAAGTACTGCAACAATGGCAACTAAGGAAGAGTTGTGTATCTATTAGCATCTTCCAATTTCTACCTTTAATTACATAAATACAACATAAGACTTGCTATCAGGTTAACAAGTGCAGTTAGCTTCATCATTATTGCAATAGAAACTGGGCTATTAAATGAGAAATAAGAACCTGTGACTTTGTCAGTATTGAATTTCTTTTACTTTCCTCAAAGCTCTGAAAGATGCTGCTTACCTAATCCCAAATATACAGAAGCTACGTGGAGGCTTTATCATTTATTCGTCTGATCACACTTAAACAACAATTTAAGCATGATTCTGTGGAGATACAGCTTTGATAGGGTTGAGAATGCTTACAGATTACTGCACGGAGTTTGTATTGCTCCACATATCAAATACTGTTAGCATTAATGATCTGTGTGAATCTCATTTGATTTTCAAAGCAATAACTAAATTGGTCCAGCATTTTCCCAAAACAAAACGATGTGTTCAACAAGCCGGAAATACTTCCATTTTCCTGCCCATCTTTTGCAGGTACTTGCCGGAACAAATCTCTGACATTTTGCAATGCAGACTGCTTCAACATGATTTCCTCTGGAAAGTAGTGGGCAGGATTTATTCCCACCTCACAGGCAGCAGTTTAGTGCTGAGCAGGACAATGTGCATGCACTAACCTGCCGGTGAAGAGATTGGTGCGTGTGCACTGGCCTCCATTGCTGGTCAGTCTTGTAAACTTCCTGATCATTGATCTTCCAGATCCACCCACCCCCGTTATCCCCTGGCTACCCCCAATCTCTCCCATCCCCATCCAACCCACCCCTGGCCAATCCAATCTCCCCACACCATCCCCCACCCACTGGCCAGTGTACCCCCCCAACCAGCCTGAACCCCACATTGCCCCCTTCTCCCCTAACATCAGGCATCAGACAGTGCCAAGATGGTGGGACTGGCCATTAGGAAGGGTAATCCCACCCTCCTCAAAACCTAGTTCCGATGTCCCCTCCCCTAACCTCCACAGCCAGTCTGAACCATTCCCCACTGCGATGGCTAGCTCTGAGCACCCACCCCCCGTGCAATTCTGATGACCAGTCAGGGTGAAAGAAAACAGACTATTTAATAAAAACCCATTATCTATATCCTAATTCAGCACTATTTAAAAAATACAATGTATAGTAGCAGTGAAATATATAAAAATACTGAGTCGGGAAAAGGCAAGAAAGAAATGAAACACCAAGGATGAAACAACTATTTAGTATAAAAATTGTGGATTTGGCAGAAATTGTCAAATGCAACTCTGCAATAATGGTTCACAAGGGCCGTAAATTTCCACATGTAATCCCCTGGTTAACACAACTAAAGTATTTTGGGCAAAGCCTTCAAAGGCGAAGGAGCTGATTGATGAGTAACTGTATTTTTCAATCAGATTGTAGATAAGTTTTACCTTTGTTTCTGCTAAGTTCAGTGAGTAATTTAATGGAGGCACAGTTGGTGGTGATTTAACCTGAGGATCACCATACCTGAGGTGAGAGGCAAGTTGAGAAGGCAGGAATAACCAAATGACATGGGAATTGAACCCATGTTGGTGCATTACTCTGTATCACAAACAAACTGTCCAACCAACTGAACTAAACCAACCTCCTCAACCTAAATCGAGAGTCTCAGTCACTGTTTCATATTTCTTCCTTTCAAACAGTAACTTAAACTTGATGCACATTATGATTACTATTAAATAAATGTTTGTTATAATCCAGGTCAGAAGCTTTTTTATGAAGTCAGTCTAGAGCATGGCCGGAATTTTACCATCCTGCTGCCACAGGAATGGTAGTGGCGAGGGACAGATATGGAAAGGTGCATTGATCTTGGATGAAATGTTATTGTTTCAGGACAAGCAAGGCCATAACATCCCACTCCACAAGTTTTGGCATTGGTAAGCATAAGACGGTTCACTCCAAATATGAATCAAGTGGCCCACTAGAAGGTTTTATCAAACAAGGTTTATTTAAGAGTACAGTTAATATATAAGACAATTAGCAATAACTTATACCAATCACAAACAGGAAAAGAAAAACAGTATTGTATCTTCCTTCACAACTAAATGAACTGTTCCAATCAAACAAAACCTACAAATATATTCCCACCCTAGCTTTAGCACAGAAAATCAATATGCTCACGTGATGCTGGATTTTGAAACCCCTGCTGTGGTTCACTCCTTTGGATGTTGAGTTGAAAATACTGAGGCCTTCCAGCCCTGGAGACAGAGGTATTCCTTGGCTCTAGCTACTAGCTACCCAGCCACCAGGGAGACAGACAGAAACACACTGCTTGCATTCTAGAATCCTCACAGCTTCTACCAAAGTGCTGTAACTTTTGGATTTTCTTTGGAAGGAACTACCTGATCTTGACCTGTTAATCAGTGCAAATCAGACAATTCAAAGGGGTAGTAAAACCTCAGGACATTGCAGTAGGCCCAGATTAAAAATAAACATTTGGCCAATTAAATGACTTTTCAACAATAAAAGGACATTGGCACAGACAGTTAGGTGCCCTATAAAAATAAAACAAGGCCTGCTCATAACTGCAGAGAACATGCTGAAAATACATTTCTTAAAGGCACAGAAATGACAAATGTTCACACTTTACACTGTTAGCTAAATCTGCGTCGTTACTGATTAGAGAAACGTCCTGCAATTTTCACATGGCACATGACATTCACTTGATAGGACTGTCATTTGTGACTATGAAGACCTTACCTTTACCTAGTGGGTAAATTAACAGAAGATCAGAAGGATTCTAAAGCATAAACCAAAAATGTACAGGTCCAAAAAAAAAACAACATAAAATTAAGGGAAAAAGCAAAGAAAAATGCCAACTATACATCAGATCCAATTCAGTGGGAAGGCTACAAAGAGGAGGACAAGGTGACAAGAGGTATATTTAAGAGCTAATTATAAAATACAAAAAGAAAATTGGAAGGGATATGAAAATTAACACAAAAGATTTTAAAAATTATATTAAGAAAGAGGGTGGGACAGGAACAATAATACTCCCATCAATTAGATAAGGAAATGGGGGAGAAGTTGAATAATTATTTTGTATCAGTATTTACAGTTGAGAAAGAAATCCACCTATTGAAATTCTCAAAGAAATTAATATTGAATCAACGAGGAGTGAACAAAATTATTGCAATCAAAGCAACAGAATTGAAGAATATATTGGCACAAAAGCAGGAGAAATCTCCAAGATCAAATACTCTCTATCCCAGTGTTTAAAAGTAGTAAAAGCATTTCAAATGACTAAACCATCATCTTCCAAAGTTCTCTCAATTCAGGAACTGCTGTGTTACACTGGAAAATTATTTGTCAGGCTACTACTTAAGAGGGAAACTATGTAATTGCAGATCAGTTAACCTAATATCCCTTGTTGGGAGTCTCTAATTAAGGACAGGGTGACAGGATATCATGACCATGTTCAGCTTATCAAAGAGAACGAATGACTTGTTGAACTTGACAGAAGCTAACTAGCCAATGGCAGAAGGAAACGGCTACATCACCCATGGGCAAGCGTATGCCACCATGGCAATCAATGGCTAAACTGGCTTGGCACCAGGCATCACTAACAACCCACGCAGCCACTTCATGAGTGTCGCTTGTGGCAGAGCCGGCCTCTCATGGATTAGTCGCTTCAGTCATCAGTAACACTGCGCCATACAAAGCTTCCTCATCACCCACGGATGTGATTGGCTGCACCTCAAACAACTTACCAAAATGGAAGGATGCTGACAACACAAAGTTTAAAAAGACGCTAATCTCACAGCACTTCACAAATTTGGGCGGGGGAGGGTAAGGGAATGATTAAAAATTTGTTCAACTTCAGTGGAAAATGTTCTGTTTTTAATTGTAGTGCCTAATTATGTCATAAGTAATGCAATGAATTAATTAGAAACGTAAGAAAAAGTACAGAATAATGCATAATAGACCATAGTACACAGCATCTGCATGGCCTTAAAGCTCCTAAACTAAATAAACTGCGACCAGAATTTTTCAGTTTGGCAGCACTCAGCTCTTCAAATACTAAACAGGTCACACAGAAAGTTACGCTACAGAGGAGGTATTTACTTGGCTGGATACTCCTTTAACTAGAACGTTACGTAACAGGGCTCTTTGCACAGTACCGGAAGGGCAATCATTCTATTCATCCAAAAACTGACAGCAGTGGAGTCCAGAGTTTTATAATCTGAACTCTAGTCAGAAGAGGAAATAAGGTTGGAGAAGGCGGCGTACCATCAATAAGCTTCTCCTAACTCACTAAGGAAAATCTGATTCTACGTAAATCTGAAGTGTCTAAAGTAAAACATCAGTGACAGATACTTCAGAATATTCAAAATAAAAACTCACACGGAATCATTCATCAATTTTTTTAAAATCTAGTTTCTACTATTTTCCTAAGGAGAAAGCACTCTCGCTGGTTTCACCTACAAATCAGATTGATTGCTTAATGCAATTTGCAATTAATTGCAAATAAAATACAAAATATGCTTTTAACCATTTAAATAGAGTTTTCAAAGCATAGATTGAGGTATATTTTTCTCACCGATCCATTCACACATGCAATGGCAGAAGTCAAATTCAGGAAGATCAGTTTCCCAAAGATACAAGTACCACAACAGGAAGATGACCAGAGTGATGACCGACACAGACTGGACCGCAATCATCCCACACTTACTCATTTGTTGGCAGAGTGGTGAGTTACGCACTGGTTCTGGGACAGTGCCCTGCACTCGCACTAAACACACAGGTCAGCATGGCTGCATTTTGAAAGGGTACCCTAAACTCTCATTACACTGGAAGATCCCCGAACACCCCACCCTCCCACAGACATTGAGCTCCCCCTCAAGACACATGGACTGCCAGCTTTGGGGCCTGCCCAATGGATCTCTTTTCATAGTCCCTGACATTCTCTCATGTGCCCTTTCATGATTCACAACATGTCCCCAGTTCATCACCCACCAACATGCCACCCTTTTATGCCCCCACCCTTTCATAACCTCCTTCCCCACATACCCATCCCCTAGGCCCCAGGTGGGTATTGAGTGTGACAGGTGTGCATTGAGTTATTCAGGAATAATGTCTGCATCTCTGTCTCCTCTCGAGTCAGCATATTATGAGAAATATTGGGTGAGCCATGATCATTACATCTGAGGTATGACAATCCAAACAAGTCTCAATAATTACCAAGGATTATCGAAATCAAATTTAATTCTGAGTATTTTGACAAGTGAGACAGAAGTAGAAAAATCATCCATGCTGCCTTAGTGTCACGTTCCATTGCTTTAAATGACTATTGCAGACATTCTCTGAAAGCATGGGGAACCCCAGCATTGATGCAAGGAACCCCCTTGATCTCAGCTGTTGACACTGTTGGGATAAACGTGGAGAGGGTGAAGAGACACCACTGAACTGGGACTGCCCTGAGTCCAACCATAGAAAGAGTAAGAAGTCTGACAACACCAGGTTTTACCCCAGTCCAACGCCGGCATCTTCACATTACGTCCAACCTTAGAACCATTACTGAGGAGAAAGATGCCATTCAGTCCATCAACTATCTAAAAGCATCCTACTCAGGCCCTCCCCTCTATTCTATCCCTGTGACTCTTTGCATTTACCACGGCTAATCCACCTAACCCACATATCTTTGGACTGTGGGAGGAAACCCGGACACCCAGAGAAACCCAGGCAGACATGGGAGAACATACAAACTCCACACAGACAGTCATCCAAAGCCAGAACTGAACCTGGGTCCCTGGTGCTGCGAGGTAGCAATGCTAACCACAATACAATCATGTCACCCTAAAGGCCAGATGCAACTGGTACAGATTTCTCCTCCACTGAGGGCATGAACGCATCTTCCTGAGGGCAAGGGGTTCCTGGACAGAGGTTCAGGTGCCTCGCCCCTTCTCATCTGGCCGCTGCTGCAACAAGTCCAGGTAATGTAGATGAGAGTGCATATAAATCAACTGCTCAACCTGCCTATGAATGGGAGTCACCATTAATTCCATGGATGAAGCCTAGTGCTCAAAGGCCTGAGGCTCAGCATTCCTCCATTCCCCATGCAAAACTGCAGAGTCCTTCCTCCACATTTCCTCCTAGCTTTTGCAGCACATCACAGGTTTTTCTCATGGTCTGACATGTGGAGTTCAGCTGGGACCTGAACTCGAGCAGCCCTCCGCTGTTTGGGGAAGATCGGCTACCACGTTCTCCCTCAGCTTCTGGCTGTGGTATGTTCACGAGATTGTGTATTAAATCCATGGACTGCGTGGTGTAACTGTGCTGGCAAAAATGGATGATGAGGTAGATGACAGTGCATCCTCTGGGGCACCAGCCTCTTTGGCCCCAGAGGTGAAATCTTTTGGTATCTGCCTTGTCCTTGGATAATGACAACCTATGGTGGAAAGCAAAAAGACTTGCGTTAAGAATCATCACAGTTTGAGCACTTCACCTTTCATCACATCCATCCTGTGTGTCCATTTGTTATCAAACCTTACTCTTGGCCAGTCCAGCCTCACCAATTGCCATCAATCACGTATGTTCCTTCCTCAGCAGCAATTTCATTGTTGCCTCCTCAGTTGCTGTAAAGAGTATTAGGTCAGGGACTCTTTCTCCTGTGCATCTTCATTCTCTGACATTGTGATTCTGTTCGTCTTGCATGACAAAGAGTTAGTCATGGATTTCTCAATTACCACCCAGATGTCAGCCAATCTCATTGAAAGTCTGTCTTTCTCAGAAGGAATTACGAAGACGTTGCCTTGAAATATTCTCCAACTCAGACAGCCTCAATGACAGCACCTCTTCAAGGGTTTCAGTCTTGTCTCGCATGGATTCCCAAGTGTATACTCACAAATAAACTCACAAGCACAACTTCAAATCTTCAGACACATTGAGCAAAATATTACAGCTCTAAAGAGATACCTTTTCCCCAACAGCGCACAGCACAGCGTCACTAACTCTCTGCTGACTTCTCCAATTGTCAGGCTTCTCCTGATGTCTTTTTGATTGGCAGATTTTCTCTTCAGCCTCTCTGGTTGTCAGGACTTCTCTTGGCCTTTCTTATTGCCAATGCTTCTTTTGGGTCTTCAATGTCTGCCACTCGAAGTCTTTTTTTCTGCTTTAACTTATTTTCTCTGTCCCTTTTCTTAAGTGGAACCTCTCCCTATTCCTCAGCTCAGACACTTCTTTGCTAACACTGCTCTGCCCCTCGTTGCAGAATCTGAGCTATCCCATGCTGTTTTTTTTGATAAACACACTGCTGTTAGGATGACAAAAAACTCTGGCTCCCAGATTGCACATGCATTGTCCAATTCTGGCCTGTGTGTGAACAAACCTACCTCCACCCACTCAAAGGCTTGTCAGGAAAGCTTCCCAACTGATAAATATCATCCATTTTGCATGCACACTTAGCATTTTAATAACAATCGCTTGGGAAAAGGCAATAATAGAGATAGGGGATCAGTTCCGGTTATAACATCATGAATGATACACAAAATCCCAGCCAATCTGTAAGTTTACTGCAAGTAATTTTTGCCCTGCCACACAGTGGGCAATGAGTTTTAGGACACTGCTTCCAGCGTCAACAACTGACCTGCTGCAATTCAGGTCCCACCTTTTAATTTTATTTCTATTCAGCACAGCAGATGTAGCACAGGCTTTGTAACACAAATTTCGCAGCTTTGGCCATGCAATTAAATCTCACGCCTCAGCTACAAATAGCAGATGGCTCTGTATTAACATTTTAAACAGAGATTTTCTTCTGGCTAATGCCACTAGGCTTCAAGCAGCTGACAAAACATGGAGAATACTAAATCTGTCATTCTACAATCTATTCTGCACGAAGCTTACCACTTTCAAAGCAATAACTACATCCAGCCAATCTCTAGTTCCTCCATTGCTTCAGTTAAAAGATATCCAGATGGTTTGATTATTTTGATACATGGCTGTGTAGAATCTCAAGGAACAACGCCACTTTCTTCCAACAGATAAAAAAGTGTGATTTGGTAACATTTCTTTCTTTAAACTAAACAGTGAGGGAGAGGATTCAGTTGAGAAAAAAATTACAAGCCAAAGAAGAAAAGTTAAGACCACAGAACGATGTAATACTTTGAGTAAGATAAATATAGAGTCTGACAGGAAGAGACAACAAGGTTAACAGGAATAGCACAGCAATGAATAAGGCAAATAGAAATAGGGGGTAAAAAATGAAAATGAACTGACATTCTATCTGAACAATTCAAAAAAACCAATTTCACTAATGGAGATAACTGTGATCGAATGAAAGCACACTGACCAAGGTTAAGGGCTAAATATTCTAGGGTATTCATGTTTCAAAAGAATAGACAAAATAGATTTTTTTTTTAAAGACATGGATAGGTATACTAGTAACAAAGGCAAAAGAATGACAGTAGTGTGGAACGATACGTTCTGAGCCTGGCCAAACTTACAGATCCAAGCACAAGCAATTGAAGGGATTGTCTGACTCAGTTATCCACCTCCACCATAGTCATATTCACAGCCAGATATCCACAGACAGGAAGCATATGATATCCTGGGGTACCATCAAGAAATTCCATGCTCAGTGAGCACCACAGAGATTGGGATACTTTATCGACCCCTTTACTTTGATGTTTTAAGTTTCATTTGAGACTTTTTTTGTTTTCCTTTAAGGGGCTGCTCTTTTTACCTTATCCCTCAGTTTATTTGATTTGATTGAATTGGTTTATACAGAAGAGTTGAAATTCCAAAGGCCTGATTCAGACTCTGCTAACTAGGGAACCAGTTCATTATTAGCTACTTAATTAACTGTAAAGCTACCAGTAGCCATTTATTTACCACAGAATAAGATTGAAAGAAATTACAAGTTAATATTAAAGTTAAATGAAAAGCTTAATGCAAAACTTTACTAGATTGTTTTTTAAACAATCAACTCCTAAAACACTTCGAACCTTTCATTCACCAATTCCATAGTTCTGTATTCCATTGAGCTGGCCTCTATGCTACTTGGAAAGAAGAAATTTTTTATGATATAGCCAGCAGGCTAGTTAAGAGAAATCCATATGTGCAAAATACTTGGATTTTTAATAATTCACTAAGATGTTACATAAACGGCTGCTTCGCAAGATAAGGGATCATGTGGTTGGACATATTCTATTAACAAGGATAAAGGGTTGGTTAAAGGACAGGGTCAAGGAAAGGGTCATTTTCAGCTTATGAGACTATGACTAGTGGTGTGCCACTAGGCTCAATGCTGAGGCTTCAGTAATTTACATTGATTACTTGGCTGAAGAGTTAGAATGTAATATACCCAAGCTATGTCAGAATGTAAGCTGCGAGGAGGACACAGAGTAGGCAAAGAGATATAGTTATATAAGTGAATGGGCAAGAAAATGGCAGATTGAGTATAATGTGTTGAAATGTGGTTATTTACTTACATAGTAAAAATAGAACATTGAATATGTTGAAAAGGTGAGGAATTATTATTGTTTCGAGAAATCTAGGTGTCTTCGTACAAGCCACATAAAATTCACATGGAGATACAAAAAGAAATTAGAAAGACAAGTCACTTTCATTGGGAAAGGGTAAGAGGACAATTGTATAGAGCTTTGGTGAGACCACATCTGTGTGTAGTTTTGGCCTCCATGCTAGGTAGGCAGAGAGGCTGTTATCACTTGGTTGGAGACTCTAAGTGTGAGTGGTCTTGATCTCATGAAGGGATACCAAATCCAAACTGAGATGAGGAGAAACGTCTTCATCAAAAGGTTCTGAATCACAATCACAGAACGCTAGTGCAGAAAGAGGCCCATCAAGTCTGCACCAACCACAATCACACCCAGGCCTCATCTTTTTAACCTACGCATCTCAGGACACTAAGGAGCAATTTTTTTAGCATGACCAATCAACCTAACACACATATCTTTGGAGTGTGGGAGGAAACCGGAGCACCCAGTGGAAACCCACACAGACACGAGGAGAATGTACAAACATTGACCCGAGCCGGGAATAGAACCCAGGTCTCTGGAGCTGCAAAGCAGCAGTGCTAACCACTGTGCTACTGCGCCACTTGAATCTTTGGCATCTTCTGCGCTAAAAAACTGTGGATGTTCAGTGCAATATATTTCATTGCTAAGATCAACAGATTTTGGAATTGGGAAAGTGGGAGTCAAATTCAGGATCAGCCATGACCTTATTAATTAATAGTGCAGGCTAGAGAGAGTCTTATTTATGTTCTTTCTTTCCATGGGCTTGACATTTCCCAATTAGATTATCAATGATTTAAGGTATTTTGATAATTAACAAAAATTTTTTTTTGGTCTGAATATTAATAACTTTGTTTTAGAACTCCGCTTGAATACACATTACTTATCCTTTTTGTCAATCTTAAAAATCTCAATTCTAGAAATTAAAACTCCATGTTTATCGCACTATGCTGATCACAAATACTGTGAAAACAATATCTTCTTTTTGCATACAGAACTGTAGCTCCTTAAAAAGAAAGTGGATATGCATGGGTTGTGAATCTTCCTGCTTGGAAACCCTCGAGTTGACAGAAAGCAAAAGCACCAGAACACAGCAAGGTTCTGTAATAGTGACAGACAAAATGGAGGAAACTGTCAAGACTCCAGAGATATTTCAAAGCTGTATTGAACGTGAATCAATGCCAGCGGACTGAAAAGTGACCCACGTATTACAAAAAGGAAGACAGCTAATCTGAATAATTACGTGCCATTTAGTTTGACATCTGTGACAGGGTTTTTAATTAGGATGAAATTACCACATGGTCAGATAGCAAAAAACAGTTAATAGTGGGAAGCATGGATTTCAAAAGGAATGATCAGGCTTCATAAACTTCAGATTTCTTTGAGGAGGAAACATAAATGAAAGATTGAGAGACAGAATTGGGTTAATGGGTCATTTTTAGAATGACAAACTGTAACTACTGGTCAGTGCTGGAGCCTCCTTTTAAACTTATATTGTTGGCTTGGATGAAGAGACAGCCTCTACTGCAGCCAAGTTTGTCGACAAAACGATGAGAGGTAGGAAAGCAAGTTGTGAAGGTACTAAGATTCTGCAAAAGGATATCGATCAATTAGTTAATTGACCAGGCAAAATTTTAGCAGATATAATATGGGGAAAATGCAAGGTTACCCACTTCAGTGAGAAACAGAAAAGCACAATTTAGTTTAAATGGAGAGAGATTGTACAATTCTGAGGTACAAAAGGATCTGGCTGTCCTTGTACATGAATTACAAAGAGTGCTGGTACAGAAAGTGATTGAGGTGACAAATGGGTTGTTTGCCTTTATTGCAATAGGGATGGAGTATGAAAGTAGGAAAGTCTTGTTACAAGTTTTGTCCTGTTCGCATGGTGCTTTCTCTGGGTTCCCGCTCTCTCCATGGCTCCACCCTCCCTCTGGAATTCCACCTTCTCCAGGCTCCTACTTTCTCCAAGCCCCTGACACAGATAAGATAGATTCTGAAGTGGGAAGCAGACATACCCATCTCACCAAAACCTACAAGAAAATATCTGTTTTCTTAAAAGATGACTAAAACATTCATTCATATTAGGCATGTGTAGTTTTATAATTTAGATGGGGGTCAATGACACCAACCCAGCTGAAAAGGGCTCCTTCAGCTACTAAAGTTTAGGAACCAGCGTGCTAATGCTCATTTCAGAAGTAATCAACAGTTGTATTAGTAAATATATCACGGTGTTTCTTGCGCTTAACCCCTTGGTTAACTGAAACCTCTCCAACATCTGGAGCCAACATCGACACCTATTTGAGAATGCACAGAGGTATGAAAGAATTGGAGTTATCCTCAGGAATTGCAAATTTCTCTGATGGTTTTATCCATCAGAGTATTCTGCTGCAGCACACAACCATAGCCACATGAGCAAAGGTGGTGATTGTTGAAATGGTTTTCAGTAGAGAAGTCAACTACACCAATATTAACAGAACAAGCATAAAAGATCTTGGGTAGTTCTAGTAACATTAAATTTAGACACTGAGGTGCCTTAGATTTCAAATGAAAATTGAAACACTATTGGTTGAATTTTCCAACAGTGGAAATCACTATCATTCCATTCCTTTCTTAATTATCTTCTCAGCTGAATTTCTAAATAGGGGGCTCACAGGAAGTTGAAGGTTTACCAGTGTCATCTCAGAGTTAGAACTGGTTTCAGCCTTCTAACTTTTCCTGGGTAATTACTCTGCCCAGGAAATAAGCGAGTCGGAGCCATCCAAAATCTCTGACTTTAATCAGAATTTCAGAGGATTCAGACGCAAAGGAATTGCCCAATAAAATGGAACCTTCCTGGAAATTCCCAGTGAATGAAAATTACCAAGTGAATGAAAATTACCAAGTGCACTTTCTGAGGGATCTTCGGTGTCAGACCATCTGGAGGCTGGATAATTGGTGCCAACATCACTAAGAGTTAAACGAATGTTTTAAATACTTCATCACTTCCTTGAAATAAAACATTCAATGCAAGCAGCAACACAACCTGTTTTATAGATCTCCACTTCCTATAAACTGTCACAAATCAGTACTAGGATTGATACCAATCTGTTACCATTCTAGAAGCTAACTCTTTAATGTAGGCCATGATGTGGAAAGGCCAATGTTGAAACAGGGTGGACAAGATGAAAGGTCATACAACATCAGATTAGAGCCAAACAGGCTTATTTGGAATCACAGACTTTCACAGTGTTCCGAATGTTTGTGATTTCAAATAAACCTGTTGGACTATAATCTGATGTCGAGTGAACTCTCATTAAATATACACTCCCCAGTTTCAGCAAAGAACAATCTCCAATAACAAAAACAACTTAATTTAACTGCAGCCAGATCATCAAGAGGTACACTGCTAAGCACAAGAGAGGTTCCCAGGCTAAACTGGGAAAAAGTATGGCTGCTTTATTTGACTCACCTTGGCTACTGCATCTGTGAAAAGCTGGCAAAGAACTGATATAAGTAAATTTACAGCCAAAATATCTCCTGAAATGTATGCCATTATTTGTATTTGTGTGCTTATCAATTCATGAAAATATACCTGTGTAGGAACAAATTGAGGGTTATCAGAGGCATTTTGCCAAGAAGTGTTCTTCTATTATCAAGGAAAATTCACTGCAGCAACCGTTTTAAATTTGAACGTTGTATTAACATCATTCTGTGCTTGTTTGCATTTTCTTATTAGTCAAAAAAAAATTTCTTAGAGGAAGAATAAACTCATTATGAATCTACTCTAACCCAACTTAAGGTCCAAAGAAGAAATCTCACTGGAAATAAAGCAATCTTTTCCATCATTTGAGCTGTTCTGACAGAGGCTGTTATTAATAACTTCCAACAACAACTAATCTTTCAAGCAGCTTCAAGCTTTTCACATAACCAACTCCATGGGATGCAGTCAAACTATTTTACATCTGCAACCATTAGACAAATCTGAATTGCTACATCCAAACAACAGCTGTCAGAAATAATTGAATAGAAGCCAATGTATATTTGTATGCAAATCAACACAGGAAAAATATATCAGACTGCTTGCTGGCTATTTAGCATTTAACTTTGTTGAGACTTGGTTCCTTAGTGCTTAGTAAGGAATAGTATTCAAAATAAATAGTTTTTATTTTCAGTACTACTGCAGCCTTTAGTTACTACAGGAATGAAACCATCAAAGGAATAACAAAAACAGTTGGCAGCTAACTTTTACACATCTGCCAAATCAAGCATGATGTCGCTTTACACAGGACCAAAATGAGACAATTGTACCTGTGCCATTTAATAAAGGCTCAGTTCCTAGAAATACCTGTGGGGAGTAGTCACAGTTAAAGCATAGCTGAATATTCAGAATTATTCCATTACAATCAAGGTAAAATTTCACATTTTCTCCACCGCTTGTGTGGTCACCCTGTTTGCTCAAAACTAGTGTTGGATGGAATACAATTTCTCAGACATCAGGAAGACCAAAGTCACTGTAGCTGGCACAGGGCTTTGTACCCCATGCACTCTCTTCCATCCACTTGTCTCAAACGTTTTCAACCTCAGTGTTCTATTTGCCCATGATCTGAATTTCTAACCCATGTTTTCTCCATTACAAAGCCTACCTACTTCCATCTCCACAATGTCAGCCGCCTGTTGCCATTTCTAAAATCTCTTTCAACCTTGTTTCACACGCCCATCCCTCCACACCTCACTGCGGCCATCTGCCACATTCCTACACAATGCCTTTGTTCTGCTGTTTGCACATTCCAATCTCTTAATGGACATTATTAATAATATTCTTAACCCTTATTATTACCATTTACATTCACTTTGTCTTCCCCTCCTCCCCCTACTATTACAATATAAATCTCATCCTATTTTCCTTATCTTCAGTTCTGACTCAAAACGTTGGCTCTATTCTCTCTCCACAGATGTCCTGCTGAGATTTTCCAGCATTTTCAGTTTTTATTGAAAATGTGTCTCTCTTTTCAAACATTGGAGGTATTGAGTTCTATCTCCCAATTGAAGAATCTTTTTCTACTGTCAAATGGCATCGTAAAATAAGTTATTCTTGGATAAGACTGCAAAATTCAGAATTTAACTACTTTAATTGTAGCAAGTAGAAAATGCAACAGGATCTGAGAGCTAAAAAAAGTGCATAATTTTAAGTATTTGAATACAACATTTCTCATCCATAAAGGAAACCACAACTTTTTAAATTGAAGCCTTGGTTTATTGAACTCAATGCATAATATTACTGTCTACCATGCTAAAATGTAATAAGATTCCAAAACCCAATGCTTTGCATGCACAGTGATATTTTTATATTTGTATTTTGAACGCATTTTGATTCCCCGAAGAAACTTGCAATTTATTGTTCATAGTGGGGATGTTTAAGTTCAGTGCTTGGAAGTGCACAAAATAGTCTACAGTAAACTTCCACAAATATCCTTATTTTGCAACAGAAGAACTAATGCCAAATTAAGCAAAGGGATTCAAGTGAAAAACATCTCAAGAATACAATGATAAAAATATACTCATGTCTACGTTCTGCTGAAGTACCTTAGATGTTTTCCTACATTACAGTTGCTAAATAAATGCAAGTTGTTATTGACCAATTCAACAAGTGCCTAGACTACCTTTGTACATGTCTTGGGAATGCAAACCATTCTATTCAGAAGTTTGTTTTACAGAAGAGTGACTACGTTCAGGAAATTGGGTTTTCATAGATCTTTGGCTTAGCGCAGGAACATTGTATAAATCATGTAGAAGCAATCTGCAGCACTTTTAAGAAGCATTATACACCAACCTTTAGGGAGTACTGCAAATAGAGATACTATTTCACCAGCGCATTATGTTATAATCAACTGTTAGCATTTCACTTCTTCACGTTTTAACCACAATGCCATAAGTAACATATTCTCACTGAAAGAAACACATCTGATTATCTAGTATCTGATTCAAATCTATAAACGTTGCAACACTCTACTCATATTTGATCACATATTACATAGTGGGAGTTATTAATAAAAGACTCCCAATGGCAAACAGCAAATGCAATGCAAAGAAATTACCAATCATAAAAAAACTTAATTTAAAAGGGATACATCTTATCGCGTCACAATGATCAGGCTTCCTTACGTTTGCTGTATTCTGAGACTGTGAATGGACTAGAACCTTGGAAAATAACAGCATGGTAACGTGAAATTACTAATATTTGCAAACTTAAGATTAAGAAATCATAAAATCATAGAAACATGGAATCCCTACAGTGCAGGAGCCCATTCAGTCCATTGAGCCTGCATCGACAACAATCCTACTCGGACCCTATCCCCACATATTTAGTGCAGCCAGTCAACCTAACCTTGGATTGTGGAAGGAAACCAGAGCACCCAGAGGAAACCCATGCACACCCTGGGACAACACGCAAACTCCACAAGATAGTCACTCAAGGACAGAATTGAAACTGGATCCTTGGCGCTGTGATGTAGCAGTGCTAACCGCTGTGCTCAATCATCTCAAATAACTTGCTGGGTGATTGATGTCATTTCGCCATTTTTTTCACACAAACATGTTATATTGGATTTGCATTTAAGTCTGTTAACTGACAGCACAATTGCAGTTTTAGCAATGTGATCATTGTTAATCCAATCTCAAGCCATCCTCTCTAGAAAGTGAACAATTTAAACAGAGGAGTGCGGTTTCTTTAATAAATGAATTATTCTCCAAGATTTTAAAAAGTCAAATCTTAAATATTTCTTTCTCTTACACTTCTGTTTTTCTCTTCTCCTTCACAATCCAATTCTTTTTCCTCTCTATATTTCTCATCTACACCTGATTGGACTCAAAATCACTCTATTTCTTCTTTGTTTTCAGTTTCTCTCGGAACCATCAATTTTTATTCGTTAAGGAGACAAACAGTTGATCTCATAACCCACCAAGGTCTAAGTGCACACTTGCAGTAAGTTTATGCGCTAAATGTTTTGAGCTAAAAGCTGCAAAGTGTGCAGTGAAATGCCCCTTTCCAGCAGTTTCAACGCAGTGCTTACTGGAGGCAGAAGGGCACCAGTAAGTGTGCATTCAGTCTCGTATAAGAGAAATGCTACATATAAGTTACAGTTGCGATACCTAAAGGCACTACTCATTCTGAGTTAATCTTTCACTCTTTATGTATTTATTTTAAAAAGCTTTAGATTTTCCTTGATTTACTTGCCAATATTTTTTTCATGTCTTCACTTTGTTTTCCTAATTTCCTTTTTATACACTTTTTATATTCATAGAAAGAATCAGAAACCCTACAGTGCGGAAAGAGGCCATTTGGCCCATCAAATCTGCACAGACGACAATCTCACCCAGGTTCTACCCCCATAACCCAACATATTTTGTCGGCTAATCCCTCTAACTTAACATCTCAGAACACTAACGGGCAACTGTAGCATGGCCAATAGACCTAACCCACACATCTTTGGACTGTGGGAGGAAACCCATGCAAGCACAAGGAGAATGTGCAAACCAGTATTCCAGCAGATTTCCTGCTGTATGTCCTTTCTTTGCTTTATCGTCTCCTTCAAGCCCTTTGACAGTGAGGAATTTTGAATTTCTTAGCTCCATGCTTTTTCTTTAAAGGAACATACTTAATCTGAAATCACTATCATTCCTTTGAGAGCCTCCCACTGATCTGACACTTGTTTACTTTTAAAGAATATTTTCCAGGCCATGTTAGCTAAATCACATGTCAGCTAATCAAATGAGGAGTTTTTATACTTGGTCTACCTTTCTCCTTTTACACAACTACCATAAATCTAATTGAATTATGATCACTTCCACCAAAGTGCTCCTCAAATGATAACCCCTGCTTACCCACACAGTTTCATTCTCAAAGGCTAACTTCAGAACCCCCCACCCCCACTTCTTGTTGGCTTAACTCAAAGAACAAAGAACAAAACAGCACAGGAAATAGGCCCTTCGGCCCAACGAACCCACGCTGCCACCCCGATGTTCCCACCTCTACCTGTGATCCCTGTCCATGTTTATAGATCTATGGATTAAAAACCAAATTTGAGACAATTTAGGGAGAATTTGTTTTGCCAATTAGCCTAAGAGCACATCCTTGGGATGTGGGAGGAAACCGGAGCGCCCGGAGAAAACCCACGCAAGTACGGGGAGAATGCGCAAACTCCCACAGACACAGGCCCAAATCCATGTATCTGCACAGCACAGCGATAGTCACTGAGCTGTCGTGTTGCCCCATCAAATGGTCCAGGTCAAGCGTACACTAACGACGTGAAGCATTAGGATACTCTCGAAAAAAAATCCAAGAGCAGCCCTCTCTCGACCCATCGCGTGTATGCCCCTCGTTCGACAACAAGGTGGACCAAAGCACTGTAGGATAAAAACAAGTACATCAATATCATCTATTTACACACTTCCCAGGGACTCCCAAGGCTCATGATCCCTATTTTAAATCAGTTTCCTATACCCCTCCATTCCCATTCTGTTCATGTGCCCATCTAAGTATTTCTTAAATAACTCCAGAGTACCTGCCTCCACCACTTTACTTGGCAGCGCATTCCATACCCCCACCACCCTCTGTGTGAAAAAACTTCCTCTAGCATCCAAATTATACCTTAACCCCCTCACCCTAAGCCCGTGACCCCTCGTGCTATTTGAGTCCATCCTAGGAAAAAGCTTAACCCTGTTTACTCTGTGTATACCCCTCATAATCTTGTACACATCTATTAGATCTCCTCTAAGTCTACGTCTTTCTAAGGAAAACAGTCCCAATTTGCCTAACCTCTCCTCGTAACTCAGACCGTCCATACCAGGCAGCATCCTGGTAAACCTCCTCTGCACTCTCTCCAGAGTCTCCACGTCCTTCCGGTAGTAAGGTGACCAGAACTGGACGCAGTATTCCAAATGAGGTCTAACCAGCATTTTATACAACTGCAACATTAAAGGCCAGTTCCTGTACTCTATACCCCTTCCTATAAAGGCTAGCATACTATATGCTTTCTTCAAATGCATTGAGCTTAAAGGCTTCTTTCTGCACTGTAGGGATTCTATGGTTTGTTTGATGGAGTACAAGTGTGTGACTTCTGTATTAAAGGGTGAGGTACAAGAACTTTGAGAATGAAGGTTTGTTCAGGTAGTTAGGGTGGGGCTACAAGTTGGGGGGGATTTTATTTGGTATCTAAACTATTATTTCATGAAAATATCGCATTAGTTCTAAGTTTCTATCTTGTTTCTCTACCTATAGGCTATATCTCATCTCTTCTACTTCCTCTTTCTTATTCATCATGATTGGTTTAAAACATCTAGGATGGCAGTACAATACCAAATCAAATGAGTCACACATCATTAGACTTGAAACCTCTTACTGTAACTTCATACATCTAATGCAGTGATACATTTAACAATTTACGAGACTGCAGCATTCATATATCACTACAATCCAAATGTTCAACTTCTGAAGGGTATGAGTCATTGGTGTAGACAAGTGGAGGAAATTTTCTTGAGTATCTTGACCTTTTGCTTTGTTCACATCAATTTTCTGAAGGGATGAATTGAAGGACATTTTCTAAAAATGTTATACATAAACACTAGTCTTCCCAGTAACACCCACGTTCAGAGCAAAACTCTTTTTTTAAAAGCTCTACTTACCTCAAAAGCAAAGGATCCAACTTTTTCCCCGTTGACTTAATAGCCAATCTTCCAAAGTATTTATTCCGCTATGCAATGGCTATCTATGTTACAATAAAAAGATTAAGGTGTAAAACACGCTCAACTTCACACAGTTAAAATAAAAAGTAGGACACACAAACATCTTTGTCGCTAAACTTGAGACCATCTTTTCAGCTTTTGTTTTCCCCTTACCCACAAAACCAAACTTCTGTAAGGCTATCCCAAAATATCAAACGTTTTCTCATTTTTCACTGATCCCCAATGCCCTCTCTGAGCTCATCCTGTCCCAAGTCCCACTTTCTGTTCTCTTGACCCCCATTTCCACTAACTGATGAGCACCCACCATCCCTCCGAGGCCACTATGCCATCTGGCATTACAAAACAGTCCCAGCTCCCCAACTAAGTCCCCAAGGGACCTAGACATGAGAAGAAATTGACTAGGTTAGGATTGTTTTTATTAGAGTTCAGATGAATAGAGTTCAGAAGTGGAATTTCATAGAGACTTATAAAACTCTAACAGGGCTACCCAGGGTAGATGCAAAAAGGATGTTCTCGACGGTAGGGGTGCCCTGAACCAGGGATCACAGTCTGAGGTCACAGGATAGACTATTTAGGACAGAGATGAGGAGACATTTCCTCACCCAAACAGTGATGAGCCATTGTTGAAGTAGTTGATGCCAAAACATTGAACGTATTTAAGGAGCAGCTAGATATAGCACTTGGGCCAAACGGGATCAAAGGTTATGGGGAGAAAGCAAGATTAGGCTATAAAGTTGGATGATCAATCATTATCATGATGAATGGCTAAGCAGATTTGAAGGGCTAAATGGCGTCCTCCTGCTCCTATCTTCTACGTTTCTATACAAGTCCTGTTGCCCTTATCTTTCAATTCCAAAGTTGTTGAACGTGTTCTCCTCCACCCATCACCATCCCCCTTCCCCCCAGCATCCTCCAAACCGACAACACCCCCCGCCCCCCCAATCTTGCAACTCCATAATTCATTCTCTATCAGGTTGGCAAAATTGGCTTGATGACAGAAGCCAGAGGATGGTTGTAGAGGGTTGTTTTTCAAACTGCAGACCCGTGACCAGCGGTGTGCCTCAGGGATCAGTGCTGGGCCCACTGTTATTTGTCATTTATATTAATGATTTGGATGAAAATATAGGAGGCATGGTTAGTAAGTTTGCAGATGACACCAAGATTGGTGATGTATTGGAAAGTGAAGAAGGTTATCTCGGATTGTAACGGGATTTTGATCAATTGAGTCAGCCAGCTGACGAATATCAGATGGAGTTTAATTTAGACAAATGTGAGATGATGCATTTTGGTAGATTGAACCAGGGTAGGATTTACTCAGTTAATGGTAGGGCATTGGAGTGAGTTATAGAACAAAGAGATCTAGGGGTACAGGTTCAAATTACAAGTTAATCAAGTTACAAATTAAAATTAGAAAGATGAGCCACTTCAGCCATATGCAACTAAGTGTTAATTTGGCATTAATATCGGGATTCCACCTTCGAATCAAAAATCCTTTAATTCACAGAATCCCAACAGCACAGAGGGCAGCCATTCCGCCCATCGAGTCTGTACTGACTCTCTGGCATCTTACCCAGGTTGCCCCTCCCCACTCTATCCTGGGAGGGCGATTTAACAATACTTTAATTAAAAAAACATTATTTTTAGGTTTAATGTTAATGTTTCAGTTGAGAAGGGATGAAAACTAAATAAATATCTACTTGATTCAAGACTACTTGAACTACTAAAAGGCTTTCTGTGACTAGCTGTGATTCATGCCAGAAGAATTTCTAATCTTACAAGAAATGAGTAAGGCACTCATTATTTTTCAAAGATGCGCTAATGCCTCTTGGCTCCCAACAATGGAATTCCACAGAAATAGACCAAGCCTTTTCCCATTTGAAAGGCAAAGCCCCACCCTGGAGGTGGTGGCCAAGACTTTCCATCCGCATTCGTCCTGAAACCAGAAACTCCTGCCTGACATTCCCACAGACTGCCGCTTGCCTACTACAATTCCTCTGGTGAGCGGAATGGGAAAATTCACCCCAATGTGTCTGCCCCAGCCAGTAATGGACAAATTTAACTATTTGTGACTCCTAATGTTTCAAGGTGGTGTGAACAGGCCAACATTCACCTGCTCCCGAATGCAATGAGCGGAGTTTTCTCAAAATAATTCTCAGTGTAGAACAGATGAGAAAATAGTGAGTTTTTTTTTTGCTGGTAAGATCACGAGAGGTGAAAAATGGGGTCTTATCCTACCTTACCAGCAAAACATGCCCATCGATTGACAAGGCAAGCCAGTAAGATCCCGCTCAATGGGTTTCAACAAAGGGCCTCATTATTTGTCCAAAACAAGCTGTCATATAACTGAGACTCGAGCTACCCAAATTCCTGTATTACAATGTTGGAAACTACCTGCAATCGCTGATTAGCCTCTGAAAGGAACAGTAACTCTAACAGTCTGCACTGTCTGCCATCTTACCGTCCAACAGGTAGCAGCAGGCAGAGTTCTGTCCAGGTACAAATGCTTGGCCCTCACCCACACTGTGAACCACTGGAACATCAGAACCAGTGCCTTTAAACATAATTAAACTCAGTGTGCCTTCCTCCCTTGTGGAAGTCTCACTTCTGGAAAGACAGTGCAACAGTCAATCGTTATACTCTCAAAAGAAGCCTTCCATTAGACTTTGATACTGGATTCTAAATTTATTTAAAACCATAGCTTGTATTTTTATCATGGTCTAGTCCTAAACTCCTTGGTTTCCCCATCCCTCTTTCCTCGTATGAGTACAAAACGTTACAAAAGTTTTCTTTTTTGATGTTTTATGTGCATGTGAAATAGGCCAACTCCCCATTTTATATTATTTCAAGTTTGCTGTGCAAGTTATTCAGAGAGAATTGGCACACTCCAAATTTAGAAGCTGGGGAAGATACACCACCACTTACAAAGAGGAAAGCAAAAATCAATAAAGTCCTTTCTCTTTACAGATGAGTAGTGAGAGGAGAAATCAGAGCATTTAAATTAATTCCCCCTCCCCACCAAGTCTGCAACACTGAACACAATTTTCAGATAAATGTGAATAAGCAAACACAATCTGAATTGATTGGAATAGTCAATTAAATGTAGCTTAATTGACCTTAATTTGATTTGAAATTGTGTTACAAAGATCCTATTTATTCATATTTCAGATAAAGCAAATGGTGACTTTCCTTAGATTTAACAAGGGTATCAAAAACAATTAATCCAAAGTAAATTTAAGATGAAAAATTCTCTCCACAAATCCTGCACAAGGACAGGAAATGCAAAACCACATTAAGCAACAAGTTAACTAGGTAAAGGGATTTAGAAAAAAGAACCTATTCACACAAAATGGTAAGATACCCTCTAAACACTTTAGCAATACAACAGTCATCAAAGAACAACTAAATATACAACAGGGCCATAATAAGAAAGAGCCAAGTATGGTTAATGATCTGAATAATTAGATCTTCTGGTGTCCACAGTGAATGAATGAGCAATGTATATTCTGAAGTAGTAATAACCCAAGTGGCATTAAGTATTTCTAGACAAGGGTAATGAAAGTCTTTATCTAAGTTATAAGGGCTAAAAAGTAAACAAAGAAGTAAATGATTTATCCCAGAACACTGAGGGAGATATGAGGTAAGATCTAGAAGACGCTGAGGAACATTATGTAAAAGTGGAACATCTAGTCTATGTTCCAATAGACTAGAAACAGACACTTTTTAATAAAACCAGAGAACTTGAATTCCCACTCATCTTTAAATACAGTACGAAATAATTTAATTGATTGTCAGAAGTAAAGTTGAGGGTTACATTTACAATGAAAACTTAAGTAAAAACAAGAAATAAAGATTCAGCACAGAAGATCTGCATCATTATTTCTGACAAGGTGATATTTGAAATTGACTGTCACAGCAAGATATACTTTGCTACAAAATGCACTTTTGAAGTGCTGTGTAAAAATATAATAACTCAAACTCAGATATATGCAGGACCTGGGGAAAAAAACCTGGTAAACAAACAAAATTTTCAGTTTGGTAGAAAACAATGGATGCAGTGATGCATCTAAAGGTTACATTGCGCTTATTCACCAATGCTCCTTTGACAGCACCTTCCAAACCTGTTACTTCAATTTCAACATGGAAATCCTGTCACCTACAAATTCCTCACCAAGTCACACAACTTTGACACGGAAGTATGTTGCTTAATCTTTATTGTCCCAAATTTAAAATCCTGAACTCTCTTGCTATATTCACAGGGACTGCAATCGTTCAAAAATATAACAACAGAGAAAACAGAAGCAGAAGAATAACATATCGCCTCTTGAGCCGGTTCTGTAACTCAATATGATCATGGCTAAACTCCAGTTTCTCAACTGCTCCCTATATCTCTTGATTCCAAACACACCAGAATTTCTCTCTCACAACCTTAGGCATATTTAATCAACAAGGCTCTGGTTAGAGAATTTCAAAGATTTGCAACTTTCCTAGTGAAGCATCTCATTAAATCATTGTTAAATGATTGACACTTTATGCTGAGGCTGTGTCTACACATTCTAGATTTCCCAGCCAAAGAAAACAATCGCTCAGCGATTTCCTGATAACCCACTTCACAATCTTCAATGTTCCAATCAAATCACTTCCTATTCGAAATGCCAGTGGATACAGGCCCAATTTACCATGGAAAAGTTACAGCACAGCAGGAGACCATTTGACAATTGTCTCCCTTGGTGGACAGTTCGAGAACCAAGGGAAGCCAAGCTAGTTTAAACATTTGCCAACAGGACTAGGCTCAATTTGCTCAGTGTCTCAACACAGGGTAACCATCTCATTCACAAAATGATCTAACAAATCTTTGCTCTTCTACCTGTAATTCAAGTATACCCATCCTTGAGTATGGAGACCAAAGCTAAGCACTGTCCGCCACGTGCTGTCTCACCAAAGCCTTCCTTACTCTTTTACTCCAATCCTCTTACAATAAAGGCCAACATGTCATTGACCTTCCTAATTGCTTGTTATACCTACATGCTAACTCTGTTCTTGGTACAAGTACAGCTAAATCTCCCTAAACATCTATATTTAGATATTTCTTATCTTTTAAAAAATATTCTGCTGTTCAATTATTACCAAATTGAATACTTTCCCACTTACTATACTTCCATCTACCATCTTTTCGCCCACTCATTTAATCTGTCTGTATCACTTTGTGTCCACTTCATAACTTACATTCCAACTTACATTACGGCAAAACGTGGATACATTAATCTTGATCTCTTAATCAACTTTTATTGTATTTATATATATTTATATTTATTTATTTTATAGTTATTTTATTGTAAAGGGAAAAAGCTCAGGCCCCACTCTGATTTTTGCGGCACTCCATTAGTTACAGCCTGACAATATGGAAATGCTAGATTTATCCTTGTTTTCTAACTCCTGTCTGTTAATCAATCTTTCATACATATCAACATGTTAACCTCAATTCAATGAGAGTGTTTTGTTAGTTGTCAACAAGTGGTGTTCTTTAAGAAGGAATTTGAGTCATTCCTCATGTTCCACTGCGGGCCAAATGACTACATTCTCCCTGCTTCCCTTGCAGACATCAGAAAGTTCAACATATGTGAAACAGAAAGTCATTTAAGCAGTGTTAGTCTCAATATTCCAGAAATAATCCACATATCTCCCCAGAGGTGGATAACTATCACATTGGTGTGGCAGCTCCTGAGGTTGAATAAGAATACTCTGCTGTTGGGTAGACCAGAGTGATTGAAGCAATGCGTAGTGTTGGCCCTACTGCCCCAGCTGGTACACTTGAGGAATGCTTCCATTGACACAGGATGTCAAAACCAAACCACACAACCACCTGAAACCCCAGAGCCAACTGAAACACACTTCACAATCTACAAACCCACGACAACCCCTAGCTGACTGCAAACACTGGCAAACATAACCGGGAAATTGACTTGAGTAATGACACCACATATTTCAACTTCTACAGAAAGCAAGGAGAATGTAGTCATTTATCCCACAGTGAAAGATAAGGAATAACTCAAATTGTGACTGTCATCATCCAAGTCATACCATTGCCCACATAATGAATTTCCACCCTGAGATATCCATTCCTGGTGGTATCACTACATCAACTAAAACTGTTGAATGGATTGATCACCTCAACATCAACAACAGTTGCTTCCCCAACCATACAGATAAAAGCCTCAATTCACAAGCATGCTTTTGTGTAGAATCTCAATGAATGCCATTTAGAAATCTAACTATACTATAATTACTACTTCCCTTTATCTACCATGCTAATTACATTCTGAAAAATATTTGAAAAAACATGCTTGACTCTGTCCGATCGTACTATAATTTTCTAAGTGCATTCTAATATTTACTAGGAATAGATTCGAGCATCTTCCCAATGACTAATGTCAGGCTAACTAACCTGCAATTCCTGCATTTCTCTCCCAATCCCTTTTTGAATAAAGGTGTTACCTTTGGTAACCTCTAATCTATTGGGATCATTCTGGAATTTGGGGAATTTTGGAAAGTTGTAACCAATGATCCACTCTCTCTGCAGAGACCTCTTTTAGAATCCTGGGATATATGCCATCAGGACAGGGATGTGTAAAGATTTTAGCCATTTATGTTTCTCTAATGCTTTAAGTTGCTCCTTCCTATCAGCCCCTTGGCAAACCTCTTTCTACTATTTAATTTGTATCTTTTGCTGTGAAGACAATTTTAAAATATTTGTTTAATACCTGCCATTTCTTCATTCCCCATGATGATTTTTACTGTTCTTGCCTCTGAGTGGCCAACACTTACTTTAGCTACTCTCCTCCTTTCTATATATGTGGGAAAAAAAAACTTACAGTCTCTCTTTATGTTCCTGGCAAGCTTTACTGTCATATTCTACTTTTCTATTTTTTAAAATCACACTTTTGTCACTGTTTTCTGGTTTCTAAAGTTCTGCCAACTTTCAGACTTGTTACTATTCTTTGTAACATTATATGACTCTTTAATTCTGACTCTGAGGAAGCTGCAGATGGATCCTTGCTCAAGTTTTATTTTTTAATGCAAGTATTTTGGGAGAACATTTTTGATATATTTTTAAAAGTTTATTTACTACCTCTTCCTTTGGTCTATTTACCTAATCAACCTTCACCATCTCTCCCCTCATCCCTATGAACTTGGTTTTGTTTACATTTTGGAGAACCATGACCCGATCAAGTGCAATCAGGGATACTTTACAAATACTCACCAAACAAATGATCCCCACACTCTGTGGATGAATGAAAACAAACCAGATTTGGGGAGAAAAGTGGGAGTGCTAAGCACACTGCACTATATGAATCAAAATTGCAGAAACTCAGCACAGAGCTCACCCCTCCTGCCACCTCCCTCCGTACGCCCCATCCACGTCAACCCGATGCCTCTCCATCCCTCATACCCACCATGTCACCCCTGTCCTCCAATGATTCCCAAAATCCTTTACAGCTCCAGTGACAACAGTGCCAACTTTTGCCAACCCATTTCCTCCACTCACTGCACTTTGCTCTTATGTCCTCTATGCCAACTTATTCATTGGGGGATCTCAGCAGACATGCTCAAATGAAATAAAGTTCTAAATATCAATTGAAGACTTTTCTCTCAAACCCATCCAATACATTCAAACAACCCCTTCATGCTGAATCCCTTACAAAAACAAATATTTACATTGTAATGCCAAAATGATAGCCAGAACTTTAATAATGCCTTTGACTCCTGAACTAAACTGCGAATTAACGGCCTCCAACTACAATAACGATAGATCGTGGAAGCACTCAAACAGCAATAGTGTTATAATGATCACACTTTGAGTTATGTCAACAAACATCTATTGAAATGGTGAGCAAAGATGTTTTTCAATTTAAATGCAAGCAGATTGTTTATCCCCCAAAGTTTAAAGGACTGGGGAGTTAAATAACTTGATAATTCCAATTCCACTGAGCCTTATCTGCCCTTTACAAACATTTTCATCTGTTTGTGTAACTCACAGCATGTTCAAGTGGTAAAGATTAGGTTGCTCCTGTATTGAATCACATCCCACCATCTTTTCCCAATAGCATACAGAGAATCTATCAGAAATAGAGCCAAACATTTGGATCTGGGTCGTCAGCACCATCCTGGATAAGCTGTGGAGGCTCCACAATGTTGCAAAAATCTAGGCCACAATCCATTGAGGAGTTAACTCAGGGAACAGGAGCAGCACATCGTATTCCATAAATAATTCTGTACTAGTTAAGAATGTTGTAGAAAAAGATCTAGCTGCTCTCAAGTTTAATGTTCAAATGTCCAACTACTGCAGCAAAATAAATCTACATAATAAATAGCATGTTAATCAACATAGGCAAAAAGCATACACAGCAAAACTGTACAGCACAGCAAACTTCTAGTTGGCTGATTACACCACACTTCTAGTTCTAGCTGCTGAGACATGAGTGACATCAAATCCTTGGATAAATTGAGAAAGAGCCAGAAAATTCATCTGTATCACCACATTAGTGATATAATGAAAGGTGTGGGAATCCTGGGCTTTTTGGCATCAGAAGGAGGAATGTTAGAAAAACATACTGCTGTTAACAGTTTGGAAACAATCACAAAATCTATGTTTTAAGAATAAAACAAATTAACTGTAAACTTATGACTGATTTCAATGCTTTTTTCACAAAGCAAAATCATGGGATGAGCACTTAAGAGTAAACAAGGCAAAAAATCTCAGGAATAGCAGTGGCACAAAGATCATAAAACAAAGGAACAGAATTAGACCACTCGGCCCATCAAGTCTGTTCTGCCATTCAATCATGGCTGATTTTTTTCTCATCCCCATTCTCCTGCCTTTTTCCCATAACCCCTGATCCTCTTATTAATCAAGAACCTACCTATCTGTCTTAAACACATTCAATGATCTGGCCTCCACAGCCCTTGCGGCAAAAAATTTCACAGATTCACCACTCTTTGGCTGAACAAAATCCTTCCCATCTCTGTTCTAAAAAGATTGTCCCTTTAGCCGAAGGTTGTGCCCTCTGGTTCTGGTTTTTCCTACTAAAAGAAACATCCTCTCTCCATCCATTTTATGCAGACCAGGCAGTATTCTCTAAGTTTCTCTAAGTCTAAGTAAGATCCCTCCTCATCCTTCTAAATTCCAACCAGTACAGACCCAGAGTTCCTGGTTCCTAGAACCATTCCTCATACAACAAGCTCTTCATTCCGGGAATCATTCTTGTAAATCTCCCCTGGACCCTTTCCAAAATCAAGGCATCCTTCCTTAGATATGGGGTCCAAAACTGCTCAAAATACTCCAAATAAGGTCTGACCAGAGCCTTATACAGCCTCAGAAGTCCATCCCTGCTCTTGTATTCTAGCCCTCTCAACATGAATGCTAACACTGCATTTGCCTTCATAACTGCCTTTTGAACCTGCACTTTAACCTTAAGAGAATCTTGAGTGATAACTCCCAAGTCCCTTTGTGTTTCTGAATTTTTAAGTATTTTAAGCATAAAATAATCTATGCCTCCATTTCTCCTTTCAAAGTGCATAACCTCACACTTATCCATGTCGTATTCCATCTGCCACTTCTTTGCCTGCTCTCCTAACCTGTCCAAGTCTTTCTGCAGCCCCCACCCCCACCGATTCCTCAATACTACCTGTCCCTCTACATATCTTTGTATCAATGGCTACATTTCAACAGCTAACACTGCTACCTCACAGTGCCAGGGATCTTGGTTCAATTCCAGCCTTGGGTGACTGTCGTTTGTGGAGTTTGCATGCTCTCCACATGCCTGCGTGGGTTTCCTATGGGTGTTCCGGTTTCCTTCCACAGTCCAAAGATGTGCAGGTTAAGTGGACAGGCCACACTAAATTGTCCCAAGATGTGTAGGTTAGGGGGGAAATAGTGGAACAAATACATGGGACAACAAGGATAGGGCCTTGGTGGGACGCTGTGTCAAAAAAGATAGTGAAGATTTGATGGGACAAGTAGCCTCTTTCCACACTATCGGGATTCTATGAAAATAAAAACAAATTACTGTGGGAGCTGGAATCTGAAACAGAAACAGAAAATGCTGGAAAATCTCAGCAGGTCTGGCAGCATCTGTGGAGAGAGAATAGAGCCAATGTTTCAAGTCCGGATGACCCTTCGTCAAAATCAGGGAAATTTCTTCTCAGAACTTAAGGTGAGAGAAGATAAGATGAGCAGAAACTGTGCAATGAATGAACTGCATCTCTTCACCTCCCAAATTCTTCATGCAATCTTTTAAACAGACCATAAAATGACTTGTGCCACATCAATGCGAAATATATGGCTTATTTTAAGTTAAGGTAAAGTAATATAATGACCAAAGGAAATACCAGGAATTGACAGGATTGTTACATAATTGCACAACACAACTACAAAGTGCTTTGCAACAAAACACTCAAACAATTATTTCACGTTCCAAATAATAAGTCAACAGTTTGGTACAACAGTGAAGGCCACAATATAAATGCAAACTACACCGCTTCAGATCACTGAAAATCACCAGAGTAAAATGTGCTTTCAAGCCACAGGTTTTTACAAATTTTTGTAAATTTAAATTTGTGTGAGAGAATACATAGTGAACAATCCAACCAATTAAAAATCTACAAGAAAATCAGAAAATGTTGCAAATACTCAGCAGATCTGGCAGCATTTGTGAAGAAAAAAAGAGAGAATTAATATTTTAGATCTGCAACCTTTCATCAAATACTGCTAAGCCAATTGCATTATTGCTTATATTTTCTGTCTTTAGTTCACATTTCCAGCATCTGCAGTAATTTGCTTTTACTTGTTAGAAAATCTGCTTGAATCAAATTTCATTTTTAGTAGACCAACTTGATGTTTAGGCCAGAATAATAATCTTCACATGTGCCCTAATGTTGAAAGATGGCTTGAATGGATGTCTATTTTGATTTGTTTGTTAGATTTTTAGAGTTTTTTTTTCAAGAAAGGACCACTGGTTTCTATAACAATTCATATTAAGCAGGTACATTCATTAAATGTTTTAGTTAGTTATTTGATTGCCTAAGTAACAGACACACACAACATGTTGTTCTGGCTGCCCTTATTATTTAAGTTAATGACATCATTATGAATATAGTTATGATCATATTTTGATGGCTACAGCTAACCTTCAATGTTTGCCCTGTGGGAACCAACAGAACATTGTTTGTTGACGCACGTTCCACTGGGGGGAATAGTGAATATTTCTCCTCTATCGCAAGACAATTTTTCATATGCAACTATTCCTTTTCCAAAACTGTAATACACAAGAATTGCCGCAAGATTGTTAACATTAAACACACAGGATCAAAGAGTAAAATACCTCGAGCAATACATTAAAGTTAAAGCTGCATTTGATATTGGCTAATGTTCTCTTTACTTTTAGATGTCTTGTTTAAGCATGCACATTTAACTGATGCCACATGCTTTTTGACTTTTCATTGAACTCCTCACAATGTGATGAATGCACCCAAAGTTATGGCAGATAAGGAATAGGGGACCTGTCAACAGATCTCCACATTAAATTCATCAGAGAAAGTTGGAAAACAGTTTACTTTTCATCTGGAAGCTTCTTCTTTTCCTTTAGGGAGAAATTACTTCCTTCTCACATGTGAGTAACTTCAATGATTGGAATGTTGCTAACTATGTTGACACGAAGTTTTCCCATTTGCCACAAGCTAAACTTATGTTTAGTTTTTATTGTAAGAAGTCTGACAACGCCAGAATAAAGTCCAAAAGGTTTGTTTATAGCAAAAACGCCACGAGCTTTCAGAACTGACTGTTCCTTCATCAGGTGGGTGGGAACTTTTATTCCCACCCACTTTTATTTTCTCATGGAATGATATAAAATCAAACATTAGTGCAGAAAACATATACTGGATACCAAGTAAGTAGCTCCTTATGTCTATTTCCCTGATCTTCAGGATGGACAAAGTGCAGGTCACAGGAGAAATGATGCAGCTATTTGAATTTGTGGCTGCAAAATCGGCATGTATTTTAAGGACTCCAATTCCACTTCTTGCTCCAAAATGGCACCGCTCTATGTTTATACAGTACCATTGTCAGCTTTAGTGGATGCCGTTTTGGGCAGATGGGTAACGTAAGCATTAGGATCAAGCACCAAAAGTATGCAAAGTAGGCATTTCCTGACATTAGTGTGTAATATTGATTTGACTCCAAATGTGCCACTTCCCACTGTTGTAAAGGTTGTTTAGTGTTTCACATGGAAATCTGGAGGCTTGCATGGTTGAACATAAAACATTTGCTGGTAATCCATAGCTAAATACAGATCCAAGGCATGGGTGCTGTATCCATGTTGGCTCCTTCCAGATTCCACTCTACACAGTTTAGCTTCATGTAACTCCCACAGTGATTGTCCCAATACTATTTTACTGAAGTATTGATTCTTAAAAGAGTCTGTCAGGGCAGCAACTTCTCACAGTACATTTTCTACCTGCTGTTCTGCTTGACTCTACTTCTGGTGGGGTTCCTTCAACTCAGCTTTGATACAAACATTCTCCTGTGTAATAGCTTTGTTTTCTTTCCGCAGGGGCTTTTTTGGGGGTTAAGATAATTTTCCTTCATTCACAACCAGCTGTTTGCTCTGCCCTGCCAAGTGCTGCTGCAGTTTGGATAATGCCTCGTCATTTCCATGAAAGAATATATTTAAGCCCTTCAGCTACTTCTCCGTTTTCTTCTGTGATAAACCCTTCAGATTATGCACAGTATTGCACTGACATGGTCTGTTTCGCCTGTCACCCTCGGCCTTGGGTCTGTTCATTCCAATAGCTGTATGTTGAGGAAAAATGAATATGAAGCTAGCCTCCATCAGTAAAAACTAGGAGCAGCAGTGGGCCTCTGCTCCCTCGAACCTGCCCCACCATTCAAGCGTGAGCAACAATAAACATTAAAAAAACCAGATGAGTATGTGGCTGGAGAAATAATGTAGGAAGAAGGGATTCAGATTCTTGGGGCATTAGATTTGGTTCTGGAGAAGATGGAATCTGAACAAGCAGGATGAGTTTCATCGGGGTGGGGGGGAGAGGGAGGGCACTTTGCGAATGCTATGGAGGAGGGTTCAAATTAGGATGACAGGGAGGTGAGAACCTGAACAAGGAGACAAGAGGAGGGTAAAACAAGGATAGAAACAAAAGACACAAATGTAAGAAGCAAATGTGGATGGCATAAAAAAAAAGGGCAAAATGCAAAGGGACCAAAATGTAAAATAAAGCTAAGCTGACTAACAAGGTTAAAAAGTCAAGTTTAAAGGCTTTGTGTCTTAATGTGTGGAGCATTCACAATAAGGTAGATGTGTTCACAGGACAAATAGATATAAACTACATAGATATAGTTGCAATTACAAAAACATGGGTGCAAGGCTAACAAGGATCGGAACTTAACATCCAGAGATATTCATTATTTGGGAAGGACAGGTAGTGGGGTAGTACAGTTAGTAAAAGAGGTAATAAATATGATAGGGAGGAAGGATATTTGCTCAGAAAATTGTGAAATCTGTATAGATGGAGATAATAAACACTAAGTAGCAGTTGGGATTGTCTATTGACACCCAAACCGTAGTGGAGATGTAAAGCAGGTATTAAACAAGATATCATATGCATGCAATTAGCAAAAAGCTGTAATCATGGGTAATTTACATATAAATTGAACAAATCAAACAAATAATGGTACAGTGCCAGATGAGTTCCAGGGTTTTTAGACCAATTCTCTGAAACCAACCAGAGAACAGGCTACTCTAGACTTGGTGCTGTGCAATTAACAATCTCAGGGAAGAGTACCATAATATTATAGAATTTATTAAGTATCCAAAACCAGGGTTTGGAATCTAAATAAAAATGAACAAGGTATAAATTGAGAAGGATAAATTGGGGAACCTTATTAAAGGGGTTGACATTGGATAGGAAATGATTCATTTTAAAGGACACATGCATTAATTACAACAATTATTCCTGGCACAAAAAAGAGAAAAAGTGACTCAACCACAGCCTTCAAAGGAATCAGGGATAATATGAAATCCAAAGAGTAGACATTTAAATTTTCTGGAAAGAGCAATAGGCCTAAGGATTGGGAACAATTTAGAGTTTAGCAAAACAAGACAAAAAATTGATCAAGAAGGAAAAAATAGAGTACAAGATTAAGATGGCAGGGAACATAGACAGTGACTGCGAAAGCTCCTATAAAAATCTGAAGAGAAAAAGACTGGCAAGGACAAATGCTATAATTAGAAGCCAAGCAAATTATAATGGGGAACAAAGAAATTGAACACCTGATTTGTTTGAGTTCACAAAAGAGAGCACAATTAACTTCTCAGAAATATTAGGGAGAAGGTGGAATCGAAGGAATGTAAGAAAACAGTGCTGGTGAAAATGGAAATGAAGAGGGTTAAAGGTGAATGGCAACAAGTGTTTATTCAATTGTTTTTTTCCCCGTCTGGCACCAAAGTTAAACAAGTGGCCAAACCATGATTTACAAGGGAAAGTAGAGACAGTACTAGAACCAAGAAAGAGGCATACAAATTGACCAGAAAAAACAGCAAACCTGAACATTGGGAGCAGTTTAAAATTCAGCAAAGGAGGACCAAGGAGTCAAAGAAGGGGAAAACAAAGAACAAGAGTAAGCTTGTGGGAAACAATAAGAGCCTACTGTAAAAGTTATTATTGGTGCATGAAGAGAAAAAGATTGAAGATGACAAATGCAAGTCCCCTTACAGTCAAAAACAGAGGAATTTATAATGGGGATAAAAAATGGTCGACCAATTAAATACAAACCTTATCTTCCCAATAGAGGACACAAATAACATACCAAAATTTTTGGGAAACATAAGATTTAGTGAGAGGGAAGAACTAAAGGAAACCAATATTAGTACAGAAATGGTATTGGGGATATTGATGGAACCAAAGGCCAATAAATTCCCACAGCCTGATAATCTATACTCCAGAGTGTGTAAGAAAATAGCCCTAGAAATAGTGGATTCATAGATGGTCACTTTCCAGGGCTCTATAGACTTTGGAACTGTTCCTACAAATAGGAGAGTAGCTAATGTAATCCTACTATAGAGTGAAAACAGGAAATTGTAGACCAGTCAGACTGACGTCAGTAGCGGAAAAAAATGCTAGAACCCATTATCAAGGATCTAATACCAGAACACTTGGAAAACCGTGGCAGGATCAGATAGAGTTAGTGTGGATTGACAAAAGGGAAATTCATGCTTGGCAAAGCTACTGGAATTCTTCAAGGATGTAACTAGTAGAATCAATGTTGGAGGAATAACTTGCTGCAGGCCTTGTTAGCGGCACGATGGCATAGTGGTTAGCACTGCTGCCTCACAGTGCCAGGAATGCGGGTTTGATTCCCAGCTTGGGTCACTGTCTGTGTGGAGACTGCACATTCTCCTCATTTCTGTGTGGGTTTCCTCTGGGTGTTCAGTCCAAAAGATACATGGTTAGGTGGCTATGCTAAATTCTCCCTCAGTGTACCCAAACAGGCGCTGAGCGTGATGACTAGGGGATTTTCACAGTAACTTCATTGCAGTGTTAATGTAAGCCAACTTGTGACACCAATAAAAAAAAACGATCTTGGTGAGACCACACCTGGAATATTGTTTTGGTTTCCTTCTCTGAGGAAAGATGTTTTTGCTATAGAGGGAGCGCAGTGAAGGTTTACCAGCCTGTGATGGTGGGACTAATGTATGAGGAGAGTCTAAGGTAGGATTATGCTCGTTCTGGTTCAAAGAAATGAGGGAGAATCGCATAGAACCCATAAAATTCTAACAAGACTGGACAGAGCAGATTTAGGAAGAATGTCCCCAGTGGTGGGGGTGTCCAGAACCAGGAGTCATAGAAATGCGGTCAAAGTTTTGGGGCTGAGATGAAGAGAAATTTCTTCACCCACGGAGTGGTGAGCTTGTGGAATTCACTACCCCAGAAAGCAACTGAAATCAAAACATTGCTTGTTGGTTATGGTGGCATTCAATGCAAGAAGATTTCCAAAGTAGAGATGCTCTACTGCAGTATACATGGCTTTGGTGAGACCACAGCTGGAGTACTGCATGGAGTTTTGGTCTCCCTTACCAGAAAAGGGGTGGAGTTGAGATTCACTGGGCTGATACTGGGGTTGTAAGGAGAGACTGATTTAACTGGGCTTGTGTTCACTCGAGTTCAGAAGGATGAGAGGAGATCTGAATGAAATGTATAAAATTTTAAACAGGGCTAGGCAAAATAATTGCAGGGAGGATGTGTTCTCTATCTGGAAAATCTAGAACCAATGGACATTGGATTCAGGATACAGGGAAGACCATTTAGGACTGAAATGAAGAGATATTTCTTCACTCAATAGAATATTGAACCTGTGGAATTCTTTATTACAGAAGGCTGTGGAAACCAAGACACAGAATGTATTCAAAAAAGATAATTCTTTAGATTTTAATGGTATCAAGGAGTATGGGGAGAATGTGAGCATGTGGAATTGTGACCAAGAATCAGCCATGATCACACTGAATGGCAGAGCAGATTCAAAGAGCCAAAGGGCCAAATCCTGCTCTGAGTTTCTGAATGGTGGAGCAAACTCATTGGGCCAAATGGCCTACTTCTGCTCCTATGTCAAACAGCATCGTAAATATAAAGAATGTTTTAGGCAATTCTGAATGCTTCATTTTAAAGCTATTCATTGAGATGCATTCAACAGAATCTTCATTTCCTCCTATCAAAAGTAGATGCTGGGCTTAACTACAAAAAAACTCAAAGCTCATTGTTTGAAGACACCCAATATTGGCTTTTTACACAATATCTTCAGAAAAAGTAGAATTTCGATGGATTCAAATTTTAAATTAATTACTCTAGTCTTGGCTAGGTATGTGCCTTTCCCTACAGTGCAGAAGGAGGCCATTCGGCCCATCAAGACAGCTCCACCATTCAATACAATTAGATCATTGCTAAATTTTTTCATAGAATCTTAGAAGGTTTACAGCACAGAAGGAAACCAATTGTCTCACTGTGTCTGCACCAGCTGAAAAACAAACCACCCTTCTTAATCCCAGTCTCCAGCATTTAATCCATAGCCCTGCAAGATTCAGGTGAACATCCAGACACCCTTCTGTCTCTACTACCCTTTCAAGCAGTGAGTGCCAGACTCCCACATAGTTGAGATGAAAAGATTTTTCTCATCTTCCTTCTAATCTTTCTATCAATCAGTTTCAATTTATGCTCCCTACTCACTGACCTCTCTGCTAAAGTAAACAGGCCTTTCCTATCCAATTTAGCCAGGCTCCAAACAATTCTGTACATCTCAATCAAATCTGCCCTCAGCCTCCTCAGTTCCAACTAGGATAATCCCAGCCTATCCAATCTTTCCCCATAGCTGCAATTTTCCAGTCCTGACAACATCTTTGTCTATCTCCTCTGAACCCTCTCTAATGCAATTCCATCCTTTCTGCAATGAGGTGACCAGAATTGCACATAGTACTGACACTGAAGCCTCACTAATATAATTTTATACAGTTCCAGTATAACCTTCCTGCTCTTATAATCTGAGCCTAGCCACTAAATAAAAGGATTCCATATGCTATTTTATCAACCTGTCCAGATACCCTTAGGGATCTGTGGATATTTATTCACTCCCAAGGTCCCACACTTTTTCTGCACCTCTGTGTCCTATCATTTATATTATAAACTTGTTACTTACTAGATTGAAAGTGAATATATTTCCTTAAAATTATTTAAGTGCAATTTTATAATTTTACTCGCCCATGCTAATGATGTCAAATGTTGTGAAATAAGCAAAGCATGATTTTGAAGGGCTTTTTTTTAAAATGGGTGTGAATGGAAGAAAATGTAAAACGTGCTTATTAGTTCTTACATTAACCCATTGGAGAGTATACTGGTCTCAGTACAAACTCTTAACAGCAAAACCATTAATTGCCAGCTCAACTAAAGAAAAAAAAACACCATGTATTTATTTTCTTCCTAACTGCCAAACAACAAGTGGCTAAAGTTGGCTCAATTTAACTTGCTTTTCAATAACAGCTGAAACTTTGTTTTTCTAAATATACGCTTGGCTCCTAAAATGCTTCTGGGAAAAATCAGAAGACTTGGTGACCTAAACTTAACTAAAAATATTACTTTTCCTTCAGTACAATTTCTGATTCGGAAACTTACCAAACGCACTGGTATCACTGATTAGTAGGTGTTCAGAATGTCCAATAGTCAAAATATATTGCTGCAATAAATGAAACCTCCACAGTATCCTTGCCAGACTACAGCTACTTGGAAGTGCTAAGTGCTGAACAAAAATATCCATCCATCTGCCAACAGTAAAAGTATTTTTTTTATATTTTGACACAAATAATTATAGCTTTATGTTCACAAACAGTCAGTTTTCAGAATAACAAAGTGCAATCAAATTTGCTGCATGTATTGACAACTCCACTTTGTACCAATAATATGTCACTCCTGATTTTGTAACAAAAGCCACACGTTTCTATTGAAGAAGTTAGATGATGGACGCACTGGTGGCATCACATGATGTTGCTTTCACTCGGTTCCAAATGGTACATGCCAGGAGAGGAATTCACATTTTTCCATATGGGTGAAAACAAAACTCTACGCTTTTTTCACCCTGGGTTGCTCCAATGCACCGCCAAGTGGCCAAAGAGAAACACTGGGAGTTACTTAAACCTGCCTGCTTTATTTTGAGATGTTTTCACCATTGATCATCTTTTTCCTTTGTATATGTATGCAAGCCAGAACACTTTGGGTACAGGAACACAAATGCATTGCTAAACAGTGATATTTAACTGTATTAGAATATAAACAGGAAAAGAAAATGTTTGACTTTAATGACTTTGCTGTGCAAATATTATTAATAACTGTAGCAAGAACTTGTATTATGCAATACAACAATAAACATACATTCCATGTTTATTTTTGCCATCAGTATTCACTATTTAAACATCAAAAGTCACAGATCAGTGTTTATATTCAACATCACACTGATTTCCAATCATTAACCTACTGGCTTCAAAAAATTAAATCAATTAACACTGATCAATTCATTGCCCTCGTGCTGGATTTCATTACCTCTCCTACCTTCTTGTTTGGCAATGTCATCAGCAGGTTCACTGGCTTTAAAATAAAAATGATGTGGAGATGCCAGTGTTGGATTGGGGTAAAAACTGTAAGAAGCCTCACAAGACCAGGTTGGTAGCAAAAACCACTAGCTTTCGGAGCACTGCTCCTTCATCGGGTAAGTGGGAGTTCTGGTCACAAACAGGACATATAAAGATACAAATTCAATTTACAAAATAATGGTTGGAAAGCAAGCCTTTACAAGCAATCAAGTTTTAAAGGTACAGACAATGTGAGGGGAGAGAGGGTTAAACACAGGTTAAAGCGATGTGTATTGTCTCCAGCTGGAATAGTTAATGAGATTTTGCAAGTCCAGGCAAGTCACGAGCATCGTGGGAGTTACAGATAGTGTGACATGAACCCAAGATCCTGGTTGAGGCCGTCCTCACGTGTATGGAACTTGGTTATCAGTCTCCGCTCAGCGGCTCTGTGTTGTCATGTGTCATGAAGCCTGCCTTGGAGAACGCTTCCTTGAAGATCAGAGACCAAATGTCTGTGACCGCTGAAGTGTCCCAAAGCAGGAAGAGAATGCTATTGCCTGGTGATTGTCGAGCAGTGTTCAGTCATCCGTTGTCACAGCATCTGCATGGTCTCCCCAGTGTATCAGGCCTTGGGACATCCTTTCCTGCAGCGTATCAGGTAGATAATGTTGGCAGAGTCACAAGAGTATGTACCATGTACCCGTTGGATGGTGTTCTCCCGTGAGGTGATAGCGTCCATGGCGACGATCCAGCATGTTTGGCAGGGTCGTGTGGTGTCGTGGTAATTGTTCTCCCGAAGGCTGGTAGATTGCTGCGGACAACGGTCTGTTTAAGGCGAAGCAGAGACTGATAGCCAAGTTCCACACATGAGGATGGCCTCAACCAGTATCTTGGGTTCATGTCACACTATTTCAACCCCCACATCTTGCCTGGGTTTGCAAAATCTCACTAAATGTCCTGGCTGGAGACTATACACATCTCTTTAATCTGTGTTTAACCCTCTCTTCACTCACATTGTCTGTACCTTTAAGACTTCATTACCTGTAAAGGCTCACTTTCCAACCATTATTTTGTAAATTGAGTTTGTGTCTTTTATACCCTGTTTGTGAACTGGAATCCCATCATCTGATGAAGGGGCAGTGCTCTGAAAGCTAGTGCTACTAAATAAACCTGTTGCACTTTAACCTGGTGTTGAGAGATTTCTTACTTTAAAAAAATGAATAGAACTGTAGAAAATAAACGTAAACAAAAGGGCTTGTACCACAGTTAATCATAATTTGGGAAGCTGCACAGCATGTACAGTACCACAAATACCAGAAAAACCCCATGGTTTTAGTTAGAACCATAAGAAAGGACATTACAATTGGCCTCAGACTAACCAGATTGGAGAAGATAAAAACTTCATATTCCTGGTAGCCATCCATTGATTTCCAAAAATGAATTCATGTGGGTGATAAATGACAACACATAAGGCAACGTCCGATCCCCCAATCAGCAAGCATACAACTGATTACTGTCTAGACATATCAAAACACTTCGGTGAGGTATCAGAGGGCTGCTGATATTTGTGAAGGAATACCACAGAATGAACTACCATCTTACACACAGGGAGGGAAAATATATATTGCGGTGTGTGTGTGTGTGTGTGTGTGTGTGTGTGTGTGTGTGTGTGTGTGTGTGTGTATTTGTAAAATAGGTTTAGTGATGAACTGATATGAATTCACCTTGTACTGATATACGCCCAATAGATGCTAAAGCAATGAGATAGGGTCTACAAAAAAGATCACCTGGAATATAGAACCCCTTCAGTGCAGAAAGGAGTCATTCAGCCCATCAAGCTGCGTCAACAACAATCCCAATCCTATTCCCATAATCTCACATATTTACCCTGCTAATCTCCCTGATACTAGGGGGCAATTGAGCATGGCCAACCAATCTAATCAGGACAGCTTTAGACTGTGGGAAGAAACCAGAGCACCTGAAGAAAATCCACACAGACATGGGGAAGAATATATAAACTTCACACAGACAGTTATTCAAGACCGTAACTGAATCTAAATCCCTGGTGCTATGAGGCAGTAGTGCCAACCACTATGCCACCCTAACTCTATCAGACTTTTTTCTTGCTCCTGCCATGCATCAATCTGCCAACATGGGAAATGTCCACAAATGGTCAGGGAAAAATAGAACAAAAAGGCCACTATTATGTAAACTCCAGAAGACCTAAAATTATGCTACAGGCTGAAACCCAAGATGGCATTCACAAACCATTCAGCTGGATTCCTGTGATTTATGGCTTCACTGGAACATTTCCAGTTGATCATTCCCAAGGGCCTTAATTCTACATACACAGAGCAATAATCTCTTGCACATTTACCTTTTAAATAGATATGAAGAAAATGAAGAACAATTGGCCCAAATTTTCCTTCAGTATCTTTAATAGTTGGGAGCGCCACCAATAACCCAGTGCCAAACTGTTGCCCAGCCCCCCCGCAAGTCCAGCCATTCATAAACTCAGAACAAAAACCCTTTTTTTATCTCTCAATCATTCCCCCATGTTTTGAACCTTAATCATTTTACAAATTGTATCGAGCGGTTCCCTACAATCTTGCTGTCATACTTCCAAGTACACACAAAAGAGTTCATTAATGATTGAATCCTGGATCAAATTTTCCAAAACTGTTTCAAATTGCCTTTTTTTTTTAAAAAAGACAAAAAAACTGAAATTGCTTTGTATACAAGTCACAGAGTCTTACAGTGCAGAAGGAGGCCATATCGTCCACTGAAGCTGCATTGACAACAATCCTACCAGGCCAAACCCCTGTAACCTCACATATTTACCTTGCTAACCTGCTTGATACTAAGGGGCAATTAAGCACAGCCAATCAATCTGACCCTACACATCTTTATGATTGTGGGAAGAAACTCACGCTGACTCAGGAAGAACATGCAAACCCCAG
This sequence comes from Sphyrna mokarran, assembly GCA_024679065.1. Classification (NCBI taxonomy): domain Eukaryota; kingdom Metazoa; phylum Chordata; class Chondrichthyes; order Carcharhiniformes; family Carcharhinidae; genus Sphyrna; species Sphyrna mokarran. The sequence goes on from JAGIQG010000011.1 coordinate 2,088,033, forward strand.
ACATTCAGTCACCCAAGGCCAGAATTGAACTGGATCCCAAGTGCTGTGAGGCAGCAGTGCTAAACACTGTGCCACCAACAGTATCTACTGTTAAGGGTGCGCTAATCCCATTTTCCTGTACTTGTACCATATCCTTGAATATGATATATTTCATGTGCTCATCCAAATATTTTTTAAAAGCACTGGGCACTGAAAGGGCCAGTGAAATTTAAAATACAAACTTCAAAACAAATTTAAGGTTCATTTATCTGTCACATGTAGGCTTACATTAACACTGCAATGAAGTTACTGTGAAAATCCCCTGGTTGCCACACTCTGGCACCTGTTCGGGTACACCGAGGGAGAACTTAGCATGGCCAATGCCTCTAGTCAGCACATCTTCCAGATTGTGGGAGGGAACTGAAGGAAATCCACGCAGAAACAGGGAGAACGTGCAAACTCCGCACAGTGACCCGAGCCGGGGATCGAACCCTGGTCCCTGGCGGTGAGGCAGCAGCGCTAAGTACTGCGCTACCCCCTGTGGGGACTTGTATGGCTAAAACAAAGGAACGAAATCAGTCATTCACGCACCGGCTTTTGAGTAAATTGGTCACCGTGTAGAAATAAATGTCACTTGAAGTGTTAAGCGCGGAGTTGGGTAACTTGGCTCCCAACACCATCTGGCAGGCAGGTGGCTTTCTCGCTGCAGCTCTTCCCTTTGTGACTGTGAGTGTTTTGTCAGGGAGCTGAGCTGAGGCGCAAGCGCACTCCTGGAGCCGGGAACATCCCCCTTCCCCGACCCTCCCCTCCCTCTTAATCTTCTTTAACACAGAGAGCTGAAAGCCACTGCAGCACACACACCAATCCCTTCCGCTGTGCTGCTGGGGGGTGGAGGCAGCACACACACACTGCAATGTGTGAGCTCTGGAACATTCAGTCAGGAGGTAAATCTTCAGCAATTCGCCATCCAGTACCTGGCACTGTCAACAGCTCACTACAATAGGAGGGGTTGGGGGAGAGGAGGAGGGGGGGGTGAAAGCAAATGCCACATAAAAATACACTTCAACCAGGGCAGAAAACGAACACACCTTCCCCAAAGAGACAGCAACAATTCCCCCCCTCCCCTCCCCTCATGTATTTCTTGTTTCAAGAAAAAGATGTTATTTGTCGATGTTATTAAACGACAAAGATGGCAATTTAAATTCCCCTTTGTGCCTATTCTGATCTACAAATATGAATGGGAATGGCAGCTTAATTCACAAATCAATCGCTAAATGCTGGAAAAGAGAACAAAAGAGACTGTTGAGTCAGTCGGTCACTACCCCCCCCACCCCCACCCCCACCCCCCTCACCTCACTAATCAGCTGCAGACAACCGGCAGCTCAGAATGAGGGAGACACCAATCCCCACATTTCCATGCAGACAAAGAAAGACATGTCAGCAATTATTTTAACCCCATTCAAACGCTGCAAAAAAAAAAACACCACTAGCCCCGCCATCATAAATATACTGTGTGGGAGGTGAAGGTGAAGGGGGGGGGGGCGATGAGAGATTTTCTGTTGTTTGCAGACAGACAGCCCCATCGGATGACAGTGCTGAAAAGGACAGAGATCCCCCCACCCACAATAAAATTGGAACATTTTGTGGGGATTTTAAAACCAAAGGCGGTGCATCAAGTTGCAGCAGGGAGAGGGAAAACAAGGAGAGAGCTCCCCAGCTGCAGCAATTGTGTGGAGGCGGCTGTCAATATTGTCCATCCCATCGTGGACCACAGAAAGGGGAATCTTTACCCAGGGTTTACAGGCAGCACAGACCTGACCTCACCCCACCCCACCTCACCTCACCTGTTATTGTGAGGGTGTGTGTGAGGGTGCCCACTCCATAGCTGCGCCAGCCTTTGTGTGTGTGATGTGTGTGATGTGCCTGAACTCACCCCTACCTGAGCTGCTGCTGCTGCTGTTCTCTCCGGCTCAGCACTGACGGACTGAGAGTCACACACAGGCAAGAGGGAGGGGCCACGCTCGGGGGCGCGGACTGAGGAGAAGGCCGGGGGGAGGGGGGGGGACGCGCGTTCCCGCCCTCCAGAGCGCGCAGAGGGACGCGCCCCTTCACTTCCCCCCCCCCCCCCCCTCCACAAAGCCTGCAGGCACTCAGCCAATATCTTCAGCCAGAGGATCTTCTTCAGTGTAACTTTCCCCAGTCACTTGTTAACACTGTCCAGCGAGTGAACAATGCAGCCAGCCTCCGTTCCACAAACCCCCAAGCCTCCTTTCCACACATCCTCCCAAGTCCCTTCGTTTCTTTCTGATTTTCCAAGCATTTCCCCCACAACATTTTTGTTTCAAAAAAGGGGGTCACTTTACAGGGGTGGCACAGTGGTTAGCACCGCTGCCTCACGACACCAGGGACCCGGCTTCAATCCCACCCTCAGGTGACTTCTCTACAAGAGTTAGAACATAGAACAGAGAACACTACAGCGCAGAACAGGCCCTTCGGCCTTCGATGTTGCGCCAACCAATTATGAAAAAAGCAATGACCCTCCAAACTAAACCATTCCCTTCTCTTCCGTAAACTTATCAACTAACCTCTTAAATGCCACCAAACTTGGCGCATCTACAACTGCTGCAGGCAGGGCATTCCACTCCCTAACCCCCCTCTGGGTAAAGAACCTACCTCTGATATCCGTCCTATAACTATCACCCCTTAATTTAAAGCTGTGTCCCCTCGTGCTAGCTTTCTCCATCCTAGGAAAAAGGCTATCACTGTCCACCCTATCTAAACCTCTAATCATCTTATATGTTTCGATTAGGTCCCCTCTTAGCCGCCTCCTTTCTAACGAAAACAACCTCAAATCCCTCAGCCTCTCTTCATAAGACCTGCCCTCCATACCAGGCAACATCCTGGTAAACCTCCTCTGTACCCTCTCCAATGCCTCCACATCTTTCTTATAATGTGGGGACCAGAACTGCACACAATACTCCAAGTGCGGCCGCACTAGAGTTTTGTACAGTTGCAACATGACGTTGCGGCTCCGAAATTCAATCCCCCTACCAATAAAAGCTAAAACTCCGTATGCCTTCTTAACAACCTTATCGACTTGACTGCCTACTTTCAGGGATCTATGCACATATACACAAGATCCCTCTGTTCATCAACACTATTAAGAATCCTACCATTAGCCCTATACTCTACACATTTATTATTCCTGCCAAAGTGAATTATCTCACACTTTTCCACATTAAACTCCATTTGCCACCTCTCGGCCCAGCTCTGCAACTTGTCCAAGTCTCTCTGCAAACTATAACACCCCTCTTCACTATCTACCACTCCACCGACTTTAGTGTCATCCGCAAATTTACTAATCCATCCTTCAATACCCTCATCCAGATCATTTATAAAAATTACAAACAGCAGGGGCCCCAAAACAGACCCCTGAGGTACACCACTTGTAACCAAACTCCACGATGAATATCTCCCACATTTCCCTGGTCGGGGAAGATTTGGCACATTTCCCTGTGTCGGGGTAAGATTTCCTCCTTCGGATTTCCTCCCACAGTCCAAAAGATGTGCGGGTTAGCTGGGTTGGCCAGGTTAAAGTTGCCCCTTGGCATCGGGGGGAGTTTAACAGGGCAATTACGTGGGGATAGGCTGTTGTTGGTACAGACTCAATAGGCCGGATGGTCTCCTTGTGCACTGTCAAGATTTGTGAAACTATACACTGCCTTATTTCTAATACACTGTTGCCTCACACTGCCAGAGAGACCTGTTTTCGATAACAGGCTTGGGTCACTGTGTGGAGTCTGCACATTCTCCCAGTATCTGTGTGGGTCCTCCAGTTTCCCCCCACAGTCCGAAAAACGTGTTGGTTCGGTGCATTAGCCATGCTGAATTCTCCTTCAGTGAACCTGAACAGGTGTCGGAGTATAGCAACTGGGGGATTTTCAATATATCTTCATTGCAGTGTTAATGTACTTGTGAATAAATTTTTACTCTGATGTTTTGGAATTTGGAAGGGTTTAAAATGGGTTTTTTTGTGTTTTTTTTAAACAAATCAAACAGCAGTGGCACCTTGTGATTCTGCCCGCTTAAGGTGAAATATTTATCTAGTTCCAGTCACTGGACTGTGAATAGTTTGTCATGTTATAAAGGTTAGCTTCAGCCAGAAGTTAAATAGTGCTGAAGTAAATTTTTCATTTTTTATTAAGATGGAAGGGTGGAACCATACGAGATAGGTAGCATTGGAGGAGTGTCCACCCTTGCATTTGTCACACTGATCACTGCAGGCTATGTGAGTGAGAACAAGGATTGCAGGGAGGATAAGCAAACTAACCACAGCACTGTGGGAACATTCACATTGGAGGAGGTAAATGAATGAATAGGGACATCCATAACTCCATAAGACATTGGACAGAATTAGGCCACTCAACCCATCGAGTCTACTCTGCCATTCAATCATGGCTAATATTTTTTCTCATCCCCATTGTCCTGTCTTCCCCAAAACCCCTGGTCCCCTTATTAATCAAGAACCTATCTAACCCTGTCTTAAAGACACTCCATGATCTGGCCTCCACAGCCTTCTGCGGAAGAGTTCCATAGATTCACCATTTACTGGCTAAAGAAATTCCTCCTCATCTCTGTTTTAAAGGACCATCCCTTTAGCCTGAGGTTGTGACCTCTGGTTCTAGTTTTTCCTACTAGTGGAAACATTCTCTCCACTTCCACTCTATCCAGGCCTCACTATATCCTGTAAGTTTCAATAAGATCCCCCCTCATCCTTCTAATCTGCAATGAGTCCAGATCCAGAATCCTCAACAAACTGTTCATTCCAGGGATCATTCTTATGCATTTCTTCTGGGCCCTTTCCAAGGCCAGCATATCATTCCTTAGATATGGGGTCCAAAACTGCTCACAATACTCCAAAATGAGGTCTGACCAGAGTCTGTACATCCCTGCTCTTGTATTCTAGCCCTTGAATGCTAACATTAAATTTGCCTTCCTAACTGTTGACTGAACATGCATGTTAACTTTGAGAATCTTGAACAAGTACTCCCAAGTTCCTTTGTTTTTCTGATTTTCTAAGCATTTCCCTATTTAGAAAATAGTCTATGATTCCATTCCTCCTTCCAAAGAGCATAACCTCACACTTTTCCACATTATATTCCATCTGCTACTTCTTTGTCCATTCTCTTAGTCTATCCAAGTGCTTCTGCAGCCCTCCTGCTTCCTCAATACTACCCCATTTACATATTTTATTATCATCTGCAAACTTAGCAACAGTGCCTTCAGTTCCTTTTTCCAAATCATCAATGCATATTGTGAAAAGTTGTGGTCCCAGCACTAAACATTGAGGCACACCACTAGTCACCGGTTACCATCCTGAAAAAGACCCCTTTATCCCCACTCTCTGCCTTCTGCCAGTCAGCTAATCCTCTATCCATGCCACGATCTTACCCTTAACACCATGGGCACAACTTATCTAACAGTCTTCTATGCAGCACCTTGTCAAAGGTCTTCTGAAAATCTAAATAAATCACGTGTGGTGTCATGGTCACTGTTCTCCTGAAGGCTAGATAGCTTGCTGCGAACAATGTCTGTTTGATGGTGTGCAGTTTTTTGAAGACAAAAAATAAGGGTGTGGGGATAGCCTTGGCAAGATATTTATCTTCATCAATGACATGATGAAGGCTTCAGAGAAGATGTTGTAGCTTCTCTGCTCCAAGGAAGTACTGGATGATGAAGGGTATTCTGTCCACCGTGTCCCATGTTTGTCCTGTGAGGAAGTCAGCACAGTCCATTTCTCCAGCTTCTATCCTAAACATGTAAAAGAAGCCATCTCCTACAGACACACAGGGTTTGCTCAGACGAGGAGGATCACAACAGATATCTTCAGACACTAAAAGATACCTTCATAAGAACAGGATATGGTGCTCAACTCATCGATCGACAGTTCCGCACGTCACAGTGAGGGACCATGCCAACCTCCTCAGATGACAAACACAGGAGATGGCAGACAGAATATCCTTTGTCATGCAATACTCCCAGAGCAGAAAAGCCATGAGATTTTTTCCGGAGCCTTCAACATGCCACTGATGAAGACGAACATCTCATCAAGGCCCTCCCCACGCCCCCACTTCTTACCTTCAAACAACCACAGAACTTCAAACAGACCATTGTCTGCAGCAAACTACCCAGCCTTCAGGAGAACAGTGACCACAACACCACACACCTCTGCAAGAAGTGCCAGATCATCGATATCGATGCCATTCTTTCATGTGAGAACACCAGCCACCAGTTATATATACTTGCAACTCAGCCAACGTTGTCTACCTAATACGCTGCAGGACATGATATCTGAGATATGGTACATTAGGCAGACCATGCAGACGCTATGGCAACAGATGAATGAACACCACTCGACAATCACCAGGCTGGAGTGTTCTCTTCCTGTTGGGGAACACTTCAGCAATCACAGGCATTCGGTCTCTGATCTTTGAGTAAGCATTCTCCAAGGCATCTTCACGACACACAATACAGTCGCTGAGCAGAGACTGATAGTGATAGCCAAGTTCCGCACACATGAGGATGGTCTCAACTGGGATCTTGGGTTCATGTCACACTATCTGTAACCCCCATAACTTGCCTGGGCTTGCAAAATCTCACTAATTGTCCTGGTGGAGACAATGCACATCTCTTTAATGTGTGCTTAACCCTCTCTCCACTCACCTTGTCTGGATCCTTAAGACTTGATTACCAGTAAAGACTGAAATTGCAACCATTATTTTGTAAACTGAGTTTGTATCTTTATATGCCCTGATTGTGAACAGAACTCCCATTTACCTGATAAAGGAGCAGTGCTCCGAAAGCTAGTAGCTACCAAATAAACCTGTTGGACTTTAGCCTGGTGCTGTGAGATTTCTTACTGAGTTAACCCGGTCCAACACCAGCATCGCCACATCATTCAGAAAAAGACCCATTTATTCCAATTCTTTCCTTCCTGTCTACTCAACAGCTTTCTATCAATTGCAAGATATTTCCCACAATTAATGTACTTTATATAGTAATCTATTACGTGCAAACTTGTCAAAATCTTCTGAAAGTCCAAATAAACCACATCCGCCAGTTCTCAGTACTCACTACATCCTCAAAGAATTCCAGTAGATTTCGTCATAAATCCATGTTGACTTTGTCTGATTATGTTACTGCTTTCCAAATGCTGTGCTATGAAATCCTTGATAATGGATTCTAGCAACTTCCCTTCTCTTGATGTTAGTCTCACTGATTTATAGTTCCCTGTTTTCTCTCTACCTTCCTTTTTGAATAGTGGGCTTATGTTAGCTACATTAACTATGTAGGAACCACTCCAGAGTTTAAAAAATTTTGGAAAATGACTGCCAATGGACCTATTATTTCCAGGGTCTCTGTGTGATGTGTGTGATGATCCCGAAATAGATCAACTGATGTGATAGAATCATAGGATCCCTATAGTGCAAGAAGAGCCATTCAGCTAAACACAATCCCACCCAGACCCTATCCCCATAACCCTGTACATTTACTCAAGTTAGTCACACAGACACTAAGGGGAAATTTAGCAAGACCAATCCATCTAACCAAAGAATTGGTCAAAAATAAGTTCACCATTGTAATTTTCATATTACATGGAGGAGAATAAACTTGCACTTATTTAGCTCCTTCCAGGACCTCAGGTCATCCATAGTGTTTTAGAGCTGATATGTTTTCCAGAATGTTGGTATATAAACATTCATGATTTTAAAGTGGAAAGGCAGATAGAGAGAGACCTTAAGCTCTAAGCATCCATTAAAGCAGGTCGACCTGACAAGCCAGCACTTTATTCACCTGGAGCTCTCCAACTGGAAGACAGCTGAGATTGACCAATGGGAAAATGTGGTCCCTTCCTGTTTGGAGAAAGCCCTCAAGATCTGCTGTTCCTATAGCATCTATACTTGATGCCAATCAGATTGGGCACATCACTCCTTTACCCATGTGTGTTGGTGTTCTGCAATGAAATCAAAGTGTCCTCTCCAGAGTGAAAACCCAGGCGAATTTATGAGGACCTTCTACAGTGTTTGGGATTCTGTAGACCCTCAGCTACCTAAATGTCAAAGTCCCTCAGTCAACCTCTCTGGTTGGGTCCAGTGCTAAACCAATGCAAAGATTGGCTTGGCACCAGCTTGGTTGCGTGAGTGTCCAGAAAGCCAAATTTAGACATCAGTTCCCCTTTGGGTTTCAAAAATAATACTGTATGAATGAGCTGCAAACACAACTGTAAAAATGTATTCATTTGCTCCAGAGTTTCAGGGTGTTGCCTAACAGCATTAGATACAACCCCCTCTGTCAGGATGTAACAATCTTGTCGAGTCCTTTAAAGCATGCTGCACCTACAATCCTACTATTTCCCTTCCTCTATATCTATTAAAATGCTGTTCATTTTCTTCAGATCCGCTGATGACTGTACATTCGGAATATTAACTGTCAACTGACTCTGACTGACCCATGTTATTTTCTAGCAATTTCTTTTTAGTTTATATCTCAGGTTATCTTAGTTCTTTGTCAGATAATTTTATTCGTTCCAAATTACACAGTCAACTACAATATTGTCAGCTCACTGGGGAGAGGGCTGCTAATGGGACAATGTAGTCATAACCATGGAAGGAGTCAAGATCTATGGAAAAATACAAATGAATGATAAAAAAAACAATGAAAGCATCTCATTCACCTGAACCAGAACATTATTCACTGTCAGATTTTGAAGGTTATTTATTACCATCACAGGTAGGCTTATATTAACACTGCAATTAAGTTACTGTGAAAATCCCATATTCCAGCACTTTTTTGGGTACACTGAAGGGGAATTTTGCATGGTCAATGCATCTAACTAGCATGTCATTCGGACTGTGGGAGAAAACCACAACATCCAGAGAATCCCACACTGAAACAGGGAGAACATACACACTCCACACAGGCAGTGACCCAAGACAGGAATCGAACCTAGGTTTCTGGTGCTGTGAGGCAGCAATGTTAACCAGCACACCACCCTATTTGCTGGGGTCCTTTATCTTTGTGTAGTGAGGAAAGGTGAAGCACTTGGATTTTACTTGTAACGACTTTACTGGGAATGTGGCACAGCACATTTTCCTGACTCAATCAAGATTAGATGTTGTAAACGGTTTAACATTGCATTGTTCAGTATTCAGAGGCTACCTTCAATTCGCCATTAAATTGATCTGAAATATACCTTATAGAAGGAAGAATCAAAGGTTGCTAAACTGGCACAGAACTGGGTCCAATGCATATTTTTGTCGCAGTACAGAAATGATGCAAGTATGCTATCCTTGATATGGAAGTGTTTGATGCTGCTGGTGACCTGAAAAACTTTCACAAAAATTAAAATGTCATAATAAAAGCAAAGTACTATGGACGCTGGAACCTGAAACAAAAATAAAAAATGCTGGATAAGCTCAGCTGGTCTGGCAGCATCCGTAGAGAGGGCAACAGTGCTAACACTTTGAGTCTGTAACAGCGAAAATGATCTCTGAAGAAGTCATATGGATTTTATGTTAAATCTATCCAAAATCGCTGCCGGACTTGCCAACATTTTCCATTTTAGTAATTAAAGTGCTGTGTTTAGTCTGAAACCTCTAACGTTTTCTGGGTCAGTTTATCAAACTTATAGTCTAGCACTCAAAATGCATTTACCCTCATGATGAGGATGCTGTTCCATAAATCCTTTCTCTGTCCAATGATTACATAATGTCTCATAATTCCAGAGAATAGTTGAAAAGACTGTCCTTGTAAACAATGTACACATTTATTTTACAATGCAAGATGATGGATGAATCATAGAATTCCTACAAAAGCAGGCCATTTAGCCCATTAGAAGGCCACACAGTAGCACTGTAGTTCGCACTGCTTCTTCACAGCTCCAGGGATCTGGGTTCGATTCCCAGCTCGGGTCACTGTCTGTGTGGAGTTTGCACATTCTCCCTGTGTCTGTGTGGGTTTCCTCCGGGTGTTCCGGTTTCATCCCACACTCCAAAGATATGCAGATTAGGTTGATTGGCTATGCTAAAATTATCCCTTCGTTTCCTGCAGAGGAATTAATGGGTAAATATGTAGGGATACGGTGTGAGGGCCTGGGTAGGATTGTGGTCGGTGCAGACTCAGTGGGCCGAATGGCCTCTTTCTGCACTGTAGGGTTTCTATTTCTGTGATGTCCTTTTTTTAACCATTAAACTAGTCTCAATTGCCTGCATTGAGCCCATATCCCTCCACATCCATTTTATCCCCATGTAACTGTCTAAATGCTTTTTAAAAGACAAAATTGAATCCACCTCTATTACTTCTGACAGCTTGTTCTGGATATTCATCACCCTCTGTGTGAAATAATTGCCGTTCTGGACCCTTCTGTAAATCTCTCCTCTCACCTTAAATCTATAGCCTCTAGTTTTAGGCTCCCCTACCTTTGGGAGATGCCTCTCACTGTTTTATAGACCTCTATAAGACCACCACTAAGCATCCTATTCACCAGAGAAAAAAGCCCAGTCTATCCAGCCTCTCCTTAAAACTCAAACCATCAAGTATGTACAGAGAGTTTTCTTAACTCCCTTTATGCTGAGATACCTTAATTTTTCCAAAATTTCATAGATTTGAGGAAAGTTCCATTAGATTGGAAAATAACAAATGTAAGTTCTTTATTCAAAAAAGGGAGCGAGACTGAGAAAAGAAGCATAAAAAAAATGAGCAGTCGGCCATTCAGCCCTTTGTGCCTGTTGTACCATTTGGTATGATCATAACTAATCAGCTATCTCTTTGCTGTACTCCCATGCTCTCCCCATATCCCTCGGCAAAGAGTCCAGAAATCTATTTCCTTCTTAAATATATTCAGTGACTTGACCTCCACAGGTTCATCACTCTCTGAGTGAAGATGTTTCTCTTCATTTCTGTTCTAAATGGTCTATTCTATGTCCTGAGTCTGTGACCCATTGTTTCAAACTCCCCAGTCAGAAGAAACAAATCCTCAAACCCAGTCTGTTCAGCCCTGTCAGAATTTTACATGTTTCAATTAGATCCCCTCTCTTTCTTCTAAATTACAGTGAACACAGCTCCAGTCAACCCAATCTCTCTTCATACAACAATCCTGCCACCCCAGGAATCAGTCTGGTAAAACTTTATTGGGGAAACAGGGAGTTACAGACCAATTAGCTTAACGGGTCATTGGGAAAATGTTAAAAGCTGTTATTATGAAAGTTATAGCAGGGCACTTGGAAAAATTCAAGGCAATCAAGAAAAGTCAACATGGTTTTGTTAAAAAGAAATTGTGTTTGACCAATTTTTATTGGAATTCTTTGAAGCAGTTACATATGCTGTGGATAAAGGGGGAACCAGTGGATGTACTGTACTTAGATTTCCAGAAGACTTTTGATAAGGCATCACATCAAAGATTATTGCATAAAATAAAAGCACATGGTGTAGGGTTACATTTCGGTATGGATTGAAGATTGGCTAGCTGACAAGAAATAGGAAATAAGCACAAATTCGTCTTTTTCTGGTTGCCAGCATATTACAAGTAGGGTGTCACAAGGATCAGTGCTGGGGCCTTAACCCTTTACAATTTAAATAATGACTTGGATGAAGTGAGTGCTAAATTTGCTAATGACAGAGAAATGAAGGAACGTAAGTGGTGAGGAGGATCAGAGGACAACATCCAGCATGTGTCCTGACACATGGTATTCTGGTCAACAAGTACCCACAAAAATTGGATATATACATACTAACAATTTCATATTGCCTAAGCAATTTAGTGGTCATCACAAGGATATGTTACCAGTGTTGGACAGGCACCATTCCATTGGGTCCAAAGCACTGGTTGTGTGAGTTGTTAGGAATTCTGCTGCTGTTTTGTTGCTGAGATTTCAGAACTTTCCGTGTTGCTTTTTTGCTAAGTATTTGCTTTGATGGCTTTGTTTTGAGGACTTTTATCAACTCTCTTGTAGCATTTTTATCAAATGCTGCTTTCAGTGCACGGAGCAGTGGCATCTGCATTTCAGCAGATGGGGATTGCGTACTTTGTTGGAGTGGATGAGAAGGTCATAAGAGGGAAGAGACTAGATGTCCACAGGAAGTATTGCACAGAGAGATCTGTGGGAGGAAAGGTGCTGACACAGGGACAGCAAAGCTGAAGAAAGTGCAAAAGATGCCACTATCTTGCTACCAGATATACCGACAGTGATGCAGCTAACTAAACACATCCAGCATCCAGAACAGAGAAGGCTCTGTCTCTCTAAAGATAGGATAAAATCATTAAGTCAGATGATTGGGCTAGAGATCACCAACAGCAATTCTAGTATCTCTGGAGATCACTGTGATCTTCACTTGTTTTGCATGCAAATCTTCCCAAGGTCAGGAAGATCCATATGGAGTGACTCGCTCAGCTGTCCACAGTTAGAGTCATAGAGATATACAGCATGGGAACAGCCTTTTGGCCAAACTCATCCATGCTGATCAGGTTTTCTAAACTGAATTAATCTCATTTGTCTGTTCTCTCTCAACCTTTCCCATCCACGTACCTGTCTAAATAGCTTTTAAATTTTATAATTGTACTCACTTCTACCACCTCCACTGGCAGCTCATTCCATACACATACCATCCTCTGTGTGAAAAAGTTGCTCCTCAGATCCCTTTTAAATTGTTCTCCTCTCACCTAAAATCTATGCCCTCTCGTCTTGAACTCCCCCACCATGGGCAAAAGACCTTTAGGTTATCGATGCCCCTTGTGTTTGTATAAATGCCTCATCCTGCTATGCTCCAGGGAAAAATGTCCCAGACTATTCACCCTCTCCTTGTAATTTAAACCTTCCAGCCCAGTTACATGCTAATAAATCTTTCCAGTTGAATTCTTTCTATAGCAGGATGACCAAAATTGTGTACACTATTCCAAATCTGGCCTTACTGATGTTTTGTACAGTTGTAACATAATGTTACAACTCCTGTACTCTGTGCTGTGACTGACACAGGCAAATGTGCCAAATGTCTTCTTCACCACCCTGTCTATCTGTGACACCACTTTCAAGGAACTATATACCTGCACTCCTAAGTCCCTTTTCAACAACACTCCCCAAGGTCCTACCCACTAACTATGTAATTCCTACTCTGGTTTGTCTTACCAAAATGCAACACCTTGCGTTTACCTGAATTACACTCTGCCTGCCATATCTGACCCAGTTGATCAAACTCATCACTGAAGCTCTGTTCAGGTAGGTCTGCACATTTATTCATTACAGGATGGACAAAGCCTGCCAGGTTGAGCAAGCTACAGGCTTCGCAGCAATTGCTGGACTCTCCCACATTCAGGGTGGCATAGACTAGCAAGGTGGCAGTGGGTCAATAGAAAGAGTTACCACTCCATAAATGTGCAGGTGAAAGGACTCAAATACGGCAAGGCATGCTATCAGTTCTGTGTTATAGGCATTCAGCGGCAGTCGCAGACATTAAGGCTGTTTGTAGTTGCAGCTTGGCCGGATGATTGGCTAATCAACAAAGGATATTCCTCAAAAAGCTGGCTCAAGACATCGCTCTATCACCCAAGGACAGAGGCAGAAGTAGGAGGCCAGCCTCCACAAGACAGTCATTAAGTGGGTCAATGCGTTGTTGTAAAGGGAGGTTCTGCTGCCTGGACCACTCAGGGAGCACCCTGATAACCAACAGATACTCTGGCAAATATCGCAGCAAGCAATCAGCATTGGAAAGGCAGGGTGAGGGAACCACTTGAGACTGAGGAGAATGGGGCAGTGCAGAAAATGTGGATGGCCATGCAGCTGTGGCAGGAAGGGAGTCGCAGTTTCAAACTTATGCTCCTGGAAGCAGAGGATGGGCTTAAATGGTACATTTTCAAATTGCCAAGTAATGGGTAATAGGAATCACAAAGGTCAGTGCCTGGGCCTTGGCTATTTATAATCTATTGTTATGAAGTGGATTTTGATCACCCCTCTGAGAACTAACACTGAAACACCCAAAGAGAGTACCTCACCTCATAATCTGTAAAAAAAAAAGTGTGCATGAAGTGGTGTGACCTGTTCTTCTGAAACTTGTAGTGGTTAAACAAAAAATAAATAGCCGACATTCACTTTAAAATCACCACTTAACAATTTATTTATTTAATTAACAGGGAGAGAATTAACTAAACTAGTAACAAATTGAACAAAACCTTCCGAACTATTAACTATTCTCAAATAAAACACAATTCTAATGGAATGTTGTTCAGATAAATACTATTTCCACTGATTAACAAAGTAGAATTTTATCACTGTCTAAATTACAACCAGGTTTTGTGTCTTCTGGAATATTCTGAACCTTCTCTGTTGATTCTTCTGTCTGGAGCTTCTTTCTTCTTTGGAACTTTTGCTATTTAGATGGTGCTTTCTCTTAACATAGATGAAGCTGTGACAGCCAGTGATTTATTCCTGCTCTAGAGCTGTTAACTCTGGCAGGTGGCAGTTGCTCTTTCCTGTTTGTTGGCAAGGTGGCAGGACTGATTAATGAGGAGAGATTGACTAGGTTAGGATTGTTTTCACTGGAGTTCAGACAAATGAAGCAGGGGGAGTCATAGAAACTGATAAAATTCTAACAGGACTAGACAGGCTAGATGCAGGGAGAATATTCCCAATGGTGGGAGAGTCCAGAATCAGTCTGAGGATTCAGGGTAGACCATTTAGAATGGAAGTGAAGAGACATTTCTTCACCCAAAGAGTGGTGAACCTGTGGAATCCATTATCACAGGAATTGGTTGATGCCAAAACATTGAATGCATTCAAGAGATGGCTGGGTATAGCACTTGGGAACAATAGGATCAAATTTTATGGGGAAAAAACAGGATTAGGCTGTTGAGTTGGGTGGCATAGTAGCACAGTGGTTAGCACTGCTGCTTCACAGCTCCAGGGACTTGAGTTTGAATCCTGGCTTGGGTCACTGTCTGTGTGGAGTTTGCACATTCTCCCTGTGTTCACATGGGTTTCCTCCAGGTGGTCCGGTTTCCTCTCACAGTCCAAAGACGTGTGGGCTAGGTTGATTGGCTGTTTTAAAATTGCACCTTAGTGTTCTGGGATGCATAGTTTAGAGGGATTAGTGGGTAAATATGTAGGGATATGGGGATAGGACCTGGGTGGGATTGTGGTTGGTGAAAACTTGATGGGATGAATGGCCTCTTTCTGCACTGTAGGGTTCTATGAATTAGATGATCAGCCATGATTGTAATAAATGGGAGAGCAGGGCCAAATGGTGTCCTCCTGCAGAATATGGAGAGCTTGACTGACACTATACAGATAATCACCTTTTTGCAAAGTACTTTAAAAATACAGATTTCATATTTATATATTGATCCACAATGCACAAACTTTAATGATTATATACTGAATGATACTACGTTATATTGTTTTTCCTGACATTTGGGGTCACATTAATTTTCAAGTGATAAAATGAGGTCATGTTGGAAAATAGTTTGGGAAATTCTGCATGGAGTATGTTTGCAAGAGAGACCATTGTACCTTTTGAGAGAAAATTAGGTAAGTATTAAATTAGACGGAGATTCAGAACTGTGGGAACAGAGTAGGGGAATGCTTTTAATTATCAGCAGCTCCAGCACAATGTATAGACATTTATACAATTGTCTAAATGGTACCATAAACTTCTTTGGCATGAAGAGTCAAGTGAATACAATGAGGGAGTATTAAATATGATATTTGAATGCATATAAAAGCTTTTTGTTCATTTTCTTTGGCCATGAAATGCTTCTGAAAACATACATGTTGCCAAAGCTGAAACAGGCATATTAATGATGTTATCCGCTCGTGTTAATTCAACTCCCCGATGCTGTCACAATCAGTAAATCCTCCAAGTCAGTGGCCCAATAATGTCATCAGGACTCCTTACATAATTTAAAATATAGTCAGAAATACTTGAGGGAACAGACAGAAAAGAAATCAAACAAACGTGGTTGAATTATAGTTCCTCGTAAAATGTTAGAATTTTTTCTTAAGTTACCTTGATGATGAAATATTATTTCCACACGCACTGTAATGAATCAGTTCAGTACATTCAGATTGCCAGCTGAGTGGATGCTTAATCTCATCTCCACATACGAAGTGTAATCCAATTATAGTTGCTCATAACGTCCTTAGGATTTTAGTTTCCTCGCTGTTATTGCCTGTTGCTGAGAAAGAACATGCATTACGCTGCTCATTGACACATTATACCTCTCATCATTTTTATGCTTGGAGAATTATGTCATAGCAAGAAGACATGAATGAAAGAATATCTATATCATCCTGGCTACTTTTCAAAATTAACTATCAAAATATAATGGACGTTACACCGACTAAAGCCATGACTGGTTATGACTCACACCAAAGGAATTCCTAATTCTAAGAAAACCTCAGCAAACCCCATTATCTCCAAAGGTCTGCTAATGTCCCCTGTGAGCACAGAAATTAACTTCCAAGAAAATCCACAAAGACCCCTTTACATTTTTAAGGCAAAGCTCTGGGCCAACGGAGACAATCTACCTGTGAGGCCAAAAACCCCAAAACCTCAGGTAAAGGTATTAATGGATGAAACATTAACCATCTCAAAGCATCCAAACCAGGAATATGCATTGTTCATTCAAACTAAGATGGGAGGAATACACAGCATACACCATCTCCCACACCACCCACTCCCATCGACAACCACTGACCCCTTAACTCCCAAAAGAAGCTCGAACGTGAAATATTGTCTTGTAAAATTAAAAGAGGCAATCTGCTGTCTTCCATCAACAGAATGACAGATGAATGAGAGTTTTGTGAAAGGTTAGATTATCTGGACCTTATCTATGCTGTTTTTATTGGAATGTCTAACCTTCTATCCCAGTGCCCATTGCAAGACTAATTCATCTCTACATGCTCCTCCCAACATAGGAGTCAGCACAACCAGAAAAGTGGATTATTCCACATCAGCTTCCACCTGCTAATCTCTCTGAAGGAATACACCATTAGACTTTTGATTCTGGACTCAAGATTCACGTGAAATAATAAATCTTAATTTGTCTGTGGTATTTGCTTTGAACCTCTTTTTCTCCTGCTCCTTTTTTAATTATACATATGTACTGGGGATTATGTAGAGCCGGCCCCTCTCTGTATTTTGAGTATGCATAAAATAAACAAACCTGCTGATTTTAGCCTGCCAGAGTTTGCTGAGGGGTTATTAATAGAGATTTGGATCATATCTAAAGTGAAGGTCCAGGGAAACTATATGATCAAAGGGGGAAATCAGAAATCATAATCAGCATTCCACTTATGGAAGGGAAAATCAAGGCAACTTTAAATTCAATCCCCTCCTGGCTGTAAAATTTTAACAAAACTTTTGATATTATGTGCGGTAACTTGTCAAAGATAGACAAATGCATTCTGACGTTTACTCCCCTCACAAAAATATAAAATAACCATTACGACATGGACACAGAACCTGCTGGCAGCTATGCACGGATCCTTGCAATTACAATAATGTGTGAGCCAGCGCACCAATGACGTTGTATCAAATAGGAAAATGCTTAGTGTACTCACTGTTACATCCCACAAAGCTTCTCCCTCCCTTAATTTCATTGCCTCTTAAGGAAATAAACATAATGAAACTTACGTTTCAACTATATTTCAGGAGATTTGTGACTATGCTGTGACCTGTGTAGTACCACTGATGACTCAGTAGAATTGATAATTCCTGTTTCTGTGGAGCTAGATTTGTGAATTCAGGGATAGGTTGGGTGTTTGTGAATGAATGTATCTCACCTCTCCTGGAGCAGAGTCCACTACATGTCCTAGAACATCAAAAACTATTTCCTGACAAGTTTGCACAGTAACATTTCTTTCTGCTGTGTGTTCTGGTTGTCTCCGTCCTGGTACAAATGAATGTGATCCTGGTGTTTGTGGATGACTCTTCCAATAGTTAGTTTCACCTCCAAGGATACCGGACCGCTTTGGTTGAGAATGACACCATCCAGCCAAACTTGGTTACTGCTGAAATTCCTTACAGTCTTCCGAATTGAAACAAATCTCCATGGAATGGTAGTTATACCTCTCCATCTGTTTTTCTTATCTCCTTCCCATTCTCACTTTGCCATTCAGATGTAGTATATCGAGATGAGACTTTGGCTTCCTGACCATCAGTAATTCAGCTGCTGAGAGTCCTGTTGTTGTTTGTGGTGGGATATGATACTGGAACAAGAGAGTTTATTTCCCAAAGTATCCTTTGTCATCCTCAATCCTTCTTTCAATGCCTGCACACTCACTTAGCAAAACGACTTGAAGTTGTGTGAACAGAAGCAGGCTGCACGTGGCATACCTCATTTCTCTACGTTCATAAATATTATGAGAGACAAGAGAATCCAGTAAGCCATGGGTTGCAAAAACTTGACACATGTCTATCGTAATGGGAGCTATAATGTTGCTCATGATGTGTTCTTCTAACCCCTTGGAATGTGCTTCCACAACGACTAGGAACTTAAGACCCATAAAAGATCCTGAAAAGTCCATATGATTCTGGTCAGGCCATTCCTTAGGATACAATGGTGCTGGTAGTGCCATTTTCTGGTTGACATACAGAACAGGGTTTCACCTTGTTCTCCAAGTCTTGATCCAATCTAGGGCACAATATGTTACGTAACCTTGTTAAACTTTTCATTGGGAGGCACCCAGGTAAGCCTTCATCCAAGATTTGGGAATATCTGGAAGAAGTAACCTCTCTAGGCCACAAAGACTGCAATTATCCTGCACATTCAGCTCATTTTTCTGCTTTGTGTATGCTCTCAGTTTAGCATTCTGTCTAACAGGGAGTCAGTGCTGCACAAGGAATCTCTTTACCTGGGATGGAACAGAGCCTCAGTCTCTTCATTGATTAATCTGTATGGCATTCACAGAATTTGGAAGTCTCTTGAGCAAGAAAATAGTTTCTGGAGGGAATGATGTATCGGTGGGCAAGTCCAGCAAAGGGGGAATGATTCAGCATGTCTACATTTCTATTGTCCTTCCCTGTGCACAGTTTACAGGGGTAAACTGACAATGTAAGAGCTTAGCATTGTATTCTTACCAAGGCCATTGGGGAAATGCACTTGGTTTCACTAAAAAGGCTCATGGTCTGTACATAGTGAATGAAAGGCCTTAAAGTTACTGATGAAACTGTTTCACAGCAAAGATGAAGGCTAGAACTTCCATGTCTAACTATGGATAACTTCTCGTCCGTTGTCAATATGTTTGATGCAAACCCAATGGGTTTTTCTGACCCAACCTCCATAAGATGAGGGAGTTCTCCCCCCTCCCCCCACACTATAGATGAGACATCGCAAGACAGAATGAATTCTCTTTCCTGTTCAAAGTGAATGGTAGATTTGTTGATTGTAGCAACACTTTGACATCCTTGATAGCTTTCTTTTATTCTGGTCTCCACTTTCATTTATGGAGCATCAGATACAGTGAACCAACTGAAAGGTGAAACTTCCCACAGTAAATTACCATGTCCAGAAATGACCTGAGCTTGGACACACTCCTGGGGCTTGGAGTTTCTATGATAGCCCTCACTGTGTCTTCCACGGGACAGACCCTGCACTGTAATTATTCCACAATCTGTGCCTTTAAGAAGATTTGCTATGTTTCAAGAGCAGTCTTACTCTGAAAATCTCTTTGACACTTGATAGAGTTTGCCAAGGTTCTTTTCTTCCTCTGTTTTCCATGATCAGAGTATTGTCCATGTAAACTGCTACCTGAGGAATCCCCTGCCCATTGTCCTCTGGAAAAACCCCCGAAAACTAAGCAGTTGTATTTGAGTAAATCTTTGTGAGTGTTAATGATGACGCTCTGTTTTCAGTTCACTTCTAACAAAATCTGCTGATAGGCCCAGCCCACATCAAGTTTTGAGAATGACTTGCTCCTTCAAGGGTTGAAAACCACATCTTCTACGTGGCAATAGATAAGCATCCAGCGTGGAGGCCATGATTAATGGTAAGCTTTTAATTCCCCCATATGCAAACAGTACCATCACATTTAAGAACAGGAACAGTACAAGATGCCCAAAGTAAATGGGCTCAATGATTCCAAACCTCTGCAACATCTCCAACTCCTCCACTTGCCTTTCATGGTGTAGGACACTGGGCTTATGAAAGGGAGGAGTAGCCTGAGGATGTATGAAGTCTCTGTTCTCTTCTACAAGTCACTGATCGTCCCGAACACAGTCATGGTGCTGCTAACTTATCTTTGTTGTGAACTCATGAACCCACTGATCAGCACGCTTGACCGGCACTCATGAGGCAAACTACTCACTATCTAAAACTTTGTGTCTCCATGCTGAAACTCAATCTTTTTTCTTTAGTTTTCTTTTTTCTCTTTGTCACCAAATTGACAAACGTAAACAAACATATTTTGATGCTTAATCTTCTTTACTTACAAAAATATTAAATAAATAATACAGCGTAGACACAGAACCTGGCAGCAGTTCTGCACAGCTCCCACAATAATCCGTGTAAATCTGCATTACCAATGATTTACTCACACTTACCAAAGACATCTGTATACATATTCAAATAGGAAAATGCTTAGTGTACCCACTATGACACTCTACAACATTATGGAAGGAGTTGAGGACATAGACACAAAGGAAATTTTCTACAGAATTTTCTACAGAATTCTACAGAATTCTACAATTTTCTACAGAAAATGCAGATGTGTGGAATAGAGGGTGATTTAGCTAATTGGATTAGGAATTGGCTGGCAGATAGAAGACAGAGGGTGGTGGGTGATGGGAGATATTCATCGTGGAGTTCGGTGACAAGTGGTGTGCCTCAGGGGTCTGTTTTGGGGCCCCTGCTGTTTGTAATTTTTATAAATGATCTGGATGAGGGTATTGAGGGATGGATCAGTAAACTTGCAGATGATACTAAAGTTGGTGGAGTGGTAGATAGTGAAGAGGGGTGTTTTAGTTTACAGAGTGACTTGGACAAGTTGCAGAGCTGGCCCGAGAGGTGGCAAATGGAGTTTAATGTGGAAAAGTGTGAGGTAATGCACTTTGGCAGGAACAATTAATGTGTAGAGTATAGGGCTAATGGTAGGGCTCTTAATAGTGTTGAGGAACAGAAGGATCTTGGTGTCTGTGTCAATAGATCACTGAAAGTAGGCAGTCAAGTGGATAAAGTTGTTAAGAAGGCATATGGAGTCTTAGCTTTTATTGGTAGGGGGATTGAATTTAGGAGCCGCAGAATCATGTTGCAACTGTACAAAACTCTAGTGCGGCCGCACTTGGAGTATTGTGTGCAGTTCTGGTCCCCACATTATAAGAAAGATGTGGAGGCATTGGAGAGGGTACAGAGGAGGTTTACCAGATGTTGCCTGGTATGGAGGGCAGGTCCTATGAGGAGAGGTTGAAGGATTTGAGGTTGTTTTCGTTAGAAAGGAGGCGGCTAAGAGGGGATCTTATTGAAGCATATAAGATGATTAGAGGTTTAGATAGGGTGGACAGTGATAGCCTGTTTCCTAGGATGGAGAATGCTAGCACGAGGGGACACAGCTTTAAATTAAGGGGTATGAGTTATAGGACGGATATCAGAGGTAGGTTCTTTACTCAAAGAGTGATTAGGAAGTGGAATGCCCTGCCTGCAGCTGTTGTAGATGCGCCAAGTTTGGTGGCGTTTAAGAGGTTAGTTGATAAGTATATGGACGAGAAGGGAATGGTTTAGTTTGGAGGGGCATTGCTTTTTATTTTGGTCGGCACAACATCGAAGGCCGAAGGGCCTGTTCTGTGCTGTATTGTTCTATGTTCTATGTTCTATGAAGGAAAACAAGAGTCAAAATTTAGTTGTTGCATTTTTGATTGTTCGTATTTCTAGTGGTCTCAACTATTTAATACATATTTGAAAATTATATTTACTTCACTTCCTTCCCCTCTGTATCTCTCTCCAAGCCACCTCCTTACTCCACCTTCCTGTTAATTACTGATTCATACCACCAACACACCGCAGCGTTCAACAGCAATAATTTGCGTTTATATAACACCTTCAGTGGAAGAAAAGTTTAAAGTTCACTTATTAGTATCACAAATAGACTTACATTAACACTGCAATGAAGTTACTGTGAAAACCCCCCAGTCACCACAATCAGGCACCTGTTCAGGTACACTGAGGGAGAATTTAGCATGGCCAATGCACCTATTTATTGCAAAAAGACAGAGTTTGAAGGACATATTAAGAATTGTAACTAAAAGCTTGGTCAAAGAGGCAAGTTTTAAGGATGGTATTTAAGAAGTAGGGATGGTTTGACAAGTATATTCCAGTACCTAGCCTCCAAAGAACTGAAAGCACAGCTGTCTGTGATGGAACAAAAGGAAATGGATATATGAAACAGGCGAGGATCAGGGCAATATAGATTATCGTAAGAGATAATTGTGGAGCTGAAGCAGGTTACAGTTATAAATAGGTATTAAGCTATCCAGAAATTTGAATAGGAGAATGAGAACTTCAAATATGTTTAAAATCATTGTTGTTTCAGTAGATCAACTGTACCATTTAATGTTTTGTGCCCCCTACTCCTCTTATCAAACTCTCAAAGAACAGTTGATAACCTAGCACTAACTTAAAAAAAACCTTCCTGAGTTCTAATGAGCAGCTGTAAGCTATCAATTCCTCCTTTAAAAAACAGCTATTAGATTAGAGAATGCTTAATTGCCAAAGCAGATGCTGCTGCTTCCAAACTCCTTGATTTGTCATTGTAGCAATTAGCTTAAATTTAAAAACTTAAATTTAAAACATACCTGGTCAATCAGAATTATATGGTGGAATAAATAGATTTACATAAACGTAAGTACTTCAATTGTTCACTCCCAAAAATTAACATTATTATCTGTCCTCATAAATATTTTGAATTCCTAGGAAAATGCCTCATTGTTTGTCCTTCCATTCTTGACATTTGCCTCTTTGAGTTAAGTCAAAGTTTATTTGGTATTGTACTCTTGCTGCTGAACATGTGTGATCCACTAACAAAGCTGCGATTCACAGGAAATCCAATTAACATCATTCAGCTATTTTCATTAGAGGCCAAATAAAATATCTGCAGTTGAAGAAGAAAAACATGTGTTTTCACAGTACCTTTCATGACCTTAGGATGTCCCAAAGTGCTTGACAGCTAGTGGCATATTTCTGAAATGGAATCACTTTTGTAATTGTAATACAAAGAGTTAACAGAATGCTATGTTAATCTATAAGGTACATGATGAATGGAGCACTGATATCAGGCTGTATCTTGCTAGGTACTCAGGTTAAATCACCACCAGTTAGCTGTCCCCCTCAAATGGATCATCTGAGACCATTGGGACCTTCACATTTGTTTTCGGCAGCAGATAGACAGGATGTACATACTGTAAATGAAATAGTTCTTAAGTAAATAACTTGATTCCTTGAAAGAACCCAGACTTAGTACACTCTACAATGACAATGTAGGAAAGCTGGAAATTCAGCTTACGCAGAGCAAGTTCCCACAAATGGAGAAAAGTTTTATAAGCTGTCTAGTGTGAATAGTGTTCTGCAAACTATGGGGAGAAAAAATGCAGTTTTGTGCATTTCACATGTATTGTGCTCCTATCGCATCTTGGATGTTGGGTCTAGTCACAGGACCTTGCCTGATCTGGGAAAATCTTAACCACATGGTGCAATCATAGCTCATTAACCCATTTTCCCAGAAGATGAATTGTTTACTGTAAGGCGAAAGAGTTTAAAGAATGGCTAACACAAACAACAGAAATGTATTTAATTTCATAGGTATGTCATTAGAGGAATGAAATACACAGGAGTATAATGATGAGACAAATATACAGCATTGTTCCCTGTCTCTGCTCCATTTTTCCACCAAAAGCAGTGAGTTTAGAATATTAAAGGGACACTGCAAAAAGATACAAACTGCACCATCTAGTGGAATAAACAGAGCAACTAGAAACAAAAAGAACAAGAACACCAGGTCCATCAGGAATGCAATAAAACACTGAGAACTTTCACTATTGGACATCAGAAATAAAAGATTTTGTATATTGCAGATTTTACTACTGAAAACCTTCCCAACAGATTCTTGAACATTTTGACTGGGAGTTCCAAAGATTGTAAGAAGTCTCACAACACCAGGTTAGAGTCCAACCAGTTTATTTGATAGTAATCTCACAAGCTAAACTGGTTGGACTTTAACCTGGTGTTGTGAGACTTCTTACTATCTTTACCCCAGTCCAACGCCGGCATCTCCACATCATGAGTTCCAAAGATTGCCAGTTGTCAGTGCCAGGGTCAAGGAGGCCTCCTCATGGCTAATGATGAACTTAGAGTAGGTGGGGAAGGATCCCATTGTTGTAGTCAACATAGAAACTAATGACCAAGGTAGAAACAATGATGTTCCACTGAGAGTTTGAGAAGTTAGGGTCCAAGCTAAAATGCTAATTCTCGACAGTAATAATCTCTGGTTTGCTAACCATGCAGCAACTGACTCTGGGCCAAGCAGTTAAGAGACTTAAACATGTGCCTCAAAGAATGATGTGGGAAGGGAAAGTTTCTATTCATTGGGCATTGGATTCATTATAGTGGAAAGAGGGAAATGTTCCATTGGAGTTGGCTCCATTTAAACTGACTGGAACCAGCATCCTGGAAGATTTTACAACCAGTGCTTTGGGAAGGGCTTTAAATCAGAAGTAAAGGGAGGAGAAGGGTGGGGGTGATGGGAATGTGCATTCAGGTCAAGCAAGATTTAGAAATTTGAAGAAAAATGACAAAGTGACAAGAAAATCAGCGTGTATCCCGCTGGCCCCAGGCAGTTCTCATTAAACTTTATTGCCAGTACAGGCTGCAGACAGACACGGTGCTATCAAAACTTTATAACAGCTCAGGCAACAGACTGACACAGTGTCATCACAACTTTACTAATAGCTTAACTCTTTTTAACTTTCACTGGAGGCATTTGTGACAGGTATTGTTAAAATCATTTTCAGAATAATTTGCACATTTGGAAAGATTGGTTGCAAACTGTCACATATAAGTTTATGCAGTTCCCCATCAGTTCCCTCAGATGATCTCTGAGCTCATTATTGTTTATGAAATGAATGAATTGTTTCAATTCATCTTCAGAAAGATACATGTCTATGTCCTTCTGGTAGAATTCACAATGCAATGGCTGTTAGCGTTTCCATCCAAACTTCTGTCAAAAAGCACAGAAAATAATTCTACTACTTTTAACAATCACTTCTACTTTGCAAATGCATCGTAATGGTGTCACAAAGAACACTGACAGTCTCAACAATGATCTTCTCTCCCTCTTTTGAAGTAATTTACTTGTCTCTAGTTTCATCAAAAAAAAAATTGCTGCATCTTTTACGTTCCTCGTCATGAGAGGGACCTGTATTTTTTTGTTAATGTTTGTGCCTTTGCTTCCACTGAGATATAGTCATTTTGAACTCCCATGAGAAAACTTCTAACTGAGGCTAACAATTCAATAAAGTATCAACATTTTACAGTAATTTGCTGATGAATTAATTCTTTGAAGTAAACAGTTGCTCAAAAAGTGAAAAGCGCAATATTCAATTTATAAAAATTCTCTGCTAAGGATTTTGCCTCTGCTTTCACAATGGGTTTTCTGAATCTGATGCAGCTATGTCTAATAAAGTTTCCTTTATATCAGCAAAGTTCATTTTCAAAGCCAAAACAGCATCTGCACTAGACCACCACCTGGTGTCATGAATGATTTTGACTGTCAAAGAAATAATAGTAAGATGGAATAATATTTAAATGGTGAAAAGTTGCAGCATGCTATGGTGCAGAGGGATCTGGGGGTCCCTGTGCACATATCGCAAAAATCCAGTCTGCAAGTGTAGCAGATGATCAAGAAGGTGAATGGAATGTTGACCTTTATATCGAGGGGGATAGAATATAAAAGCAGGTTCATCTTGCTGCAACTGTACAGGGCACTGGTGAAGCCGCAACTGAGCACTGTATGCAATTTTGGTCCCCTTATTTGTGAAAGGATATATTAGCCTTGGAAGGATTACAGAGAAGGTTCACCAGGTTAATACCGGAGATGAGGGGGTTAGCTTATGAGGAGAGATTGAGTAGATTGGGTCTGTACTCTTTGGAGTTTAGAAGGCTGAGGGGGGAATCTTATAGAGACATATAAGATAATGAAGGGACTACTTAGGGTAGAGGTAGGGAGATTCTTTCTGCTTAGAAAGGAAACTGAATCTAGAGGGCACAGCCTCAAAATAAAGGGGAGGGGTGGTTGCAGTTTAGAACAGAACTGAGGAGGAACTTCTTCTCTCAGAGGGTGGTGAATCTCCGAAATTCTCTGCTCATTGAAGTGGTGGAGGCTACGTCATTGAATATGTTTCAGTCATGGATAGATAGATTTCTGATCGATAAGGGAATCAAGGGTTATGGGGAGCAGGTGGATAAAAGGAACTGATCCACTTCAGATCAGCCTTGATCTTATTGAATGGCGGGGGCAGGCTCGAGGGGCTAGGTGGCCTATTCCCTGCTCCTATTTCTTATGTTCTTATGTTATCTATTTGCCCACTGAAGGTATGATTGTAATTTAGCCCACTGATACATGGAAACTTAAAAAAGGTCATACAAGTTTTGAATAAAATCAAAAAATGTAGAGCTCACTTATAGAATTCGCTGCATCATTACATGCTGAATTCAAGGAGTGACTGGAACATGGGATGAATAATGCACAGGGTTTGCATTGTTCAATCATGCTTGTAGACCTGGATATATTCCTGCCATACTTGTGGCATTATCAAAGCTCTGCCTATGACAATGTTTGATGTCTAAATCTGAATTTGCAATGATTTCCAAAACAGTTGTCTCCAGACACTCAGAAATGTGGAATTATTTCTCTCCATCTCTGGCTCTATCTGCTATAAAATTAAATGCTCTATGACCTTGCTTACACAAAGGACAGAAATTCTGGTTGGTAACTTGAAGCTGAGTTTGGATTTTTGGCTGATTTTAGAAAGCCGAATGACTTTGGACATGCAACAGGGTTTAGGCAACCTTCCTCACAGATAACACTGTGGGGAGCTGAACCAGGCAGCATGGGGACAAGTGAGCCAAGATGTTTGAGGTACTCAGGAGGAGTGTTGTCAGAGCCACCAGCAATGCCAAGCTTGGTTTTTTTATATAGCATGGTGCCCAATTCCACTGGAGTGAAGGGGTCAGGACTTGATCTGAAGTTGTAATGACTTTGAAGGTCTCTGTTCAGTCTTTATTTATTTTTCAATTTCTTTCTCTAGAGGCATCTTTCCCACCTGAAGGAGATAGATCATTACTTTGTGCCCATTTACAGATGTTGCTTGGTGTTAGTGGTTGCTGGGTGGTGTAGAAGATGAGGTTGGCAGATGAATTTTGTGTTTTACCCAGCTGATTGGACCTGAGCATGTTGTGAACCATGGCACCTGCACCCTATATTGAGGTAAATGAAACTTGTACCTCAGCAGTTTAAACTGCAATAGTTGTTGTGTTTTTCTAGTACAGACCTCCCTCCGTACTGATCTCTCGCTGTAAGAGTGCTTTCCTCCATTGAGTGTTGTAGTCGCCTGTTTAAGACTTTTTATAACCGGGGCAGGTAGGAAGTCTGCTAATTAAACATTTGCTTAATATTCCAGCTCCTTCCAGTCACTGTTTTGTTCTAAAACAAAGTTTGCTTGCATTCCCATCTTGTAGTTTAAGAAGTATATTCCAGCAGATGGTGCTCTGGGACTTTGGAAATTGTTAGAACTATCACAAAAATTACAAAATGAATAAAGAACGGGACAACAACTTCACATAGTGCACTGCATTCTCCATAGCAGAGAGCAATCTTTCATTAAATAAAAAGGAAAAAAAAACTTCAATTTATATAACTTTTGACATCCTCACAGTCAATACATCTTAATATGGTCACAAAGTGTAGGCAGCCATGACAGCCAATTTGGACAAAGTTCTAGTGATTTTGATTTGATTTATTTTGCTACATATATTAATATACAATGAAAAGTATTGTTCCTTGCAATACTATACAGACAAAAGCATATTGTACATAGAGCAGGAAGGGTGACAGTGCAGATTGGAGCATTATGGTCATAGCTAGAGTGGAGAGAAATATCAACTTAATGTGAGGTAGTTCCGTTCAAAAGTCTGATGACAACAGGGATGAGTGTTCACCTGCTCAGGATATCAGCACACTCTTCTGCTCTTCTTCAAATAGTGTCAAAGGATCTTTTGTATTCCTGCTCATCTGAGAGTGAGCATACTTGTTCTGGCATCTCATTTGAAAGATGGCGTCTCAGGTAGAGTTGCACCTCCCCCCACCTCCCACCCCCAGCTACAGTGAGGAGTTCACTTATGTGCAAGTTCTTGGAATGGAGGTTGAACATGTGATCTGACTCTGAGGCAGAAATGCAACAAAGAAGATTGACATATTAATCTTTATTTCTTTTATCACTTCAAAGTGGTTATGTTTTTCGAATAACTGTGCACAACTGTACGTTTGTGGTCCTTCTAAGGCCCAATATAGCTGCAGCAAAAATTTACTGACTTTTATAGCCCCCTTGCAATAATTACCAACATTCCATTTTCCATCCTAATCACTCGTCGTGCCTGCCTCCTATTTTTTGTGATTCTTGTACTAGAATACCTAGATCTATCAATCCTACAGTTTTTTGCAATTTAAATAATATACTGCACATCTACTCTTCCGGTCAAAGTGGTGAAGTTTACATTTACCCACTGCCATATTTTTGTCCTCTCATTTAACCTTTCTATATTCCTTTACAGACTCTCTGACTCCTCTTGATGATTTATTTTCCTATCTATCCTGGTGCCATCAGCAGATTTAGCTGGTTACATTATATCCCTTCATCCATTGATGTAGATTTAAAAAATTGAGGTCTCAACACTTCTCTGAGACACCCCACTACTACAGCTTGCCAATCTGAAATAACCCATGTATCCTACTCTCTGCTTCCTTTTAACTGGCCAATGTTATGTCCATGTTATACCATCTATGGCATGTTCTTATCAAACTTTATCTTGTCAAATGCTTTTGGAAATCCAAGTACACTACATCTACCCATTCCCCTTTATCCATCTTGAATGTTGTTTTGTCAACAAACTCTAATGAATTTATTGAATGCAATTTCTCTTTCATAAATTTTCACTCTGTCTGATCAGATTATGACTTTCTAAGAAGATGCTAGCACTTTCCCTTTGTCACATTTAAGGCTAACTGGCCTATAGTTTCCTGTTTGCTATAGGAAACAAGAAGCTTATTCCTTTCTTGAATCAATCAAGAAATTGATTCTTGTCCCTTTCTTGAATCAATCTCTTTCTCTCAACCTTCCCACAACTGGATAATTCATAGATCAGACCTTTGATTGTTGCTGGAGCTAATTATTCTTGGAAAGGCTGCTAATCTTTTGCTTGAAAGGCATTACACACCAACCCTTTTCTGAATAAAGGTGTTTTATTAAATGCTTTCCAATCTACAGGGACTGTTCCAGAATCTAGGGAATTTTATGAGATTATAACCAAAGCCTTTACTCTCTGTGCTGCCACTGCTTTTAAGGCCTTAGGATGCAGGCCTCCTGGTCCACAAAACATAAGATATAAAAGCAGAATTAGTCTATTTGGCCCATTAAGTCTGCTCCACTATTTGATCATGGCTGATACGTTTTTCAACCCATTCTCCTGCCTTTCCCCTTGATCTCCTCACCAATCAAGAACCCATCTATCTCTGTCTTAAACATACTCAATGACCCGGCCTCCACAGCCTTTTCTGTGGTAATGAATTCCATAGATTCACCACCCTCCGGCTGAAGAAATTCCTCCTCGTCTTGGTTCTAAAGGATCGTCCCTTCCTTCTGAGGCTGTGCGGTCAGATCCTAGTCTCTCCTACTTATGGAAACATCTTCTCCACATCCACTCTATCCAGGCTTTTCAGTATTCTCTAAGTTTCAATGAGATTTTTGCCCCCGCCATCCTTCTAAACTTCATCGAGTACAGACCCAGAGTCCTTGTTGCTCCTCATGCAATAAGCTTTTCATTCCTGGAATCAGTCTTGTGAACCTCCTCTGAATTCTCTGCCATTTCATTGTTTTCCCTTACCTGTTCAGCAGATGCATTCTCTAGAAGATCAATTCTAGCTTTAGTTCTCTCTCCTATTCAAATACAGGTGGAAACTTTTGTTTTTTATAATATTAACCATCTTTCTTTCATACACTTTGTTCTTCGTTTTAGCCAATATTTGTTGGTTCTTAAAATCCTTTGACCTATTGTTAACCTTTGCAGGTTGTACAGTGTTGCTTTTAATTTAATATTATCTTTAATTTTCTTATTTAACTGTAGATGCTGCATCTTTCTCAAAGAACCCTTTCCCTCACTGGGATAAATCTTTACTGAGAGCTATTAAATATTTTCTCAAAGGTTTTCCGCTGCAAATATATTGTCCTAACTTTTAACTCAGAATCCTCATTCACCTTAGCCAGTTCTGCTTTCATACACTCAGTTACATTGAGATAGGTTTAAAACCCTAGTCATGGGTACACACTTCTCCTTCTCAAACCAAACATGAAATTCCAAGATGTTGTGATTGCTTTCACCGACTGGCTTCTTTACCATGAGGATATTCGTGAATTCCATCTCATTGTACATTACCTGGTCTAGGATTGCCTATTCCCTAATTGGCTCCAGAATACACTGTTCTAAGGAATTGTCTCATAAACACCCTATGGACTCATTTTGCAGACTATCTCGACCAGATGTGAAATTTGCTTGTAAACCCCAATGGAATTTCTGAGGGGCTTGACAAACAGCACAGATCTATTCCTAATGGATCTAGTAATTGTTATTCTCACGTAAAGAGAATGGATGAAGGCTGTGGCTTTCCTACAGTAGGGCACACCCTGTCTCAATCTCTAACCAACTCAGGTTTCCACAAAAGGGGCTCAGCAGTTACAAGATGGCAGTGTTATGCCGCTGCTCATTCACCTTCTGATGTTGGGCGATAGAGATTACAGTGTAACTGATTCATTGAGTAGGTCGACTGGAAAAAAGGAGGGGTTCCAATCATTTCTCAATGAACTAATCAATAGGGTGATGCAAAAGTATTGAGTTGAGACAGTCACTGTAGCCACCACAACTTGAAGAATTGTGACATATTGCTGCTTAGTGGAAAAGCAAATTGAGGGAGCGTGTGGAAAGCCTGCAGAGGGATCTGGATAGGTTGAGTGAGTGGGCGAGGACTTGGCAGATGGAATATAATGTTCGCAAGTGTGAGGTTATCCATTTTGATAGAAATGATGGTCGGAAGGATTACTATTTAAATGGCAAAAAGCTGCAGCATGCGACGGTGTAGAGGGACTTGGGGGTCCTTGTGCACGAATCGCAAAAACACAGTATGCAGATGCAGCAGGTGATTAAGAAAGCGAATGCAATGTTGGCCTTTATAGCTAGGGGGATAGAATATAAAAGTAGGGAGGTTCTGTTGCAGCTGTATAGGGTGCTGGTGAGGCCGCAGCTGGAGTACAGTGTGCAGTTTTAGTTGCCGCATTCGAGGAAGGATATATTGGCCTTGGAGGGGGTTTACTAGACTGATACCAGAGATGAGGGTGTTGGATTATGAAGAGAGACTGGATAGCTAGGTTTGTACTCTTTGGAGTTTAGAAGGCTGAGAGGGGATCTCATAGAGACATATAAGATAATGAAGGGGATGGGTAGGGTAGAGGTTGAGAGACTCTTCCTGCTTAGCAAAGATAGCAGGACTAGAGGGCACAGCCTTAAGATTAGGGGGGAACGATTCAGATCAGAGTTACGGAGGGGTTTCTTCACGCAAAGGGTGGTGAATCTTTGGAATTCTCTGCCTGATGAGGTGGTGGAGGCTTCCTCGCTGAATATGTTCAAGTCAAGAGTGGATAGGTTTTTAATTGACAAGGGAATTAAGGGTCACGGGAAGAAAGCGGGCAAGTGGAACTGAGCCATTACAGATCAGCCATGATCTTATTGAATGGCAGGGCAGGCTCGAGGGGTTGGATGGCCTACTCCTGCTCCTATTTCTTATGTTCTTATGTTCTTATACCACCACCTACTTAGTCAAGCTAAGAGAAGGCTTTGTTCTCCATTCACACTGTAATAATAATTATTGATAGGCTTGTCTTTTTGACCTGCTATTCCCTCTCTGTTTCGTTTACAACATGAAAGAAAACCTACACAATTTTTGCAAGGAACTTCATCTGTCTTCTTATCTGAACATCACTGTCAGAATGTAAACTGCCGAACAGGAGGGGGCAGTGTAACTCTAGATAGAATATTTAGAGAGAGCCAGCATCTTCAAGCAACTGGATGGGTTCAGAAAATTTGGTTGAAAACAAATGAGAGTGATAATAAGATTCCTCTAATGTTTGCTTTTCAAAGTGGAATAAACTGGAACATAACAAAGGCAAAGAATTGTAGTTTTCTGAAAACCTTTACTGAGGAACCTTTATGACTCAGATGTCAACAGAAAGGAAAGGCTGAAAGCGAGGAAACTGGAGGTGTGGTATATATAATTTGAGAGAAGATTCCAAGACATAATCTTCTAGAGCAGAGACTGGAGACCCTCAGATGAAAGATAGAGTTCCAGTGAGGCCAGTTGGCTCACTGTGTGACAAGTGTCTAAGGAGAATTGATCAAAAATCCATGGATATTTTTTGGGTGGTATCTGCCACTTGATTTCAGAGTGTGGTGTATTTGACCACAGGTTTCCTGGTGGTTTACATGGATTGTCTACTTACTGTGAACCTTTTTGTCCTTTAGTTTGGGATCATTCTCTGGAGTCAGCTTTCATGTCTTGTCTGTTGCAACAGTTTCTGTGAAAAACTGCTCCCAATACCTTCTTTTAACTGAACAAAAACTGCATTTATTATCACTGTGGCCCCACAATCCCGAGGGAGCATTGTGTTCCCCTGCCTTAGAGTCATAGAGCCCCATTAAAATGCAGGAATCTTTTAAAGTGAAATTAAAACTCAAACCCCGTCAACGCACAACTGCAGAAATATAAATCAAGCTTAAACTTAAGTTATTCCAAAGTTCTATAAATACAAGTATAAATATGATTTCCATTCTCTAACAATAGTTTTAGTCTAGCAAACATTCCAGGAAATGTCAGAAAAGTTCTTGAGCAAAAACCTTCCTAAAAAAAATTTTTGTGGTCTTCACGTAGAAAACATAAACTGAGTCCCAATTTCATGAATATTGCCTTGTTGCTTGTCTATCATTTTCTGATTTCCTCTCTGGAAGGTTGAGATCTGGTTGCAAATTTGAGGCAATGCTGTGGTTATACTCACACACCTTCACCTACACATGGCGAAGCAGAGTTAGGCAGGCAGAAAATCCCACTGCGGAAACATTCTGAATGCTACCTTTTTGGATGGGATCCTGGGAGTAAGCTATATCAGCTCATTTTATGCCTCAGCACCTCCTGAAAAAGCAATACTTGTAATCTGAAATCAAGGCAGAATTAGCTGAGAATTTGCAACAGGCCAGTAGCATCTGTGGAGGAAACCAGGGTTTTCATCAACCTAATACTTGATGAACTTCTGTCAGAACTGGAAAAATGATTGACAAGTAACAGATTTTAAGCAAGTACAGAAGTCAAGAAAGGGAAGGGAAAGAACAAAAGGAGATGTCTACGATAGGGTGGAAAATAGAAGACAAAAGAGTTGACGGAACAAGACAAAATGAAATGGCAATTGCTCAAATAAAGAAGCAGAAGTTAGATTTAGAGATGTGGTAAATGGGAGATATCACCAACAGCAGCTGTCCAAAAACATGGGAGAGAAGATTAAAATCAGAAACTGTTGAACTCATTGAGTATGAAAATGCCTAAATGAAAAATGCCACATTGATCCTAGAGCTTGCAGAGACCACTGTTAATGTTGTCACAATACAGTGTATGCTTTAGTTTCAGGCTGTTACTAATTGGGGAAAGGTAAGAGTATTCTTCTTAAATATGTATAAGAACTGATTTCCACCCAGAGACAGAGAGGAGAAGGTCGTGGAGGGGAAGGCTGCCTGTCTCCATGCCCTGGGTTTTGTGAATGAACCAATGTTAAGGAAAGAAAGATTTCTCCTTTAGTGAGTGATGGACAACTTTTTATAGCAACTGGGAACCTTGCAATGAGCAACTCTCTTCCTGACTTCCCAGAGACTGTCCACAATCTGCCAGGTC
Organism: Sphyrna mokarran; assembly: GCA_024679065.1. Lineage (NCBI taxonomy): Eukaryota > Metazoa > Chordata > Chondrichthyes > Carcharhiniformes > Carcharhinidae > Sphyrna > Sphyrna mokarran. Next base: position 2,122,301 of record JAGIQG010000011.1, read on the forward strand.
AGGAATGTGATGGAATATATCTTTTCTCAAAGGTAGGGGAGTCTAAAACTAGAGGGCATAGGTTTAAGGTGAGAGGGGTCAGCACTGCGAGGAAATTCCACCTCAAACAGCAATCAGTGTTTGATTGGAACTCTGCATTTTCCACCATAATTTCTGAGCCAAGCCTCATTAGGAGTGTGGAGCTTATGGGGTGAATCTTCTGAAAAAATCTAACCACCCAATAGGGTGCTCCTCCCACACTTCAAAGATGTGCAATTTAGATTGATTGGCAATGCTGCATTGCCCCTTCGTATCAGGGGATTACCAAGGTAAATAAGTGCGGTTATGGAGATAGGGTCTGGGTGGGATTATGGTCGGTGCAGGCTCGATAGGCCAAAGGGCCTCCTTCTGCGCTGTAAGCGATTTTATGATTGGCAATAATAAACAAATAAAATATTAAAACAGATCAACTGGCCAATTGGCACATTGTCATTTGTCGGACCTTTCTTTGGACAAGCTATCACATCCCGAGGACAGGGTTTCAGTTTAGTTTATTAATTTGTGTCGCAAGTGGGCTTACATTAACACTGCAATGAGGTTAATGTGAAAATCCCCTAGTTGCCACAGTACTGCAGCTGTTTGGGTACGCTGAGGGAGAATTTAGCACAATCAATGCCCCTAACCAGCACGTCTTTCGGATTGTGGGAGGAAACCGGAACACCTGGAGGAAACCCACATAGACAATGACTCAAGCTGGGAATGGAATCTGGGTCTCTGGCACTGTGAGGCAGCAGTGCTAATTACTGTGCCACTGTGCCACCCAGCCTAAGGAAAGGGGCTACATAAATTAAATCTCTTTTCTTGTTATAAAATCATCCCCTGAAAAGGAAGTAATAACTTTTCCTCACCTCCAGGCTAAACTATGATATGTTTTTAATTTTCAGAATGTTATTTTCCTCTGATAACCTAATCCATGGCAAGAGGAAATTTGTTTTACAAATTTAATCTTGCCTCTGGTGTCAAGCTGATTCTTCAATTTGAATGATTTCTAACCTTATATATTTGGCCAATATTTGTGAATTTGGGTAACTGTCAGTGTAATTATATTTCAATTTTTAAAATTGGCTCACCTCTCAAGCTTGTATCCTTGGAGAAAGCACGACAGATCATTCCACTATCAATATTGATTAAATCTGCTGATGAAATATTGAATTTTTAGTAGAATTCTGGTACTGTAATTGAATGGTAACTTAACCAGCATTGAACTCAAACTGGACTAATATTATTTGATTGTTATCCAAAGACACACATGAAGCTATTGCTCAGATTAGCTGAGAAAATCATATCAAAGTATGCTTGGAAGTTTTTCCACAATGCAGCTAACAAATATACCTGTGAATATAATTTCCAAAGACTGCAGTGTAGTCGTTCTGGGAATATTAACTTGATCCTGTTGTGATGTAGGCTTTAGAGAAATTGAGGCCCTGAAGAAAAAATATTAGCAAAAAGACTCAAAAGGTAATTTCACAGCTAAATGATACACATGAAGTATATATACTCTGTCACAAATCTTATTTTGAACGATTCTGTTCAGTGATTGCAACCAACATAATGTGAAAGGTTGTTGAAAAATCTTTTCGCCAATTTGAAAAATATTGCTAATGCTAGAAATCTGAAATAAAAACAGAAAATGCTGGAATGAGTCCAAGAGTCTGGCAGCAGCTGTGCAGAAAGAAAGAGTTCACAAATCAAGCCACAATTCTTTTTTCCCCAAGCCAGGAATCAAACCCGGGTCACCGTTAGGCAGCGGCGCTAATCAAGGTGCCACTGTGCCACCCCTAATTAACAAACCAGATGGTATTTCCGACAATCGACAATGGTTCCATGGTCATTAGTAAATTCTTAAATCGAGATTCTTTTATTGAATTAAAATTCCGTCATCTGCTCTAGTGGGATGTGAACCCAATTCCCCACAACATTAGCTGAGTTTTTGAATTAAAACTCTAGTGATAATGTCACTAAGTCACTGCCTCCCATTACAGCTTATTATCTAAAATAGATTCTAAAATAATAGCCAATATGATTCATTTCATTAAGGTTTTGTACTTCTTATGAGCTCAAGCAGAAAGAAAAAGTGACTATCCAAATAATTTGGAAATTGACCCAGGTTCGATCATTCCTGTTGATTGCTAGAGGTGTCTTATTATTTTCATTAATTGCATTCAGACACACTGTGAAAATAACAATACCCATCTTTTAAAGGAAAACAATAGTGGGCAATTAATCAAAGCCTGGATTATTTCAAGATAAATCACATTCAAACAACCACAGCTAACTAGAAAGGAACAGATAGAATTAAAATTCTCAGCTGGCTTTCATTCTTACTTTATTTCTCTGCTCTCGAGAGGAAAGCAATTTTCACTCTGAATATATTCATTTACATGGATACTTCTTAAAGAACAAAAGATTAAAGGATTCAATTCTTTGCTTTCAAATGTCTTGAATCATGGACAAACTCAAACTGTTTTTCAATAATTTCCCAGAGTGTAACTTGCATTTGGAAAAATGTATTTATTGTGCAGCACCATCCCATGTTGCACAGCTGTAGAATTGTCCTGGACAAATGATCAGGACTAAATTTGTTGGGATACTCCGTTTTTCTTCCTCCCATAGAGCAATCTTCCAGGAAACATATAATCACTGATCATATTGTCCATACATCTATGTTCCTGTCCCATTGCTCTATTTTGTTACAAACAATTAAGGCATTTCAGCGTAGATTTGCCTGCATGCTGTTACAGAAACTTGGAATGAGAAAAGATCATTGTCTTGGCTGCTATCCTAACTGTTTCATCACTTGGGGAAAGTTAATAAAATTACTCTCAAGAGGACTTTATATTGAGTATCTATTTCACTTCTCTTCACTGGACAGAAACAGTTTAGAATTATTACTGCATGTCAAAAGGCAGAATATTCTATGTCATATGCTGAGAAAGGTCCCAAGCCTGCTAATCATATGGAAAGGTCTATTGGCCCAGGAGAGAGAAAAGGCATATAAAAAAGGCAATATTACAATAATCATAGTGGATTTCAATGTGCAGGTAGATTGGGAAAATCAGGTAGGTATTGGATCTCAGGAAAAGGAATTTGTGGAGCATCTAAAAGATTGTTTTTGAGAGCAGTTCGAGACAGAGCCTAGAAGGGAACAGAAAATTCTGGATTTGGTGATGTTTAATGAGGCAGACTTGATTAGGGAACTTGACGTGAAGAAGTGCTTGGGGACCACCATGTGATAGCACTTACCCTGCTGTTTGAGGGAGAGAAGCTGGAGTCAGATGTAACGGCATTGTAGTTATAATAAAGTTATGATTCAGTAAAATACAGTTACAATAAATAAACAGCATTACAATAAAGGTAACCACAAAGAATGAGGGGGGAGCTGGCCAGAGTTGATTGGAAAGGGAGTCGAGCAGGGAAGACATTGCAACAGCAATGGCAGGAGTATTTGGGTGTTATTCAGGAGGCACAAGGAAATTCGTTCCAAGGAGGAGGAAACTTATTAAGGGGAGGATGAGACATCTCTGGCTGACGAGGGAAATCAAGGACAGCATAAAAGCAAAAGAGAAAGCATATAAAGTGTCAAGAATTAGTGGGAAGCCAGAGGATTGGGAAGCATTTAAAAGTGAGCAGAGGATAAACAAGAAAGCAATAAGGAGGGAGAAGATGAAATATGAATATAAGCGAGTTAGCTAATCATATAAAAGAAAATAGGGAGAGTTTTTTAAAATATATAAAAGGTAAGAGGGAAGCAAAAATAGACATTGGACTATTGGAAGTAATAATAGGAAACAAAGCAGTGGCAGAGGAACTGAACAGTTACTTTGCATCAATCTTCATGATGGAAGATATCAGTGGAATGCCAGAGCTTCAGGAGAATCAGGGAGCACAGAAGAAGGTTCTAGGGAAACTGAAAAGTCTGAAGGTGGATAAATCACCTGAACCAGATGAACTACATCCCAGGGTTATAAAAGTGACAGTTGAGGAAATGGTGGAGGCATTTGTGATGGTCTTTCAGGAATTACTGGAGGCAGGGGGCATTTCAGAGGACTGGAAATTAGCTAATGCAACACTGCTGTTTAAGAAGGAAGGGGGTTAAAAAATTATTACTGCCTATAATTTGGTCATTGGCTTCAGAATCCGTTATTAAAGATGAGATTGCGGAATACTTGGAAGTGAATGATAAAATAGGACTGAGTCAGCATGGCTTTGTCAAGAGGAAGTCATGTCTGACAAATCTGTTAGAGTTGTTTGAGGAGGTAACAACAAAGTTAAATAAAGGAGAACCAGTGGATGTGATTTATTTAGATTTCCAAAAAGCCTTTGACAAAGTGCCACAGAGGAGACCTTTAAATAAGTTAAGAGCCCTTGGGGTTAAGGGTAAGATTCTGGCATGGATAGAGGATTGGCTAATTGGCAGAAGGCAGAAAATGGGGATAAAGGGGTATTTTTCATAATGATAGCTGGTGACTAGTGGTGATGCTGGGACACCACTTTTCACAATATATATTAACAATTTGAAAGAAGGAACTAAAAGCACTGTTGCAGATGATACAAAGATATGTAGGGAGATAGGTAGTATTGAGGAAGCAGGGGGGCTGCAGGAGGACTTGGACAGATTAGGAGAACAGGCAAAGAAGTAGCAGATGGAATACAATGTGGAAAAATGTGAGGTTATGTATTTTGAAAGGAGGAATGGAGGCACAGACTATTTTCTAAATGGGGAAATGCTTAGGGAATCAGAAATTCAAAGAGACTTGGGAGTTATTGTTCAAGATGCTCAAGTTGGTTCAGTTGGCAGTTGAGAAGGCAAATGCAATATTAATATTCATGTTGAGAGGGCTAGAACAGGGATGTACTTCTGAAGCTCTGTAAGGCTCCAGTCAGACTCCATTTTTAGTATTGTAAGCAATCTTGGATTCCGTATCTAAGGAAAGATGTGCTGGCCTTGGAAGAGTTTCAGAGGAGGTTCACAAGAATGATCCCTGAAATAAAGAGCTTGTCGTATGAGGAGTGGTTGAGCACCCTGGGTCTGTACTTGTTGGAATTTAGAAAGATGAAGGGAGAATCTTATTGAAACGTACAGATACTGTGAGGCCTGGATAGTGTGGACTTGGAGAGGACGTTTCCACTAATAGGAAAAACTAGAACCAGAGGGCACAATCTGAGGCTAAAGGGATGATCCTTTAAAACAGAGATGAGGAGGAATTTCTTCAACCAGGTAGTGGTGAATCTGTGGAACTCTTTGCCGCAGAAGGCTGCGGAGGCCAGATCATTGAGTGCTTTTAAAACAGAGATAGATAGGTTCTTGATTAATATGGGGATGAGATGTTATAGGGAAAAGGCAGGAGAATGGGAATGAGAAAAATATCAGCCATGATTGAATGGCAGAGCAGACCTGATGGGTTGAATTCTGCTCCTGTGTCTTATCATCTTATGGCAATGAGCAAAGGTATAAAGGAGCCCTGTGCTCATCCGAACAGACCATTTACAATGGATACTTTCAGGCAATAAGCTTGGCCATCTGTTATTCTGTCAGAAATATATACATGAAATCTTTGACAAGAAGGAAATGACAATGATGTGCACAATGAGGAGGTGAGCGGTGAATACATTTCTCACCATCAATCTTGTGGAAAACATAGATAGCATCACATCATCTGAGATCTTTGCCAAGTTTCAAATTATCTGCTCTCAGAAAGTTGGTAATCCCTTATTGCTCAAGATTGACATGGGGCAGATGCTAATATATTACCGTGAATTTTGATGTGGTTATTGGGCTGGTTGGACTTTAATCTGAAACAGTGAGAGTTCTTCCTGTCAATTTTATTCACACTTATCCAGACACGTGGAAGATCATGATGAAAACTACTGCTGCACAAATTCTACCATACAATGGTTTACTGATTCCACGCACAGGATTTCTATTCTTGGAGTGTAAGTACAATGAATTCCCCTGCGTGTTACAGACATCCCTCACCATGGAGACTAAAGGCCTTGGCAATTGCATATCTACCAGCATTTCATGACATCTCACTAATGACTATCTCTCCTGATAAGCTAACCCCCTCATCTCCAGAATCAACCTGTTGAATCCCCTATGGATCCCATGGGCTATTACTTTTCTGATCATCCAATTTATGACCTTGTTGAAAACCTGACTCAGCTCTGTTCAGGCTACATAGCCTCACTGAGTTTCACTATCGCCTCCTCAAGTTTGTTCGACATGACTTTGGTGTTTAGATAGAGTGATGCAGAGAGAATGGACCCAATTTTACCACCACGTTGTGCCCATTATCGAGCGTGAAAACTAGGTAAAGTCAGGCGTGAGGTGAGTAGTGTACCCCACGGTCACCTCCACACTGACTCCCCATTTACCAAGGCCCAAAAATGGCCACAATTGTGACCGTGTCCAAAACAGGCACAACAGCCATTTCAATGTATTTGCATGCATTAAAATTGTCTTAATGGGTTGCACACCCAACCTTATTGGCATCCCCCCCTTTACCACCGCATTCGCCCATCCAGATTCAACACAAACTAGACATGCTCTACAAAAATCCAATTCAGGCGCTCCAGTTAGTTAGGGGGTAGATGGTGAGCATCTGATGGCTCTCTGCTTGAGTTCGGTGAGGGGGGAGGGGGGACACGGGGTTTGGTTGGGTGGATGGGGGAGGTGTGAAGGGGTCCGCTGCCATTCACCTGTCATCAGTAAGGGGAGAGGTGGATCTGCTGCCTGTGATCATAGAACCATAGAACCCTACAGTGCAGAAAGAGGCCCTTCGGCCCATCGAGCCTGTACCAACCACAACCACAAACCCAGGCCCTACACTCATATCCCTACATATTTTACCCACTGATCCCTCTAACCTACACATCCCAGGACACTAAGGGGCAATTTTACCTTGGCCAATCAACCTCACCCGCACATCTTTGGACTGTGGGAGGAAACCAGAACACCCAGAGGAAACCCACACAGACATGAGGAGAATGTGCAAACTCCATACAGACAGTGACCCAAGCCAGGAATTGAACCCAGGTCCCTGGAGCTGTGAAGCAGTAGCGCTAATCACTGTGCTACCATGCCACCCAAGTGAGGAAAAAGTGGCGGGAGGGGGGAAGTAGGCCGAAATTAGTCTAGGCAGTGGGCGATGGGGGAATAAGGCAGTCAATAATGTTGTATGGGGGTGAGGCAATGTTTGAGGGGGCCAGGTAGAAGCATTATCCAACCCAGGGGAACCGCATTCTATCACTTCTTTTTCAGTGCATGCGCAGTTGGAGGCAGTGACCAGAGATGCATAATTTCAGGTGTGTTAAACCCCACCCACAAGCTTCCACAGTGCAATACGGAATCGCTGGTATTTTTTCAGGTAGGGTGCTTTTGGGGGCACCTGGGAACGGATCTAAAAGTTGGATTTGAAACACTCCCAGTTTCAAGTCTGCCCAGCACTTAGAATTAAAGTGGTAAAACAGGACCCAATGTTTCAACTTAGAACATAGAACATAGAACACTACAGCACAAACAGTAGGAAACTTGTAGGAAAAGCATAGCTAGAGGCCAACAATGTTAGTCAGCAAAAAGAATCATTGAGGATTTCAGAAGAATCATTTTTACTCAAGTTGTAGTAAGAAGATGAAGGAATAGAATATGGTTAAAGTGCATGTTTTGAAGAGAAAGCCAGACAAGAATATGAAGCAAAAGAAAATTGCAATGGTGGATTTAGATGAAGAGATTCAAATGGGCACAAACACAAGCATGGACTGATTGGGCCAAATGCTGGTTTCTGTGCCATATATCTGGGCACAGAAGGCACGGTGGCACAGTGGTTCCCACTGCTACCTCACAGTGCCCGGGACTCAGGTTCGATTCCAGCCTTGAGTGACAGTGCAAAGTCTGCATGTTCTCCCTAGCAAGGGTTTCTGCTAGGTGCTTTTCTTGCTCCCACACTCTAAAGCTGTGTAGGTTAGGTGGATTGGCCATGCTAAATTGCCCCTTGGTGCCCCAAGATGTATAGGTTAGGGGGATTAGCAGGGTAAATGTGCGGGGTTACAGGGACAAGGCAAGGGGATGGACTGGGCAAAACACTCTGTCAGAAAGTTGGTGCAGATAGGCTAAGTGGCCTCCTTCTGCACTGTAAGGATATTATACAATGATTCTATGATTTCTATGATCCTATGTAATAACAAAATACTGGGACCTGTACCCACATAACCTATTTAATTTGCATGATATTGATAAAGTGTTAGCTTCAGTTTCGAAAGATTTAATCTCCAACAGGATGTTTTGAACTTAATGTTTGCTGTATTTTGGATGTTAATTAGGAAACAATAGGCAAATATTATCTACTGCACTTTCTAGCCTGGGGGCTTGGCAGGTTTTTGGATGCATTCACTTTTCACTCATGATTCGCAGCTCAGTGAACCAATCCCTGTCAACCATATTTCAAACATGACCATTAAATGGTTTTTGCTACTTCCCTCTCTGTGCGAAATCTTAAACATGAAGCAACCTCGCTTTATAATCAGTCAGAAAGATCTGGGTGAGGGTATGAACAAGTTTGCTGACAATACAAAGGTTGGTGGATTTGCAGATAGTGATGAAGATCATCAGAGGATACAGCAGGATATAGATTAATTGGAGACTTGGGTGGAGAGATGGCAGATGGAGTTTAATCTGGACAAATGTGAGGTAATGCATTTTGGAAGGTCTAATACAGATCAAAAATATAGCTAAATGGCAGAACCCTTAAGAGTATTGATGGGCAAAGGGATCTGGGCGTACAGGTACACAGGTCACTGAAAGTGGCAATGCAGGTGAAGAAGGTAGTTAAGATGATATACAGTATGTTTGCCTTCATCAGTTGGAGCACTGAGTTTAAAAACTGGCTAGTCATGTTGCAGCTTTATAGAACCTTAGTGAGGCTGCACTTGGAATATAGTGTTCAATCCTGGTCACACACTGCCAGAAGGATATGGAGGCTTTGGAAAGGGTTACAGAAAATATTTACGAGGATGTTACCTGGTATGGAGACCATTAACAATGAGGAGAAGTTGGAGGGACTTAGATTGTTCTCATTGGAGTCATGAAGGTTGAGGAGCGACCTGATAGAAGTCCACAAGATTATGAGAGACATGGACAAAGTGGATAGTCAGAAGCTTTTTCCCAGAGCGGAAGAGTCAATTACTAGGGGGCACAGGTTTAAGGTGCAAGGGGCAAAATTTAAAGGAGATGTACGAAGCAATTTTTTACACAGAGAGTAGTGGGTGCCCCGAACTTGTTGCCGGGGAGGTAGTGGAAGCAGATACGGTAATGACTTTTAAGAGGCATCTTGACAAATACATGAATAGGATGAGAATAGAGGGATAAGGTCCCCGGAAGGGAAGGGAGTTTTAGTTAATTCAGGCAGCATGGTCAGTACAGGCTTGGAGGGCCTGAAGGGCCTGTTCTTGTGCTGTAATTTTCTTTGTTCTTTGCTATATATGCAGCCGGTAAGAAAGGTACTTACGGGTGGTGGGGAAGAGTTAATCTTCAACAGAAACAACAATGAAGTGACGATAATCATGTAAATTGCATCTTAGCTAAACAGCAATGAGCTGTGGATTCACATCAAACAGATCCTTCTTTACCTGTCTCTGTCATTGTGAGATTATCATCATGTTGAAAACTTGTTCAATAAGTGCTAGGGTTGCAAAATCATTTATCACTGTGAGATTCAGGAATGAAGAGGTATTGAATTTTTAGTAGATTGGGAATAGCTTGTTAACCATGTTGAACAGGCTGCAACAACAGTGTGTGCTGGAGGTGGTAAGAAGCTCACTGAGATATTGTGCTTTCATAGAGATGAAGTCTACCCACAGCTCACCTACACTACATTTGTAACTATGAAACCTCTGTAATGATACTCATTATTTGATGATTTCATAATACTGCAAACTAAAAACTGATAGTGAGTGTAAACGGGATGGGGTTTTAGACACATGATTAACCTATTCCCATTCAATGCAATTCAGGGATGTATTGCTGAGGCTTTATAGGGCTCTGGTCGGACAACATTTGGAATTACGTGAGCAATTTTGGGCCTCGTATCTAAGGAAAGATGTGCTGGTCCTTGAGAGGGTCCAAAGGACGTTCACGAGAACGATCTCAAGAATTAAAAAGCTTAATGTTTGAGGACTCTGGGCCTGTACTCAATGGAGTTTTAAAAGGGTGAGGGGGGGGGGAATCTCATTGAAATTTACAGAAAGATCTGGATCAATTGGATGTGAGGAAGATGTTTCTATTAGTAGGAGAGACCAGGGAAGCATAGTGGTAAAGTAATTAGCACTGCTGCCACCCAGGGTTCAATTCCGGCCATGGGTCACCGTCTGTGTGGAGTTTGTACATTCTCCCTGTGTCTCCATAGGTTTCCCCCGGGTGCTTCAGTTTCTAGTCCAAAGAACAAAGAACAACACAGCACAGGAAACAGGCCCTTTGGCCCAACAAACCCGCGCCGCCATTTTAACATTGTGAGTGCCCTCTTTTACCTATGACCTTTGTCTACACCTATTCGGTTCCACAATAAAGGAATTATAACCAGATTGAGGGACACCTAATATATGTGGGTTAGGTTGATTGGCCATGCTAAATTATCTCTAGTGTCAGGGGGATTAGCAGGGTAAATATGAGGGGTTGCAGGAATGGGGCCTGGGTGGGATTGTGATCGGACTCAATGGGCTGAATGGCTTTTTCCTGCACTGTAGGGATTCTATGATGAGGATCTGAGGACACAGCCTCAGAATAAAGGAATAAAGAGGAGGAATTTCAGCAAGAATTTCATTGCCACAGAAGGCTGCGGAGGCCTGGTTATTGAGTACATTTAAAACAAAGATAACTAGGTTCTTGATTGGTAAGGGGTTCAAAGGTTACGGGGAAAAGGTAGGAAAATGGGGTTGAGAAATTTATGATTGAACAGCAGAGCAGACTCAATAATCCAAATATCCTGAATTCTGCTCCATTATCTTACCGGTGGCACAGTCACATTGCGATTAGCATTGCTGCCTTACAGTACCAGGGGCCTGGATTCAATTCCCAGCTTTGAGGGAGTCTGCAAATTTTCCTGTATCTGCGTGGGTTTCCTCCAGCTGCTCCAGTTTTCTCCCACATTCTGAAAGACGGTTAGGTGCATTGGCCATGCTAAATTCTCCCTCAATGTACCTGAACAGGTGCCAGGGTGAGACGACGAGGGGTTTTCACAGTAACTTCATTGCAGTGTTAACGTAAGCATTAACTGTCATGAATGTATTAAAGGGGAGTGCAGCCTTCTAGCTGCAACTGGCATTAGAAGCCATTGTAGAAGAGGGTGTGATCAATTGGAAGAATAAAATGATATAACATGACAGATAACAGGGTATAGTACCAATGTGGACAGAATGAGAGAGGTTCTTTCTGTGGAATGGGTGAGTGTAGTTTCTGAAAAGTAAAGAAACAGATAACCATGGGAATACAATGAAAACAGCTTCATCCCAAGGCTGCGAGGATTTGAAAGAGGTTTAATGAACTCATACTTATGGTCAGTGTCAATGAATTCATCTCCAAATGCCAGATCCTTATAACTGAACCATTAGGTCTCTCACACACACACACTGCTCAGTTCACTTCATCTTCACTCACCCACCAATATTCTCTATCACTCATGACTCCTGCCTGACTCTCATAGCTACTTGTCATCTTTACACGATTAATATTGCCGCATGCCTTATATACGCCTCTCACAGTTTACACACTGTCAGCAATTTAAACACAACAGCCACATCACCCACACTCCACACTTAATGGTAAACATCTCTCTCTCCCTCTCTTGCAGAATAAGGTGGCTTAATGTATTCTGCTTCCTTGGACAATTTCCAGCCAGATTTCAGGATAATGCAGGTTTTTCATTTATTACATCTTGCAGGCTTCACATTCCAGCTCCACTGCCAGAAGTGGATTTTAAGATGCCCAGTACAGTCTGAAGACTTGCTCCCTTACAGGGTTATGTATCCTACACACATAGAATCATAGAATCTATAGCACAGAGATAGACCCTTTAGCCCAAACTGGTCAGGCTGACCAAAATATCCCACTGAATCTATAGAAAATGTCACTGAAGGGAGCACAGCTCACCATGGAGGAGAGAATGTGATTGCCACAATTAGAATGACAGTCAACAAGGAATGGTGACATGGGGACTATCGAAACGACAATAAATCCCTTCCTAATCCAAAATCTCACACCTAATTTCCCTCTCATCACACAATGTTTTCCGATATGCAAACTATAGATGGTGTTACGGGCAGTCAGCAGAGAACCGAAGATTTGATCATTTTCCCTTCCTGTCCATAATCAGAGTGGTTTTGGGAAGGACCAGGTGCTTGTTTTTTGGCCTCCAGAGGGTGTGTGATCAATTTAAATAACAGCAGTAAGTTTTTGTGGGTTTAAATAAAGAGAATTCATCCCAAAAATCAAAACACTGCATCATTTATATGTGAGAAAGATACAATTCAAAAGTATACTGCAAATTATAAAGAATAGTCTGAAATAGATTGCTCATCTTTTTGCAGCACTTCTCCGGAACGATGTGCCAGTGAATGCACACTTACAACTGCAGCCAGAACCTTCCAGATAGCATTTGCTGCGTGATCCTTGGGCGAGGAATTTCAGTGAGAAGAGCATCTCACGCCTCTCCTCCTCCTCCAGGTGGGCATGCTCAACCTCGGAAAATCTGGCTGCACTTCTCCCCTGTGCCATCTTCCTGGCATGACTGCCTTGTGTGTCCTTTATTGCAGCTTATTTACAGCTCTGCTTTGTCAGGGAGTCCAGGCGTACTCAATTTGAGCCACTCACAGGACCAGAAATTAAATTTAATAATGTCCAGGCAACTTGATTTCAATAGTGGGTGAGCCATCTCCAAAGGTGCTGATTGGGTTAACTCAACAAGGAGGTGGGGGGCAGTGCACTGTGTGTGAATGAGGGGGTGGGGGGGCAGTGTAGTGTGGGTGAATGAAGGGGTGTGGGGGGCAGTGCACTGTGGGTGAATGAGGGGGTGGGGGAGGCAGTGCACTGTGGGTGAATGAGGGGGGTGGGGGGGCAGTGCACTGTGGGTGAATGAGGGGGTGGGGGACAGTGCACTGTGAGTGAATGAGGGGGGGGGGGGCAGTGCACTGTGGGTGAATGAGGGGGTGGGGGAGGCAGTGCACTGTGGGTGAATGAGGGGGTGGGGGACAGTGAACTGTGGGTGAATGAGGGGGTGGGGGACAGTGCACTGTGGGTGAATGAGGGGGTGGGGGGCAGTGCACTGTGGGTGAAGAGGGGGTGGGGAGGCGTGCACTGTGGTGAATGAGGGGGGGGGGCAGTGCACTGTGGGTGAATGAGGGTGGGGGGGGCAGTGCACTGTGGGTGAATGAGGGGGTGGGGGGACAGTGCACTGGGGTGAATGAGGGGGTGGGGGGCAGTGCACTGTGGGTGAATGAGGGGGTGGGGGCAGTGCACTGTAGGTGAATGAGGGGGTGGGGGGACAGTGCACTGTGGGTGAATGAGGGCGGGTGGCCTCACAGTGACACTATGGGTGACCAGGATTGAGGGTGAAGAGGGGGGTGGTGTGGTGGAAGGGGGTTGGGGAATGGGGAGTCCAGAGTTGTCCAGGTCAATGGGAGATGGGGAGGACAGTGATGTCTGTATCACTGGGGGATAGGGAGGCCAGTGACGGCCAGTGGAGGAGGGAGTGAGTGTCCAGCAATGAGGCTAGCAAAGTCCGTACAGGGTGAAAGGCAAACGATGTCCATTTGGGGAGTGAGTCATCGATATCCATGTGGGGAGAGGGAAGCCAGTGATGTCGAGGCTACGAGGATTTGTTTAGCGACCTCCCAGAGATCGGCACATGTGCAGTGTCTCGTTCAGCGCACTGATTTCAGCCTCTTTAACAGCAATAGGCCTCACCCCCCACTTCTCAGTGTGAATTACACCAGTACACTCTGCCTTGCTTGCAGTTTCTGCATCGGTAAACGGGTCTGTGCGGGTTGGGCGGTCTGGTCAGTGGATATCCAGAGCATACTCTGATGTGGGTGGGTTGAAGGCCAGTAAGTAGATGATGTCCTGGGGTCATGGATGAGTCCATGTATCAGGGACTGCCAGTTTGGGCTCTTCCTCCAGAAGTGGGAGTATCTTTACACCTGCGAGTGAATTGAAAAGTGCAGTGATAGTGATTGAGAGGCTGTGAGAGTTTATTTTTAGGAGTGGGGGGCAACTGCAGAAGTGGGGGGGTGGGAAGGATACATTATGTATAATGTATATATATCTACACATACATAATATACAATCCTGTATATTATCGTATAATATGTATAACATGAATGACCAAGTTGTGTGTCAATGTCTGACAAAGCCGTGCTTGTAAAGTGTACCATACTGAAACCTCAACTTTCAGTGAAATAGAGCCAAAACCAAGAAACTTTTCCGAAGCTATCTGAAGCAGTTCAATCCCACTGTGATGTCTAACACTGGGCAACCGAAGGATGTGGAGGCTTTGTAGAGGATTTAGAATGGTTCAGAGATTTGGATTACAGAGAAACTTGGATTGATCTCCTTACACTAAAGAGCCTGAGTGGATTTGATGTAAGTGTGTAAAATTATGAAGGCTTTAGATGGAATAAATAGAGATGGTTTCCAATGGCTGAAGGATTGATAATAAGATGGTGAGATCTTACATCGTTTAATGGAATGCACTGCCGAGTAAGGTGGTGGGAGCAGGCACGCTAGGGCTGTTTAAGGGTCTCTTGGACAGCCACATGAGCGGTGTGCAGATAGAGGGATATAGTAGGACTGTTTAACTACGGCTTTTTTTTCCACAGGTAATTCGGTCCATACTTGACCAACATTGAGCATGCATTCGGCAGGTGGTGCGAGGACAGCTCTTGGATGTTGATTCATGGGTTGCCTGGTACTTCATGTCGTAAATGAGTGCTTTATGTGGACCATCTGAAGGGCACCATGACAGCTCAGAGACTATCGATGTGGCTGTGCAGACACTTGGAATTGGGCCGGTGTCTGCGGGAGTTTGCGCGTTCTCCCCGTGGTTGCGTGGGTTTTCTCCGGGCACTCCGGTTTCCTCCCACAACCCAAAAATTCGCTCTTAGGCTGATTGGGAAACAAATTGTCCCTATAGTGAGAGTCTTCCATATTAGGAATAACCTAATTTTATATTATGATAATGGAATTGCTACTATATAGTTATGACGGCAGCGCGGGCTCGTTGGGCCGAAGGGCCTGTTTCCCGTGCTGTGTTGCTCTAAAAAAAAAATTTGATTGGCAAAAGAACCAGAGGTGGAATGAGGAAAAAACATGATACATGGTGAGAGTTTTGAATACAAACTCCCTGACATTGTGGGAGATAACTAATCAAATTAGCATTCAAAAGGGAATTGGATAGAAAATAAAAAAATAGGAAAGAGTGGGGGGGGGGGTGGTAGGATGGACTGGATTTCTCTTTGAAACAACTGATGCTGTCTCCATGGGCCGAATGGCCTCTTTCTGTGCTGCGCTATTCTGTTCTGTAAGATCCAAAATTTTTGCAAAGGAGCTGGACAGAACTGTTGAAGGCAAAGGGTTGGGGGCGTGAATGGGATGAAGTGATGCCAAAAACTGAAGGAGCACCAGGAGCCTTGATTTCTCTCTCTGGCTCTGTGTAAAATTTTAAAGTTTATAGTTTATTTGTTAGTCGGACAAGTAGGCTTACATTAACACTGCAATAAATTTACTGTGAAAATCCCCTAGTGTAAAGCGAGTTGTGTGCTGTTGCTGGCACCCTGTACTATCAGGATGGCCAAGATCCTGGCCAAGCTATATGCAGCCTCCAGCTGCTAATCTCTGCTCAGAGAGCACAGAACAGAACTCCTATCTCTGAACATAAAGAATTCCCCTCGCTTCTGATTCACCAAAAGAGAGTGAACTGGCAAACATTAGATATATCACCTATTCCAGCTATAAATATCTCGTGCAAAGGAATTCAGAGTCAAGGTGACTTTCACAAACACTGGCAGAAACCTACTTGCACTTCTCTGAGGATTTAAGTCTGTTTCCAAGAAGTATTAGAAGACACTTGCAATTTTCAAATCCTTCCTGGCTCCATTTGTCCTTGCAAGCATCTAAATGACTATGAAAAAGTGCAGTCCAAATTAGTGATGGTGAAAAAAAGAACAGAAAATGCTGGAAAAACCTCAGCAGGTCAGACAGCATCTGTGGAGAGAGAATGGAGCCTTGAGCCTCGATTATTTTTTGTCAGGGCTAATTGATGGTTAATTGATAGAGAGCTAGTTGAGAGTTAGTCGATAAAGAGCTTGAAGTTCATACACTATCTCCGCCCCACCACACCCTGTGATTTGACTGTTGTAACTTCATTTTCAATGAATTACAGTGACTCTTCCTAATTTAAGTGGAGATAAGAGAAGTGCTCCCAGAAGACACTAAGTAGGTGAAATAAAACAGGGCTAGTAGAAAGTAATCAGAAATTAAACTACAAGTTGCTGTTGATCCTTTTAATACGTGCCAGAGCAGAAATCCTTCATTGATACTGCTGCAGACATTTCTAGCTGTGCATATTTAAGAAAGCTGTCAGCTTGGGGATGTCCAAAAGGATTTATGACATGTTTAAATTCAATTTCCAGTTGTCTATGCTACATTAGTCACAATCAAATTCCACAAACTTCAATGTTGTGTCAGATTTGAAAGACTGCAAAGGTTTGAAAGGAGGAAACAACAATAAGAAGCATGGCATTTTTTGATTATATTTTCCAACACCTTCAAACTTATCAAGGAGAATTTGGAATAATGTGTTGCTTCCAAAGGTGATGAAAATATCAATGGCTAATGTGGTAGCTTGTCTGCTTTAAAGGGACCTTCCTTGTGAGCCGTGTGGTCAGGTGGATGGTATAGAGTATCAAGGCAGGAAGCTGAGCCAATCGAAAGGGAAGGAGTGCATCCTGGGTCAGGGAGGATCAGCAGTTGGATCCAGGGAGGCGTTGTGTCCAGTCACATAGTAATTACATTGTCTGACCCTATTTATAAATATAAGTTTCATTTATTAATGTCACAATTAAGCTTACATTAACGCTGCAATGAAGTTACTGTGAAAATCCCCTAGTCACCACCCTCCTGTACCTGTTTGGGTACATTGAGGGAGAATTTAGCATGGTCAATGCACCCAACCGAGACATCTTTCGGACTGGGAGGAAACTGGAGCATCCAAAGGAAGCCCACGCAGTCACAGGGAGAACATACAGACTCCGTATAGACAATAACCTAAGCCGAGAACTGAATCTTTGCACTGTGAGGCAGCAGTTCCAGCCACAGTGCTGCCCCATGCATTTGTTGCATTAGTAATAAAGCTTTTGATCTGAAGCTTCGTCGAGTTATAGAACATAGAACATAGAACATTACAGCACAGAACAGGCCCTTCGGCCTTCGATGTTGCGCCGACCAATATAAAAAGCAATGCCCCTCCAAACTAAACCATTCCCTTCTCTTCCATATACTTATCAACTAAAGAGAGATTGCCTGAGATTTATTACACTGGCGATGAGGAAAGATTTTCCAAGTTCCTTGGGGATTGCAGTGCACAGCTACAGGGGGATGAAACTGGAACATTGAAGATAAGTGAAAGCAAGGTATAGGTGCATTGTTAAAATGCCTATGATCTGGACTTTAGAACATTTTGACCACAGAGTAGAAAACTGGAGAGACTACGTTGTATTTTTGTAGCGAAAGAGATAACAACAAAAGAAATTTGGTGTGTTTTGGGCGGCATGGTAGCACAGTGGTTAGCATTGCTGCTTCACAGCTCCAGGGACTTGGGTTCGATTCTCGGCTTGGGTCACTGTCTGTGTGGAGTTTGCACATTCTCCTCGTGTCTGTGTGGGTTTTCTCTGGGTGCTCTGGTTTCCTCCCACTGTTCAGAGATGTGCAGGTTAGGTTGATCAGCCATGCTAAATTCTTAATGTATCCTTAATGTACTAAGATGCTTTGGTTAGAGGGATTGGTGGGTAAAATATGTAAGGATGGGAGGGATAGGGCCTGGGTGGGATTGTGGTTGGTGCAGACTCGATGGGCTGAAGGGCCTCTTTTTGCACTACAGGGTTCTATGATTCTGTGAAAAGTGGAAGGTTATTTTGCTGTCAGTTTGTGGCCCACAGATTTACAGGTCAATCAGAAGCTTAAGATTGGTAATCCTCCAGATTCCTAATCACTTGACCAGATAGTTCAGCCGGTTAAGAATCATTTCAACTCTCAAGCCTATATCATTATATTGAGATACAAATTTGATCAGCTGTTTGAGAGTGTGCAGAGTCAGTCTCAGGCTTCGTGGCCAGGCTGAGAGGATTAGTAAAGCATTGCAAATTTGGCCCAGATCCGGGGAAATGTAGAGGGACCATTTGATCTGCGGTACAAACAGGATGATTATACAAAAAAAATTATGGGTCGAGATCAAGCAAGTTGTAAAGCGTGTCAAACAAAATAACCTGCTTGTGGCAGGAAACAGCTGTTGCAAAGACCTATCCAAATGTGGGTACTGAGGAGTGCAGTAAAAGTGGTACAGCATCAAGGGCTTGTCACATTTAGGAGGGAGAACACGTCCAAGGATCCTGCTGATGTAGAAGTTACGTGTGTTTCTGATGCAACAAAAATAGTCATTTACAAGCAAAGTGCAGAGTAAAGCTGTTAGGACTGGATGTGTAGAAACAACATCCACGGTGGTTAGTTTAACTCCTGTGAAGAAACTGGGTGAGGATCCCGACAAGGGACTGAATAGTTTACCCTAAACCAGGTCCAAGCAAGTGAAGTGCCCCTATATAGAGAACCTTGATAGCAAATAGCAGATCTCTTAAAATGGAAGTAGACATAGGAGGCTGTGGCTACAGTCATAGGGGAATTGCCATTTTGTTATCTTCAATAAGACCTCAGACCATTGAGACTAAGTAAGTCTTGAGCTATATTGTCTCCCTATAGCAGACAGAGCCGTAACAGTCACAGTATCTACAAGGATAAGGCAGCACTGTTACCTGTTTTGTGGTTAAGGGGCTTGTTCAATGGGGCATGATTGGCTGAAGCAGATTAAACTAAATTGGTTAGAAATATTAAAGAGATGGAGATTTTCAGGAGCTTTTATATAAATACTTTGAGGTCTTCCAAAATGGAGTAGGATGTATAAGGGGAGCTATATATATATTTGAATCTAGAGACCAACATCAACATTTTGCATGGCTCATCCTGTACCTTTTGACCTTCATCATAAGTCGAACTCAAGACACAATGTCATAAAACCTGTTCAGTTTTCAGAATGAGCTGCACACACAGTCCCTATCCTAAAACTGATTTGGACTATAAGAATTTGTGGGCACTATAAACTGACAGTTTAATAAAGAAGTTCAAATGATCAGATACCCCATTGCTTAAATTGAAGACCTCTATGTTAAACTAGCTGAAGGTTTAAAATATTCCATATTGGACCTCAGTCATGCTTACCAGCAGTTGGAAATGGATGAGGATTCCCAGCAATAGATAGCCTTCCATACTCACAAGGGTTTATACCAGTACAGATAGATGCCTATGTTTCAGAATCGCATCAGCCTGTGCTATTCTCCAATATACAATAGTAAGTTTATTACAAGGCATCCTGAATATAGTGATTTATCTTGATGATGTTTTAATTACAGCAGCCACACCCAAAGAACACAAGGCAAATTTGGTGGTGGTTTTGAAGCAACTGAAACCAAGCCAAGCTATCCCACTCCCTATCATTCTGGCGTGCTCCATGTGCCTCTCCAATAACTGCTTGAAAGTTCCTAAAGTGTCCGACTCTATTATCACAGCAGGGAGTCCATTCCACACCCTGACCACTCTCTGAGTAAAGAATCTGTCTCGGACATCTCTCCTGTTATCTCCCATCATAAACCTTATAGTTATGCCCCCTAGTAACAGCTACATCCACCCAAGGAAATAGTCTCTGAACGTCCATTCTATCTATCCCCGTCATCATCTTATAAACTTCTATTAAGACACCTCTCATCCTCCTCCGCTCTAAAGAAAAAAGCTCCAGCTCCCTCAACCTTTCCGCATAAGGCCTATCCTCCAAACCAGGCAGCACCCTGGTAAATCTTCTCTGCACTTTCTCTGATGCTTTCACATCCTTCTTATAGTGAGGTGACCAGAACTGCACACAATATTCCAAATGTGGTCTCACCAAAGTCTGGTATAGTTGCAGCATAACCCTGCAGCTCTTAAACTCAAACCCCTTGCTAATAAACGCTAACACACTATAGGCCTTCTTCATGGCTCTATCCACTTGAGTGGCAACCTTCAGAGATCTGTGGATATGAACCCCAAGATCTCTCTGTTCCTCCACATTCTTCAGAACCCTGCCATTGACCCTGTAATTCACATTCAAATTTGTCCTACCAAAATGAATCACAAAATGTACTTTCCAAGAAGAACAAGTTACTTATTTAGGTTTTAATGTGGACACAAAAGGTTTTCTTTCTTTGGAAAACAAAGTAAAAGACATAAAAGAGATTCCATAGCCAACTAACATCTCAGAATGGTAAACTATTATGTTAAGTTTCTACAAAATATATCTATCACCTTAGTCCCATCCCACCAATATTGGAAGCAGGGAGAAGACAGAAGGAGACACTCATAAAAATCCAACCGGCTTTGCGGTTGGGAGCATTATTGATGCACTATTACCCACTTAAGCCCTTGTTCATTGTAATGTATCATCATAAGGAATGGGAGCAGTTTTGTCCCACAGAAGGCCTGGTGAAGCGGAAAGGCCAATTGCTTTTGCCTCAAGGGTGTTGTCAGATGAGAAAAGGAATATGCCCAAATCAGTAAGGAAAGCTTGGCCTTCTCACCAACACCTCACCTCCCCACCCTCGGTTTTTCATGAAATTCCTGATTGGGACCTCTCCATTGCACAGTGTGGGGAGATTCGAGTGTGAAGCTGTGCTGAAAAAAGCACAATTGCAATCTAGAACAGTTTTCCCATCAATTCAGCACTTTTGGGGGAATCAACCCCATGATTTGAAAACTCATTGAAGGCAGCAAGCCAACAACGACAAAGATAAGCTTCTCATGCAAGTTTTTGCTTGATTATTTAATCAGCTAGGTTGTCTAAAAAACCCCTGTTATAAAAATTTTAACCGGCTAACTGGTTGAATTCCTCTCATATTTCATCACTAATCACCGTTTGCATTTCAGAAAAATAAATAATTATAATCGAGAGTGTCTTGATGAAAAATTACATTCATTCTAATAGTCACTTCCTCCTGGGTTCAAGAGCCCTTTAAACTGCAAACACCTACGCATGTGATGTTCAGGATAATTTCTTGATGCCCTGTCATCCTTCCTAGCTATTTTAAAATATCACTTTGAGTAACAATGATTATTAATGAGCTCAATACACTACTAGTGACATACAACCGATGATGTCTCTCTTCAGTCACCTTCCCCACGTAATCTTAATTTGAGTTTATTTTATAAAAAATGCTAACCAGCTGAAGTGTAAAAGAGAATGCACCAATCTGGGAAGGCAGTGGCGAAGTGTATAATCATTGGACGGGTAATTCAGAGTGAAGTAGGAGTGGGATAATGAACTTTGTAATACTTAGAGATTTGTAAAAAAGTATTGTAAGACTTGTTTTCATGTATCCCAAACAGATAAGAGAAAGCAGCTGTCCCTGCTGTTGTAGAGATGCCAGCATTGGATTGGGGTAAATACAGTAAGAAGTCTCACAACACCAGATTTAAGTCCAACCGATTTATTTGATAGTAAACTCACAAGCTTTCAGAAAAAGTGTTCCTTCATCAGTGTGTGGAAGGTTACTATCAAATAAACTGGTTGGTCTTAAACCTGGTGTTGTGAGATTTCCTGCTGTTGTATACAAGTTTATGATTTTCCCAACTAACTGTGTTCAGGAAGATGGCTAGTATTTACTTTTGTGTCTTTAATATTATGGACTTCTGTCTAACCTAGTGGAACTTACATGCATTCCTTCATATATATTTGTTATGTACTGTTTATATATTATGTACCAATGTATTGTATGCTATGCAGGTACCTACGAACATAAATTTGTTATATCAGCCCTGTTACCTTGTATGCTGATTAACTTGTTTGCACCAGCCTGTGTGTCAGCTAATAGCTAATCACACCACAAGTGTTGAGAAGTGGGACAATTGTGGCCTTGAGATAACCATAAAGAAACTGCCAAGGCAGCATGTTCACACAATGGAGGTCAAGCCACATCCTGAGAACCTGCCGAATATGGGAAAATGTGTAAGTGCTTGGGGGTGTATAAATGTGTGTTCTCAATTTGTATTTGGGGAGAAGCCTGGTGAAGTACTGTAAGGAACCAGGTGCATCTCCCAAAAGCTTTTGAATAAACCTGCTATAGTTTAACTCCCAACTGGTCTCAGAGGTATTACTTTACCTACAGCAAGAGGTCCAGGACAATGTTCTGGTGACCCAAGTTTGAATCCCACCATAGCAGATGGTGAAATTTGAATTCAAGAAATAAAAATCTGGAATTAAAAGTCACCACCTATTATTGATATAGGAAAAGACAACGGCAAACCCAGTTCTGTCAATCCTGCAAAATCCTCCTGACTAATACCTGGGGTTTTGTGCCAAAATTGTGGGAACTCAGTTACAGACAGGTCAAACAAGAACCTGACCCAATCATACTCATGGAATCATACCTTACAGATCATTCCTGTGTTTAGCCATACGGCAAGAGTGCAGAGGTAGGATTCGAGGAAGAATTGCCCGTGAGTGGCATTCTGTGCCAGTGCCAAACCTCATTAGTATTTTCTCACAAACACCTCCTGGTGTAACCTGGTTTAAATATGAAGGGTCACCAGGCCCTGCGAACTGTGTGACAAGTTGGAAAACTTGCATGTGACACAAAAAATTGGATTCGCGCCTGGCACTGAATGGTTGGCTATGTTTCCGACCTCTTCCCAATGGTATGAACTGCTTCGCACCCAGAAAGGACACAAAGCTTATCTGCATGACAGACAGCACGGTGGCACAGTGGTTAGCACTGCTGCCTCACAGCGCCAGGGACCCAGGTTCAATTCCCAGCTTGGATCACTGCGTGTATGGAGTTTGCACATTCTCCCCATGTCTGCATGGGTTTCCTCCGGTTTCCTCCCACAGTCCAAAAACATGCAGGTCGGGTGCTTTGGCCATGGTAAATTGCCACTTAGTGTCAGGGGGACTAGCTTGGGTAAATGCATGAGGTAATGGGGATAGGACCTGTGATCAGTGCAGACTCAATGGGCTGAATGGCATCCTTCTGCATAGTAGGGATTCTATAATTCTATGATGAGATTAATTGGATTTAAATATCATTGGTGAGTTTGGCACACATGCTCCCTCTCCTCCTGGATGACACCTCTCCAGTGAGATGTCACGACAGTGCTAATTCATACAGGTCTTTGAAAGTGTGGCTCAGCCACAACAGCAGCGAAGGAGAGCAGGAAAGTAAGTGAATGACCCCCAGAGTGCTTTCATATGTGGCTGACTCCCAACCCTACTACCAGTCTGGTTACCTGGACAGGCTCATTGGCTGATATCCCAGCCCAGACCCCACTAACAGAAACAAGCAGCAGCTCTGGCAGCTCCTACCAAGAGAGCTCCACAATGGCAACCAGACCCATAAAGCTCATAAGGATGCTTCTCCACCATCTGCCGAACTGCAAGCCATTCCTCAAAGGCAGTTCTACAGGGTTATGTTGCATCCAGACTCATGGGACACAGGTTGCTAGGAGGCAGTGAGGTATCCGAGATGGATAACCTCATGGATTGTCCTGTCTCTATCTGTCTTTCTCCAGCAGAGACCTCTGCGGCACCGTCCAGTCTCCTACATCCAATTACCTCTGTGATGTGACAGGTGCCCCCTACACCGGGCAGGACACTACATCCAATTTGATGGTGGGTCAGGCCCAATGGAAAGCCAGCTGCAGCCTTCACCGGGATGCCTCAGGGACTATCGATGGCATGCATATCGCCCCGTGCGGGTCTATTTGGAGTATGGAACTCCTTGTGGGAGACAGAGGAGTCACAACTGTGAGATGCAACAACATTTAATTGCAATCATTTACAGAGCCAATTAACATCTAACTATGGTGTCTACCTACACCTCTTGGAGAACCTACAAATTTATGTGGCCTACAACTATGTTCTGGTGACCTTTCAGGATGCACGTAGAGGAGGTGGTCAAGACGCCGAGGCCTGTGATGTCCATGGCAGCTGTTCTCTGGAAGGCCAGAACCTTGGGAGACTGGGTAGACTTTCTGGTCCCATGGATATTGAGGTGTCACCTAGTTCAGCCTGCTATCCGGGAGATGCACCAGGAAAGGGCGATTTAGAAGAACTGAAGGTGGTTGGGGATTTCTCAGTAAAAGGCCTTGGCATGGGCTCCAGCCCTTTGTCCTCCCTCAGGGGGACCATTGGCCCCTCCATACATCACAGTGAGCTCCAGAAGCCTCTCTGTTACCTGGCTCTGTGAGCTCTGGAGGTCCAACTGCATCTGCACAACACTGTCCTCAGCATTAACTCTCAGTGATAGGCCTCTGAATCTGGACCAAGCTCTGCAGCTCCTCTGCATCTGCCCACTGTGAGCACACAATGCTCTCAAAGCCCACAGTCATGGTCTTCAGTGACTTGGCCATGCTTTGGACCCTACCAGCTATGGCACCACTTCCTGCCCCAGGCTTTCTAATGCGATGCCACCCTTTCAGTGCTGGTGAGGGTGCTGCAACACCTGATGGCCCAGCCTAATCGGGGTCATCTCCCGCAAAAGAAGATGCATGGCTCAGTGCAACGGAGGGAAAAGTATCTGAGCAGATTGTAACACGCTTGAGAGAGGTGATTGGAATGACAGTTTCTTAGATCCTCCATTCCAAAGACAAAGCATACCATTAAAAGAGAAGGGGATGAGAGAGTGCAGAAGGTAGTGCTACAGTCAGGTTACATTGTCTACCTAACCCCTAGGTTGTCATCTGTCTCAGTGCAAGAAGGTTGTCCTTCCTCTCCTCCACGGCAACAAGCTGCTTTCCCAGCTCTCCCTTTGGTGAAAGGTGAGGTTGCTCTGCATGCTTCTTGCTTCCTGGCCTGACTGACTGTGACTGCAGTGGGAATGTTTAAATGTAGCTCCCTCTATTTAACAGCACACAGCTATGGTCGCTTCAGGTTATTCAGGTGAATCAGCGTGACTTGGATAGAGTGTTGAAACATTGCAGTGATGAGCAAGCTGAGAAACTGGTGTGCTTCACCCCATTTTTCTCACTGTTGTGACACTTAAAGGGTGGTACTTAATAGCATAAGATAAGGATCAGAAATAGGCCACTTGGCCCATTGAGTCTGCTTCACCATTCAACCAGGGCTGATATTTTCTCATCCCCATTCTCCTGCCTTTTCCCCATAAACCCTGATCCACTTACTAATCAAGAACCTATCTATTTCTGTTTTAAAGACACTCAATGACCTGGCCTCCACAGCCTTCTGCAGCAAAGAGTTCCACAGATTCACCACTCTTTGTGATTCCAGGGATATTTGTTGAAGACATTATTTGTTGTCAAGTGGCTGATTAATGAATCTAACTGACATTCCACCGTGAATGGGTGAGTTACACACATCAGCCTTTACCTGCCTCTGAAATCACAGTAAATTTTCCCTCTGATGCCTGAGCTCCCACACAATATGTCAGGCGCAGTTGTGACAAAGAATGCCTGTCCTGCTGGATTGCATTCTGCTTTGAGAAATACATGTAAGGACCTCCATTAATGATTCAAAAATCAATTAAAAATATTAGTATTCAGAACAATTGAGATGATGGCCCTTGATACTTGCAACAAAAATGTATTCCTACTTATTTTAATAAATATTCCACCTAATGTTTAAACACAGCCACACTCCTGGTTGCCACATCCATCAGAGTGTACTGCTGTAGGGGATTTTAATAAATTCGACATGAAATAGAGCTCTGTGCTGTCATTATCCTGCACTTTG
Source organism: Sphyrna mokarran (assembly GCA_024679065.1). Classification (NCBI taxonomy): domain Eukaryota; kingdom Metazoa; phylum Chordata; class Chondrichthyes; order Carcharhiniformes; family Carcharhinidae; genus Sphyrna; species Sphyrna mokarran. Next base: position 2,148,418 of record JAGIQG010000011.1, read on the forward strand.
CTGCTTATCTATTTTGAATAATTTTAATATGTCATAGTCAAAAGTGTATTTTATTGTAGGCTCCAGTTTTATGGTCGTATGTACTTTCTGCTTTATAATTTAGATAATCACCACTCACCCATTTATTGGAAGAGAATCATAGAAATCCTACAGTGCTCCCTCTTCATTGGCTTTTTCTCAGTTGTTGTTTGCATGTGCTACTGGCAAGGCTCCAATCATTTTTCACTGTCAGTTACACAAAGTGGCACAGTTCTTAACATTGCTGTCTCACAGCGTCAGGGACCTGCGTGGCTTGGTCACTGTATGTGTACCTTGTCCCCGTGTCTGCATGGGTTACTCTGGATGCTCCATATTTCTTGTACAGTATGAAAGATGTGGTGGTTAGAGGTGCATTGGCTATGCTAAACTTTCCTTCAATGTACCCGAACAGGTGCCGGAGTGTGGCAGCGAGCGAATTTCCCCAGTAACTTCATTGCAGTTTCGGACGCTGTTGGCTAGAACAATTGAAATTAAACTGGGAATGGTGTATCAATTAATGGAGTCTTGTTTGAGTGTAAACGACATTTGGAAAATATCAGACGTGTTTAACGGAACCCTTGGTGAGATGAAAAGAGTGAAAGTGAGCCTATGGCTAAACCCAGATACAGGCCTGAATGTGCAATTAGACCCAATGTGGAGACCAGCTGGAGAGGTGAGATGAGAGGGTTTTGGGATATTGGAACCAGTGAGAGAGTGGGCCATGCCCATCATTTCTGTCATCAAGACCGATGGCTCCATGAGGCTATGTAGAGATTTTAAAGTCGCAGTGAACCCTGGTTTATGTGCAGATCAATACTCACTGTCCCTTATCGAAGACTTGTTTAGTGGCCTTGCTGGTGATCAGGAGTTTACCAAAATGGATCTCTTGCAAGCAAGTGTGTTTGAAATTGGCTGAAGACTCTCAGCCACTATTAACCATAATCACCCAAACGGCTGCCTTTTGGAATCATGTTAAAGTACAATGGACCAGATTTTGAGTGGTCTTCCAGGGGTCCAGCATTACTTGGATGACATCATGGTGACAGATTCCATGGGTGTGGAATATTTGTGAAAGGTAGAAGTGACACACTGAAGAGACTGCAGAAACACGGGCTGCAGATTAGAAAAGACAAGTGGGAGTTTTCTAAGAATTTGATCGAGTGTTTAGGTCACATTATCAATGGTGAAGGGCTGTGTAAAGCACCAAAGAAGCTGAGAGCCATAACGAAGGCACCAAGGCTGGAAAAGATATTCCAGCTGAGATCTTTCCTTGTTGCGCTAATAAAGAAAATATAAACACATAGTGATCCATTAAAATGATAATTTGACTCCGATAGATTCACAAACTTCAATGAAGCGATGACAGCAGGGCCCCAACACCAGATGACAAATTACTTCTGCAAGAAAAGCTGCCAAACAGACTAAATTGATGTTTTGAGAAAAGAAGCTGAATTTGTGATCTTTGAATTTATGCTAATTAAAATATGAACTGTAAAGAGAAGTAGGAGATGACATTACCGCTTGGTTTGCTTTGAAGTGTCACTTTTTATTTTGTTCCAACATGGAGAATGCTGCAAAAAACTTCAACAGTTAAGATAATCACTCATCCTGTTTGTAAATAAACTTCTTTTTATGTCAAGATAAAATCAGAACGTAATTATTGAACGATTGGAAATGCAAGTTTGAAGGAAGTGAATATGAAATCAATAAGGGAATAAAATAGATGCTTTGAAATTACGAGGGGTTCTGGATGGAGTCAGGAGAAACTCTTCCATTTGAGGGAAGGATTGAGAACCAGATGATGCTGGTTTATGTAACAGCAGTAGCAATCTGCCTGAGGCCAGGGCCTCATTCCTCCACATCACCAGGCATTACCATTGACCATTATCAGCATCCTGGAGGTTGCCATTGACCAAAAACAGAACTGGACTAGCCAAATAAGTACTCTGGCTACAAAAGCAGATCAGGAGCTGGAAACTGTGTGATGTGTAACTAGCCTAACTCCCCAGAGCCTGTCCACCATTTAGGAATGTGATGGAATGTTCTCCATTTGGCTAGATGGGCACAACACTCAAAAACTCAACATAATTCAGGAGAAGCTTGATTGGCACCTCATCTGCAAACATTCACTCTGTCCACCAGCGATGCACAGTAGCAGCCGTGTGTACCATCCATAAGAAGCACTGCAGGAATTTAGCAAGCTGCCTCAAAAAGCACCTTCCAGATCCGTGACTGTACTATCCAGAAGGACAAGAGCAGCAAACACATGGGAACACCACCACCTAAAGGTTTCCCTTCAATCACTCACCATCCAGAATTGGAAATATATTATTGTTCTTTTACAAGGGTCAAAATCCTGGAACTCCCTCCCTAATATCATTCTGGGTGTACCTGCAAAACATGAACTGCAGCAGTTCAAGAAGGCAGGACATTATCATCTCAAGGTCAATAACTTAAATCCAGCTTGGGAGCACTTCAAAGCAGCATTTTGGGTAAGTAAAGAATCACTAAAAGCAACTACTAATTTTCCATTTCTATCTAAATGTCAGAACATTTTCAGCAGAGTCGGCGTGATTTTTCTGACTACTATATCGTGTTTGACTGATTTGCTGGAGTGTTTTGAAGAGTGTTTCGAAGTCTCTCTTTTGCAGAGAGACTTGGACAAGTTGCAGAGCTGGGCCGAGAGGTGGCAAATGGAGTTTAATGTGGAAAAGTGTGAGGTAATGCACTTTGGCAGGAATAACAAATGTGTAGCGTATAGGGCTAATGGTAGGATTCTTAATAGTGTTGATGAACAGAGGGATCTTGGTGTGTATGTGCATAGATCCCTGAAAGTTGGCAGTCAAGTCGAGAAGGTTGTTAAGAAGGCATATGGAGTCTTAGCTTTTATTGGTAGGGGGATTGAATTTCGGAGCCGCAACGTCATGTTGCAACTGTACAAAACTCTAGTGTGGCCGCACTTGGAGTATTGTGTACAGTTCTGGTTCCCCGCATTATAAGAAAGATGTGGAGGCATTGGAGAGGGTACAGAGGAGGTTTACCAGGATGTTGCCTGGTATGGAGGGCAGGTCTTATGAGGAGAGGCTGAGGGATTTGAGATTGTTTTCGTTAGAAAGGAGGCGGCTAAGAGGGGACCTAATCGAAACATATAAGATGATTAGAGGTAAAGATAGGGTGGATAGTGATAGCCTTTTCCCTAGGATGGAAAAAGCTAGCACGAGGGGACACAGCTTTAAATTAAGGGGTGATAGTTATAGGACGGATATCAGAGGTAGGTTCTTTAACCAGAGGGTGGTTAGGGAGTGGAATGCCCTGCCTGCGGCAGTTGTAGATGCGCCAAGTTTGGTGGCGTTTAAGAGGTTAGTTGATAAGTTTATGGAAGAGAAGGGAATGGTTTAGTTTGGAGGGTCATTGCTTTTTTTTCTCATAATTGGTCGGTGCAACATCGAATGCCGAAGGGCCTGTTCTGCGCTGTAATTTTCTAATGTTTCTAATAATCTGCTCACAGCTCCAGAGGTTATAAAGCTTCAGAGTATTGAGAGTGAATGCTGACAGTTTGACTGTCACTATTCCCATAAAATCCAGATCATTCTCTACATCTGCTCTATGGAAAGTAGCATTTCAAATAGCTTCTCAACAGATTTGTATACATTGCAGCTCAAGTTTAAAATTGCTCCCCTTGTCTTTTCAATGTGTATGTGTTCACCATCGCCTACTCTGCCCCCCCAATCACACAGGATTCTTCCACTGGGAGGAGATTAGATAAAATCACTGTTAGAATTTGCCCAAGTTCCATCAAAATTAATCACATCCGTCACAAAACCGTTTGTATCTACCCCAGCACCTTTCTAATGGGGAGAACCGCTTCCGGGCACGCAGCTGGTTAGCATCAATTTGACTGAATCCCAATGCCATTAGCAAATCGGCATGCATGCTCCCTGCTCCAGAATTCTTTCCCCCTTCTGGATGTTTCCCTTCCCTCTGGCAAGATATGACACTGGCGCGAATCACTACTGCTCTGTAAAAGTATGGCTCAGACACAGAAGTGGTGAAGGAGGCTGAGGAGATAAGAATCACTGAGCATCAATCTCGAGGGTGCTGGGGACGTGGGGGAGGTCAGTGATGGTGTGGAGGAGGTGGGGGGGGGGGTGTGGGGACGGTGGCAGAGGGGGCAGGTTTGTGGTGTTAGACCCAGCCATGATGCATGGGAGTGGGGTGCTTGCATGTGTGTGGAGATTTGGGAGTGGGGGCGGGGCGGGGGGGGGGGGGGGGGGGGAGCGCTTGTACTGGGGCGGGGGTCCACAAGTTGGGGTTTGACGCTGACTTGGGGTTCATGTTACACTCAGCCCCACTGGCCACTGGATTCCCTCGAGTAAATTCACATATTTCAACCCTCCACTGATGTCAGCAAATACTACAGGATGCTGCAATTTGAAACAATGAAAATGCTGGAAAATCTCTGACAACATCTGTGGAGAGAGAATAGCAGGTTAGCTGTAAAGACTTGCATTCTAATCAGTAAACAGTGTGTGCTATTAGTGTGGCTTCAGTAATTCTGCTGTGAGATAGTTCTGCTTACTCTAGCTGAGTCCTTTTTCTGATATAAATTAGCATTGCAAATTTATTTATAAGCTGAGAAAGCCATTGTCAAATCAAATACAAACATGTACCACATCAGAGAACATTAAATACACTGGCTTATCACAAAAAAATACAACAGCATCCAGTTCAAAATTTGGTTTGTGTTTGACTACCGTTGCGTTTATGGCAAAGATTTGGAATGGCACAGTGGTTAGTGCTGCTGCCTCTCAGTGCTCAGGATTTGGGTTCAATTCTGGCCTTGGCTTAATTGACCTTGTGGAGTTTGAATATTTTCTGTGTGTCTGGGTGGGTTTCCTTCAGGTGCTTCAGTTTCCTCTCACAGTCCAAAGATGTGTGAGTTAGTTTAATTGGCCATGCTAAATTAACCCTAGTGTCAGGAGTATTAGGACAGTAAGTACATGGAGTGGGGCCTGGGTGGGATTGCAGGCTTGATGGGCCAAATGGGCTCCTTCTGCACTGGAGATTCTTTGATTCAATATTAAAAATCAGCTCGCACTACAGGTCAGACTTTGCATGAATTATTTTCACAATACGATTTTCATACTTCTGAGGAAGAACTCTGCAATTCAAGTTACTAAATTTCTGTGACAGCTGTTAAAAACTATGTGTGATAAATATGACAAATCCGTGTCACAGAAGATTTAGTTTCAATCGTGCATTTAATGGAAAATGCAGTGTGACATTTAGCTGGGAAATTGAATTGTTTTCCAGCAAGAACTTTCTTGCCAAGTGTATTTATGTTGTGTGACCTGATCAATGGGTTCTGGAACGTTTTGCAGTTAATCATATCCCACAAAAGCATTTCACCAGACAATGGTCGAACTGCTGTGCAGGTGTGACTAACTGGAACTTCTGTTGCAGCTTTTTTGCTAGAATGGTGATTTATTTTTTCCCTGGAAAACGCCAGATGAACCGATTACTTGCAACGTGCCGCGGTTCTTCTGTGCATGGGAACGCAATCATTCGTGTCCGTGTGTGTGTGTTCAGTATCCAGAGTGCCAACTGGAGAGAGAAACCAAATTGCAGAGAACATTGAATTGCTCGACCGCACAAGCATCCCATGGGGTCCACTGAAGCACGTTATTCTTTAGCCTTAGTTACATTGCCGTGCTGAAATTTCCTGATCTCACACCAACACACATCTCATACAAATGCTCTAATTCGTTTATTGACTGGGAAACTTGGACTAGCTTCTGCTGTGTTGGCAGCCCCAAAGATTATTGACAATCTGCCCTTCTTGTTCCTGTTTTCCATTTAAATTAATATTTCTGTCTTAAAAATTACAGCCGTGACCTTCGTCCTTTTGTTCTGAGTTCATTCCAGGAAGGGGGAAAAAGTGAAGCTCCAATAAAGTAACTGCAATAAGTCAATGTGTGAACCTTTTTAATGTTGTAAATCAATGATATTATTATTATAATGGCAGGACAGCAGAAAACCTTCAGAATGCTAACTAACTTAATGCTTTTGTCTATATCATCACTCTGACGTTACGTGCACTTTCGACAACATTGGTGGGGAGAGAATAGAGCCAATGTTTCGAATCTGCATGGCCCTTCCTCAGAGCTCTGATGTAGGATCATCCAGACCCAGAAGTTTGGCTCTATTCTCTCCCAGTAAGAAGTCTCACAACATCAGGCTAAAGTCCAACCAGTTTATTTGATAGTAATCCCACAAGCTTTTGGAAATGGTGCTCCTTCGTCAGGTTGTGGAAGGTTCTGATCAGAGAGGGCATATAAAGTCACACAGTTTACTGATTAGAATGCAAGTCTTTTCAGCTAACCTGCTATTCAAGTCTTAAACATGCAGACAATGTGAGTGGAGAGAGCAGATTAAACAGATGCGTATTGTCTCCAGTCAGGACAGTAAGTGAGATTTTACAAGCCCAGGCAAGTCAAGGGTATTACAGATCGTGCGACATGAACACTGGCATCTCTACATCTATTCTCTCCCCACAGATGCTGCCGAACCTGCCGAGATTTTCCAGCATTTTCTGCTTTTGTCTCAGGTTCCAGCATCTGCAGTATTTTGCTTTTAACTATCACATGCATCTTCCTCAGTCCCGCTGTTCAATTAGAAGGTTGGTTAGTTCAGTTGGCTGGATGCCTGGTTTGTGATGCAGAGTGACATCAACAGCGTGGGCTCAATTCCTGTAACGGCTGAGGTTATTCATGGAGATCCTTCCTTGTCGCTTGACTGAAGTGTGGTGATTCTCAGGCTAAATCTCTGTCAGTTAGCTCTTGACCAAGGCAACTTTATCTTTACACCAACAATTGCACAAACACAGTGAGCTCTGGAGCCTGTTTGACGTAGACTGGATGAAATTATACATTTCAGAGAATACTAAATTTCACTACAGAATGTTGAACATGCCCATCACCTAAAGAGAACCAATGAGAAATCTGGTTCAACCTATTTGGGTTGCAGGTAAGTGCTGTCTACACCAAAATGCAGTTGTTTCCTTCCCTAGTGCTCCCCTCTGCTGAAGTGACTCATTCACGCTGCCATACAATTGCATCATCACTAACCCTGCAGCTGCAATTCTCTCCCTGGCACCCCTTACCCTCAACACATTTCTTTGTTGTTCATCCAGTGAATCATGTGTACACTTGGCACTGAGGTCTTAGTTTTCTGATCCATGCTGGTGGTGACCGTGACTGATGGAACAGTGGTTAGCACTGCTGCTCCACAGCTCCAGGGACCTGGGTTTGATTCCCAGCTTGGGTCACTGTCTGTGTAGAGTTTGCACATTCTCCTTGTGTCTGTGTGGGTTTCCTCTGGGTGCTCCGGTTTCCTCCCACGCTCCAAAGACGTGAGGGTTAGGTTGATTGGCCATACTAAAAATTGCCCTTAGTATCCTGAGATGCATAGATTAGAGATATTAGTGGATAAATATATAGGGAAATGGGGGTAGAAATTGGTGGGCTTGTGGTTGGTGCAGACTCGAAGGGCCGAATGGCCTCCTTCTGTATTGTAGGGTTTTTATGATTCAATAGCATTGTGCTGGTGTTGATGTAGCACAGATTAGAAAAAGAATGGTTTTGGAAAAAGTGAGAAGCGGAAGTGGGGGTCAAGTCAAATTTATTTTGAATCCTCCACATCAGAGTTAGGGGCAGGAGGAAGCCATCTGCTCCACCATTCAATAAAACCATGGCTGATCTTTTTGTGAACTCTGCTCACCATATCATCACCACACATCTGCCATTCATCGATAAATAATCCTTGTTTTCTTGTCTTCCTAATTGATTAATATATTCCACTGTATAGAACGATCAGAAAATGCTTGTGCAAAATTAAACGTTGATAATTTTAAAAGATATAGAAATAGAAGCAGGACGAGGCCATTCAGCCCTTCGAGCCTCTTTGCCATTCATTATGATCTATTGGCTGATCATCCAATTGAATAGCCTGATCCCATCTCCCCCCCGCACCATATTCTTTATCACTTTTGCCAAGAGCTAAATCTAAACTTCTTGAATGCATACAATGTTTTGGCCTCAGCTACTTTCTGTAGTAGCAAATTCCACAGACTTTTCACTCTCTGGGTGAAGAAATTGTTTCTCATCTCAGTCATAAAGGTTTACCCCTTATCTTTAATCTATGACTACTGGGGTTCTGAACACCTCCCACCATTGCCAACATCCTTGCTGCATCTACCCTGTCTACACCTGTTTGAACTCTATAGGTTTCTATGAGATTCCCCCTCGTTCTCCCGAATTCCAGTGAATGTAATACTAATCAGCTTAATCTCTCCTCGTGCATCAGTTCCACCTTCCAGGAATCAGTCTGGTAAACCTTCCCTCCATAACAAGAAAATGAAAATGTTGGAAATATGTGTAAGGATAATTTGGGAAATTCTAAAACAGCCAGAGTTCAAATTTCGAAGCTTCAACGTAAATGCCATCTTTGGGATATTTTAACTTCTTTTCTGTGATTGCCATTTCAAATCAGTTTCAGCATTAACATATTGCCGTCACAATATTGACATAATCCATAAACTTTTATATTGATGCTTTCATATGTCCTTTATAGTTTACTTCTAACAGGTATTATTAAAGATTGAAGGAGCCTGCATTTAAAAATAGAATGTAATACACAGACAATGCGTAATGCACAATTCAGTAAAATCATTGAAATCAATGAATAACCACATATTGTGCACTTAACTTAAAGGACCTCAAGGTGACTTAAAGAGGCAAATAAATGAATAAAAGGAACTGATACAGGAAAGAGTACTACAAAAATTTATGAGGATGTTGCCAGGACTATGGGGCTGAGTTATAAAGAGAAGTTGTCCAGGCTAAGACTTTATTCCTTGGAACGTTGCAGAATGAGGGGTAACCTTATTGAGGTGTAAAATATCATGAGGGGCATAGATGGGATGAATGCACATAATCTTTTTTTTTCCCAAGGAATGGGAATTAAAAACTAGAGGGCATTGGTTTAAGGTGAGAAGGGAAAGATTTAAAAGGGACAACTTCACGCAGAGGATGGTGTGTAAAAGGAATGAGCTGTCATAGAATCCAATTGAGGCAGGTTCAATAGCAACATTTAAAAAGCAGTTGGATAAGTACAGGGATGGGAACGAGTTAGAGGGATATGGGCCAGACACAGGCAATTGGGACTAGCTGGGAGGTCACCATAGTTGGCATGGACTGACTGACTTGAAGGGCCATTTCCATGCTTTACTGCCCTGTGATGAAAAGTTCTGAGAGTTTGGTCAACAAGATGAATTTTAAGATGGTAATTAGAAGTTGGGAATAGAATGACACAGATTGAGGAGTATATGAGCATAGCTATTAGGTTTATTATATTGTATCCGCAGTAGATATAAGGAAGGCAACATACCAAAGGCCAGAGGATTTGGAGAACTGAAAGATTTTGGGTGGAAGAATTATGTACCGGGTATTCCAGGTATTGGGTTGGTGCTGCTGCAGAGGCTTTTGAAGATGAGGGCGGGAACATGGGACAGAATTTTCTCAGAAAAATTCTAAGTATAAAACTGGTGAGAAAACAGGAGGTTTACTTGCCTGTTTTTCCAGCGAGGTTGGTGATGGTAATTTATGACTCACTATGCAATACAGAGGCTGTAATCTGAATCTTAACTGTTGGGGGTGTGAAGCTGATTTCTCCCGCAGGATGGGGCTAACAATATCGGGGGCTCAAACTCAATCTTTCAGCTCTCGCTCCTACCTCCTGGCCCACTATGCCACTCAATCTAGCGCAATGGCAGTGGAAAAGTCCCATCCAAGGAGTGGGAAAATAGCTGGGAATGTAGCAACTAACTTCAATAACTGCATGTCTTTCTGCTGTCCCATTGACAAGCATAGCACCCTTTCATTTTCAAGTGTCACTATTAAAGTACCTTTTTATTACATGTCTACAAAGCATTAAAGTTTGAATCGTGTGTCCACTCACCTCCAATGGTGTTTGTTAACACTACATCTGCAGCCTCAAGTTTCGCAGTCAATTAGCAAAGGAAGTTACTTCAAGATCCAAGGTCTTGTTGGAAAACCAACTGAATCACAATCATTTTGTGGCAACATTTAATGAATACTTTTAGCATGTCAAAAATCTTGGTCCGTCACTGCTATTCCTTCAGTTTCTTTTTGCCAACATGATATAAAAATTGGGCATTTATGCAGTTAGATTTCAGTAAGTGCTGTTAGATTGAGAAATTCTCTCATCATGGCCTTAGATAATGAACCTAATTGCATGTCAATTGGTTAAGCTCTTACTCCTGCAATTCCCCATGATTATCCCAGCCAGTTTAATAAAACTTTCAAAATGTCTTCACAACGAATGTTTGCCAAATCCAATTTTTGTCAGTTGTGACAAAATGTGCTTTCATAGCTTCCAAAGACATATGGGTGGGGTGGATTGGCCATGCTAACTTGTCCCTTAGTGGCCCAAAATATGTCGGTTAGATCGATTAGCCAGAGTAAATGTGTGTGTTTACAGGGATAGGGCAGGGGACAGGGTCTGTGTAAGATACTCTGTCAAACTTGGTGGGCCAAGTGGGATTCTATATGTTTATGACAGGCAATCGCAATAGATTTTAAGATAAATCTATTGACTGACCCAAACTTGTCCCTTGATTCTGATCTGCAACTAAAACATCATGAAATTTTTATTTGCTGAAATGTTTACTGATGCACAGCTCTGCATTGTATTGATCAGAATCAAAAATAATTGCCTTGTTAGAAATCTATGGAAAGCTTCTTCTATGCCAGCCTCTCATTAAGTCGTGCAGATAATTATCACGCCTTTGTGCTGCTGTTCCTCAATCCACAAAAAATTCACAACAAAACAGAAAATTTTGGAAAAACCCAGCATAGAGATTTACAGCATGGAAACAGGCCTTTTGGTCCAACTTGTCCATGCCACCTGGTTTTTCCCACTACGTTAGTCCCAATTGCCCGCATTTGGAATGGTCTGCCAGCTTTTGTGGAGAGAGAAACAGAGTTAATATTTGGAGTCTGTCTGATGTTTATTCAGAGCTAAAGAGAGGTACAAATGGGAAGGAAAACAGAATCGCTACAGTGCGGAAGGTGGCCATTTGGCCCATTTGCACAGACTCTCCAATGGAGCATCTGAGCTAAGTACACTCCTGCCCTATCCCAGTAACTTCATGCATTTACTGGTAATCCTGCTAACCTAGACATCTTGGGACTAAGGACAATTTAACATGGCTGATCTACTTAACTTGCACATCTTTGGACTGTGGGAGGAAACCGGAGGAAAATATACACAGAGATGGGGAGAACGTGCAAATTCCGCACAGACAGTCATCCAAGGTTGGAATTGAACCTTGGTCCCTGGTGCTGTTTGGATTTAATATTGTGGAAGAAGTGGAGCAAAATGGGAGGCCAAGGGTAGGTGGGAGATCAGGAGAGATTAGACAAAGACGTCATGGACACAAAACAGAAGGAGTGTTATAAAAGTGTTGAAGGAAGGTCTCAGTAGTGGCTGAAAGGTCAGTGGCAGAGAGTGTTACTAGTAGAAGAAGGATCAGATCTTTCTGAAAGCAAAACCTAAGAACAAGTTAAAGGCTGGCATTGTGGAGAGAGGGTTTTGGGAAGGAAAAGAGAAAAGAAAAAGAAAGATCAAAGTGAGGACAGAGTTAATAATCTGAAGTTGTTGAGCTGAAAGTTAAGTCCCGAATCAGAAGTTAAGATGATCACAGTCAACAAAATTAAAAGAAATGTACATGAAACATTGCTTCCCCTGAAAGGGGCCTTGAACAGTGGGAAAGGGACAGGTCTTATACTCTCTGCGATTGTGTGGGGAGATTCCATGGGAAGGAGGTGAGGTGTTAGAAATGATGGAAATGTGGACCACAATGTCACGAGGGAATGTTCTCTAATGCTGACAGGGAAGCTGAGGGCAAAATGTATTTGGTGATGGCATCATGATAGAGTTGAAAGAAATGGGAGAGAATAATTGTTTGAATGTGGATGCAATGGCATAAAAAGTGAAGGACATTCTCATAGTTCTGGGAGAGAGCAGAGTGTGAGAGATGGATCGGATACGTCTAAGGGCTCTGTCAGACACTGTGCAAATTCTTGTTAATCTTCAAAACACGTCGATATTGAAAGCAAATACTGTGTAAAGTGACTGAGGCACTACCATCTGAAAGACAAAACTGTGGCCATCAGATAATCCAATGAAGAACATAGAAAAACTACAGCACAAACAGGCCCTTCGGCTCACAAGTTGCGCTGATGATATCCATACCTACTAGTCTTATCTATAACCCTCAATTCTATTAAGTCCCATGTATTCATCCAGAAGTCTCTTAAAAGACCCTATTGAATTTGCCTCCACCACCACCGACGGCAGCCGATTCCACTCACTCACCACCCTCTGAGTGATATCTCGTCTGTACCTACTCCCCAACACCTTAAACCTGTGTCCTCTCATCGCAACCATTCCAGCCCTGGGAAATAGTCTCTGAGAATCCACCCAATCTCTACCTCTCAACATCTTATATACTTCAATCAGATCACCTTTCATCCTTCATCTCTCTAAGGAGAAGAAACTGAGCTCCCTCAACCTATCCTCATAAGACATAAAAAACTGAGGAATCATCAGAGATGAAAGCCCCATGCAATAACTGCTGTACAAACAAATAAAATCCATAGAATTACAGAATCCCCAAGTGCAGAAGAAGGCCACTCGGCCTATCGAGTCTGCACCGACAACAATCTTACGCCAGGCCCTATTCCCACAACCTCACACATTATCTCGCTAACGCCTCTAACTTACATATCTTGAGACACCGTAAGGGGCAATTTAGCATGGCCAGTCAGCCGAACTTGCACATCTTTGACTGTGGGAGGTAACAGGAAAACCCCATGCAGGGAGAATGCACAAACTCCACACAGACAGTAACCCAATATGGGAATTGAACCCAGGTCCCTGGAACTGTGCGGAAGCTGTGCTAACCACTGTGCCACCCATCAGCAGTAGCTGAGGAAAAATTGATTTTATCACATACTTGAGAGTCAGAAATATCAGACTTGAACCGGGTCCATGGTTTCTCGGTCATCAAAACGACATCATGATGAATAGGTTGTCTCAACCAAGGCAGGGACCAAGCTTAAAGAGATTAAAAGGATTTAAAAAGGGATGTCTCCAGGAAATATGCTTTGATATGCTTGATAAAGTTTTGTAATAAAAAAAGGCCAAGACATCAGATTCTTACCCTGCAGTCACCAAGGAGAGTGAAGAACAGTCAACTTGATTCACAGACCTCTAGTTTGCACTGGAAGGGAGTTGTAAGCATCAGCCTGATCCCAAGGATATGAGGTTAATCTTTAAAGATGGTTTAAAAGTAGCAATAAATCTCAAGGGAGTTTGAGTTGAGGTTTGAGCTGAAATGTAGGGATTTTTCTGTGGTTTCTCGTGGGAACTTTTATTAATGAATCATGGTTTTGAATGTTTTGCAACATCATTACACTTGTTTAGAGTGTTTGTACGAGGGCATTCGGAGTGTTTCATTTGTTAATATAAACATATGTTGTTGAGCATAAAAGCCTGTGTTCATCTAAGTTTATCCTTTATAAAATCTTAAAGTAAAAACTTACAGCAAGAGTAAATGATACTGGTCATCTCTTACAATATCAACTAAATATCAACTCTGTTTCTCTCTCCACAACTGAGTTTTTCCAGCATTTTCTGCTTTTATTTCAGATTTCCAGCATCTAGAGAATTTTGCTTTTATCTACAAGAAAACCTTTTCTGAATCCCCTTAGTAAATCTCACAAAAGCATTTAGCACATTGTGGTTAAAGGCAGTCAACATCCCTGTAAAGTATTTTCTTGCATTTGTATATAGCGTTGCACACAAGTAACATGACACACTTGCCTCAATATTCCAGTTAGTGGTAATGCTGGGCAGATTACCACTGCCTGCAAAGATTGTACCAATTTAACACTACTTCCCATTTCTTCTGAGGTTTCTCAATTTGAATGATGAAGAAATGCAGTACAAAGTCTCACAACACCAATGTTAAGTCCAACCAGTTCATTTGATAGTTGGATGATTGGATTTAAACCTGGTGTTGTGAGACTTCTTACTGTGTTTATCCCAGCCCAACACCAGTATCTCTACATCACGACGGAGAAATGAGCAATTCAGCATCTTCTGGTAAAGTCATGTAAATATAGTAGATTTGGAGGAAGGAGCAAAAACATTCCCCACTTTTTACAATAATAGCTGTAGCTTCTAGTTAGGTTTTTAAAGATATATATATTCTAAAGAATGAGCAAATGGATGAATGAAGAGGTGGATAGAATATGATAGGGAGTAGGCAGATAGATAGGTAAAGTGGATAGGGGAGTATGGTAAGTAGGAGGGTAGGTGCATCAGCAGGGAGTCAGGTGATTGGGGGTATCTATGCAATAAGGAGTATATTCAGGTGGTCAGGAGGGTAAATCAAGTGGTCAGGGAAGGGTATTTGGAGGTTAGGAGGGTAGTCAGGTTGAGTAAGGGATGGTGGGTCAGGAGGGGGTAGTTGGGTGACAGGATGATTGGGAGGATAATCATGCAGACTTTAAGCTGGGTAATTAGAGGGAGGTGAAGCAGGTGGGAATGTTCAGTTGTTAAGTTACTGAGCTGTTGGATCAGGTTTTGAACTGTCTAACATTTCCAGTGTAATTACATCGATATGTCAGAGATATTTGCAGAGGATCCCAGGCAGTAGACAATTAGCCCATTGAAAGATTAAACTTCTCAAGCAATTCCTACATATATCCGTGCATCAGCACTTCCACAGGATCCTGATGTGGGTGGCACAGTGATTAGCATTGATGCCTCACAATTACAGTGACCTGGGAACAGTTCCAGATTTGGATGACTATCAGCGTGGAGTTTGCACGTTCTCCTCATGTCTGCATGGGTTTCCTCCAGGTTCCTCCCACAATTCAAAGATGTGAAGGATTGGTCAGACTAAATTGCACCTTAATATCCCAAAATGTGTAGGTTAGATGGATTAACCATGTGTGGGGTTAGAGAGATAAGATCTGGGTGAGACACTCTGATAGAGAGTCAGTGCCAACTCAATGGCCTGGATTTTACGGAAAATTCCGCCTGAGGTCAATGGCCCTTCCTATTGTTAGCCCTTCGCCCGCTCCGATTCCCGAGGCAGGTGGGGCGGAAGAATTCCAGTGAATGGGCAGAATTGCCTCTCCTGCACTGGAAGATTCAATGAAATCTCCTGGCATTTCTTTTGTTATTTATCTATTCCAAATGCTTCAAAATGATCTTAAAATTGACACAATCATTTTTTCTAAAAAGCTGTTTTAGATTTTATGTTTTCTGAATTTGATTGGATGATAAATATGAAGCCACACTTCAACAGTTTGTGCTGTTACAGATACTAGATATTCTGAATGTTGCCCATTTATCATAATGCGAAATTGAGAAGACAATTTCAGTAAATATTATTTCAGCAAATGTCTTGACATTAAAAACCATGAATTACATCTCTATCATGGAATGAGATTAGATTTAAAATAATCTCAAACTAATTGTCTACTCGTAGGTTATTCTGTGTAAGGTAACAATTTTAATGGAAATAGTGGTTGAGTGACTGTACTTAGGCATAAAATATTCAGGACAACAGACTGCTGTTGTCAGCCTTCTTACTGTGTTTACCCCAGTCCAACGCCAGTATCTCTACATCTAATCAAGTGATATCAGGAAACCCCTATAGAAACACCTAAGTTTTAACATAACTAAGGAAGCCTTCCTGGCCTCAAAGACTGCCTGAGATCAGCCAAATACCCATTGTTCAAGAAACCCCAGAGATTCTAGACCATTGATAAAACCATCAGACAGAAACGACTACCATACTTAAAACATCAATACAATACTGGAAAACATTGAAACAGGACGGTCAGAGTCAAAAACTAAACAAAACATTAACATTTGAATCATACGTGTCAAAGTTCGAGTATAACTGTAGTCCATTGCGACGGGCCTTTAGAGTGCTTTCAGGACGGTTCCGACTG
The DNA here is from genome assembly GCA_024679065.1 of Sphyrna mokarran. Classification (NCBI taxonomy): domain Eukaryota; kingdom Metazoa; phylum Chordata; class Chondrichthyes; order Carcharhiniformes; family Carcharhinidae; genus Sphyrna; species Sphyrna mokarran. Next base: position 2,164,551 of record JAGIQG010000011.1, read on the forward strand.
TATGTCCTGACTGTACCTCTGTTGACATTAAAATAAACCTGTCCCGCTGTCTTGTCCGCCACTCACACTAACAGTACACAGCAAACTGCAACAATATAGGATCAGCACATTTACCAATGACAAACATTAGCTAGTGGTTAGCAGTGAGGTTGGGTTACAGGAAGATCGAGATGGTCAAATTGGTGGATAAGTCGCAGGCAGAATTTAACCTTAAAAAAGTGTGAGGTGATGCACTTTGGAAAGAGTAATTTGACAAGGAAGTATACTGTGAAAGGTCTGTTCTTCAGAAAGGAGGTTCTGAAGAGCAAAGGAACCTTGGCGTGTTTGTCCATAGATCCTTGAAGATGGAAAGGCAGGTTAATAGGGTGGTGAAAAAACACATGGCACACTCACCTTTATCAATCGGGGTACAGATTACAAAAGCAGAGAGGTCATGATGGAGTTGTGTAGAATTTCGATGAGGCCACAGCTCTACGTGCAGTTCTGGTCATCACATTATAGGAAGGACGTGAACGCACTGGAGTGGGTGCAGAGGAGGTTCACAAGGATGTTGCCTGGGATGGAACATTTAAATTATGGAGAGAGGTTGGATAGGCTTGGGTTGTTTTCTCTGGTGTGGAGATGCCAGTGTTGGACTCGGGTAAACACAGTAAGAAGTCTCACAACACCCTACACCAGCAGGTGTTGCGGTTAAAATCCAGCAGGTTTATTAGGGAGCAAAAGCCACTAGCTTTCGGAATGCTGCTCCTTCATCAGATGAGTGGGAATTCTATTCACAAATAGAGTATATAAAGACACAAACTCAATTTACAAAATAATGGTTGGAATGTGAATTTTTCCAGGTAATCAAGCCTGTACCTTTTAAGACAATGTGAGTGGAGAGAGGGTTAAGCAAGGTTAAAGAGGTGTATATTGTCTCAAGCCAAAACAGTTAGTGAGATTTTGCAAGCCCAGGAAGTCATGGGGATTACAGATAGCATGACATGAACCCAAGATCCCGGTTGAGGCTATCCTCATGTGTGTGGAACTTGGCTATCAGTCTCTGCTCAATGACTCTGTTCTTTGGCGTGTCATGAAGGCTGCCTTGGAAAACGCTTAGCTGAAGATCAGAGACTGAATGTCCGTGATCTCTGAAGTGTTCCTCAACAGGAAGAGAACACTCTTGCCTAGTGATAGTCGAGTGGTATTCATTCATCCGTTCTCGTGGAGTACTGAGGCAATTGCAGCAATGCCATCGTCGTGGGGATGCTGGTGTAGAGTGCCAAGACATCCATTGTGATGAGGAATGCTCCTGATTCAACTGCTCCATGTGTGCTGAGTTTCTGTAGGAAGTCTGTAATGTCAAATGAAAGCTGGAGGTTCTTTGTACAATGGGTTTCAGAATGCCCTCGACACAGCCGGAGAGATTCTCACACAGGGTCCCATTGCTCTATATGATGGGAATGCCGAGTGTGTTTGCCTTGTGTTTCTTCAGGAGGCAGTAGAGAATTCCAACGTGGGGCTTGCAAAATCTCACTAATTCTCCTGGCTGGAGACAATACACATCCCTTTAAACGGTGCTTAACCCTCCCTCCACTCACATTGTCTGTACCTTTAAGACTTGATTACCTGTAAAGATTCGCATTCCAACCATTATTTTGTAAATTGAGTCTGTGTCTTTATATGCCCTGTTTGTGAACAGAACTCCCACTTACCTGATGAAGGAGCAGTGCTCTGAAAGTTAATGGCCTTTGCTACCAAATAACCCTGTTGGATCTTGACCTGCTGTTGTGAGACTTCTTATGTTGTTTTCTTTGGAGCAGAGAAGACTGAAGGGTGACCTGATTGAGGTGTTCAAGATTATGAGAAGCATGGACAGGGTGGATAGGAAGCAGCTGTTCCCCTTAGTTGAAAGGTCATTTACGAAAGGACACAAGTTAAAAGTGGGAGGTTTAGGGGGGAATTGAGGGAAAAATGTTTTTATTCAGAGGGTCGTGATGGTTTGGAATGCGCTGCGTGGGAGAATGGTGGAGGCAGGATGCCTCATATCCTATAAAATACACCTTGGGTATTTGGCACCCCATAATATTCAAGGTTATGAACCAAGTGCTGGCAAGTGGGATTAGATAGGCAGGTCAGAGCTTTCATGCATTGGTGCACTCAATGGGCTGAAGGGCCTCTTCTGCACTGCAATATTCAATCATTCTGCGTGCATGTGGTGCTGAGCCCAAAATAAAATTGGACATCTGAAATTAAATTATTGGGCACTCTAAATTAGCTCCAGCAGTCAGCTCCAACAATTAGCCTGCAGAAAATTGGACTGGTCAAATTTTAAATATACAGAACTAAGACAGGCTGCCCAGACATGCTGGATCCACCCTATCGATAACCAATCAAGTGATCACAGCTCCTATCTAACATGCATTGACCTATTGTCCGCATCCAAATGGGGCTAGACTCCAAAAGGTGCCCAGGGTGGGCTCGAGTATCCTGTCAATTAGACTAAGAGTGCTGAGACCTCCCCCTCACCCCTCCTCCCTCCTCCCCTCTCCACACCCCACCTCCTCCCAAGATCCCACTGGCAGAAGATCAAGGACAGGTGGAAAAAGGGCAAAGCCATAGTGGAATATAATGGGCATTCCAGACACTCTGGATGCAAAGACTTGAGGTAGGAGATGATTAAAACCAGACCAGAGAAGGAAGGAAGCAAAGCAAGGAGAAAAAAAAGGCCGGAGAGAATCACCTTCACAAGGACGAATCAGGGGGATTCGTAATCAGATCTACAGCCTATCAAACCATCTTTACAGGTAGAATAGCTGAATCTGGGTACACAGTGGGTAATTTATGGGTTAACAATATTTAATAAAGTTTGTTGCATTATATATCTGTGTCTATACTTTGTTCTTTTCATAACCAAAGGCACCTGGGTAAAACATTGATTAAGAAGCTGGTTGAAGTATCTGAATTGGACAGATACAACAGCTATGAAAAACAAATTGGCTTGGATATGGAAGTTAAATTAGAATGGGAAATATCTAAAGGATCTGTTAATAAACTGCAACAAACATATGTTCTCAAAAATAATTATAAGGCTCACAGGAGAAGTAACCCAAGTGTAGCTAATGAGAGATATCAAAGATAACATTAAATAAAAGACTTTCTTAATGTTTATATAATGAATGTTTGAAAACATTGCTCAGAAGTAAAACCTGAATTGAGATAATGTTAGAATTCAGTAACAGATGAATAAAGAATACAAGAGTCAACTAGCCAAAAGATATTTTAACAATTATAAAATGCTTCTTTCAGGTTTGTAGCAAGGAAGAGATATCAAAAATAAATATGGCACCTTTACAAGCATACAAGAAAATTAAAGTGGCAGGAATGTTAAATAAATACTTGTTTCTGTCTTCACAGTAGAAAATTGAAGGAACAATTCAGAAATACTGAAGCCAAAAGGGCCAGAAAGAATGAAGAACTAAGTAAATGTGATGAATGAGGAAGCAGTAACTGATGAACTTAATGAGAGTAAAAATTTAACAAATCCCTTGAAATTAATCAACTACATCCTGGGGTTTTAAAAGAGATGCCTATAGAGAAACTGCCAATATATTAGTTTGATTTTGTTTTCAAATCCACATCTTCTCAACCTATGCTAATGCTATCTCCACTCACATTGTCTGCATCTTTAAGACTTGAATAGCAGGTTAGCTGCAAAGACTTGCATTCTAATCAGTATTCTGTAAACTGTGTGTGACTTTATATGCCCTTCTCTGATCAGAAACCTTCTACATACCTGACAAAGGAACACTGTTTCCAAAAGCTTGTGGGATTACTATCAAATAAACTGGTTGGACTTAAACCTGGTGTTGTGAGACTTCTTACTGTGTTTACCCCAGTCCAACGCCAGCATCTCCACATCTGTGGGATGAAACCAGAGTACACAGAGAAAATTCATGCAGGCATGAGGGGAATGTACAAACTTTATGCAGGCACCCAAGGCTGGACTCGAACCCAGGTCCCTCACACAGTGCTAACTACTGTACCACCGTGCTGCTTCTGCCTCTTGTTCATTCCCAATAATGATGATTGCTCCAACATGAGTGGCTGTGTTTTCTCTTAACTAAACCCTAACTTCTGGAATTGCCTCCCTATCCATCTCCCTACTATTTGGCCTTCTTTAAAATACTTACCTACATGATCTTACTAAATGGTGGAAAAGGCTCAAGATGCCAAATAGCCTACTCCTGCTCCTTATGTTCTTTTGAACGTCAGCAGGTGGGGCAGAATGTACGAACTCTACAGTCACACAAGGCCAGAATTGGGTTATTGGTGTTCTGAGTTAGCAGTACTAGTCACTGTTTTCTATTTCTATCACTCCCTTTCAACTCTACAATCTTCTATGAACTCAAAATTCCTTGAACTTTGATCTCTTGATCTTCCCTGATTTTATCACTCCACATTGGTAACTGTTTTTCCAGCTATGCCTGCCTCAAACTCAACAATCTCCTCCTTCTATCTATCTCTCCTCCATGTCTGACACTCACCCTTTCTGGTTGTATTCACAGCTTAGTATGGCTCCTGTTCTATCCAAGAGTGTAAGAAACTACAAAGGTTCATGAACAAAGCCCAGTCCATCAATGCAAACTAGCCTCCTATCCATTAATTCTGTCTACTCTTCCCACTGTCTCTGAAAGGTGGTCCACATAATCAAAGACCACACACACCATGGACTTACACTTTCTCCATTGGGGAAAAAGATATAAAAGTCTGAGGTCACATACCAACCGATTCAAGAGCAGCTTCTTCCCTGCTGCCATCAGATTTTTTCAATTTATATTAAAATTGATCTTTCTCTACATCCTAGCTATGACTATACCCTCTTCTTTCCTTCTCTATGTATGCTTTCTCTAACCTGGTGTTATGAAACTTCTTACTGTGATTAGCCCCAGTCCAACATTAGCATCTCCACATCACACTTTTTCTAAACAGTGTGCGAGAAACAATACTTTTCACTATATCCTAATACATGTGACTATAATGAATCAATTATTTGCACTCCAAGACTTTGACCTTCTGCATTAACATGAATAGTTTGTCAAATCTTGTTTGATGACCATTTAGTTAAGTGCTTTGAGTCATTGTACAATGTCAAAGGCGCTAATTAAATGCAAATGATTGTTGAAGCAGCCCAGAAGATCATTGGTTAATAATGCAACCAGACCTGATTTGTAAAACAAGCTCTCACTTATTGTTGCGGCTATATCGTTGCGTTCTATTGAAAGTCATCATTAATTGTCATAAATAACGGCTCCTAAATACTGCACAAATTCACAATTGTACTAAAGAGGCTTTTCAGCGTTAATAGCAGCTGTTTAGCAGCTTCCGTTTGGACAACGTGCAAACAAAAACGATTCCAGGGTGTTTTGGTCATTCTGCTGTCTTCCTTGCGACTAAGGAGACTGCAATCACAGGAACTAATCCCCCTGCTCTGACAATTTTAAAACAATCTTTTGTTTTTTTTTAAACAGAGGAAAAGCGGTTCATTGTTTTCTGCCTGTTACATTGAAGAATTATTGAGTGTATTCATCCCCATTCATCATTATCTTCAGCAGTGGCATTCTCTATGCAGGAGATGGCACTATGGTTAATACAATCAACACCCTTCCCATTCCTCCTCTGATGTGAATAACTTCTCTGTGAAGGGGGAGAGAATCGGGGTCTTTAGCCACACAGAAGACTTTTAACTGTTTCCAACAGCCAAGCACCTTCCCAACTGCTTGTTGTCCTGATGTTCGGAAACAGCGAGGAGGCTTATTTTCGACCCAGAGTTGGGTAATTTTTTTTTGAGGGGGTGAGCCTCTTTCTTTCGCTAAAGGTGTTTAAACTCTCTCTCTCAGTTGATAATTGGAAACACGCAATGGAGAAGTGCACTGATGGAGGAAGAATGAACAGTCATCGCTGCCGAAAGCTGATGGGACTTTGAAAGCACAGGAACTGATGCTCCTCACCTTTGCTGCTCACCCAACTTTGAATCCTGCCTCCCGCAAGTTTTCAAAGTGCCGAGAAAAGGATTGGAGGAAGTGGGAGATCTCGCTTGTTATAGTTGGACAGTGACTGGGACTGTTTCTGATCTCCAAAGCCCCAGTTAGTGCCTGCAGGATGGGGGGACAATCTGTTCTGAGTGCCCTGGGAGTGGTGTGCTGCTACATTGGTTTCAATGCACAGGTAAGGATCGGGAATAAGGTGCCCTGGCTAAAGCAGGGAACAGCTGAAGCCTGTTCGTAATAAGTATTTCCCAACTCCGATCACTGATAGTATGGACAAGCATGTTAGCCACTCACCTTGCTTTCAATATAATACTTCATCAGGCAGAATTATTCTTTATTCTGTTCTTTAGCTTGAGAATAGTGAGTCTCTTTTTGCCCGTTGGATAGGGTCCGAGTTGTGATTTTAATACACATAATGGCATTATCAATTTGAATGCAGTAATAACATTTTACCCAACTAGCTTATAGAAATCAGGATGAATTTGTACCAGCCTAAATCGTTTGTGTTCGATTTGATCAACTACAATAACTCTGAGTAAAGACATCAGAACAACTTTATAGTTCCTCTATCGAGTTTAACAGTAATTATTGGTATAGTGAGCAGAGTCATATTTTTGAACCCTCTACCCTCCCCACAATGAAGATTTCATTATGTAAGTGTTAAAAGAGGAATGTGATTTTCTTCAGTTAAACACTGAAATATCTCCGGGCGTTCTGTCGGAATCATTGCGCCGCCTTTTTGATAAATTATGGTTTTAAAACTTTGAAGTACAGTTTCGGTCAGGTTTGGGGGACAGAATCGAGTGGCCATCAATATTTGCAATGGGCTCTTGGGTAACTCTGTGTCCACGCTTTTAAAATCGGTGGCAAACAACACACTTCAATTAATATAACCATAGATTCATCCATTGTGAGAATATTAAATAAATTCTTGAAGGAACTTTGGAGAACCGAGAAAGAGCAGGGAAGTGAGATTAATTAGCCCTTTCCAAGACTCTCTTCAAAGCTATAATGGGTTGAATGGCTTCTTTTTCTATTGTGTGATTTAGAAGCGTCACGAATTTAAATTTTTTAATTCTGCGTTTGTGTTCAGATGGATTGTATGTTCTCCCTCGGTTATGCTCATTCTGTGGGAAGGTATAAAACATTCCATAAATCCACTAAGATGCAGCTCTGGGATGAGAATATTGACTCCGCGAATTGTGAATCATGTAAATCCCAAACATTTTTATTCATGAAAATTCCTCCTGGATCTCTTCTAATGCGAAGGATACATTGAAAGGGAAAAGTAGTTTATAGGTGGAGAAAGGAATATGTTGCTAAACAAGACGAAGGTGGAAACTTCACAGCCAGTTTGGATGTCCCAAGGGTCCGTTTACAGCAATCTTATTAATTAGATGATCCCAAATCTAAAATAGCTCCATCTTTTACCTGGTTCTTCAACAGGCTGTTCCAGAAACCCATCTTGTACATACTTCAGGAATTCATCCTCTGGTATTAATGCTAATGCAGTTTATCCAATCTCTATGTAAATTGAAGTCACCCGTTATTATATCGTCAATACTAGATACAGCTTTAATTTCATGATTTATACCATGCCCAACATCACCACTACAATTTGGTGGTTTATTAAAAACTAATGTTCCCTGTACCTTGCCGTTTCTTAGCTCCACCCAAACTGATTCAACATCTTAAACCTCTAATCTAAAATCTAATGTACTGACCTTGTCCCTTACTAACAGCACTCCCCTCCCTGTTTTGTTTTTGCCTATTTGCAAATGACAAATATCCTTGAGTATTCAGTTCCCAGTCTAATGGTAATGAAATCATACCTATGTATTGCTATTTGCACCTTCAAGGCATAAACCCTTATTGCAAATGCTGCATGCATTCAGGTAGAGTGCCCTTAACTTGGTCTTTTTAACATTGTCCTGCATTCTAATTCTATCTGTTTGCCTTCAATTTATCTGCCTTTTAATTTTGTTTACTACTTTGTTACTTCCTCTCTCTAGTTTAACTTCTCTACATTTGGACATCCCTCTGCCAATCTAATTTAAACTTTCTTCAGCAGCACGGGTGAATCTCCCTGAAAGGATGTTTGTCCCAGTCTTGCTAAGGTGTAACTTGTCCATCATTGACAGGTTCCACCTGTCTCAGAGCCATTCCCGAAGCCTCCGCAATCTGATTCCAGCTTGCAAAATCTCACTTACTGTCCTGTCTGGAGACAATGTACATCTGTTTAACCTGTGCTTAATGCTATTTCCACTCATATTGCACCTTTAAGACTTGATTAGCTGTAAAAACTCTCATTCTAATCAGTATTCTGTAAACTGAGTATGTGTGTCTTTACATCCCCTGATTGTGATCAGAACTCTCCACTCACTCGAAGGGTCAGAGGTCTGAAAGCTAGTAGCTTTTGCTACCAAATAAACCTGTTGGACTTTAACCTGATGTTGTGAGACTTTTTATTCCCTTCATCCTACACAGATTCTCCAACCAAGTGTTCAATTGTCCAGAGCTCCTATTTCTACACTCACTAGCTTGTGGCACTTGGAGTAATTTAAGTTTATGGCTTTTGAGGTTCTGCTTTTTAATTTCTTTCCTAACACCCTAATATCTGCTTTCAGGATCTCATCCCTCTTCTTGCCAATGTCATTGATATGAATATGGACCATGATCTCTGTTCACCCTTCCTCCACCCCTCAAAGAATGTCCTGCAGCCACTCTGATATTTTGACCGTGGCAGAGAGACAAATTCTTTGAAACTCCAATAAATTTAGACCCCATCTGCTCAACATTTCCTATCAAGGTGAATCCTCATCCCAGGAATCAATGTGGTGAATCTTTATATGACCTGCCTCTAAAGTATGGACACCCCTCTTTGAGTAAGAAATTCAAACTGATAGAATCCTTACAGTGCAGAAGGAGACCATTCTTCCAATCAAGCTTGCACTGATAACAATTCCACCCCCAGGTGCTATCCCTATAACCCCATGTATTTACCCTGCTGATCTCCCTGACACTAAGGGACAACTTAGCATAGACAGTCAACCTAACCTGCACACTTTTGGCATGTGGGAGGAAACTGGAATACCTGGAGGAGACCCATGTAGATATGAGAGAATGTGCAAACTCCACCTGAGGCCAGAATTGAACCTGAGTCCCTGCTGCTAACCACTATGTCACTATGTTATCTGGAACATAATACTCCCAAGTGTGGTCTCACCAATGTATTGTACAGATGTAATAGATTTCTCTAGCTTGTACTCCATCTCTGTTTGCAATAAATGCTAACATTTGCTTTGCCTTTCTAATCATGTGCTGTTCTGGCATGCTCACCTTTTGTATTCTTGCATGAAGATTCCAGTCCATCTGTCTAGCAGCAATATGTAGTCTATTTACATTTACATTGTCTATCTTAGCACGGAGCAGAAAAGCAGAATACTATCTCGTGTCTTCCCACATTATACTTCAACTAACAAGTTTTTGCCCTCTTACTGAACTTATCCATATCTCTTTGCTTACTTTTTATACCCACTTTGTAACCTGATTTTTGGTGGTTAGCACTGTTGTCTCAGCACCAGGATTCTGGGTTCAACTCTGGCCTTGGCTGACTGTCTGTGTGGAGCTTGCATGTTGTCCCCGTGTCTGTATGTTTCCTCATGTGCTCTAGTTTCCCCTCATTAAAAGATATACAGGTTAGGTGAATTGGCCATGCTAAATTGCCCCCTTAGTGTCCCAACATGTGAAGGTTAGATTGATTTGCCATGGTAGATGTGAGGTTACAGGGATAGGGTGGGGGAATGACCTAGATAAGGTATTCTGGCAGAGAGTCAGTGCAGAGTTGATGGGCTGAATGGCCTCTTTCTGAATTGTAGGGATTCTATGGTTCTATCTATGTATCACCAGTATGTTTGACTACAGTTCTCTGGTTCGTTCATCTAACTCAACTATATAGTTTACAAATTAGTGAGGCCCCAACACTGAGCCTGTGATATTCCATTTGTGACAATTTGCCAACCTCAACATTATTCATTTATCCATAATTTGTCTCCTGTTAGCTAGACAATCGTTTATCTATAACCAATATATCACCCCTAACATCATGAACTCTTGTGCAGTAATGCATTATGTGGCATCTCATCAAATGGAAATCCAAATATACAATATATTTCATTACTGACTGGGACCTCTTCACTTACTTTTCTTGTTACATCCTCAAAAACACTAATAAATTTGTCTCCCACCGGACTTCACTTTCACAAAAGGACACTGACTTTGCTGGATTGTATTGTGATTTTTCTGAATGTAGTTTAATAATTGATTCTAGTCCTTTCTCAGTGATAGAATGAGGGTAAGTGGCCCACAATTTCCTACTTTCTGTCTTCCTCTTTTCTTGAATAGAGATATTACACTTGTGATTTTCCAATCTAGTGGGACATTTCCCAATTCTAGAGAATTTTGAGGAGGATAATCAGTATCTCCACAGTAATTCATAAATTCAGCCTTTCATTTGCTTGTGGAAATGATATTGCTACCTTTCCTTATCTACTTTACCCATACCTGTTTTACTATCAATGTGGCTAGCATTCCAGCTCTTCTGGTTTGTGTCAGTGATGCAAAGAAGGTACCTCTTGCAAATTCACAAGGAGAAACTGTTGATGGTGATTGAGCCTCCTGAAGGATCAACAATGACCATGTTAACACTTTGCTTCCAAGACTACCCATGTCAGCTTTTCCCACTTTGAATACAAAATTATAAACAGCAAAATTGGATAAACATAAGCCTTGTTTATCAAGCATCCAGACTCCAAATTCTGATTTTGAAAATAGGACATGGGAACTACTCTGGTCAGGTTCCAATTTGGATAAGATATCACTTGTGAATATAATTGTCAATGTTCAATTATAACTTCTATTTGGGGATGGATCAGAGCTACCCAGATTGTACCATCATCAAACTGCGATGATATCTGGCTGATAAATGGACTGAATATTAATGCTGAAATTTTAAAAGGTTTATCATGTTAGCATTGCAGCCAGATATGGGTTTCTTCACAGCACCAGGGACCCAGGTTTGATTTCCAGCTTGGGTCACTGTGTGTAGAGGCTGCACGTTCTTGTGTGGATTTCCTCAAGTGCAAAAGATGTACTGGTTAGATACATCGGCTGTGCTAAATTCTCCCTCGGTGTACCCCGGAGTGAGGCGACTTGGGGATTTTCACAATAACTTCATTGCAGTGACACCTAATGAATTTTAAACTCTAAGAAATAGAGGAGCATCTGTTTTAATGTGAAGTTATCTCTGTTTGGATATGTCATGATAAAATTGCAGTGTGATGTGTTGGGACTGCTTCCCTCTCTGTTTTGTTACTTCAAGCACTGGAAAAAATTGATCATTGACCATAGCAACCACAGAACCATGTCTTTCATGAGCTCATGGTCACACAATCTGACATGAGTAATCAGATTATCAAGTTTTTCCAGTATGATCACGCATCAATTGAGTTCATAATTCTCTGAGACCACAGGCATATTATTTGCCATAATTCTAGAATGCTACAACATATGGTAATATGCTCAACAAACAGTTGAGACTACCTCATTGAATGTTTTTAAGTCAAGGATGTGATTCCAGAGCCACAGTAATGTAGCTGACTCTCAACTGCCTTTAAATGGGCAATAAATGCTGGCCAGCCAGCAAAATCCATGTCCCACAAATGAATAAATAGAAACTTTCCATTTTACCCAGCTGCACTCAAATGCCTATTAGTGTTGGCATGGAAAACATTACCTAAAATGTGTTCAGTTCACATCTATCACTCATCCAGGGCTTTCCAAAGGGTAAAACGTGCTAGAGACAGGTGAAACTTCAATAAACAGCGATCAGAGAAAGGCAAGACTTTAATGAAGAGCATGGAAAGACCTCAAAGTATGTGAGAGGATGAGACTTCAATAAAGACTTTAATGAAGAGCATGGAGAGAGAGAGCTGTGATAGTGGTTAGCACCTCAGGAGAATACAGGAGGAGTACACTGGGACAGACAGACCTAGAGTCAGAGTAGACATTGGAAAGGAGAGAGCTGAATGGTTAGTTGTGAGTAAATTGTTTTTCTCTTGTTTAAAGCTACTTTAAGGAAAAGTAAGTGGTCTAGCTTTTTTAAAAAAACTTAGTTTTTCTATTTGTTTGAGTTATAAGGAGAGGATTGGCCTGTACTTTCCTCCCTGGAATGTAGGAGGCTTATAGGTGATCTTAGAAGTCTAATAAAATAATGAGGGGCATAAATCAGGTAAATAGTCAATACTTTTCCCAAAGGTATAGGAGCCTCAAACTAGAGGGCCAAGAGGAGAGATGCAAAAGAATCCAAGGGGCATTTTTTTTTTTCACACGAAGCATTGAGAGTGTATAGAACCAACTGCCAGAGGTGGTAGTAGAGATGAATGCAATTTTGTCTTGGGTAAGATGGTAATGAGAGAGATTGGGCAACTGGGACTAACTTAGTGGTTTTAAAAAAAAAAACAAGCTGGGCTGAGGGGGCCTGTTTCCATGCTGTAAACCTCTATGATTTTACTTGGATTAAATTTGAATTTTTAGCTGAATTTGTCTTTACTCCTCAAACATCAGAAAAGTAATGGGGTAAAAAGTCATCGAAGGGTGGAGGTTGATGTTTTCTGACTTTTCCTACTGGTGCAACCTCCTGATGGTAGAGAGTGGGGCACTCAAACTTTCTAGGCATCAACTGGACTGGGGAATTCTATCACCAGCCAATGAAGGACTTCATCTTCACTGGAAAATATACTGTAGAATGCAGGGTGGGGAGGGGTCGGGGGGTGGGGTAAGATGGAGGTGAGATTTTTCTTTTTTATCCCATCTGACCCTGAACACAAGCTGGCAATTTTTCTGGTGTCTGAATGAGATTACAATTGATTAAAATAGGGGCCAATAACAAGGTGTTGGAAATTGTACTATTCCCTTTAAAAGAAAATTTTCTTGTAACACGTGTCATATCTGCCAAGCTGTTAACGGTTCCCCAGATAATTCTGGGGTTCTTTTCGCTAGTGTCAAAAATTTCTTGTATCCTCTGCCTGTAATTGTTCTGTTGTCCTGGCACCTGTGTCCAAAACTGATTGAATTTGAAAACCTGAGGTCATGGAATCCTATTTTCTTCTGATTCAGCCGAAAAACCACTTGGGTATCATGAAGGCTACTGAAAATGACAGCGGTCTCAGGATTTATTTTTTTAAAGCATCAGACGTCTGATTCAAATTTTAAGTTGATTTATTAGTGTCATTTTAAAGACGCAGTGAAGATAAGTACTGTGAAAATCCCCTGGTTGCCACATTCCAGCACCTGTTTGGGTGTGCTGAAGAAAAATTTAGCGTGGCCAATGTGCCTAACCTCTTTCAGACTGTGGGAAGGAACCAGAGCACACGGAAGAAACCCACGTAGACACGGAGAAAACATGTGACTCAAGCTGGGAATCATACTGGCTCCCTGGCCCTGAGGCAGTAGTGCTAACCACTGTGCCACCTTTGCTGTCCAAATATTGTCTCTCCAACTCCAATTAAGACCAGGCACTGTGTGTGAAACCTCAGGACAATCAACAAGTTCACTGCACAAGAAATTTCCAAATTGAATTTCTTATCAAGTCTATTAAAATCCGTGATGTATTTCTCTACAGAATAACCATCCATCTTTCTCAATCTATCAATCAGACCATGCCTTGTGGAAGTTAATAGAATATCCAAACCTTCATAAATATTGAACTGCCAGGCACCTTGCTCACAAAATACTTTTCTCAATAACTGACAATGTCAAGGCCTTACCTTATCCTGGATTTTTGTACTCTGTTTCAAGTGGCTTCACTTCATGTGTTTCCACTGTGTGGTCCCATTTCCTCCCACAGGCCACAGATCATAGAATCCTATAGCGCAGGAAGCAGTGATTTGGCCCATCAAGTCTCAATGATCATGAACTCATTCAGGCCCTATCCCCATAATCCTATACATTTATCCTGGTAGTCTCCCTGACACAAAGGGTCAATTTTTCATGGCCAATCCACCCATCTTTGGACTGGGGGGGGGAAACCGGAGCACCTGGAAGAAACACACATAGACACGGAGAACGTGCAAGCACTATGTAGACACTGATCCAAGCCAGGAATTGAACTTGGGTCCCTAGGGCTGTGAGGCAGCAGTGCTAACAAATGTGTGGGTTAGATTTGATTGGCCATGCTGAATTGCCTTTTTGCTCCAGGGAGATTAGCAGGATAAATGTGTGAGGTTACGGGGATAGGACTTGGGTGGAATTGTTGTTGGTGCAGACTTAAGCCAAATAGCCGCCTCCGGCACTGTAGGGATTCTATGATTTGCATTCTGGTTAGAGTCAGACCAACCTGGAGCCTGTAGAAATGATGCTGCATGGGGGAAATATTTCTGGTGGACTATAAAGATATCAGTCTGTGAAAAGTTCCCGCTGTGAGGCAGGGAGTGGGTGAAAATGCTACTGGATCTGGAAGGAGAAATCAATCAAGGATCACAGAGAACTACCTGTCGTAACAGATGCACAGGAGGCTTATAAGAATGGCTCCAAGGATGAGAAACTTCAGTAATGAGGATAGATTAGAAAGACTGGCGCTGTTATCCTTGGAGAGATGAAGGTTAAGAGGAAATTTGGTGGAGATGTTCAAAACTTTAAGGGCATTCAAATGGTTATTGGATAGGCATATGGATGATATTGGAATAGTTTGGGTTAGAGGGCCATTAGATTGGTTCTACTGGTTGGCATGACATTAAGGGCCAAAGGGTGTGTACTGCACTTATGTTCTAAAATCATGAGGGGGCTGGACAGACCAGAGGGAGGGAAACTGTTCCCACTCATAAAAAGATCAAGAACAAGAATTGATGTGATTTTGCAAGAGAAGCCAATCGACGTGAGGAAAAAGCTCCAAAATAATAAATGGTTTGAGTTTTGAATGTACTGCCTGGAAGTGTGGTGGACACAGAATCAATCAAGGCATCTGATGATTATTTGAATAGAAACAGTGCACAGGGGTACTGGGAAAAGGGCAGTGGAATAGCATTCATAATGCTTGTTTGGGGAGTGCAGACATGAGGGGCCAAATGGCTTCCTTCTGAACTAGTACATTTCTGTGACTCTAACTCTGATTAACAAAGCATCTTACCATTGACAATAGAGTCATCTTCCTGAAGTCCATCTGTCATAAACATAGGAACTAGGTACAGGAGTAGACCATTCAGCTCTTCCAACCTGTTCACTATGATCATGGCTGATCCTCAATCTCAATGCTATTTTTCTGCTTTCTCCCCATACTCCTTGATGCCATTAAAATCTAAAATTGTATCTATCTCTTTCTGTAAACATTCATTGACTTGGTTTCCAGAGATTTCTGTGGTAGAGAATTCCACAGGTTCGCCACTTGTTGAGTGAGAAATTTTTCCTCATCAGTTACAAATGGTCCATCCCTTTTGCCCGAATCTGCGCCTCTCCAGTACTAGATTCCCCAATTGGTGAAAACATCCTTTCTGCAACCAGTCTGTCTAGCCCTGTTAGAATTTTCTACATTTCAATCAGGTCTCCCCTCATTTTTCTAAATTCGAGTGAGTACAGGCCCAGTTAAACCAATCTCTCTTCATAGGACTGTCCCACCAATATCATCATAAGGACATGAGAAGCAAGGATGTGCCCAGGCATGTCTACAAGTGTAGGGACATCTCCTTATTCAGATAGGGTAGTTACACACCAAGGATTGTGGAATTGAGATTCCTTGCAGTGTTTGTTTTCCAATAATAACTGATCTTCCCTCAAAAGCAAGAATCAAATACAGGTTATCAGGCACATGTCAAACATGAGTTGAAGGCAGCAGCTGCCCGACGTGATTGTTACCCAGTCACTGAAGTGGGGTTTCTGCATGGTAAGATGTATACTCCAGGGAAGCAGGCTTGTGAGGTTTCTCCATTATGTTTGAAGCCTTTGTCTCCTAGCTTGAGGCTGGGTTCAGAGGGAGCCTTGGCAGCATTGTGTGTTACAGATGTCATACATTGTTGACACTGGACACCTCTGGATGGATAATGTGGAAGGTTGAGAGTAGCAAACACATCTGTGCACTTGCTGCAGTACTGTTGGCACAGATAATCACATCTGCATGTTATACATGTTAACTAGCACTCTTTGTATAGTTTGACTTGAAGCAAGATATTTTCTCTGGCTCTTTGGTGCTCTCTAACATCAATGTATGTGGGCAGATTGTAAAGAACTTCAGGAATAGCAAGGGGTAAGAATCGTGCTGGATTTAGCCATGATGCTGAATTTCAGACTGCCCTGCTAGCTTTCTCTCTTGCTGGGGAATGAGCTTTTTCCTGACAAAGTGTAACTTCCAAGTGAAAGATCAAATACATGGAAAATAGTCACTGGAGGGATTGCCTAATGTACTTCATTACATATCAAAGGTTAAGCCAACTTGAAGATCAACCCACGGAAAGCAACTGGCCTGGATGGGGTACTCAGATCCTGTACAAATCAGCTGGTGGGGGTATTCAGACACTTTCAACCTCTCTTTACAACAATCTGAGATCTCTATCTGCCTCAAGATAACCATCATCCCAGTACCTAAGAAATGACTACTGGCCAGTGGCTCTAATGTCCAACATGAAGTGTTTCGAAAGGTTAGTCAAAGTCTGAATTTATTCCAGACTACCTGGATTCACTATAATTTGCCTACCACTGCAGAAGGTCCACAGCAAATGCCCTCTCCCTGGCCCTGCATTCAATCTCGGAACATCTAGATAACAAAGACACCTATATCAAACTCCTATTTATTGACTACAGCTCAGCCTTCAACACCATTATCCCATGAAACTCATCTCCAAACTCCGTGACCTGGGTCTCAGCACCTCCCTCTGCGATTGGATCCTGAACTTCCCGCCTCTTGGACCACAATCAGTGAGGATAGACAATAACACCTCCTCCACGATCATCCTCAACATCAGTGCCCTCTACTATTCTCCTTCATACAGTGTGCAGCCAAATTCCCTTCCAATTCAATTTTCAAGTTTGCTGACAACATCACCTTAGTGGGTTGGATCTCAAACAATAGCAGGACAGAGTACAGGGATGAGAGAGAATCTCAACCTGGTGAGGCAACAATAATCTCTTAATGTCAACACAACAAAGGAGATTGTTATTGACTTCAGGGAGTGTAAAGAAAAACATGCCTCTGTCTACATCAACGTGAACAAAGTAGAAAGGGTTGAGAGCTTCACATTTTTAGGTGTCCAGATCACCAATAACCTGTCCTGGTTCTCCCTGTGCTGACACTATAGTTAAGAAAGCCCCGCTAACACCTCTACTTAGACTAATTAAGTTTGGCGTATCAACCAAGACTCTCCAGCTTTTACAGATGTACCATAGAAAGCATTCTTTCTGGTTGTATCACAGCTTGGTATGGCTCCTGCTCTGCCTGGAACAAAGGAATTACGAAAGGTCATAGATACAGCCCAATCCATCACACAAACCAGCCTCCCATCCATTGATTCTCTACACTTTCTGCTGCCTTGGTAAAGCAACCAGCATAATTAAGGCCTCCATGCACTGCAAACATTCTCTCCTTGACATTGTTCTTTTGGGGAAAAAAGATACAAAAGTCTGAGGTCACGTACCAATCAATTCAAGAATAGCTTCTTCCCTACTGTTGTCAGACTTTCGAATGGACTTTCCTTGCATTAAGTTGATTTTTCTCTACACTCTAGCTATGCCTGTAACATTGCATTCTGCACTTTCTCATTTCCTTTCTATGAATGATGTTTTGACTGTGTAGTGCACAAGAAACAATACTTGCTGTATGTTAATATATGTGACAAATCAAATCAATGTCATGTTGCACACCTAGGAGAATCTGTGTTGTATGGAGAAGTTTCTGGTAGATGATTATCCTTTAAGGAATTGGCAGTGGATACATGGGAATCGCCCCTCAGGTGATGTCTATTGCTGTCTCCTATGTGGATGCCAGATTCACAGGTCAATCTTGAAGAGTTGAAAGGATAAACTCTTCCAAGGCCACAGGCCCCAACCTCCAGCTTCCTTGGGGATAAGCCATATTTGTATTGATTCGTGGCTAGAATTTGTTGCCCACCCCTAGTTGCCCTTTGAGACATAAAGGTTTACAGCATAGAATTAGTCCTTTGGCCCAACTTGTCCATGCCACTAAGCTAGTACTAATTGTCCATGTTTAGCCCATGTGCCGCTATAGCAATCTTAACCATGTAACTATCTAAACACGTTTTTAAAAGACAAAATTGTACCTACCTCTACTACTACCTCTGGCAGCTTGTCCAGGCACTCACCATCCTCTGAGGAAAAAATTATCCTCCAGACACTTCTGTATCTCTTCCCTCTCACCTTAAACTTATGCTCTCTAGTTTGAGATTCCCCTGCCTTTGGGAGAAGATACTGACTATCTAGCTGACCTCTGCCCCTTATTATTCTACAGGCCTCTATAAGACCACCCTATGCTCAAAGAAAAAAGTCCTGGTCTATCCAACGCCTCTAACTCAAACTGATCAGATCCTGGTCGCATCCTAGTAAATCTTTTCTGCAGTATTTGTAGTTTAATATCTTTTCTATAATAGGATGACCAGAACTGTACATAATATTCCAAGTGTGGCCTTACTAACTAATGTCTTATACAACCTCAAGTTGAATACAGGAATTGAGACCATGTCATTACCAATAAAACCAAACATGTCGAATGGTTTCTTCACCACTCTGTCCACCTGTGACTCCACTTTCAAGGAGTTATGAACCTGTACCCTGAGATCTCTTTGTTGTGTAACTCTCCCCAGTGCCCTTCCATTAACTGAGTAAGTCCTGGCTCAATTGACCAAAAATGAGGTGATGCATTTTATTTAAATTAAATTCCATCTGCCATTCGTTTGACCAGTGGCTGAATTGACCAAGATTCAATTGCAATTCTGAATAACCTTCTTCACTATCCACTATGCCACCAATCCTGGTGTCATCTGAAAACTTACTAAGCATTCTCCTCAATTCTCAAACAAATAATTAATATAAATGGCAAATAATAGTGGACCCAGCACTGATCCCTGAGGCACACCGCTGGTCAGTAGCTTCCATTTTGAAAAACAACTCTCTATAACCACCCTCTATCTCCTGTCATTGAGCCAATTTTGTATTCATTTGACCACCTTATGCTGATCCCATGAGATTTAACTTTGTGCAACAACATACCACATGGCATCTTGTCAACAACATCAACTGCACTGTCCTCACGTAGTTTCATTGTTACCCCTTCAAAAAGCTCAATAAAATTTGTGGAACATAATTTCCACTCACAGCCATGCTGACTGTCCCTAACCAGTCCTTGTATCTCTAAATGCCTGTAGATCTTGTCTCTCAGAATACCTTCTAACAACTTGGAGGGCAGTTGAGAGTCAGTCACGTTGCTGTTGCTCTGGAGTCACACGAGGTCAGGCCAGGTAAGGATAGCAGATTTCCTTCCTAAAGGACATTAATGAACCTTGTGCTGGTAGACCTTCTGTGGCACTGCTTTAACATTTCTATGCACTCCCAGAGACCCTGATAGTTTTGATCGTAGGTCACAAATGTTGTGCTTTGGCTATGACTTTTAATTGAACTCAGCTCCACTTTTAAATGTCCTGCCAGATCTGTGAAATCCATCCTGATGAAAATCATTTCTGCTGGATATGGGGCTTCAGGATCAGGTTTCCCTGTGTCATTATGGATAGATTCCATGAGAATCTCCGGCCATTATTTTCTTTTCAGTAAAGCTGTGATCCATGTCCATGAATCCACTCTTATCTTTACAACTGATCAGACACTTTGGAGGAGAGAACAGTGGGTAATCGCAACCTGACTTTATACCTGCATTCAGCCATATCATCGTCACAAAGTAACTTGCATTGAAACGTCCGTCTGGGAAAAATATTTGTTTAATCTCCAAATTTTATCTATTTTGTAGTTTATTTTATTAGTGTCACAAGTAGACTTAAGTTAACACTGCAATGGAGTTTCTGTGAAAATCCACTGGTTGCCACACTCTGGCACCTGTTCAGGTACACTGGAGAATTTAGCATGGTTAATCCACCTAACCAGCATCTCTTTCAGACTGAGGGGGAACTGCAGCACCTGGAGGAAACCCACGCAGACATGGAGAGATTGTGCAGACTTTGCACAGACAATCATTTCCTCTACTGTGTTGCGTCAATCCCAAGCCTGTCAGTGAAATATAAAACTAAACCCTCAGATCTGAACTTTCATTGAGTTGTGGTGACATGGGAATCCTTTAAACTAGTGGATAGGTTCAATTCCAGGATTCCTGACCCCATTCCTGGGCTGTCTGACATTCAGAAGTAGATTTAAAGGTCACAAGTCAGTTCCTGCTGGAAGTCTGCATGCTACAGTACTGATCTGGCTGACTCCATTGCAGAGATAGACGCACCCTATTCCTCTGATTTTCATGGAGATGGGCCTTTTTTTTTAAAGAACTGTGATTCATGATCCATCAGAGCAGTTGTGAACCATATTTTGCATGAGGCAAATCTTTTTTAAAAAGCAAGTTCATACTGTCTTCCCTCAATGCCACATGCTGCACTTCATCCCCAATACCTCCTGGCGCTAACCTCTGGCTTCCCAGACTGCTGTCATCAAAAGGCCTGAGATGTCAATCAAGCAATATTTTCCCCAAGGCACGAATGTAATGGGCTCTGAACCAAACCCTCATTATCTATGCTTAACAGCCTGGACATCTATGATTGCTTGTTGGATTAGCTGTACCCCAGAGTAAACATTGCTTTGAATTGGATTACAATCCTGGCACCTCTTTGGGACAATTTTAAATCAGGCTTCTTTCTCACCTAACGTTGAGAAAGACAGACCCCACAGACTCTCAAACGGATCTGAAGAACTGATCAAATCTCCCTGAAGGAAAGCAAGTACCAGAGGATATGTCTGTCCTCCAGGTAACCTTTATTGGCGAGTTTAAAACAACTTGGGCATCTCTCCTCAACAACGTACTCTCCGAGTCGAAAGTCATGGGTTCTCAAGTTTAGATTCAGGATGACATACGAGAGAATATATTTTCTCAACTATATAAACGTTTACCAAAGATTCAAACGTGCAATAGACTTTTGATGTTAATCACAAAACTGGTTGTTCTAGGAAAAGTAAATCTGATTTTTTTTTTCTATTAGACAATTCAATTTTTAGAAATGTTACACTGGGTTATTTGAGATCTCCATCAATATTTAAAGTAGTAGCAGGCTAAAATCCCTGGGTAAAAAGCTACAGAATCTAGCCAGATATCCCATATATTTGCATCACTAACCCCCTGACACCAAAGGGCAATTTAACACGACCAATCAACTAACTCGCACATCTTTGGAATGTAGGAGAAAACTGGAGGAAATCCTGAGGAAACCCAAGCAGATATGGGGAGAACGTACAAGCTTCACACACAACAGTCATCCAAGGTTGGAATTAAACTTGGGTTCCTGCTGCTGTGAAGCATCAATGCCAACCACTGGGAATGGGAATATCAAAGCTTGTAATTGGATGAGTGGGGGGGCTATGAAATTGTGTGGAAGGACAGAGTTTACACTGGGGAATAAGTGGCCACAGAGGGTGTGTGGTATGGATGGGGTATGAGGTGGGAGGAGGGATGTGTGCTGGTGGGCCTTTGTGTTTTTATTTTAACTGAGGTCAAGTCCCACAGCACCAAGGTGGGCTTCTTAAACACCCATCTGCACATTTCTATATGGCTTAGCTGGCTGCTGTAGGATGTTTTCTCAATATGCCGAATGGCCTCCTTTTGCACTATAGGCTTTCTATGATATCTATAAATCTTTAATGTACAGATTCCATATTGCTGGTAATATCATTCCTCACTGTTATATTAATTTCCTCTTTAACCAGCAATACAACTCCATTGTCTTTTCCTTTTTCCCTGTCCTTCCGAAATACTGAATATTCCTGGATGTTCTTTTCCTTTTCCTATCCCTAGTCACTCTGACTCCGTAATCACGACTATATCGTATCTGTTTACGTCCATCAAGAACATACTTGTGAATGTTCTGTGTGTTAAGGCACAAAATCTTAAGACTTGTCTTTTTAACAGTTCTTGTCCCATCCCTGTTATTTTTCACTTTGGTCCTGTTTGATTGTGGCCCTTGATTTATCACTTTTCATCTGCCCATTTCTGTCTTTTTTGTTCTTGTCTGTGTTATTCTTCCTCTGACTCCTTGTACAGATTCCTACCTCACCCCCTGCCACTATTAGTTTAAACCTTCCCAAACCCCTCTGGCAAATACTCACCCGAGGATACAAGTCCCAGTCCTGCCCAGGTCTAACCCACTCAATCTGTCCTGATCCCAATATCCTCAGAATCTGAACCCCTCCTGTCACACCATTCTTTCATCTGATTTTTGCTGCTATTTCTGTTCTGATGAGCACACGGCATTGGTGGTAATCCTGACATCAGTACCTTTTGAGGTCCTACTTTTCAACTTGTTTGCTAACTCCCTATATTTTGTTTTTAGGACCTTTTATCCTTTTATTATCCATGTCATTGGGTGTTCACACTCCCTCTGCTGAATGGTCTGTTGCTGCTGCAAGATATAGAACATAGAAATAGAACAATACAGCACAGAACAGGCCCTTCGGCCTTCGATGTTGTGCCGACCAAAATAAAAAGCAATGCCCCTCCTAACTAAACCATTCCCTTCTCATCCATATACTTATCAACTAACCTCTTAAACGCCACAAAACTTGGCGCATCTACAACAGCTGCAGGCAGGGCATTCCACTCCCTAATCACTCTTTGAGTAAAGAACCTACCTCTGATATCCGTCCTTTAACTCATACCCCTTAATTTAAAGCTGTGTCCCCTCGTGCTATCTTTCTCCATCCTAGGAAAAAGGCTATCACTGTCCACCCTATCTAAACCTCTAATCATCTTATATGCTTCAATAAGATCCCCTCTTAGCCGCCTCCTTTCTAACGAAAACAACCTCAATCCTTCAACCTCTCTTCATAGGACCTGCCCTCCATACCAGGCAACATCCTGGTAAACCTCCTCTGTACCCTCTCCAATGCCTCCACATCTTCTTATAATGTGGGGACCAGAACTGCACACAATACTCCAAGTGCGGCCGCACTAGAGTTTTGTACAGTTGCAACATGATGCTGCGGCTCCGAAATTCAATCCCCCGACCAATAAAAGCTAAGACTCCATATGCCTTCTTAACAACTTTATCCACTTGACTGCCTACTTTCAGGATCTATTGACACATACACCAAGATCCTTCTGTTCCTCAACACTATTAAGAGCCCTACCATTAGCCCTATACTCTACACATTTATTGTTCCTGCTAAAGTGCATTACCTCACACTTTTCCACATTAAACTCCATTTGCCACCTCTCGGCCCAGCTCTGCAACTTGTCCAAGTCACTCTGTAAACTATAACACCCCTCTTCAATATCTACCACTCCACCGACTTTAGTGTCATCTGCAAATTTACTGATCCATCCCTCAATACCCTCATCCAGATCATTTATAAAAATTACAAACAGCAGGGGCCCCAAAACAGACCCCTGAGGCACACCACTCGTCACCGAACTCCACGATGAATATCTCCCATCAACCACCACCCGCTGTCTTCTATCTGCCAGCCAATTTCTAATCCAATTAGCTAAATCACCCTCTATTCCACACATCTGCATTTTCTGTAGAAGTCTTCCATGGGCCACCTTATCAAAGCCTTACTAAAGTCCATATATACTACATCAACCGCCTTACCCCCATCCACCTCTCTGGTCACTTTCTCAAAAAACTCATGAGGTTAGTAAGGCATGACCTACCCTTCACGAAACCATGCTGACTATCCCCAATCAATTCATTTCTCTCTAAATAACTATAAATCCTATCCCTAATAATTCTCTCCAATACCTTGCCCACCACAGAAGTAAGACTCCCTGGCCTATAATTCC
Organism: Sphyrna mokarran; assembly: GCA_024679065.1. NCBI lineage: Eukaryota > Metazoa > Chordata > Chondrichthyes > Carcharhiniformes > Carcharhinidae > Sphyrna > Sphyrna mokarran. The sequence continues at coordinate 2,188,623 of JAGIQG010000011.1, forward strand.
CAGGAAGGTCTCTCTTCCCCTTCTTAAACAATGGGACCACATGCGCCATCCTCCAGTCCTCCGGAACCACACCCGTAACCAACGAGGACCTGAAGATCAGAGCCAGAGGCTCTGCAATCTCCTCTCTTCCCTCCCAGAGAATCCTCGGGTAAATCCCGTCCGGCCCAGGGGACTTATCCAACTTCAAACCCTCGAGAATTTCTAACACATCCTCCCTATCGACTACAATACTCCCCAATTTGCAACCCTGTACCTCAGTGCTCTCCACAGCTACATTTCCAGCACTCTGCGTGAATACCGAAGAGAAATATTTATTCATTGCCTCACCAATCTCTTCAGGCTCCACGCACAACTTCCCACTGCTGTCTATGACTGGCCCTAATCTTGCTCTAACCAATCTTCTATTCTTAACATATCTAAAGAAAGCTTTAGGATTCTCCTTGATCCTATCAGCCAAAGTCTTCTCGTGTCCCCTTTTAGCTCTCCTCAACTCACTCTTTAGCTCCCTCCTGGCTAATCTATAGCTATCCATTGCACTAACTGAGCCTTCAAGCCTCATCCTGACATAAGCCTCCTTTTTTCTTTTAACCAGCAAATCAACTTTTTTCGTACACCAAGGTTCTCTTACTCGACCATTTCCTCCTTGCCTGACAGGGACATACTTATCAAGGACTCGCAGCAGCTGCTCCTTGCATAAGCACCACATTCCAGATGTTCCCAGTCCCTGTAGTTTCCTAGTCCAATCTATGCACCCTAATTCTCTCCTGATGGCCTCATAATTACCCTTCCCCAGCTATAACTACTGCCCCCAGCTTCATGCCTATCCCTATCCATCACTAAGGTGAACGTAACTGAATTATGGTCACTATCACCAAAATGTTCACTAACTTCCAAGCCTAACACCTGGTCTGGCTCATTGCCCAGCACCAAATCCAATGTAGCCTCACCTCTAGTTGGCCTATCTACATACTGAGTCAAAACACCTTCCTGCACACTCTGTACGAAAACTGACCCCTCTAACGAGCTAGAGCTATATCTATTCCAATCAATATTAGCAAAGTTAAAGTCCCCCATCACAATTACCCTACTACTTTCACTCCTAATCAGAATTGACTTCGCAATCCTTTCCTCAACCTCTCTAGAACTATTAGGATGTCTGTAAAAGACTCCCAACAGGGTGACCTCTCCTCTCCTGTTTCTAATCTCAGCCCATACTACCTCAACCGACAAGTCCTCATCAAACTTCTTTTCGATCACCGTGATACAGTCTTTGACCAGTAACGCCACTCCTACCCCCCTTCTACCCCCTTCTCTACTCCGACTAAAGCATTTGTACCCCGGAACCTGCAACATCCATTCCTGTCCCTGCTCTACCCAAGTCTCTGAAATGGCCACAACATCTTATTTCCAGGTACTGGTCCAAGCTGCAAGTTCCTCCCCCTTATTGCGAATACTCCTTGCATTAAAGTATACGCATCTGAAACCATGCCCCACCCCACCCGTACGCCGCTGTGTTTTACAACTCTCCTCTATAACCCCCTTACTCTCATCCCTCTCGGCACCCCAACTACTTAGGATCCCACCCCCCCCCGAATCAGTTTAAAGCCCCCATCATAGCCTTAGCAAATTTTCCCCCCAAGATATTAGTCCCCCTCTGGTTCAGGTGTAGCCCATCTCTCTTGAAGAGGTCCCACCTATCCCAGAATGAGTCCCAATTGTTAAGGAACCTGAACCCCTCCCTCCTGCACCATCCACGCAGCCATGAGTTCAAACTATCCCTTTCTCTGTTCATCTCTAAACTCTCTCTTGGCACAGGCAAGAGTCCAGAGATAACCACTCTGCCTGTTATGGACCTAAGCTTCCACCCTAACTCCATAAATTTCTGTTTAATATCCCCTCCCCTTGTCCTACCTACATCATGTGTCCCCACATGAACAATGACTTGGGGCTGACTCCCCTCACCCTTAAGAATCCCTAAAAACCCGATCTGCAACATCCTGGACCCCAGCCCCTGGGAGGCAACACACCAGCCCTGAGTCCTGTTTATTACTATTTGCCCTCCTATCTGTCCCTCTAACTATGGAGTCTCCTATAACTAGGCCTAATCTCTTATTCCCCCACCCACCTGAGCATTCTCAGCAGGCTCACCCCCAGAGACCTGCTCCCTTTGGTCAGCTCCAGTTGATTCTTCCTCAACTGTAGCCTCCAAGACAGAAAATTTATTTTGGAGGGGAACAGCCCCAGGGGATTGTCTCCCCGATTGCTTCTTACCCCTCCTCCAAATAGTTACCCAATTATCACTTATAGGAGTTACAATCTCTTTGTTACTCCGGCCTATATCCTCCTCAACCTCTCGAATTACCCTGAGCTCCTCTAATTCCAGCTCCAGCTCCTTAACACGATCCTCAAGGAGCTGCAAATGTGCACACTTCCTTGACCCTAGCACCAGGAAGGCAACATTACCATCCTGGAGTTACAGCAACGTCTATCTATTCCCCTCGTAATTGAATCCTCTATAAACTATTGCATGCCTACACTTTTTACTCTTCCCTTGTTCCCTCGCACAGCAAGAGGCGGACTTGCAATGAAACACACAGGGTCACAGCGTGGGGCTCCGGGGCTGTGGGAATACTAATCAGAGCCAGACCATAGCTCTGAATTTGTGTATTTTTTTGGGAGTGTAACTCGCCCAGAGGCCTGGGCTAGAGAGGGTCAGAGCAGGGGCCAGGCCAGAGAACTGGCAGCATCAGCTAGGCAGCTGCTGGGTCACCAGCACATCTGAGCTTGTGTCATTTGCATGGGTGACTCGACCCCAACCCAGGGCTGGGAGGGCAAGGGCAAGGTCTTCACTGGTGGGCAGGCCGCTACGTCACCAAGAGGATGGGGTGTGATGTCAAAGGGACTCTGCAAAAAAAAAAGTACTTTGCCTCTGTGCAGCAGAGCTAACTATAGTGCAATGAATTTGGCTGAGAGGACATTTTCTCTGACAGTATCCAAACTGCTCCTATTTTGCAGTGGAATGGCCACAGGATATTTCTGCCTTGTCCTCATGCTCTCCATAGTGCTCTCCCTTTCCTGTCTGTGGATTCTGCTTGCAGTGTGACCACCTCTCTGTACGTGCTACTTGTGATGCTCTCCACCTTGCGGAAGCTCCACAATGCTCCAGTTGCTACTCCAGCTCCATTATCCAATCTTCCAAGAGCTGCAGCTAGAAGCACTTTGTACACATGCTATTCCCAAGAAATGGGAAAATTCGCAGCTTCCCAAATAGAGCAGCAGGAGCACATCATGGTTTTGAACTTCCCTGCCATGACTTGCCCATCTCTTAAACTTTTGGAAAATTCTTAAAAAATCAAATGATATCAATTAATCTCCCCTGGTCTTTGTTATTACAAGTGCCCTGGATGACTTTTGAATTCTGACATTATCGCAAGAGCTTCAACTGTCAACCTAGCACTCCACACTCAGTCTTGCTCTTTAATCCTCTTTGCTCTGCTCTCTTGCACATTGGGTGCAGATCTCTTCTATTGCTCTTTAAATCTGAACAGTAGTGTGACGAGGTCCTTTAGATATTTGCCACGTGGAAGTATCAATTGTCTCTCGGATGGGTGGTCCACCCAGAATCTCTGGTGCTACTCGTAATTTAACTGCAATGGCAGTGATGAGCAGGCAGGTATCCTGATGGCATGCACTGAGTCCAACTGTGCGCTTTCCACTAGTGGGTGGCCGATAAAATCCAGCCGTGAGCCTCTATTATTTGACGTAACTCCAGGAAAGCAGCAAACCTTCTGCCTTATCTTGACACATTGAGTTTTATATGTCTTCAGATGTGTGTAGTTGCAGACATTCAAGTGAGTGGATGTATTATATCTGTCTCAGGCTTTCATGCTACAATACATCAAATATGTACCAGTATTTTCAGAACAGGTCTGCAATAAATGGCAAGAAAGATGTTTCCAAAAAGTCTAACTGCTGCAGCTTTCTCAAGTTACAATTTATCCAATGGACATTTTCATTTGAGCTGTGGACACAGCCATATACAAAAATAGTAGCACCTTCAAAGGGCAAGCTCTCTATAAAAGAGTTTGGAAAATATCTTTCTATTTGTATAATAGCTGGACCAACTCCTCTACCACAACATAACTTTCCTAGTCAGAACTCTTCGGAGGAAATTCATCTTATTGTGTATAAAAGTATAATGGCCAAAATAAAAGTCAATCTGATCATTAAATTGAAACAAAAAGTCTTTTTTCATTTTTAAATGGGGATGGTGTCCTTTTATAAGAGAATTAATTAAGCTACAAGTCTAACTGTCCAAACAAGAATTTGTCACATGGACAGATGCACAATGCAAGCCAGGCATTTATTTATAATACATTTGAAAGAAATCTAGGAAGAATTTATGGTGTCTATAACACTCAATCATATCTTTAGGTGTCACAAAGTACTTCACATCCAATGGATTACTTTGGAAGTGCTGTGTAGCTAGAGGTGCACATAGAATCCCAGCCAATATGACAATCTACTCTGCAAAAAAAACCGGTCAAATATTTGAAATTGGGCACAAAATCAGAGTGCTCAGTGGATTAATCAGCATCCATGAAGAGGGTTAATGCAATTGTTTCTTTTTGCATTGCAGAGATGAATTTACAAATATGAATGTTGATTTTTTTTTTGTAACAGAATTTCCTGATAATCAACCAGCAATGATTTGTCTGTCAGTTTGCAGTTCTGAAAGGTTGAAGTATTTATTCCTCCAGTGTGAATCACAATGTGTAAAGCTGCCACTGAGAATATTGACAGCAAAAATAAACTATTGAGTTACTTTTGTAGTGTTCATTGTTTATTATAAAATGTGACAAGATATCCTCTGGTGGTTTCTTGTTGCAATTTAATCTTTATTAATGTTAAAAGAATACATTCGGGTATGTATTCTCTCTTTAATTTCTTTAACTAACACATAATCAGTACTGACAATAACAGAAGCTGAGTATATACTGATGAAATACAAAGCTTCACTTCTATCAGATTTCAGTGCAACAAGACTGTTTTGTACAAATGTTTGAGAGAATTTTTATATTGACACAAGGGCATAGTTGTTAAAAATATGAAAAATTTCCAGAGTGTCATTAGAGTATTTGTGATGAATTGATGTAAATAGATGTAAACTATCTGCTGAATAATGACCAACATTTGTTTTTCCAGCATTGACACATATTTATGTAAAATAAACAGTGTAGAGACCAAAGTTTGCATGTTGCAGAATACATTCCATTTCTAACTCTGATTTGTTTCATTTTCATGTTGTTTCCCATCCATGCACATGGGTTGTTTAAAAATTAAATGACTGTGACATTAAAGAATACTTTGAAGCCCAGGCAAGGATTTTTAAATATTATTTCAACATTGTTCACTCCTTATTTATTGCAGTCAGTATCCTGTACAAGTTTAATTTTCTCACTTCCATGCTATTAGAAGGTCAATAAGTTACTGATGTGGTGAGTATAAAATGTTATGGGCTTTGTATAGTATGAGCTCTCTATTAAACAAATGAAGGCTCCCCTGATAAGAAAGGAGCAGGGGGAATTTAAAATCAGCTGTTTCTACTTGAGGCAGCAGTCGAAGGACTCCTGAGATTGACCTGTGTTGCTTCATTCATCTTCCTTTGCGAAAAAGCTACAAAAGTATGAGACCAACTACCAACCAACTCAAGTACAGCTTCTTCTCTGCTGCCATTAGACTTTTGAATGAATCTACCATGTTCTCCTTCTACACCTTATCCATAGCTGCAACATTATGTTCTGCACCCTCTCCTTTCCTCCTCCTCTGTCCTCTATATGAATTGTTGTTGTTTGTCCATTGTTGTCGATGAGGACGTTGACACCTTTAGTCACTTTGAGGCCGGATGTGATGTCTCCGAAGATAACCGATCAGGCCAATTCTTCTGGCACAGAATGTCCTGGCACGTATTGGACAGACTTGTGTAGACACTGTAGTTGTTGTGCTGGTGGCTCTGGATTTGCGCAGCTCGTGCATAAATGGTGCTTCAGCAATACACCTTGCTTCATAAGCTTGACAGCCCTTGTGGATGAGGCAGTGCCAAGTAGGGTGGTTTTGTGCCAGCGTTTCCCAGGTGGTTGTGTCTGTCAGGCAACATCAGGGAGGCTTTGAACGTGTCTTTGTAACATTTCTTCCTCCCATGCGAGTGTTTTCCAGCAGAGAGTTTCCCAAAAAGGAGCTGCTTGGGTATGTGCTTGTCTGACATACGGATGACATGATCTGTCCACTGGGTCTGCACTCTCTCATCAGCAGTGTGTGGACTGATGGTAGATTTGCTCTAGAGAGAACTTCAGTATCTGGTACTTTGTCTTGCTATAGCATTTCCCAGGCAAGACCCTCTCCTCTGCAGCCGATATTTATCCTTGCCTTCCCTCAAAGAACAAAAAAGTAAATTACAGCACAGCCCTTCTGTCCTCCAAATCTGCACCAACCATGTTGCCCAACTTAACCCCTATCCTTCCGGTGACTGTATTCCTCTAATCCCACCCTATTCATGTACTTGTCAAGACACCCCTTAAAACTCACTACTGTATCCACTTCCGTTATCTCCCCCAGCAACAAGTTTCAGGCAGCCACTATTCTCTCTGTAAAGGATCTGCATCATACATCTCCTTTTAACCTTGTGCCTCTCAGTTCCCCTAGTAACTGACTCTTCCATCCCGGGAAAAGGCTTCTGATTATCCACTCTGTCCATGCCTCTCATAGAATCCTACAAGATTATCAGATCGCCCTCAACCTCCATCGCTCCAGTGAGAACAAACCAAGTTTCTCCAACCTCCCCTCATAGCTAATGCCCTCCATTAGGCAACATTCTGGTAATTTTTTTTCTGTACTCTCTCTCCAAAGCCTCCACATCCTTCTGGTAGTATGGTGACTAGAATTGAACACTATAATCCAAGTGCGGCTAACTAAAGCATCAACGTGACTTGCCAACTTTTAAACTGTGCCCTGGCTGATGAAGCCAAGCATGTCATATGCTTTCTTGACTACCTTCTCCACTTGAATTGCTGCTTTCAGTGAACTGTGTACCTGTGCACCCAGATCTCTTTGCCTATCAATACGCTTAAGGGTTCTGCCATTTACTATATATTTCCTGTATTAGACCTTCCAAAATGCATTACCTTACATTGGCCGGATTAAACGCCATCTCCACCCAAGTCTTCAACTGATCTATATCCTGCTGTATCCTCTGGTCCTTATTGCTATCCACAAATCCACCAACCTTTGTGTCATCTGTTAACTTGCTAATCAAACCAATTACATTTTCCTCTAAATCAATTATATATATTACAAACAGTAAAGGTCCCAGCACTGATCCCTGAGGAACACCTCTTGTCACAGCCCTCCATTCGGAAATGCACTCTTCCATTGCTATTCTGTCTTTGACTGATGTAGAGATTCCGGTGTTGGACTGGGGTAAACTCAGTAAGAGGTCTGACAACACCAATTTTAAATCCAACCGATTTATTTGATAGTAAACTTGCTAGCTTTCGGCCTTTGTAGCCTTCGTCAGGCAAATGAGGTGTTCCGGTCTACAATGCAGACCAGAACTCCTCATTCACACATTGCAGATGAGAACACCTCATTCGCTTGATGAAGGTTACAAAGGCTGAAAGCTTGCAAGTTTACTATCAAATAAATCGGTTGGATTTAAAATTGGTGTTGTCAGACCTCTTACTGAGTTTACTTCTTTGACTGAGCCAGTTTTGTATTCACCTTGCCAGCACATCTCTGATCTCATGTGACTTGAATTTCTGCACTAGTCTGCGATGAGGGACCTTGTCAAAGGCCTTGCTGATGTCCATACAGACAACATCCACTGCCCGACCCTCATCAATTATCTTCATCACTTCCTCAGAAAAAGTCAATCAAATTCATGAGACAGGACCTCCCTTCACAAAACCATGTTGCCCTTCACTAGTACATCCACTTATTTCCAAGTGGGAATAAATCCTGTCTCGAAGAATCCTCTCCAATAATTTCCTAACGTTGACATAAGGCTCACTGGCCTGTAATTACCTGGATTATTCTTGCTGCCTTTCTTAAACAAAAAGAACAACATTGGCTGTTCTCCAATCATCTGGGACCTCCCCTGTAGCCAGTGAAGATACAAAGGTTTCTCTCAAGGCCCCAGCAATTTCCTCCTTTGCTTCTTTCAGTATTCTGGAGTATATCTCATCAGGCCCTGAGGACTTGTTTACTTTAAGTTTCTCAAGAACCCCAATCCCACCACCGTTTTGATTTCAACATGACTCAAATTATCTTTCCCAGATGCTTCATCCACCAAGTCCTTTTTGGTGATGTAAAGTACTCATTTAATACCTTGCCCATTTCCTCTGGCTCTACGCATAGATTCCCTCCCTTCTCCCTCAGTGGGCCAACCCGCTCCCTGGCTACCCTCTTGCTCTTTATAGGTATAAAAAGCCTTGGGATTTTCCTTAATCTTGCTGGGTTCCCCACAACTGCTTCCCACTTTTCAATAGCTGTTATAAATCTTGATGACATCAAGTCCTTACCTGGAGGCATTTCTTTACCCAGAAGGAGTACGTGGGGGTGGGGGTGGGGGGGGGAGCATTTTAACTACGTACAAATATATTTAAATGGAGGCCTACTGTTACTGGAAAGGAAGGTCATTAACTCAGCAGTGAGTTTCTTGCTTTCCGACTCTTGGGATATTTTGGGCTCCTGATACTATTTCTACTCATGGCTAGCGTGGGTGCAAAGTTCCCATGCCGTCCTCCCTGAAATTTTCAGAATTCTCAGTTTTCATACCACAGATTATTCAGTGTTCTGATCATTGCCAAGTTGGGTCAACATCCTGGGCTGCAACAAAGTTCTTATATTTACACCATGTAGACTGTGAGGTTGAAGATAGCAGCTCACCATCACCTTCTCAAGTACAATTAGGAAAGCACCATAAATGTTGGCTTTACATATGCAAAATCTACATCTTAATGGCTTCAGGAGAGAAGAGATAATTGGCAAGAGGTTAAAAAAAGTCGTTACTTATTTAGTTGGGAAGAGATTAACTGTGAAGTCCCAAATGTTATGTTTCCAATCTTGTTTAGAACTTCAGGGATGCTGCCAATGTGATTCTCTCAATTTTAGACTAGAACTTTAGAAAGTCAATAATTGATGCCAACCCTTTCCATTCTGTATTACTAACCTATTAGGAACAACATTTTAAAATGACTTAACACATTAGAATGACGTGAGATGTGCCAAAATGCTAATGAAAGAAAAACATTATCCATTACACTGTCTAATTAAATAATCTGCATTTCCTGACTAATTTCTTAGTCCTCAGGGGAGATGTAAATTGGAAAAACATATGGCATTGATGAATACACACTAATGAAAAATCCCATTTGTTTCACGAAAAGATCTTACCATTTGTAAGCTTAAAAGAAGAGGATATATTGGCTGAACAATGATTTCAATACATATTTAAAGTTCTATCTTCCACTTCACACACAATTTAACATTCAGTTTTGGGCTAAGAAATCATACTTTAAATCATAATCTTTATGCTCAAAGTATTGACATAACTTCAGATCATCTGCTGGTAATATGTGTGATCATAGAATCATTACAGTACAGAAGGAGGCCATTCAGCCTGTTGAGCCTGCATTGATAACAATCTCACCAAATCCCTGTAATTCCACATTTACCCTGCTAATCCCCCTGAAACTAGGCTCAATTTATTGTGGCCAATCAACCACGCATCTTTGGACTGTGGGAAGAAACCAGAGCACCTGGAGGAAACCCACGCAGACACAAAATATGCAAACTGCACACAAACAGTGACCCAGGCCCCTGGCACTGTGAGGCAGCAGTGCTAACCCACTGTGCAACAGGGCCACCCCGTGAAGAAGACTTGGCCACGTGAAACAACAACAACGGGCTTTTCCGAAAGTTGAACCTGGGACCTCTCGCAGGCTCGCTGAGAGGACAGAACAATTACTCATTTCAACCTTGAAAGTGGTTATGTTAACTAGAATTAAAAGACTTTTTAAGTCCATTTGCAATTTCAAATAAGAATGAATGATAACATCATGTGATGTGGTTTGTGTAACCCTGGATCTGTAGAAGAAAAACAGGTTTTTGCAGAAAGGACTTGGAATTTAGCTGTTCTGGTTGAAGTTAGCATTCTTGTAGGCTTCTGAAAGCTCTACATCTGTCTGAAAACTTCAAGACTGTCTACACTCATTGTAGCAAGTATGTTTATAATTGCTAACTGCATTTATAGTGGAATTTAAGTCTTTAAGAAGAATGCTGCTTATTTGGAATTGAAACAATGATGTTAGAAATTGGAGTTATTTCTTTTCATGTTTAAGGATTGTTCAACTGTTAAGACTTAATCTGCTTCATTTTGTCAGAGTTATACTTAAACTATGTTGTGAATGAAGCTTGTTTTGATAAAAGATCCCTAATTTGTCAGTGGAATTGCTCCTGAAGTGAAATGCCCTTTCTTCATATTCTTGCCAAAATTGAAGAATTGTTGGAATCTAGTCTGACTTCATAACATAACTTCGGATTCTGGTCCTGGACCCTAATACATGACAAATTTTACTTTAAAATAAAATGTCCACTGGCCTTTCAACACAACCAGAAAAGTAATTCTAATGTCATGAGCCAAGAGTATCCACAACTAATTATCCCATTTTTGTATGAAGCCTCAAATACAATGGAACCTTCTAATTCATTTCCAGGATCATTTTCATGTTGTTTGGAAGTTCTGAATTTGGAAATTAATTCTTAAATTAATTGCATTCTTTCTAGGTTAATGGTGTTATCACCAAAGAAGAACAGATATACCTTCTTATTGCAGAAAAGGCAAACTGTGATCTCCATATATTGAATACTACTGAAGAAGGTAAGACTTTGCTATGGTGTTTAATCTGTTTATTTGTCAAACAGCCATGTTATATACTACTGGGCATGTAGTAATATATAGCTGGGACACCAACTAGTTGGAAAGATAAGTAAGAACTTAAGAGCTAGGAGCAGGAGTGGGCTGCCTGGCCTCTTGAGCCTCCACTGCTGTTCAATAAGATCATGGCCGATCTTTTTGTGGACTCAGCTCCACTTACCCACCTGCTCACCATAACCCTTAATACCTTTATTGTTCAAAAATTTATCTATCCTTGCTTTAAAAACATTCAATGAAGTAGCCCCAGCTGTTAACTGGGTAGGGAATTCTACAGATTCACAACTCTTTGTATGAAAAAGGTCTTCCTCAACTCAGTTCTAAATCTGCTCCTCTTTAATTTTGAGGCTATGCCTGCAAGTTCTACTTTCACCTGCCAGTGGAAACAACTTCCCTGCTTCTATCTTATGCATTTCCTTCATAACCTTATATGTTTCTGTAAGATCTCTCCTCATTCTTCTGAATTCCAATGAGTATAGTCCCAGTCTACTCAATCTCTCCTCATAAGCCAACCCTCTCAATTCCAGAATCAACCTAGTGAATCTCCTCTGCACCCCCGCCAGTGCTAGTATATCCTTTCTCAAGTAAGGAGATCAAAACTGTACACAGTAACTCCAGATGTGGCCTCACCAGCACCTTATACAGCTTCAACGTAACCTCACTGGTTTTTAAACTCCATCCCTCTCGCAATGAAGGACAAAATTCCATTTGTCTTAATTACCTGCAAACCCCCAACTCCTCAAGAATCCTGTGCAAAGACACCCAGGTCCCTCTGCGCAGCAGCATGCTGCAATTTTTTACCATTTAAATAATAGTCCATTTTGCTGTTATTCCAACCAAAATGGATGACTTCACATTTATCAACATTATATTCCATCTGCCAGAACCCCTCCTATTCACTTAGACATACTGTGATTATACAGAGGAATACATTTGCAAAGAAATTGCAAAGAGATGTGAGAATTATAGTGCAGTTATTATGTTGAATTTTCTCTGAATGTAGGCTGAAATGGTGATGATGTAAAGGAGGATAAAGATTTCTAAGAGTGTATTCAGGAGAATTTTCTGATCAACCTGTTTCCAGTCCTGCAAAGACATTGCTGGATCTGGTTCAGGAGAATGAGATGGACCAAATGTGCCAAGTGTGTGGAAAATGAACTTTTATGGATAGTGATCAAAATAGCAGAACATTGGTGTGGTAGCGTGGCCCCTTTTAAGAGGTGAGTGTTCGTTGGTCACCGAACGCTCCTGGGGTCCATCAGGAGAAAGTTCATAAACTGGCACCTATCAATTGTTAGGGTGCGTATCCTGGTAGGGATGAGAGAGACAGTGTGAGATGGCAGTCAATGGAGCTGGACCTGTATCTACACTATAAGCTTGCTTTATGTAGGTTTATCTTTCCTTTGACAAATCACTTCTTTCAATGTTTCCTCTTTGTGATACCTCGCATTATAGCAATTAGGCAAAGAACAATCCAGAGTGAAAATAGTTAATTCAGGGAAGGCCACCTTCAGTGAGGTGAGAACAGATCTGGTCTTAATAAAATGGGGTCAATGCCTGTAAATCTGTAGCAAAAACAATACTTCCAAAGAGATGATGGTTTGTGTACAGTCAAGATACATTTCACGTAGGGAAATGTGATATGAAGAAATTCAGATCTCCCTGCAGAGAAAAGATATGAATTTTACCATCCAGCTTACCACAGGACTCGGAGCGGGTGAGTGGCTGACGATGATCACTGTTCCCGAATTGCTCCCTTACTGAAACATCGAGCAGATGGTTCATTCCCCAATACTAGCTCCAGTACGGCCCCTTCCTCAGTGGGACTATCTACAGACTGTTTCAGGAAGCCCTCCTGGATGCTCCTTACAAACTCTGTTCCATCCACACCCTTGGTGAGTCCCAGTCAATATAGGGGAAATTAAAATCTCCTCAACAACCCCGTTACTTTGACATCTTGCCAAAATCTGCCTACATATCTGTTCCTCTATCTCCCGTTGACTGTTGGGAGACGTATAGTAAACCCTCAACATTATGACTACATCCTTTCCTTTTCCTGAGCTCGAACCATAATACCTCACTGTATGAGCCCTCCGAGGTTCCTCCCGCAGTACAGATGTGATATTCTCCTTAACTAATAGTGCAACTCCCCCAACCCTTTTACATCCGCCTCTATCCTGGCTGAAATATCTGTATCCTGGAACATTGAGCAGCAAATCCCACCCTTCCCTTAACCAATGTAATAGCAACAACATCATCGCTCAAAGTTTATCTGCCTTACCTGTTACACTTCTTGCATTGAAACAAATGCATTTCAATCACTCTGATTAGCAGCCCCACCCTGCCTGCTCTTCTCTTGAATCTTACTGGCCCTAGTCTCTAGTTCTCCTTCAGTTAATTCCCCTTTGCTTTGGTTCTCACCACCCCCCCTCCCCCCGCCAAACTAGTTTAAATCCTTCCATGTGACTCTGAGAAACCTCCCAGTCAGGATATTTATGGCATTCCAATTTAGATATAAAACATCCTTAATGTAACTCCTGTAATTAAAAAAAACCTTATTATATTCAGGCCAAAGGTAGATTGTTAATTTTGTTTTAAGATTCATATTGCAAATGTTCCCCACTACTTAATATGTCTTTTGCCAATAAAATTCTACATGGAGTACATTGAGAAAATTGCAATAAAGGTGTTGAATATAAAACTGGATTAATTGGATGGATTGGACATCTGAGTTTGCAATAAAATTCTTGCCTTTCTGCTAATGGAGAAGAGATATGACCTTGTGCTGAACTATTGGGTTTCGCTACAGAATTGTAATATATTCTAGAATTATGACTTGAGTGTATTTGCAAGAAAACCATGGAAACTTTTTATTTTTAGTGAAGGCGTAAAAGAATCATTACTTTTCCATCTGTCTTGCTCCTACTTCGCAAGCCTGTCACAATCCCAAATCTTTTCAGCGATTGGGACAAAAATGTACTGCAGCAATGGAAGACATACACATTTATCAAACAATAATTGTTGCATACTTGAGTCAAATCTATCAGAGCAGCGACTGTCACTACTAGTTCCCAGTTGTACATCCTAAAAAATAATTTTGATCACAAAATAGATTTTTTTTTAAATCATCAGCTTACGCACAAACTTGGCTCAAACAGCTTTTCAACTGCCTTGTTGTCATGGTGTTACGCTCACTAAGATGCTGGCCAATGGAACTTTCCAAGCTTTGGTTACACACCCCCACATATGAACACCACCTGTCCGGATAACTCTTCATCTACCAAGAGAAAATAGATGGATAGGCTTGTGTTTTTTACAGCACTTCCAGGACTTCAATGAAATGTTGACACTTGCAATCTTGGCAATGCAACCTCCAATTTGCACATCCGCATCACACAAACAGCAATAAATAAGGATAGAATAATGACTTGGAAATACGGCGCTATTCCTTCACTGCTGATGGGTCGAAACACTGGAACTCATAGAATCCCTTCACTCCAGAAGGAAGCCATTTGGCCCATTGAGCCTGCACCATCTACAATCCCATCCAGGCCCTATTCCTGTAACCCCTAACATTTGCCCTGCTGAGCCCCCTGACATTATGTCAATTTAACATAGCCAATCAATCTAGTCCACATATCTTTGAACGCTCCCTCTTTGGGACTTCCCTCCCTAACAGCATGGTGGGTGGATCTACACCATCTTGACAGCAAAGGGTCAAGAAGATAGCTCACCACCATATTCTTGAGGGCAATTAGGGATGGGAAATAAATGCTGGCCTAGCCAGCAAATCCCACATCCCTTAAATGAATTGATTTTTTGTTTCAAATCTCTTTGCGTTTTTGTCAAGGGACAAATAAACACCAAAGCCCCAATCTTTTCTCCTGAGGCTCATACACAGTTGGAAAGATTCCAATTTGGTGCATCTACCTCACAAGAAACAACCTCAAATGGTTATATTTTTCTTCCTGGAGTGGATGTGTGTATCAGGAAGCTGGAAATAGTTCGGAGGCAGCCTCCATGCCAATCTATGGGGCTCTACCCATCACCAACTTATAGCCCCCTATGCCAACATAGTGCCAATTCATGATAACCTCATTAACCTTACTCTATCCATTTCCCTTATTCCTGCCATGGTAACTAACTCTGCATCCATCATGGGCAGACCACAGTAGCCATATTGAGATGAAATAAAATAGTTTTTTTTTTACAGATTTCATTATTTAAAATAAATCTCAACATTAGAAGCCCAAGTTATAAAACTTATAATTTAGAAAAAGGAACGTCTAAATCCACTACTCCACATCAAAGAAAGCTAATCTCTTTATAACTTCCAGAAGCTGTCAATCAAATGGACCTCACAAGAATAGGCAAGCCTCAAGAAAAGGGTCACCTCATATTGAATAAGAATAAAAAGGTCCAGCCTACCCAGCAATGATCTAAACACTAGAAACAATGAAGACACTGAGCCAAGGTGGCCTTGCAAAATCCTGCTCGCTGAAATGTGGAGATTTGAGTCAAAATTGACTGTTCAAGAAATAGTCTGACACAGTCATATTCTCTGAATCACTCATACTCAGTCATAATCACTGAATTACACCTGAGGCTTCTTCATTAGCATCCCTGAATATGAATGAGCTAATGGAGCAGAATAGACTTTCCAGAACTGGTGTCAAAAGTTTAAAGTTTATTTATTAGTGGCATAAGTACATTAACATTAACACTGCAATGAAGTTACTGTGAAAATCCTCGAGTCGCCACACTCCAGCGTCTGTTTGGATACACTAAGGGAGAATTTAGCACGGCCAATGTATCCTAACCGGCGCGTCTTTCATTTAAATATTTCTAATCATTTTTTACCAACTTGTTCCCATATCCTTTCAACTTATCTTTCGAAATTCACTGTAATCTTGTATATTGGCAATGTTTTCTGTCTCAATTACTAACACTTGGAATGAATGTTGAGACAGATTTCTCCTGTCCTCTGTTACAATTTGCGTGTTTTACCCTTCATTTTACATTCCTCAATCTCTAAACAGTTTCTAACTTGTCCACCACTGTATGATTTAAAGACTTTTATCATAACACCGTAATGCTATCATATTCAAGGCTCTGGGCCAACTGCTGGCAAGGAAGATTAGATCAGCAGGTCAGAATCTTTCATGTGTCGGTGCAGACTCTTTGTGCTGAAAGTTTCCTTCTATATTGCAGTATTCTGTGATCCTGCGATATCACCCCATTAGAGGTCTGCAGCTCAACAGATCAAGAACTATGAGGCCTGAAACTTAGATTGAATGTGCCTTACATCCACAAGAACAAACAAATTTCCCCCACTCCCAGATTTTTTAAAAGTCTTTCTTTATCTTTTTCATCCAGGTAAGCCCCTGGGAAATCTCTGACAAACTTGAAAATCCTCTTCTAACTAATGTCGGTCTACAGTTTTGCACTGGCTCATTCCCACTATCTACCTATTATGTTTGAGGTTTGCTATTGAGACTAATAATAGATCATGGGATCAGTAGTAGTAAACTGATTGGAACAGTTTATAAACACATCTCTATCCTAGCACAGTCAGTACAAGACTGACTAGCCATATTCCACCCAGGGCCAATGCCCCTGGTCTGCTTTTCATACCCCATAAACCTGTATTCCCAAATCATGCCAGTCTCCCGTTGTCCTGAACTTATTTCTGGTGCAAGCCATAGAATCCGTACAGTGCAGAAGATGCCATTCAGCCCACCAAGTCTACACTGACTCTCTGAAACAGTATCTTACCCAGGCCCTCTTTTTCCCCCTTCCCCACCCTATTCCTGTGATCCCAAGCATTTACCACAGCTAATCCCATCTAATCTTAACATCTTGGGATAGTAAAGGGACAATTTAGCATGGCTAGTCTCCCTAACCTGCATATCTTTGGAGTGAGGGAGGAAACTCACGCAGACACGAGGAAAATGTGCCAACTCCATGCAGACGGTGATCCAAGGTCGGAATTGAACCTGGGTCCCTGGCGGCCTGAGGCAGTCGTGCTAACCACTCTGCTGCCCATCTAGTCAGAGAATGTTGTTAAAATTCACTGCCTCACATTTATATACATCGTGAATTCCATCTGCCTCTTTTTACCTGTTAGTTCCATCTTATTGATATTACGTTGAAGTATTATTCGGTTTTCTAATTAGTTCAGTCTCCTTGTCTGGACTATTTCAACAACACTCTTTCTAAAATCTGTATTAAAAACATGAGTTTAAATTTTAGTCCACATGGAGAAGGTGCTCACCAAAAGGAATTAATTTTTGGGATGAGCGTGAGTAAAGATTACAGGGAACGAGCGCAAACCACAGCGTGATTCAACAGGCGAGGATATGTTAGCTGATGCTAGCCCAGCAGCAAAGGGGTTGGAAGAGCAGAAACTGTTTTTATTGCAAACAGGGGGTAGTACAGAGGTATAGTGGGAAAATGAAGACTAACATTCTAATCTTTATTCACAAAGGTTCAGTGTAGCTTGACATGGAAGAGTGCCATGAACATGACATGTTGTGTGGTTCAGGGTACAGTCAGGTTTTGGAATCTGTTGTGATTTGTGGAGTGTTAAGACTTGTTAGGAAAGATTTAGGAAGACAAGCCACAATGTGAAAAGGCATGAGTTTGCTTCTCAGGAATGGCTGGAGAAGATGTAAGCTCAGAGAGGCTTACTTTATTATTGGGTGCCTTTACAGCAATGTGCATTTATAAACTACTTTCTGTAACAAAATAACAAAGAAATTTTGTGTCATTGTGACTGTCTGGCAAATTTAGGGTAGAACTGGTCGATGCAGTGGCATTGTGGTTAGCAATGCTGCCTCACAGTGCCAGGGTTGCAGGTTCAATTCCAGCCTCAGCCTACTGTTTGTCTCGGTCTTGCTGTGTCTGCATGGGTTTCCTCCGAGTGCTCTGGTTTCCTCCCACAGCCCAAAGACGTGTGGATTAGATTGCTTGGCCGTGGTAAATTAACCCTAATGTCGGGAATTAGTGAAGTAAATATGAGAGGTTATGGGAATAGGGCCTGGGCGGGATTGGCCATCTCCTGTAGGGACTCTATGGTGTCTGCAAAACTATCAGATTGCCATTTATATCAAATAAAATGCAGCACTTTTATTCCTATTAATGGATTCTTGCTTTGTGCTCCATTTATTGGTTTGAAAACAGAACTATTGGATAATACAAATAATAGGTTGTGTGGATCATGATGTTCATGAACTCATTATTTACCAGTAAGAATGCTTCAGTTAATTGCAATCAATTCTTCACACTGGAAGTTGAGATACTGAAATTTCCATACTATAGGGGTCAATCTCACCAAAATAATTCAAAGTCTAGAATGGGTGGAAAAACAAGAGAGTTTCAGATCCAGTTTTTGGGCAAGTTCAAAACTGCTATCTAATGCATTCAGTGTATGAAAAATAAGTAGAAATCATTCCTTGCCAGTACAGGGAAGGCAGAGGGGATTAAGTTGTCTGAAAGCTAGCTGAGAGCAGTAGAGGGTGCTATTGCACATGTGCGGTTCTCCAGCATCAGAGACTTGTCAATCAGCCTCTGCTGCTCTCAATCAAGTTCCCTGGTTTTCACAAGGCTCCCAAAGTTTGGCCCAGAGTGGCTAACTTCCGAGTAATTAGAGGCAAAGAGTGCCTATGTCTCTTGAAGTGCACTGGAAGTTCCAGAGCTGGAAGGCCTTAGTGTTTTCAACTCTGTCACAGGTGGGGTGCCTGAAGATTGAAGGGTGGCAAGTGTTGTGCCTTTGGTTAAAAAGGGCTACAGAGAAAGGCCTGGGAACTACAGGCCAGTGAACCTCGCATCTGTAGTGAGTAAATTTTGATATTTTGAGAAACAGGATCTACAGGTATTTAGAAACACAAAGACTTATTAAGGACAGTCAGCATGGCTTTAAGAGTGGAAAATCATGTCTGACAAATTTGAGTTTTTTGAAGGGCTAACCAAGAAGGTAGATGAGGGCAGTGCAGTTGACATTGTCTATATGAACTTTAGCAAGGCCTTTGAGAAGGTACGGCAGGGTAGGTCTTTGCATCAGTGCAAAGATGTGCAGGTTAGGTTGATTGGCTCTGCTAAAAAAAAATTGTCCCTTAGTGTCCTGAAATGCATAGGTTAGAGGGATTAGCGGGTAAGATATGGAGGGATATGGGGATAGGGCCTGGCTGGGATTGTTGTCAGTGCAGACTCAATGGGCCAAATGGCCTCTTTCTGCACTGTAGGGTTTCTATGATTCTATTCTAATTACACCATTCAGCCCAGTCTGCTCTACCATTCAAAGAAATCATGTCTGATCTGATAAGATAATTCTCAGCTCCACTTTTCCCATATCCCTTGATGCCTTTCCTGATTAAATTCTTTCTGAAATTTGCTTAAAAATGACAAGTACTAAAAATACTAACTTTCTGTTGGCAGGTTTGAGCTACACTATTGGCCTTCTCTTTACCAGCAGATTCTCTGCCAACCATGACTCACTACAGTAATTTTTACTTCTGAGTTCTCAAATAGATTGATGGCCACTTAACTATTGAAGTAATGACCAAGAATGGTAATTCTCCTCTAAATGTCAGGAAATAAATTAAGCAGAGCATCGAAACTGCACAATGCTTGACTGATTGATTGAAAAAAGAAGCAGGAAATGCAGGTCTAACTTTGTGAAGGGAAAAGTAGAGTTAAAGGCCAGTAATGTTGGTCTGGATTTTCACAGAAAATCCATGGTGTATCCAAAGTGGAGGCGCCAGATCAGGATGTGTCATACACGTATCTGTCAGAAATCATTTTCTCTGATGGCGGGGACAGGGAAGGAGAGGAATCAGGGGGTAGAACTGACCCCCATTTGTTGGAAGCAAAACTTGGCAAGACATTTTTGAACTCGGTGATGAGTTCATACAGACCCAGTGTCCTTAACCCTAAATGTGTGAGAAATAATTTTTTCTGCACAGACATTGATACTCTTGAAGAGCAGCTAATGTCTGCACAGCTGGCAAGCTATTTAAATGTCCATCCCTTTAAAAACTCTATAAACAAAAACAGTCTGTCTATTTTCCACTCTCAGCATCTGAAAGTTGAAAATAGCTATACTTTAAATTTTAATAATTTTTGCTGACTTAACACCACAAGCTACAATCATAACATTATTACTGCTTGACTGCTTTTCACTAGAAGTTTCCTATCATCACCTGTACAGTTACCAAGTCTCTGTATCAATCTTTGGTGCCAAGTCTGACAACACCAGGTTAAAGTCCAACAGGTTTATTTGATATCACAAGCTTTCTGAATACTGCTCCTTCATCACTCACCCAATGAAGGAACAGCGCCTCTGAAAGCTCATGATGCCAAATAGATCCGTTGGACTTTAACTTGGTGTTGTGAGACTTCTTACTCACCCCAGTCTAATGCCGGCATTCTCCACATCATGTACGCAAATCTCATCTTCCTCCATCACCAACTTTCAAAGAACTTGGAAACTCTTGTGTTTAGCATGCTGAACTCTCACCTGCCCTTTACCCGTATGTGAAGGAAGCTCACCAAAATGTGAGGGGAAATTTGTCCATGCTGCCTGCCATGGGAATCGCAATGAATGAGGGATGGGCCATGGAAAGATCCATTGACCTCAGGCAGGGTTTTCCATTTTTGGACAAGTGCAGCCAGAAAATTTCACACTGACATTCTGGTTTCTAACATTCGTGCTATTTCTTTTTGTTCTAAGTTATTCCTAGTTATAAAATCCTTTTATTTTCTATCCTCTCCTTGTGTGCTTATGTGTATGTAGTTAAGATGACTGTCCCCTAAGTTTGAATGTATGAATAAATAATACTTCCGGTTTGACCCTAAACATCGTTTGCCGTGAGTCATTTTAAAATTGACTTCACAGAGAGGAGTTGGGGAAACACGTCATAGTCTATTTCAAATATTAAAACACCTATGCTAATGGACAGATGGTGAGAAAAAATAAATCAGTTAAATTTGACTGAATCCCCTCTTTATAATGTGAGACTCACAGCTGATTCAGGCAAATGCCTGAGCATCTAGCTAAATAGAACATTGGAATAGCAGTAGGCTATTCAACTAGCTTCCACCATTCAATTAGATCATGGCTGATGTATATTTTGTCTCATTTAGCTGGCTTAGTTTTGTAATCCTTAATACGTTTACCTGACAAGGTTGGGGTCCAGCTGTTAATTTAACTCCATTTTAACTCTGCTCTTTCTACACTTAACACGGAATATATTTATATATTTATCAGCAGTAAAGTATTTGGAGCAGTCCGAATTGTAACAGCTATGTTGCGGTTTTCGAAAGAATATATTCAAATACAAGACTTACACCAATACCTTTCACGATTAAGGAAAAGTACCCAGGTGAACACTGAGTGTGCCGTAACATTCCAGGTTGTGAGCCAAGTGCTGGTAAATGGAATTAGATGGGAGGTCAGGTGTTTCACACGCGTTGGTGCAGACTCGATGGGTAGAAGGGTCTCCTCTTTACTGTGTGATTCTATGATTTGAAATTTCTTTATTGCTAATTAACTGTATATTTTAAAATTGCAACTGTTTTAATATCGTAGGAAAATGTGCACACGGGAAAGCCCAACAAACAACGAATAATCTATTTTAGTGATGTTTGTTGAGGGATCCCAGGGAGTCCTCCCTGTTCTTCTTTGAAATAGTGTGTGGGATATTTTATGTTAAAGTTATTAGAGCTTTGGTTTCATGTCTTAGCAGAAAAGCAGTGCCTGTGACAGTCAAGCGCTCTCCCAGCGCTTAGTGTGACTCTAACTGAATTTCACAACTTTCTGACATTGAGAACACTTGTACTGTTTAACTACAACTGGAAATTTCTGAGTGCTCAAATCCTGCTGAACAAATTCTATATTGTTTATCTGTATCACAATCTAATTGTGTTATTCTGAGCAAAGCAAGATTGTTTTGAGAACGTTTTGGTACAGTTAATACCCTTGGACTCAAACCATTCCTTTCTCTATTTCATGATGTCCTTTTTCAGATGGATCCTGTTCTCCAGATTGGGATGGGTTAACATGCTGGCCGAGTGGTTTTGCAGGAGAGCTCACTGCTGTTCCATGCCCCAGTTACATATATGACTTTAACCATAATGGTACTGCACTTTGTTCATTATCGCCAAATCCAACTTTATCAATGGAAGAAAGACGAATCAGTCCAAAGCGATCTGAAGCTCTTAGAAAGGTGTTCCTTTTTCTTTTACAGGGTTTGCCTACCGTCAGTGTGATGATAATGGAAAATGGAAGTTTGTTGACAATCTGAACCGAACATGGACAAATTACACCGAGTGCCTCACTTTCTTGCAACCAGACAATAGCAATCGACAAGTAAAAGTTGAAATCTGTCTTTGCAGAGGTTTTACAGACCATTGTATTTGTATTATAGTTTCTGGGTGAGGGTTTGAATGGGGAAAATAGGATTACAGTCCAAGAGATTGGTAATGCTATTTTTAGATTACTTGAATATTATATAATTAGTAAATATAAATCCAGAAATATATTTTTACTGAATATTAACTACTTATGCATTCTTATTCAACAGGAATTATTTGAACGATTATATATAATGTATACTGTGGGATATTCTGTGTCACTCTGCTCACTGACCATAGCGATTATGATCATAGGATATTTTAAGTAAGTGGAAAAGATTTGTCAAATTTACTTCTATTCGTTAGAAATTTAGATATGATCAGGAACATAATGAGGCAGCATGGTGGCATAGTGATCAGCACCGTTGCCTTACAGTGCCAGTTGACCCGTGTTCAATTCTGGCCTTGAGTGACTATCTGTGTAGAGTTTGCATGTTCTCCCATGTCTGCATGGATTTACTCTGGGTGCTCTCGTTTTCTCCAACATCCCAAAGACATGTGGGTTAGGTTGATTAGCCATGCTTAATTGTCCCTTAATGTTAGGAGGTTTAGCAGAGTAAATACTTCTGTTATGAGGACAGAGCCTGGGTGAGATTGTTGTCAGTGCAGACTTGATGGGCCAAATGGCCTCTTTCTATACCCACAGGCCTTCTGTGGGGTACTTTTTACATTTTGGAATTGCCATTGCAGAGCTTTATGTGAACAGCAACAATGAGTGAATGGAAAATCATTGTTTGTGTCATTGAAGCATGAAGGGAAGTGGGAGATTAGGGAACAAACAGGCTTTGGTCAACTGAGCCCCTTGCTCCCTGCAAAATTCCCTACTAAAATCTAGAGTAAGTTGGCCTAGTGATGAAGAAGATTACCATTTTTCATAACCCGTACAAGTGCTGATATGTCAGCACAGTTTGGGTGGCACGGTAGCACAATGGGTTAGCACTGCTGCTTCACAGCTCCAGGGTCCTGGGTTTGATTCCTGACTCAGGTCACCGTCTGTGTGGAGTTTGCACATTCTCCTCGTGTCTGTGTGTGTTTCATCCAGGTGCTCCAGTTTCCTCCCACGGTCTAAAGATGCGCGAGTTTGGTTGATTGGCCATGCTAAAATTGCCCCTTCATGTCCAGAGATGCGTAGGTTAGTGGGATTAGAGGGTAAATGCATAGGGATAGGGCCTGGGTAGGATTGTGTTCAGTGCAGACTCGATGGGCCGAAGGGCCTCTTTCTGCACTGTTGGGTTCTATGATTCTGGTCAGGAACAAAGAGATGGTTAAAGTGTTCATATTTGATGTAGGTGTTTCCATTGTGTGAAGCTTAGCTGCACTAAGTTGATGCAATGTACCCAATGTGTAGGAGGAAGAGTAACGGTTAAATGAATAATGTTGACTTCAGTGGGAGTGCGACATCAAATAAAACAGAAAAAGCCTAGTCTGGGCTTACTCTGCTGAGTTCAGGCAGGGTGCGAGTTAGGGCACTGCAATTATCCTCAGAATGCTGCTTCTAATCATAATCCCTGCTGCCAAAAATGTGCATGTGTAGATATTAACTGAAGGCAACATTGCTGTCTTATTTACCAATCGAACTGCTTGATTGGATAGCTGCTTTCCTCCTCTGTAGTACGTACATTTTTTAGTATTATTTGGGAGCAAGACAGAGGAAATCTATAGCGCTAAATGTGATGCATTGCTCCTCTTCATAGCCCATACGAAAGCTGATACATCAGCACAGTCCGTTCCAATATGTACAACTTATAAAGAACGATTCCAAAAGTTAAATAATCAAGATATATAGCGTCTAAAACAAAGTGCTGATGCTTGTTGAAACAGAAGCTATGTTAGGTTTTTGGGATAATTAATTCTCTGGGTACTGACATTACACAGGCTATAGGTAACTATCAGGATTTCTCCTGTCCTCTGGAATCAGATTGTGCAAGGATACTACTTGCATTCCAGTTATTATAAGAAGTCAATGTAATTTATATTGTGCAACAAACTTTCAACTTATGTCAGGGCACTGTATGTGTACTGATATGACACATGCCTAAGAATAGTGTTTAAACAGTGTCTTATTTATTATTGCCAATGTACTGGACTTCAGCTGCGGTTTAGAAACAATGTTGAGAATCTGTACTAAATGTTTTAAGTCTGCGTTCTGTAATATATCATGTCAACTATTGTATCATCCTGGTTGGTTCATAAATAAGACAGTAATATAAGTCTGCACGTGCACACTTCTCACAGCAGGGATTGTGATTAGGAGAGCATTCTTGGAATAATTGTCGTGTCCTAACTACTGCCCTACCCGAGCTCAGACTAGACTCTTTTCTGTTTTATTTGAAGTAACGCTCCCACAGAAGGGGTGGCACAGTGGTTAGCACTGCTGCCTCACAGCTCCAGGGATCTGGGTTCAATTCACAGCTTTGGTGTGGAGTTTGCATGTTCTCCTTGTGTCTGTGTGGGTTTCCTCTGCATGCTCCAGTTTCCTCCCACAGTCCAAAGATGTGCAGGTTAGGTTGACAAGCCATGCTAAATTGCTCCTTTAATGTCCTAAGATGAATAGGTTAGAAGGATTAGTGGGGTAAATATATGGAGTTATGGACAGAGGGCCTGGGTGGGATTGTTGGTGCAGAATCAATGGGCTGAATGGCCTCCTTCTGCATTGTCGGATTTCTATGAACTACCTGCCAATGAGCACTAACATTCAATGAGTGTGCTAATATGTGACAAAAGGGGGCATCCAAATCAGTGGAAACAAATGATTCAACCTATTTTCTTGTGTTATTTCCCCCTCCTTCACCCCTCTCCTTCTCCCATTAATTCTTCATTCTGGATACTTTATCCACCCTCATCAGCTTATGCTCCTTCCTGCACCTCTCCTGTGTTTTCAAGTTTAACCTTTGGTTAGTGCATGTAAAAGGCACTGATGTGTCTAATCAGACACGATTGTGTTAAATAGTGGCGCATGATCGATGGGCTGAATGGCCCATTTCTGTTCTGATGTTATGCTTTGTCAGGGGCACCTGTCATTCCACTTGAGTAGTACAGCTGTCCCTGCTCACAATTAGTCTGTATGGAACTAGCAATGAGACCATCCAAACCACAGCACAAGGCCAGACCTCATCCCTTGTAGGGACAGAAATGAAAAGTATGGTGAAAGTGGAAGTCTTGGTGCTTGATTTGATGTGGGGATTAAAGCTCAGTTTAGTCTTTGAAGTTTCACATCACTGAATTCCATAGGACAGCTGAGTTGCAAAACTCCAAAAAGAAGCCTGGATTGACATATTAAGACAAAAAAAAGAGAGCTCAGATTTTATTTCAGGCATTTCAAAGCTAACGAGTAGTTTCTTTAAGATATTACAATATCGGAGGAGTTATAGTTATGAAAACAGATGAGTGATTCTGTGGAGCTAAGAAGGTAATGTGTCACAGCTCTTTTCAACACTAAAAGATTACAATAGAGAAAATGTGACCGATTATTTTAACTGATTAGTGAGATGGCAGGAAGATTGAAGAATTAAGGGGTAGATAAAAAACAACTGCACAAAAGGTGATTTAGAGTGTAGTATTCTCTGCCACAAGCTGTTTTTCAAAGAGTCCATTAAATTACTTTACAAAAAAGTAGCTTTAATATAGCAAAACATTCCAGTGCACTTAATGGCAGGGTTTGTAACAAAATTTGATACTGATTGTGTAAAGAGATATTAAATATCAAAAGCTTGTGCAATAGAATGACTTGTAGGGGCATTTTCAAGTGGGAGAGTGCAGTAGTGAGAGTTAGCGAGGGAACTCTAGTGCTTAAGGCCAGACATGGATGCCTGGAGCCAATGAATTAAAATCAGATATCCACAAGTCAAAAATTAAAAGAGTGAGGGAATCTCACTCTTGTGCTGAAGGATGTGACAGTGATAGGGAGGGCTGAGGCCATAAACTTGAATACAAGAATTAGTTTGAAAATTGGAACACTACTGGGTTATAAACACAGAATTGATGAGTGAATGGAATTTAGGGTATGGGCAGCAAAGGTTTGGATTTGCTGGAGTTTAGGGTGGAAGATGAGAAGCCGGACGGGAAAGCGTTGGAAATGTTGCGTATGGCAATGTAACAAAGGCATGGATAAGGGCTTCAGCCGCAGTTCAGGAGAGATAAGGGCCGAAATTTTCTCTCCTCACTCAAGGCTGGGATTTTCCGATTCGCTGAAAACGAATGGAGTTTTGGGTGAAAAGCCATATTTTCCATTCTCGCTCTCAATGGACCCCTCTACGGATGAGGCTGGAGAATTCCAGTCAAGGATAGAGCTTGATAATGTTTTGTAGGTGGTCTTGGTGATGTTATGGATATGTGGCCAGCCTTTACACTCAGTGTCAAGCATACCACCAAGTTTATGAATTGTTTAGCTCGGTTCCAGACAGTTGCCAGGAAGAAGGGTGAAATCAGTGGCTTGGGAACAGAGTTTGTGGTGGCAATCAAAGACAATGGCTTTCAACTGTCCAATATTTAGCACGAGGCAATTTCTGCTCCTCCATACCAAATATTAAACAAATGATTTGACAGATCAAAGAGAGTGGAGAAGTTGAAAGATATGGTGGTAAGATAGAGCTGGGTGTCATCAATATACATATGGGGCACAATCTGTGTTTATAGATGAGGTCACTGAGAGACGGCAAGAAGATGAGAATTGGGAGTGGTCCAATGATTGATCCTTGGGGGACACCAGAGGTAATGGCACAGGGAGCAGGGAGAGAAGCTATTGCAGGTGATTCTCTGGCTGTGGTAAGATAGATAAGGATGGAACCAGTGAGGGGAGTCCCACACAGCTGGACAAAGAAAGAGGAGCATTGATGGAAGCTGGTATAGTCAACCATGTCAGAGGTTGCAGTCAGGTTGAGAAGCACGAGGAGAAACATTTTATTTGTCATAGTCGCATGTGACATCACCTGTGACTTTAATAGAGATCATTTCAATTAGGAATGGGTTAACAGTTACCTCTCACTTAAGTTAGGTATTAATCATTTAATGGAATCCCAGGTTATGTGTGGCACTGGGTGTTGGATGTGAATCAGAAAATAAAATAAGTTTATGAAGAAACAGGATTTTGCATTTTCTTTATGGATTGCAACTGAGGGCTTCAGACAGTTTCAGCACTGTAACACTAGCGGACACCCAATTGGAAGGGTTCAATCCTTGAGTTACAGACAAGAAGGGCAGGGATTTGGAAGACAACAACTCACTCAACAACTGTGGAGAGGAAAGAGACATCTGGGAATCTTAAAAGCATGTCGGTTGAAAGAAATGTCAGGAATAGGGAGGGGAGAGGCTATGGAGGAACTTGGAAACAAGAATGAGAATTTTAAAATTGGAATGCTGTTAACTAATGTAATTTAACAAACACATAGCTGATGAGGGAATTTGAGATATTGGCAGCAAAGTTTCTGTCAGTTCAATGTTAAACAGGCTGGAAGATAAGAAGCTGGATAGGAGCACTGGTATGAGCAAGAGAGGAGGAATAGACTGAGAGACCCAAGAAGCAAAATAGAGATGAAGAATTGGAACAAATGGTCTGTGTAATTTTTGGAATTGGAGGAATTAACTAAATGCAGCAAATCATATTGAATAAATTCTCAATGCACATCAATTTACCACGATAGACTGGCATTAATGTGAAAAGACACTTTCTCATTCAAAAGAAATTGAATTTTATTTCAAACCTTTAATTTCTCACCAAAGCCCTATTTAATACCTGAATTAAATGATTCCTTATCTGCATGTATACCAGGCACTGCTGTCTCACAATGCACAAACCCACAATAATATGAGATGTGACAAAGCACTGAGTCCATATCTTACAACTCATAGTTATAAGATATGATCATCTTGTGAAATTCAGTTAATGTGCAGAAGCCGTGAAAAGCTTGTAAAATTCACTAACCCAACTTGTGAAGTCATATTAAATGAGAGGAAAAAGCTGTCCAGAGAAAGGAATATGGTGCTGATGTTGCCAGACTAAACATGTATTGCCGGTTGTATTACAAGTCTTTGTGTCCTTATTTTGATATCTGAGAACATTGGGTTATGAAGAGTTCACTCATTGATTCTAACTTCTCCCCTATAATGGAAATATGTTACATATTTTATTAAAAAGAGGTTGTTCTCATGGTTTCTGAAATTTACAATTAAAGCAAATTTCACTCATTCTCAGCCTAATTAACACTTCCTCAGTATAACTTATTACTTTAATTTCTCACAAATGGCTAATAAATAAATGATAATTCTCTAAATAATTCTTCAGAATTTCTTTCCTCCTGTCCATCTCCAGTCTTCTTGGAGACTGCGAGCACTGTGAATTTCTGTTTGCAGGGTACACATCTGTTGACCACATGTACCAAGGCCCTCCTGAGCAACTCTACTCACTGACCTATATTGGCTCATACAAGGGCATGAGAATTTGCAAGGGTTAGATACTCGTCTCCTTGATGTTGCTCAGCTATTCGATAAATACAATGCTGATCTGATTGCGGCCTCAACTCCACTTTTTCTGTCTGCTCCCCCATAATCCTTAACTTCCTAACCCTTCGAATTAACTCAGTATACTCAATAACAGAGACCCCACAGTATCCTGGGGAAGCAAATTCCAGAGAAATGTGAGGCAGCTGTAAAACTGAACACAGTACTCCATAGAAGGTTGCACTGCAGTTGAAGCAATGCTTCTCTGCTTTTATGTTTAATTCTCTTTGCAATAAATGCTAACATTCCATTTGCCTTCTGAATCACTTGCTATACCTGTATGCTAATGTTTCCAGGATATCCAGATCCCTCTGTACTTCATATTTCTCCTCCAGTATTTCTATAATCAAATAATATTCTTGCCAATGGGGATACATTCTCATTTTCCAACAATATAATCCATCAGTTAAACATTTGTATGCTCTCATAACCTATCTATATCTTTTAGAAAGTCTTTATGGCCCCTTGACAACTTACTATCCGAGTTAACTTTGCATCATAAACAAATTTCACTATCACATGTTTGGACCCTTTGTGCACATAGTCTGTCAGTAGTTGAGGCCCCAGCAATGATATCTGTGCCACTTTCTGGCTACAACTTATTTAAAAATGAATCATTTATTCCTACTTTCCGTTTCCTGTTAGCTAACTGATCTTTCAGTGTTAATATAATACCTCCTATATTTTAAGCTTTTATCTTACAGGCACCTTTTATGTGAAATCTTATTTTATGCTTTTTCTAAAATCAAAGTAAAGCACATCTACAGGTTACCCTTTACCAACTTGCTTGTTACTCCATCAATGAACGCTAGTAAATCAGTTAAACAAGATTGTCCTTTCATAAAATAGTAGTGGTAAGTTAGGGGACAACATTAAACAGCAAATTAGAGATGCATGTAATGCTACGAGGTGCCATAGTAAACGTGGGTATATATATATAGGCTGGGCAAACCACTTATGTAATAATACAATGGTGGATGAATTCCTGTACTGACTACAGGATAGTTATTGAACTGGAATATTGAGAAACCAGTTATGGAACAGGATACACTAGATTTGGTATTGTGCAACAACTTGGAGGAGTTGTAGATAGTGAAGAGGGGTGTTATAGTTTGCAGAGAGACTTGGACAAGTTGCAGAGCTGGGCCGAGAGGTGGCAAATAGAGTTTAATGTGGAAAAGTGTGAGGTAATGCACTATGGCAGGAATAATAAATGTGTAGAGTATAGGCTAATGGTAGGATTCTTAGTAGTCTTGATGAACAGAGGGATCTTGGTGTGTATGTGCATAGATCCCTGAAAGTAGGCAGTCAAGTCGAGAAGGTTGTTAAGAAGGAATATGGAGTCTTAGCTTTTATTGGTAGGGGGATTGAATTTCGGAGCCGCAACGTCATGTTGCAACTGTACAAAACTCTAGTGCGGCCGCACTTGGAGTATTGTGTGCAGTTCTGGTCCCCACATTATAAGAAAGATGTAGAGGCATTGGAGAGGGTACAGAGGAGGTTTACCAGGATGTTGCCTGGTATGGAGGGCAGGTCTTATGAAGAGAGGCTGAGGGATTTGAGGTTGTTTTCGTTAGAAAGAAGGTGGTTAAGAGGAGACCTTATTGAAACATATAAGATGATTAGAGGTTTAGATAGGGTGGACAGTGATAGCCTTTTCCTAGGATGGAGAAAGCTAGCACGAGGGGACACAGCTTTAAATTAAGGGGTGATAGTTATAGGACGGATATCAGAGGTAGGATCTTTACCCAGAGGGTGGTTAGGGAGTGGAATGCCCTGCCTGCGGCAGTTGTAGATGCGCCAAGTTTGGTGGCGTTTAAGAGGTTAGTAGGTAAGTTTATGGACGAAAAGGGAATGGTTTAGTTGGAGGGTCATTGCTTTTTCCTAATTGGTCGGCGCAACATCGAAGGCCGAAGGGCCTGTTCTGCACTGTAATGTTCTATGTTCTAAGAAGGGAATTATTTTGTTGTGCGGGATTCTTTAGGGAAGAGTAACCATAACGTGAGAATTTTTCACTTGGATATGAAGTGAAATAATCCAAATATGAAACTATGGTCCTAAATCTAAGCAAAAGAAACTACAAAGGTATTGGAATGAGTTGGCTGTGATAGATTGGGTAACTTAATTGAAAAGCATGATGATGGATAGACAATGGTAATATTTAAGGAATCAATGCATGTATTGCAACAGCTACACATTACTTTCTAGTGCAAATATAACAAAAGATGGCCCAACCATGGCTAACAAAATAAATAAAGGCTAGCATTAGATCGAAACAGGAGCCATGTAAAGTTGCTGGAAGAAGAAACAAGTCTCAGGATTGGGAGGAGTTCAGAATTCAGCAAAGGGTGACCAAGACATTGACTAACAGGGAAAACATAGATTATGAGGGTAAACTTGTAAGGAAATTGACATGGACTGTAAAAATTTTTACATGTTTTTTAGAAGCTTAATGAAGACAAATGTAGGTCCCTTCAATCCAAAATGGGAGATTTAATAATGGAGAAAAAGGAAATGGCAGAGCAATTAAACAACTCCAATAGTTCTGTCTTCATAGAAGAAGACACAAATAACTTCCCAGAAATTCTAGGGAAGAAACGATCTAATGAGAAGGAGGAATTGAAGGAAATTATTATTAAATGAAAATAGTGCTGGAGTAATTAATGGGACTGAAAGCTGACAAATCCCCAGAGCCTGATAATCTACATCGCAGCATACTAAAGGAAGGTGAATCATAGAATGCTACAGTGCAGGAAGAGGTCCTTTGGATCATTGAGTCTACAACGACCACAATCCCACCCAGAATCTACTCCCATATCCCTTCGTGTTTATCCACTGATCCCTCTAACCTATGCATCCCAGGACACTAAGGAGCAATTTTAGCAAGGTCAATCAACCTAACCTGTACATCTTTGGACTATGGAGCACCTAGAGGAAACTCACACAGACACAAGGAGAACGTGCAAACTCCACACAGCCAGTGACCCGAGCTGGGAATTGAACTCAGTTCCTGGAGCTCTGAAGCAGCAGCGCTAAACACTGTGTTACTGTGCTGCCCATGTGTTGTGCCTGTCATCTTCCAAAATTTAGATTCTGAAACAATGTCAGCAGTTTGGTGAGTGACAAATATAATCCTGTTATTTAAAAAAGGAGAGAGTGAAAACAGAGAATTACAGACCAATTAGCCTCATATCAATAATAGGGAAGATGCTAGAGTCTATTCTAAAAGATGTGATAAGAGACACCTAGAAAATGTCAACGGGATTGAACAAAGTCAGTGTTGATTTATCAAATGGAAATCATGTCTGATGAACCTACTGGAATTATTTTAGGATATAACCTGCAGAATAGATGGCCATAAACCAGTGGATGTGGTGTATTTGGATTTTCAGAAAGCTTTTGAAAAAGCCCGATATAAGAGGTTAGTGTACATGATTAAAGTGCATGAGATTAGGGGTAATGTATTGGCATGGATTGAGAATTGGTTAGCAGGCAGAAAGCAGAAGAATAAATGGATCTTTTTTGGAGCTAAAGGTGGTGACTATTGGGGTACTGCAGGGGTCAGTGTTTGGACTCCAGCAATGATTCGAATGAAGGAATCAAATATAATATTTTCAAGTTTGCTAATAAAGCTGGATTTGTGAGTGGTGAGGAGGAAGTAAAGGGGCTTCAAGGTGATTTAGACAAGTTGAGTGAATGGGCAAATACATGGTAGATACAGCATAACTTGGATAAATATTAAGTTATCCAATTCAGTCAGAAAAACAGAATGGCAGCGTGTTAATTAAATGGTGATAGACTGGGAAATTTTGATGCACAAAAGCCCTAGGTGTCCTTGTACACTAATCATTCAAAGCCAGCATATTCAGCAACAAATTAGGAAGGAATACGATTTGTTTGCCTTCATTGCAAGAGGATTTGAATACAGGAGCAAGGATGTTTTACTACAGTTATACAAGAACTTGGTCCAATCATTCCTGAGGTATTGTGTGCAGTTCTGTGCTTCTTACCTAAGAGAGGATATACTTCACATAGAGGAAGTGAGCAAAGTTTCATCAGACTGATTCCTGGAATGGCAGATTATTGCATGAGGAGATTGGTCCTGTATTCACTGGAATATAGAATAATGAGAGGGGATCTAATTGAAATGTATAAAAACCTGCCATGTGTGGACAGACTGCATACAAGGGTGATGTTTCCTTTGGTTGAATAATCTTTAACAAGAATCACAGTTTCAGGATACATTTAAGACAGAGATGAGAAGAAATTTCTACACTCAGATGGTGGTGAACCTGTGAAATTCTCTATTGTAGAATGCTATGAAGGCCAGACCATTGAGTGTATTTAAGAAAGAAACAGACTTTTAGAGACAAAAGGCATTGAGAAATGGGGAGAGAGCAGAAGTACGGTACTGAGATAGAGGATCAGCATGGTCGCAATGAATTGCAGAGTAGGCTTGTTGGGCTGAATGGCCCTACTCCCCCCATTTGCTGTTCCTGAAAACATGTTGACTTTGCCTGATGGGGAATAATTTTCTAAATGTTCATTATTAACTCCTTAACGTGATAGAAGTTAGGCTAACTGGCCCATAGATTCCACTTTCTGTCTCCATCTTTCCTCGAATAGAAGTGTTACATTTTGCAAATATCCAATCCACTGACATCTTTGTTTAGGTTTATTTATTAGTGTCATAAGTAGGCTTACATTACACTGCAATGAAGTTTCTGTGAAAATCCCCTAATTGCCTCGCTTTGGCACCTGTTTGGACACACTGAGGGAGAATTTAGCATTGTCAATGCCCCTAACCAACACCTTTTGGACTGTAGGAGGAAAGCAGAACACCTGGAAGAAACCCACGCAGACATGGGAAGAATGTGCAGACTCCTCACAGACAGTGATCCAAGCCGGGAATCGAACCTGTGTCCTTGGCGCTGTGAGGCAACAGTGCTAGGCAATGTGCCACCTGCGGACCTTTCCAGAATCTAGGGAATTTTGGGAGATCACAACCAATGCATTGACAATCTCTGCAGCCACTTCTTTTAAAACTTTACGACACAGGCCATCATATCTAGGGGAGTTCTAACAATTTTCACAATACCTTTTCCCTCGTGATTCCCCACCCTCCCTCTCCCTCCCCCATGAGGCACCAACACTCACTTTAGTTATCTCTTTTATTTTTGTAGAAACTCTGACCATCTGTTTTGCTCTATTTTCACCCTCCTTACTAATTTTTAATCATTCTTTGTTAGTTTCTAAAACCTGTCCGATCTTTATGAATTTTTGTGCTATTCTACTTTTTCTTTCAATACCATTTGTCATTTCCTTAATAAGCCACAGATAATGCATCATTTTTCATAGTCTAATTTTTAATAACAGAATACACCTATGCTGAATGTTAATGAAATAGCTCCTTAAATATTGGCCATTACTTCTTTACTGTCCCACCTTCCCAGTTCATTTCAATCAACTCTGTTTTCCTACCCACGTAATTGCCTTTAACTTCAGTCTTTGAACCACACTCCTCATTCTCAAACTGAAATTTGTATTCTATTATAATCACTGTTGCCTAGATAGAGGCTCCTTTACTATCAGATTATTGATGAATCTTCAGTGTGCATTATTGTCTAAAATGGCCAGCTTCCCAGTTGGCTGTAAATATATAAATACAATTGTGGTCATTGCTAAGTTGAACTTCCTCAGCCTATCTACCATCTTATCACAGTCAATGTTCCAGATGTGCAGCAGAAAAATAAGTAAATCCAGTTTCCAATCAACCTACACAGTAAAAAGTCTGAGGGAATTATTTCTGCTGATATTGGTCAGGAGAAGTAACTCACTCTGAGTATATAATTACTTTTGACCAGAACAGATAATTCACTAAGCAATCTATTACATAACATACTTCATTATTAAAAGTCTAATGATCTAGAGGCTGACCTCCCAAATATGTTAAATTAGCATCACTCTAATCTTGTCATTATAATTATGTGTTTAGATGCAAGAAAATTATATTGTCAGGCTGAAAACCTTTCAGGGCAAAGAATCTCAGTCGTTCGTGAGCCATTAGCAGTTTGCTGGGGCTTATTATAACTACTGAGGTTTAAACCACCTACTGAGGTTTAACAGGTGGACAGAGTGATAAAGAAGGCATTCAGCATGCTTGATTTCATCGGTCAGAACGTTGAATACAGAAGTTGGAATGTCTTGTTGAAGTTATACAAGACGTGGGTAAGGCCACACTTGGAATGCTGTGTGTAATTCTGGCCATCCTATTAAGGAAAGGATATGATCAATCTAGAAAGAGAACAGAGAAGATTTACTGGAATACTATCAGGACTTGATGGATTGAGTTATAAGGAAATGCTGGATAGACTGGGACCTTTTTTGGAGCATAGAAGGCTATGGAGTGATTTTATTGAGGTCTATTAAATAATGAGGGGCACAGATCAGCTGGTCAATATCTTTTCCCAAAGGTAATGGAGTCTAAAAGTAGAGGGCATAGTTTAAGGTGAGAGGGAAAAGATATAAAAGTGTCGAGAGGGACAATTTTTTTCACACAGAGGATGGTGAGTGTTTGGAACAAGCTGCCAGAGGTAGTAGTAGTAGAGGCAGGTGCAATTTTATATTTGAAAAGGTATTAAATAGTTATATGGGTAAGATGGGTATAGAGGGATACAGCCCAAATGTGGGCAATTGGGATTAGCTTAGAGGTTTAAAAAAAGGGGGCAGCATGGACAAGTTGGATCGAAGGGCCTGTTTCCATTGCTGTAAGCCTCTGACTCGATGACCAACACCCCATTTATGTAAAGATAACATTATAATCCGTGTTGGAACTATCAGGAAACATGAAGGCAGTATGGTCCACTTTTCCTTGGAAAACGTTTTCCTGATCATCCCTTTCTCTCCCATATCCCTTGATCCCAACAACCCCCAAGAGTTATATCTAATTTCTTCTTGAAATGACTCAATGTTTGATACACAGTGGTGAGGTACTTGTGATTCATATAGTTAGAATGAATAGCTATGCCTTCCTTAAAAAAAGGTATTGTGACAGTGCATAATTGTAACAGTTTGATTGTTATGTTTGAAAGATATTGATTATGAGATCCCTCACATTCATTTATTTCTCCCTAACAGAAGACTCCATTGCACTCGGAATTATATCCACATGCATTTGTTTGTCTCATTTATACTGAGAGCAATCAGCATCTTCATTAAAGACAATGTTGTGCATTCGGATTTTGAAATACAAGAACGTGATTCTCTTGCAGTAGATGATCTGAAAACCATCACAGTTGCCCCTCTAATAAACAAGTCCCATTACGTAAGTACATATCTACCAGTTCTGATGAAAGATTTGACTTGGAATGCTAACTAGTTCTTTTCAGAACCTTGCTCCATATTAAGCTTTAAATATAAGAACATGATTTTCATCTATTAATGCAAATCAAGCCCATATGGTTAGGAACTGTTTCTAATTCCAATAGAAGTGCGAAGTGCACCCAGCACTCAAGTTTCCTCTTTCATCCAATTTAACTAATTATTTGTCAATCTACATGCAAATTTGGACCAGTGTATGGTTTTGCATGAAATAAAATTTAACAGGGTGCTCAAAAAATTGAATTTTTAAAAGATTGATTATGACCCAAAATTTCCTCAACCTCACTTACTTCAACACGTGACAGAAGCCTTCCCTACCTTCCTGCTGTCAAGATGATTAAGAGCTTAAAACCAAGTACAATAGACTGTGAAATGTAATGTGAATTCATTGAAATGTTGTCTCTAATGATGTCTATGTCTATATGTGATAGGTGGGATGCAAGATTACTGTCATATTGTTTCTCTATTTCTTGGCTACAAACTACTATTGGATCCTTGTGGAAGGCCTGTACTTGCACTGCCTCATTTTAATGGCTTTCCTATCTGACAGAAAATATCTGTGGAGTTTTACTTTCACTGGATGGGGTAAGGCACTAAAATTGTCATGGAGTAGTTGAGTTACATTTCAGGAGAACCAAACTAAGATGATGAGTATGAAATTATTTCAAATGAGTATGAGATTAGAGGTTTAGATAGGGTGGACAGCGATAGCCTTTTTCCTAGGATGGAGAAAGCTAGCACGAGGGGACATAGCTTTAAATTAAGGGGTGGTAGTTATAGGACGGATGTCAGAGGTAGGTTCTTTACCAGAGGGTGGTAAGGGTATGGAATGCCCTGCCTGCTGCAGTTGTAGATGCGCCAAGTTTGGTGGCGTTTAAGAGGTTAGTAGATAAGTTTATGGATGAAAAGGGAATGGTTTAGTTTAGAGGGTCATTGCTTTTTCTTAATTGGTTGGTGCAACATCAAAGGCTGAAGGGCCTGTTCTGCACTGTAATGTTCTATGTTCTAAAAGAATAACAGGATATGTTGATGGAGTGAGGGGAAGTAAGATGGGAGGAGGCTCACTCGAAGCATAAATAGGCTGAGAGGCCTCTTTTACAGCAAATTCTCTGTAATAGCTGCCTGGGAGAAGCAGAAATAAAATAATTTTTCCCATCACTCAAATGTTGGGATCTGAAACAAGAGGTAAATGTGATTTTAAAAAAAGATTACAATCTGAGTTTAATGATGATCATGTCTGTTTAGGGAAGTCTGATTGGGAGAATTGTCTGTGTTCTCGGTAGTCAAGATGTGGGAGCTATAAGAATTATAAAGCAGAACTCAATAGCCGTTCAGAGAGCTGTGATCCTGTCGCGTAGACATAGATTAAAACTAAAATCAAGCCTGCGAACTGATCCAAATATTCTTCCCTAATCTACAGCAGTGACCATTTTTTTTTTTACAAATAATAGTCTAGATTTTCACTCCTGAGATAGGTATGTAGAGTTAGGAAATATTCTGGCCCATTGCACCCATTTCAGTGGGGTTAAACATGTCCCAAATGGTGGGATCTTCATTCCAGGGGACTGCAGAGGAAAGTGTGCACTGGAGTCAGGCCCACTGACACTAAGCAGCTGGTAAAACCCTCAGGCCTGGGTTCTCTGGGATTCCATTCCAGCCGTGTTATTAAACGAGTTATTATTACGCCTCCCAGCACTTAACATCCGCTACCCCATCCATTTCAAATCCTGCGAATCCATCGCCCCTACCTACAATGGGCCCTTATATCCTCTACATTGTACGTGAGGGGGAGGAGGTTGAGGATAAACATAGAGGTTCAGTGTGAGTGATTGGGGAGGGTTAATTGGATGTTTTTTCAGGGGTTAGACTAGGTTTTAAACTATTCAACATTTTCTGAGTCACTTTTTGAGTAAGTATATTGCAACTGTTCCAAGTCTCTGACTGCAACTCAGAAACATAGAGAGAGGATCACAGGGAGCAGGAGAATTGCCTATTGGAAGTTGAAACTCTCCCATGGAGCTGCACACCTTGGGACTTCCACAGGATGCCTGTTATATGTCTAGTCTCTGATGATTCAGAGACTGGGCATTTACCTGCTTTATTAATAGTATTCAGAGTTTTGTCAACAAACAACTCAAAGAAAGAGTGCATTTAAAATTTAAATGACAGGGAATTGAAATAACATGACGCATTGCCATTTCCACAGATCTGGTCTGCTTTTATGAGTATTTACATCTGCAGAATAAGGCCCAAGCAAACATGAGCTCTGTTTGAGCTCAGCAATGAACTAAAATGGTCCTGCTGAATTTGGGTCTCTCCCATGTATAACTAACAGCCTGCCCCCATTCCTCTTCCAATCAAAATGGAATGAGTCAGAAATGTGGGTGGAACCACTGGATTTTGGGTTCCCATTTTGGACATGGCGTAGAATCTCCACGATTCCGTCAAGCTCTTGGCCAATATGACCCTAAAATCCTTATACAAGAAGTTTTGAAATAAACGAATTAGCAGCTTTACACCAAATCTCCCAAAATAGATTCCAGTTATTTCTAAAAACAATTACAAGGCCATGATTCAAAATGAGACAGGCTGAATGGGATTTTGCCAGGAGCATAAAGGGTATTTGTTAATAATGAAAACTGTACAGAGGCCCCCAGACTAACCGGCTGTCCCAGTCTCTACATGACTTCAGACTGTCTTATGCCTAAGGACTCCCTCCCCTGGGGTGGTTACCCACTCTTAGTCTCAATTGGTCCCTCAAGCCAGGTGACCCTCTTCTGCTGTATTATCCCAAATGGTATACTATATGCCTTAAAATCATTAGGGAAAGAGTCAAGCATCCTTAATATGGACAAGTTGTTTTATTTCTATTTCAGGTGTTCCAGCAGTCTTTGTTGCAGCTTGGGCCATTGTCAGAGCAGTGTTGGCTGATGAAAAGTGAGGACTATTTTTTTGCATCTGGTCACTATTAAAAATAAAAGCTTTTGATAAAGTAGTAAATTTTGGTCAGAAACCAATACAATGCCATTTTCTTCACCTCTTGGTCTCTGAAGCCTGAAGCAAATCTTCATGGTGGCACAATGGTTAGCACTGCTGCCTCACAGCTCCAGGGCCCCAGGTTCAATTCTGACCTCGAGGGACTGTCTGTGTGGAATTTGCACATTCTCCCCGTCTCTGTGTGGGTTTCCTTCGGGTGCTATTGTTTCCTTCCACAGTCCAAATATGTGCATGTTAACTGGATTGGTCATGATAAATTGCCCCTTAATATCTCAAAGTATGTAGGTAGGGGGGATTAGTGACATTGATCAGTCCTCTCTCTCTCTCTGGCCATGATCAGTATGTTTGTGTTAAGAGTGATGTGTTTTCTTACCTCAAAGTCATTCCCAATTAGCTAAATCCAACTGCTAGCTTTGAGTGAGTATAACAATAAGGGGTATTTATTCTCACTTAGCCCAATTTAACATTATGCCTCACTCACTCAGCACACACACGCACACACATGAAGAATAGATATAGATAAAGCTAATGTATTGTTACAGTTCATAATTACCTCAGTTTCTTTCATTGACAAGCCTGTAGTTTCTTAGATGAAGCCAACACTTTAACGTTGAAGTGAAGGTGTTGTAAAGTGATAGATTCCCAGCAAGCCCTGGGGTTTCTTATAGTCGAATTTCTTTGATTAATTCTCAGGTGAAAGCAAAGTTGGAAGAGATTGGAGGAATCCTTCTCTTGGAATGTATAAGGCTACCGGAATAGGGTGATTGTTTCACACACACCCCCATCCCAGCCCCCCAAACCCACTATGATTTCCATGGTGGGCGAGAAGGGAAAATTTCCCCCAAAGAATCAAGTCAACCACAATTCTAGAGCCCTTGTCTGTGAAGAAAGGCTTGTGAATACCCTGGATAGCTGTCAATGTCATTCTTCATTAGGTATTCACCAGAGACTTAGGAATCTCTGAAGCACAAATACCAATGGTCACGTGATTTGCAAAGAACAAAGAACAACACAGCACCAGAAACAGGCCCTTCAGCCCAACGAGCCCGCGCCGCCATCCTAACGTCTTAATGACATATAGGGACCAATTTTTTACCCAATCAGCCTAGGAGCACATTTTTGGAGTAGTCATTTCAATATTCCACCCAGTTTTAATAAACATAGAAACCCTACAGTGGAGAAAAAGGGCCATTCAGCCCATCGAGACTGCACCAACAACAATCCCACCCAGGCTCTATTCCCATAGCCTTACACATTTACCCTGCTAATCTCCCAGACATGAAGGGGTAATTGAGTATGACTAATTCACCTAACCTACACGTCTTTGGAATGTGGAAGGAAACCAGAGCACTCAGAGGAAATACACGCAGACACAAGGGAGACAGTGACCCAAGGTTGGAACTGAACCCGGTCGCCGGTGCTGTGAGGCAGCAATGCTAACCACTGTGCCGCTGTGACTGAAGGAAAATTGATAATACGCTGAGACATGACATAATCCTCTGCTCTTTTTTAAAAGAAGCCTAAGGAAACCAGTCTGTGCACCTCTTACAGACATAGCACTTAAACAGCTAAACATTCACTGAAATAGCTAGCATATCTTTTAAAAAATCTGTGGTGGTGAATGGAGGAGTGAAAAAATAAGGAGGATCATTCTATCTCTTCTCATTTAATCAGAACAATATAAAACACAGAATAATAATTAATTCACCAACTAAAACAATTCAATTACAAACATAAATTTTGAAAAGATTGCTGTTAAGATCAAGAACAAGATAGCAATTCAATTAATGAATCTAATAAAACACTTTATCTCATTTAATAAAGCACATCAACTCTTTAAAATGTAAACTTAGCTCCTTATTAACCTGTTACCATTGACATTTAAGAACAAATTACTTGTGTTTCTCATTAACAGCTCTTCATTTGCCTCACAGCACTAGGAACCCAGGTTCAATTCTGACCTTGGGTGACTGTGTGAAGTTTGCACGTTCTCCCTGTGACTGCATGCATTTCCTCGAGGTGCTCCAGTTTCCTCCCACAATCCAGTGATGTATAGCTTTGACAAAGGGTCATCTGGACTCAAACATCAGCTCTTTTCTCTTCTTACAGATGCTGCCAGACCTGCTGGTGTTTTCTCTTTTGCTTTCAGATTCCAGCATCCGCAGTAACTTGCTTTTATTTATGATATGTTAGTTATGTTGATTGGCTATATTAAATTAGCCCTTAGGTTAGTGGGGTTACGGGGTAAGGCTGGATAATGACCCGTGCAGACTTGATGGGCCGAATTACCTCTTTCTGATGGAATTCTATGATTCTGAGTAACAAAGAAGTTAATGAATCAAAGCATATACAGACATTGCCACCTTCACCAGCAGAATCTGCAACTACATGCAGCCATGTTCCAATCTCAGGCCTTTCCTTCTGCACTTGTACAGCCTTCTCAAACTTGCTATAAAGCACTCCCAAACAGTTTCCCTTGGAATGATGGAGAGTAATGCAAGTTTGCAAATAATTGGCTCTTTCATAAGCTCAACAGCTTGTTATTTGGTATTGTCAATGGCAGTGGGTGGGTTTCTGATTTACACATCGGCTGCCCTTCCAGAATACTGGAGACTCACAGGGATGGCATTGTATTGTCAACATGTAGATTTCACACAGTATCTGATCTTTGTCTGGGGTGCGGTGGGGTTGGGGACGAGGGCTGCCCTACGTGGTTTGGTGGCCGTGAAATCCAGCATCCCATCCTTTGCAGCAGCTGGCAGAATATCAGGAACACAATGAGCCAGAAACGATGTTCGTGCCTGCCTCTCTATCAGATGCCAATCTGAGCGATAGGGAATGAGAACTTGTGCAAGTGTAGCTCTTAATTTTCCCATCTGTTTGTGCAAATAAGATGGTTGGGAAATTGGAATGAGGAAGAAACTGTGTGAAGGCCTGTTGTAGGAATTGTATGTGTTATGTACAATTTATTATTAATTTTTCCGATGCCTCAAATCC
Organism: Sphyrna mokarran; assembly: GCA_024679065.1. Lineage (NCBI taxonomy): Eukaryota > Metazoa > Chordata > Chondrichthyes > Carcharhiniformes > Carcharhinidae > Sphyrna > Sphyrna mokarran. The sequence goes on from JAGIQG010000011.1 coordinate 2,230,894, forward strand.
ATTTGATACTCTAAATCAATGACTAGTCCGACTTTGGTGACCAAAGAACTCAGAAAAGCTTTCGACTGCACAGTGAAGATGCTATCATAGAATCCCTACAGTGCAGAAACAGGCCATTCGGCCCATAGAGTCTGCAGCCGGTCTTTCCCCTTTATCCCCATAACCCATGTATTTACTGGAGTTAGTCCCCCGACACTAAGGGGTAATTTAGCATGGCCAGTTCACCTAACCTGCACATCTTTGGACTGTGGGAAGAAACCGGAGGAAACTCATGCAGACATGGAAAGAACGTGCAAATTCCACACAAATGTTGACCCGAGCCGGGAATTGAACTCGGATCCCCGACGCTGTGAGGCAGCAGTGCTAACCACTGTGCCGCTGTTCCAATCTACTGAACCCACATAACTTTGCACATCAGAAAATGAAACCAAGAATTAAAATTCTGTTTGTTTTAACATAATTTTTTAACTTTTTCTTTCCATGGCAAAGCTGCTGGGATCTAAACGTTGGCAACTTTAACTGGATTTATCAAACACCAATTCTCATAGCTATTGTGGTAAGTGTACACTTTGAAGTTCTGTTACAGTTTTGACCTATCAGAGGAGTCATAGAGAGAATTAGTCAGAGTGAAATAGCTAAATATATTGGAAGAATCAATTTATTTGAATTTTTTCAGAAAAATAATTCAAATTTACCCCATGATTGTGACCAGATAGAAATGTGTTTTGTGTGTCAGCAAAGAGGATCTGTTTTGTTTTAACACTATGATGTAGAAAAGCACAAAAAAATTCATTGTTAAAGTTTGTTGATGCAGTGAAAAATAATTCTCTATAAAGTTTTAACAGGTCATGATGCTTTATTACAGAAGTAAAAAGAATATGTCTGATGCAGAAAGAACAAAATAATCAAACACATACTAAACTGAATATTATTACCAGCAATTTTATTATTGTTGAATTTGTTCCTTTTTTTTGTGTTGCAATGAAAGTTTCACAAACTTTCTGGCAAATGGATTTATATGATGGGTGTGATTTTACCATCTTGTCTTGCCCAGCAATCGGTGTGGTGAAAATAGAACATAGAACATAGAACATTACAGCACAGAACATGCCCTTCGACCTTCGATGTTGTGCCGACCAAAATAAAAAGCAATGCCCCTCCAAACTAAACCATTCCCTTCTCTTCCATATACTTATCAATTAACCTCTTAAACGCCACCAAACTTGGCGCATCTACAACAGCTGCAGGCAGGGCATTCCACTCCTAATCACTCTTTGAGTAAAGAACCTACCTCTGATATCCGTCCTATAACTCATACCCCTTAATTTAAAGTTGTGTCCCCTCGTGCTAGCTTTCGCCATCCTAGGAAAAAGGCTATCACTGTCCACCCTATCCAAACCTCTAATTATCTTACATGCTTCAATAAGATCCCCCCTTAGCCGCCTCCTTTCTAACGAAAACAACCTCAAATCCTTCAACCTCTCTTCATAGGACCTGCCCTCCATACCAGGCAACATCCTAGTAAACCTCCTCTGTACCCTCTCCAATGCCTCCACATCTTTCTTATAATGTGGCACCAGAACTGCACACAATACTCCAAGTGCGGCCGCACTAGAGTTTTGTACAGCTGCAACATGATGCTGCGGCTCCTAAATTCAATCCCACTACCAATAAAAGCTAAGACTCCATATGCCTTCTTAACAACTTTATCCACTTGACTGCCTACTTTCAGGGATCTATTGACACATACACCAAGATCCTTCTGTTCCTCAACACTATTAAGAGCCCTACCCATTAGCCCTATACTCTACACATTTATTGTTCCTGCCAAAGTGCATTACCTCACACTTTTCCACATTAAACTCCATTTGCCACCTCTCGGCCCAGCTCTGCAACTTGTCCAAGTCACTCTGTAAACTAAAACACCCCTCTTCACTATCTACCACTCCACCGACTTTAGTGTCATCTGCAAATTTACTGATCCATCCCTCAATACCCTCATCCAGATCATTTATAAAAATTACAAACAGCAGGGGCCCCAAAACAGACCCCTGAGGCACACCACTTGTCACCGAATAGTGTGTGGTGCTAAAAATCTGATTTATACCTGACACCAAATGGTTTGCTATACTCCCACTTCCCAACCAAAATGGGCACATGGCTGGTTAGTACCAATTTGACTATATCATCAGCCAGTTTGGTTCCTGTCCCCCTTCCGGATGCTTCTCATCTCTCTGGTGAGACGTCATACTGACACGAATGACCACTGCTCTATGAAAGTGTGGCTCAGACACAGCAGTAGTGAAGGCGAGCAAGGAGGTGAGTACCACTGAGCGCCAGCTCCCAGGGTAAAGGAGTCGTCTCAGCCTCTGTCATTATGCAAGTGTGTGCACTCCACCTAGGAAGTGTGCACGACAGTTACATCCTGCAAAGCTCAGACATTTCTGGGTTCTTCGAGAATCAGTCCGGGCTTCCAGGATGGTGAAGGACAAGGCCTACCCTCTGGGATCATGGCTGATCACATCTGTGTGGGAGACAGAGGCCAAGGCAGAAAAGCACTACAACTAGGCGCACACAGGCCACTCGGTTCATCATCAAGAGGAGAATCCCGAAGATGTGGTTCTGTTGCCTGGGGCCACACTGGCAGTGCCCTCAGTACAGACCCCTGAGTCTCCCACGTCATCGGGGTCTGCTGTTTGTTTCACAACCTGGCACAGCAGCAGGGAGACTTCACGGAGAGGGGGGGGAATGAGACCAGTCGGGTGCCCCTGGGGAGGAGGAGGAGGTACAGGAGGATGAGGCTACAGAGCAGCCAGAGGACTGCCAACACCTATGTTTTGGCAGAATGGAGAAGGAGGCCCTCATCATCGCAAGGTTCTCCACTTGGAGGCATGGTGTCCTATATCTGCAACCCCCACTCGGCCGAGATTCCGGTGGGTGATGAGGATGCCATCCCAGGCTCTGTCTGTCACTGTGGGCCCCATAGGCCTTCACTTCTGGGGGCAGAAGCAGGCACTCAGACTGCTGAGCCCCATATCAGCAGTGGGGGCCGGTGATCTTGTAAGCCTAACAGTATTCTCAAAGAACAATACAGCAGAGAAACAAGCTCTTCGGGCCTCCAAACCTGCGCTGATCATATTGTCCTACCCGGACCAAACAGTTGTATCCCTCTATTCCCCACCTGTTCATATGACTATCCAGATAAGTCTTAAATGTGGTTAAGATAATTGCTGCAACCATCTCCCTTGACAGTGCATTCCAGACCCCCAGATTCCTCTGTGTTTTTAAAAAAAAACCTCCCCCCACCCCCGCCCGTATATCTCCACTGAGCCTTTCCTCCCCTTATCTTGAACTTGCGCCTCCTTGTAATTGTCATTTCTGCCCTGGGAAAACATTTCCAGCTGTATACTCCATCTGTACCTCCCACAATTTTATAAACTTCTATTAGGTCACCCCTCAATCTCCACCTTTCCAGGGAGAACAATCCCAGTTTGTTGGATCTCTCCTTGTCGCTAATATCATCCGTACTAGGCACCATCCTGATGAATCTTTTCTGTATCCTCTCCAAAGCCTCCGTGGCCTTCTGGTAATGTGGTGACCAGAGGTGTTCCAAACGTGGTCAAACCAATGTTTTATGTAAACTGTGACATGATTTGTTTTTGTTTGAACTTTTGGAGTATCAGGGGCAGTCAGGAATCTGGCACCGGTGCTTGGCACTGGGATCCACATGACTCCGAGAGTAGGAATGATCAGGGAACAGTTGGTGGGCCGAAGGGCCCCTCTCACACTGAACATGGCTCTGAGCCTCTCTGGGTACAGTCAGCATTTGGGACTCCCTGTGGAAGGCAGATCACAGACAGATGAGTCATAACAATGGGCTGCAATAACATTTAGTAGTGATTATTTAAAGAGCATATTACCCTACCCCTGACTTTAGTGACTGCCTTTAACCAGGCCCTCTTGGTGGATCTATAACTTCTTAATCTTACATGGCTTACTGCTCCTTCTTAACGATCCACCCGCCCACCCCCAGAAATGTATCTCAGGAATGGAGATGGAGGCAGGTGGGGGCTAGAGGAATGGGTGGGGTGGGAGGGAATGGAAACAGAGCTGGTAAGATTGCCCACTCAGAATTTCTTTGGGAAGATCGCATCCTTTATGTAAGTGAATTGTTCACCGTGGGAGATGTATCGACACCTCACTGAGCTAGTGCAAAGAGGTGATGATAAAGTAGCACATTGTGGTATTCTAAGCAATTATGTTTGCTTTTCTACCTCACTAAAGTGGTTCCTGAACTGAAGTTTAACATTCCTTCTGTGCTGTAACATTTGGGGTTTCCATAGCAATCAGCCACCTTTGATCACAGTCACTGGCAGTTCCAAAGTGAGGTTTATTCTCAAAGAGCTGAAGGTATATGTGAAAACCTAGGCTTGGAGCAAATTTTTAAAAATGAAGGAACTTAAATTGCATCATAAAGCTCATTGTGGGCTCACATTCACACATAACATTGAAACTTCCGATGGTGATACTTCAATTCAATAAAAATCTGGTGATTGTCATAAAAAACATCTAGTTTTCTAATATCCTCCAGGAAAGGAAATCTGCCCCTTAATTGGTCTGGCAATGTGATTGACTCTTAAATGCCCTCAATGGGCAAGAAATGCTGGCACAGTCTATGATGCCCACATTCCAACAAAGATACACAAGGTTCAGCTACCATAGGTCTACCAGCATGCTTGGTGCTATTTGTGGAATAAACTACGATACAAGACTTCAAGAATCCCATTGAGTTAGTCCTCAACTTGAAATCCACAGAGCCAATTTGATGACAATTGGCAGGTTTTAAAGGATTGCATTAAAAGGTGGATACAATTCCATCCCTAAACCATCCAACACCAATCCAAAGATAATCCTATAGCTGAATTGGATAGAACAGGGCAGGGAGGTATTATTCACAAAGTTACGCCAGGCAGTTTGAGCAGATTGTCAAATCCAATTGAGAGTTTTGATATTTTATTAAATCTGGAAGTTAATTTATTATATAGAGAAGTCAAAAATTCATCTACAAGTTGATTTGCCGAGTTTTGGGCAACAAAAATTTCAACAATTGCCAGAAGAGGCATCCAAGGACCTATTATTCGAGGTGATTTGGAAAACCGCAATTGAAGGTACGTCTGATCTCATACAAGAAATTCAGAAAATTGTTAGATCATTTTGGGCCTATCAGGATGAATTGTAACCACCCCGAGACATAATAATCAAGGGTATACAATTCTTGAGTCACCACAATGAGACATCCTGATACAATTACAGCCAGTTCACGTGGAGTGCACTGGACTTTTGATAAGAGATACCACCCTGTCCCCATTGTTGGTCAAAGTTTCTATAAACTGATATAATGTTTGAGGTGTCAATTTCCATTCGTGACATTTGCCTTTATCAGTCAGAGTATTCGGTACAGGAGTTAGGATGTTATGTTACAACTGTACAAGACATTGGTGAGACCAATGGAGTGCTGCGAACAAATTCTGATCGCCCCGCTATAGGAAGGATGTTATTAAACTGGAAAGGGTACAGAAAGATCTCCAGGGATGTTACTGGGGCAGGAAGGTTTGAATTATAAGGAGAGACTGGATAAGCTGGGAATTTTTTCCCTGGAGTGTAGGAAGATCAGGTGTGACCTTATAGAGGTGTATAAAATCATGAGGAGCGTGGATAAGGTGAATAGCTAAGGTCTTTTCCACAGGGTAGGGGAGGGCATAGGTTTAAGGTGAGAGGGGAAAAATTTTAAAGGGACCTGAGGGGCAACTTTTTCATACACAGGGTGGTGCTTATATGGAATGAGCTGCCAGAGGTGGTGGTAGAGGTGGTTAAAATTACAACATTTAAAATTCATTTGTACAGATACATGAATGGGAAAGATTTAGAGACATCGGGCCAAACACAGGTAAATGGGATTAGTTCAGTTTAGGAAACGTGGTTGGAATATTGACTGAAGGGCTGTATGATTTTATGACAGCTACTGAATGTGGCATGGTGGCACAGTGGTTAGCACTGCTGCCTTACAGCACCAGGGACCTGGGTTCAATTCTGGCCTTGGGTGACCATCTATGTGGACTTTGCACATTTTCCCTATGCCTGTGTGAGTTTACTCTGAGTGCCCCAGTTTCCTCCCACTGTCCGAAGATGTGTGGGTTAGGAAAATTGGCCATGCTAATCAAGGAGCTCATACTCTAAAAGGTCCATCGTTGAAGACATTACAATTGTCAGATGGGATATTGTGTCTTCTGTCACGTGAAACAAAATTTGAGTGCTCGTTGACCAAGCAAGACACATTAGTAAGAGTTCTGCAGAAATGTGAAACATGTATATATTGCTATATTTTTCAAATAAAATAACTCAACGTAATTTACCTATTTTGGGGAGTTTGTGTTGAAAGTGAGAAGGAACCACACCTGTGGGGAGCTGGAACTCGCTGCCTGAGAGCATAGAAAAGATAGAAAGTCTCATGACAGTTAAAAAGTATTTGGATATGTCATCGAATTTTGGAAATCTATGGACCAAAAAACTGGAAAAAGGGATTATGTTGGATCAGCTCATGTTGACATGATAGGCCAATGTCTTCCTTCTGTGCTGTAAATTTGGATGAATTTCCGTTTCTTTGACCAATGTCACACCGAGTGGCATGAATATCTTACTGGATGTTAACTCAGCACTCAGACCCACATGAGAATGATTTTGAAAATACCAAAGAGGTGGGATATATTTCACACATCCACAGTTCATGGAAGCAGAGGCACATGTATAAATGCAAATAAAAGCAATTTCCATTGTTGGAATATCCAAAATATGGCTTGAGTTTTACATGTTAGAGAAAAAGGTCTATAAAAGGTACCCTTTTGGGAAAGGTCAGGTACTTTTTTGAGAGATCAGATATCCCTTTATGATTGTTAAAAATAGATATGAATAGAACTGCCAAGGCATTTAAATCTCCAAGCCTTTTAAAGACTATATCTAAACGTAGCATTATCATGGGAGGATGGAAGGTGTAACTATTGGGACTGTAAGTTCACAATGTGCTTGACGGAGGAACATTGGAACTAGGAGCAAAAGTAGGCAAATTCAGCCCTTTGAGCCTGTTCTGCCATTCAATCAGATCATGCCTGATCTCTCGCTGGTATCAAATCTACCTCCCCGCCTATTCCCCATATTCTTCTTTTCCTTTTTTCTATTAGAAATCTGTCTATATCCCTCTTGAAACCATTCATTCAATTCTTCAGACTCCAAGTCGTCTTATGAAGGTTAAATGTCTTTGATGTGAGGCTGTGAATACACGTGTTTGTTTTTATTTGTGATTAAGTATTTGAAGTAAATATTTATTTTATAATGCATTAAGTGCTTGAACAGATTAAAATTTTATCTGTTTTATCATTATATAAAAATGATATAAAAGTTTTATATAATGAAATCAGAATTAGATACTTGGAGCTTTATTTAAATACTGCATGGGTTCTGCCATCTACCTATGATGGATATTAGGTTGGCATGGAGAGTGTAAGGACAAAGTGTTTGGATGGTCATGGTTTGGTATGAGTTGGCATTAACTTGACACAGAATCATACAATACCAATAGAACAGAGAGACCATTCAGCCCATCAAGCCTGCACTGACAACAATCCCACCCTGGCCCTATTCCCATAACTCCACATATTTACCCTAGTAATTCCCCTGACATCCCCCAACACAAAATTCAGCATGGCCAATCACAAGGGCTATAGAAGTCTATGGAGGTGAGTGGAAGAGCATAGGTTGGTATGAAGGGTATGAGGACCTTTGGAATTAGATGCTGGGCTATGAATTAGCATGGATAAAGCATGGGACACGTATGGAGCTGAGTGATTATGAGGGCTGATGGGCTGTATTTTTTGTTGTATGGTAACTGAGGTGAAGTCAGAAGGAGGTTTTTAAATCAGCACATTTTGGCATCCATAGCTCCTGTGGCTGCCTCTGTGCTATTCCCAGGAATGGGAGATCTGAACCCAGTTAGAACCCAGGAACCCAGCTTCCTGATTCAAGGCACTATCTCATGAACTGGGTTTGTGAAGTTGGGAGTTTTCCTGACTGTGCTCCTTTCCTGGGAGCAGAGATTCAGTGCGGGGGGTGATATTCTCAGCACCATGTATTGGGAGCAAACACTCTACAAGTCAATGATACTTCTGGTCAGCTGGACAGTAAAAATCTGCCTCTTTTGCCTTAGCCCCAAAATTGGATCCAAGTTCAACTGATTTATGCTGTTCTATATCCTTCATGATGTGGAGATGCCAGCGTCGGACTGGAGTAAAACAGAAGGAAATCCTACAACACCAATTTAAAGTCCAAACAGCTTTATTTGTAGCAAAAGCCGCAAGCTTTCGGGACAACCTGTCCCTTCATCAGGTGGTTGGGAATTCCCAGGTTATCCCAAAAGCTTGTGGCTTTTGCTACAAATAAACCTGTTTGGACTTTAAACTGGTGTTGTGGGATTTCTTTCTGCAATATCTTTCATTCAGCATTCTGTAACAGTCGGAAAGAATGTGACTAGTATAGTGCAACTTGTGTAATGCTGTCCAATTTAAGTTTGAACAGCATACAACTGGGAGAAGGGTCTTATGTCCCCATTGGTGATAACTGGATTTGTATCCATTCTGCAAATACATTACATCTTGCTTAAGCTGTTTCAGAGGACTTGCCATAGCTACTGTAAATACAGGATAATGTTATCACTAACAATGCATACTAATTTTGCTGTAATTAGATTGCAAAAGATAATTAGTAGGCACCAATGCATAAAGCTACATAAGAAGGATACATGGTCACAGTGTCAGTAAAATCGCGACTTATTTCTGTTTGATATTTTTCAGGTAAATTTTATCTTGTTTATAAATATTGTTCGGATTCTGGCTACCAAGCTTCGTGAGACAAATGCTGGGCGGTATGATGCAAGAAAGCAGTACAGGTAACCTGATGCAACACAGACCTATTGTTAACATTGCACAAATGTTGGTTGTTACGTATATATCCTAGAATGTTACAGCAAAAGGTGGCACGTGGTTAGCGCTGCTGCCTTATAGCACCAGGAACCTGGGTTCGATTCCAGCCTTAGGTTTGTGTGGTGTTTGCACATTCTCCTCTTGTCTGCTTGGGTTTCCTCTGGGTGGTCCGGGTTCTTTCCGTGGTCCAAAGGTATGAAGTCAGCTTGATTAGCCATGGTAAATTGCCTCTTAGTGTCAGGGAGATTAGCAGGATAACTACATGGGGTTATGGAGATAAGGACTTGCTCCGATTGTTATCAGTGCAGGCTCGATGAACCGAGTGGTTGCTAGGGATTCTACGGATGGGATTTTTCAGTCACACTTGCCCCAAGACTGGAAAATCTCACCTAATGTCAACTTTCACATGGTCCGTGTCCCACCTGCTACAATTCACGTGGGTAGGCGGTTCAGGGATATTCCATCCTCTGATTCTATTCTATTATTCTCCAGAAAGAAGTCTTTTGGTCCATCCTGCACCATGTTTTTGTTTAAAAAGTAATCCAGTTAGCCTCATGACTCTACACTATTTCTAAATCCAGAACTTTTTTCATCTCTAAATATTTATCTAATACCCTTTTGGAAGCTGTGACTGAATTTGCTTCCAGTTGCCTTTCAACCAATGCATTTCAAACTTGTTGTATAAAGCTTTCCTTTATGTTGCTTTTTGATTCTGTTTGTCACCTTAAATCTCATTATCGAGCGACCAGCCACTGGGACCAATATCTCTTCCCTCTATTTTAATGAATTCTTCATGATTTTAAACATCTTTATCAAATATCTTCTTTACTTTCTCTGCTCTATGGAGAAAAACACCAGTTTCGATGTTCAGTCCGGAGCACAGGACTACATGCATGCCAGGTGCAAAATGGTTGCACAAGCAACAAATCAGATCAAAGCTTTGCATTCCTGCCACGTGTGGTTGTGAATGGTGGATAGTTAAGCAACTAACCAGAGGAGGAAGCTCCGAGAACATTTAAATACTCAGTGGTGAAGGCCCAACATGTGAATAAACAATGCTGGCTGAAACATTTTGTAGCAACCTTTAGCCCAGAGTGCCAAATCCTCCTCCATTCCGAGATCTCTGACTTTGGCTGCCCTGTTCTCTTTGTGGGAGTTAATGTGACTGTACTTGAGCCATCTTTTTAAAAGCCATGCATTCCTCCATTACCTTTCTGTTTTCCAATCTTTCAATCTTTCTTCAGTGAGAGAAAATAAAAATAAAACATAAAATGTGAGATTAGGGGATGATGTAAATTTGTTGAACCCAGTTTGGAAATTGTAGAGGTTCCAGTTGAAAGGGGAGGTGCTTTTCCTCAAACTTGTGTTGAACTTCATTGGAAGACACAGCAGGCATCAGAGTGGGAGTAAAATTGAGAATCAAGACAACAGGAAACTCTGGATCATGCTAGCAGACTGAACGGGGGGGACAAAGTGGTCATCCAATCTGTTTGGTCTCACCACTCTAGAGGGAATCAAATTATGAATGAACCCTGAATACAGTATACTAAATGGATATAAATAAGACATTATTGTTGTGCAACAACTGTCCTTTTGCCTCCACCCTTCTTCCAATTCAAAGCTCTAGTTTATCCAAATGCACTTGTACATCTTTCAAATTCATTTACTGTACTTGCTGTTCTAGTCTATATATTATATATTCTATACACTTACACGCAGATTAGGCTGTAGCAACTAATGTATAGTTCATTGTGTCTCCTTCTCCCCTGTCCTCCTCCCATTCCCCTCTTTTCTATTGGGGGGAAAAAAAAACTGAAATTCAGATGTTAGTTTTAGGTTAAGTGGTTATAAAGTTCTGGAACCTAGTGTTCAGCATGCTAAGGCATCCTGATTACACCAGTTGCTAATGTTACAGTCTTCCTGTGGCCAGTTAGCAACGCTGTTGGCTACACAGGTCTTTTCATCCATGTGTTCACTAATGCAAGATCCATTCTGTTGGCCTGTGTATGAGTCTGCATTTCTGCTGGTGCAGGGAGCAAGTGCCATAGGCTGGAAACTGAAGTGCTGTGTTACCTGTTGCTGTTAGTTCTGCAACTTATAGAAGTTAACAGCAATTACGTACATGAGTTTAATGAGTTTATTGATGTCACAAGTAGGCTTACATCAACACTGAATGAAGTTACTGTGAAAATTCTCTGGTCAAAGAACAAAGAGCAACACAGCACGGGAAACAGGCCCTTCGGCCCAACGAGCCCGTGCCGCCGTCCTAATGTCTTAATGACATATCCATGACTTTAGGCTATGCCTATTGTGGAAGATTCCCATATAGGGACCAATATAGGGACAATTTGTTACCCAAACAGCCTAAGAGCACATTTTTGGGATGTGGGAGGAAACCGGAGCACCCGGAGAAAACCCACGCAACCACGGGGAGAACGCGCAAACTCCCGCAGACACAGGCCCAAATCCATGTGTCTGCACAGCAACAGCGATAGTCTCTGAGCTGTCATGTTGCCCATCAGATGGTCCAGTTTAAGCATACACTAATGACTTGAAGCACTAGGCCACTCCTGAAGCAACATCCAAGAGCAGCCCTCGCACGACCTGCCGAATGCATGCACCTTGTTGGTCAACAAGGTGGACCTGTGGAAACAAATAAGATATTTAGACAGTCTGGTGCTTATTTGGGTACACTGAGGGAGAATTTACACTAAGGTAGAACAATACATCCTTCGGCCCTCAATGTTGTGCCGAGCTATGTCCAATCCCAAGATCAAGCTATCCCACTCCCTATCATTCTGGAGTGCTCCATGTGCCTATCCAATAACCGCTTGAAAGTTCTTAAAGTGTTTGATTCCACTATCACAGCAGGCAGTCCATTCCACACCGCAACCACTCTCTGAGTAAAGAATCTACCTTGGACATCCCTCCGATATCTCCCACCATGAATCTTATATATACCCCCTAGTAACAGCTACATCTACCCAAGGAAATAGTCTCTGAATGTCCACTCTATCAATCATTTCTCATCATCTTATAAAACCCTATTAAGTCACCTCTCATCCTCCTCCACTCTAAACAGAAAAACCCAAGCTCCCTCAACCTTTCCTCATAAGACCTACCCTCCAAACCAGGCAGCATCCTGGTAAATCTCCTCTGCACTCTCTCCAATGCTTCCACATCCTTCTTATAGTGAGGTGACCAGAACTGGACACAATATTCCAAATGTGGTCTCACCAAGGTCCTTTACAGTTGCAGCTTTACCCCACAGCTCTTAAACTTTTAACCCCCTGTTAATAAATGCTAACACACTATATGCTCTATCTACTTGAGTGGCGACCTTCAGAGATCTGTGAATATGAACTCCAAGATCTCTCTGTCCCTCCACATTCCTCAGAACCATGCTGTTCACCCTGTAATCCATATTCAAATTTGTCCTACCAAAATGAATCACCTTGCACTTATCAGGGTTAGACTCCATCTGCCCAGCTCTGCATCTAACGTCTCTTTGCAGCCGACAACAGCCTTCCACCTCATCCACTATTCTACCAACCTTGGTGTCATCAGCAAATTTTCTAACCCACCTAAACTACTGTTTAGTTGTGGGCATTTCTGTGTATCACCATCAACTGGTCATGACTGCATGCAGTCTGAATTCTGTTTGTTTGACCTGGTGTTAGAGGGCTGAATCTGTAGGCGCCTCAATCTTGGTGCTTCTCCATCTGTGTTGCAGGAGGACACCATGCATGTTGATTTCAAGTTTCGACAAGAGCAAGGCGCAAGTTGTAGTAATTGTGGTCCTGACGCACTTGATAAAAGGTCACTGTGCTGACGAGGACAGGCTGTGGCATTGTAGATTCCACGGGCTGAGAAGGGCAGCAGAATAATCTGTGTGGGCACATTTCTCTGGAAGATGCTTGGCTGAGTGAACTGCCCGTTTTGTCAGGCCATTTGGCTGTGGATAGTGCAAGCTGCTTGTGATATATTCAGAGTCCCTCGTGTGTGGAAAGTTAGAGGATTGAGCAGAGATGAATTGGCGAGCGGTGTTTGAGTCTCTGTAGGATGCCATGCGTGGGAAAGTGTCTTTGATGATGACTGTTTTGCTTGTCATGTTTGGCAGGTGATTAAGTTCAAACAACCTGGAGTACAAATCAACCTAGACCAAATGTTATCTACTATTTGATTTGAAAATGTCAGATGCTGTGAGTGACCACAGGAGATCCGGCACCTCATTGTAAATGCAGTGATTCTTTTTCCTTGGTGGGGCTTGAATGCATTGCACAGTGCGCATCTGGAGATTTCAACCACACATTTTTCACCTGAGACTCGCAGACTGACATTATCCATTCTGCTGGGAGGTCATCGAGTTCATAATTTGTTCCAGTCCACATCAGTCACAACTCAAAGCATTTCTCCGGCGTATGAAACGTATTTAAAAATGCTTGTACTACTTCTGGTCTTTCTGAAACTTCCAGCATTCTCTACACCCTGCAATTTCACGTGCTTTAAAAGAATAGGCTGAAATTTATTCCAAAACGTAACAGCTTCTGAATGATGCACTTGATTATTAATGTGGAAATCGAGCAGTAATATGGGACGAGGTCGAGATGTTTCTTGTATTGTGAATCACCAGAAATTGCTGAGCGATTTTGTTTTTTTCACCACCCGGTTGTTAAGTTCACAAAAAAAATGATATCTCCCCTCCTCGAGCTCTTTGTGAAGTTGTTCCTTCCATTGCACATTCACTGACTTGCTGGCAAGAAGGGTTTAAATTGTTGTAAGTGTGTACCTTTTTACCTGATTCCTTTTCACCAGGCAAAACAGTTCCCTTCCTGTGGGCGAACACTTCAGCAGTCATGGGCATTCGGCCTCCGATCTGCGGGTAAATGTTCTTCAAGGGGGCCTTCATGACACATGACATCGCAGAGCCGCTGAGCAGAGACTGATAGCCAAGTTCCGCACACATGAGGACGGTCTTAACAGGGATCTTGGCTTCATGACACACTATCTGTAACCCCCGTAACTTGCCTGGGTTAGCAAAAAACCTCACTTACTGTGCTGTCTGGAGAAAATACACAATTCTCTAACCAATGCTCAGGATTCCCTTCACACACATTGTTAGCCACTTTAACACTTGAATAGCAGGTTAGATGTAAGGATCCGCATTCTAATCAGCAATCTGTGACTGTGTTGATATGTGTGCTATTGCAGACCAGAACACTGCATTTCCCTGACGAAGACACAGTCGAAAGCTCACAAATTTACTATCAAATAAATTGGTTGGATTTAAAATTGGTGTTGCTAGATTCTTACTGTGTTCTTACCACTCCAGTCCAACGCTGGCATCTCTACATCATACCTTTTTACCAGCAGAGTTAACATCTCCCTAATAGAATCATATATGTGAGCTGCTGCTGTTGCCACTCCTGCATTCCCAGATATTCCTGCCAGGATTATGGGAGAAGGAGAAGTGCAGATACTTAGATTTGGGGAGGTGGGGGGGAATAGGAGGAAGGGGAGGAAAAAATGGGATTGAAGGTTATAACGTAAAGATGCCGGCGTTGGACTGGGGTGGTAAGAACTCAGTAAGAATTTGACAACGCCAATTTTCAATCCAACCAATTTATTTGACAGTAAATCTGCGAGCTTTCAACACTCTCTCTGTGTCTTCGTCAGGCAAATGCAGTGTTTCCCTGCACTGGTGTTGCTAAATTCTTATTGAAGGTTATACCCAGGCCTGGTAGGTAGGGAAATGATCAGCGCAACTTGTGGGCTGAAGGGCCTGGGAAGTTGTATGTTCTAAATGTTAAAAGGAGATGTGGCAGGGGAAAAGGAGCAGGAGGAGAGGAGGAGGATGTGGGTGGGGGCAGGGAGGAAAGGAGAATGGGGGAAAGGAGGACAAGGGTGATGTAGGTGTGGGGCGAAGGAGGATATGGATGCAAACGATTAGGAGGACAGGGGCTGGGATTGGGGATAGGAGGACACAGTGAAGTAAGAGGATGGGGGAGGGGGGGGGGCGAGAGGACAGGGGGATGTCAGAGAACATAGAACATAACAGCGCAGAACAGGCCCTTATGGGAAAAAAAAGCAATGACCCTCCAAACTAAACCATTCCCTTCTCTTCCATAAACTTATCAACTAACCTCTTAAACGCCACCAAACTTGGCGCATCTACAACTGCCGCAGGCAGGGCATTCCACTCCCTAACCACCCTCTGGGTAAAGAACCTACCTCTGATATCCGTCCTATAACTATCACCCCTTAATTTAAAGCTGTGTCCCCTCGTGCTAGCTTTCTCCATCCTAGGAAAAAGGCTATCACTGTCCACCCTATCTAAACCTCTAATCATCTTATATGTTTCGATTAGGTCTCCTCTTAGCCGCCTCCTTTCTAACGAAAACAACCTCAAATCCCTCAGCCTCTCTTCATAAGACCTGCCCTCCATACCAGGCAACATCCTGGTAAACCTCCTCTGTACCCTCTCCAATGCCTCCACATCTTTCTTATAATGTGGGGACCAGAACTGCACACAATACTCCAAGTGCGGCCGCACTAGAGTTTTGTACAGTTGCAACATGATGCTGCGGCTCCTAAATTCAATCCCCCTACCAATAAAAGCTAAGACTCCATATGCCTTCTTAACAACCTTATCGACTTGACTGCCTACTTTCAGGGATCTATGCACATATACACCAAGATCCCTCTGTTCATCAACACTATTAAGAATCCTACCATTAGCCCTATACTCTACACATTTATTATTCCTGCCAAAGTGCATTACCTCACACTTTTCCACATTAAACTCCATTTGCCACCTCTCGGCCCAGCTCTGCAACTTGTCCAAGTCTCTCTGCAAACTATAACACCCCTCTTCACTATCTACCACTCCTCCGACTTTGGTGTCATCCGCAAATTTACTAATCCGTCCTTCAATACCCTCATCCAGATCATTTATAAAAATTACAAACAGCAGAGGCCCCAAAACAGACCCCTGAGGCACACCACTTGTAACCGAACTCCACAACGGGAGAGAAGAACAAGGAAGTGGGGAAGAAGAAAGCATGGGAGGAATGAGGATGGTTGAGGGAACTGGATGGAGAGAGGAGGAATTGTGTGAGGGGTGCAGGCGGTTGTGGGTTATTTATGACAAATGGTGTAGTGGAAGAACCACTTCAACTGATCTTCAGAGTGAAGCTGGTTTAATATAAGCCTCTACTTCAGAGCTGCCAGCATACAAAGAGCTCCAGCCATATAGTCTAGTCGCTGGTTCTATTAATAACACAAACAATGTTATAGATTTTACTGGCAATTCTCTGAACAAGGTGTTTGCCACACTCTGATTAATAGTACATTGTTTAAAAGAAAAGAGGGAAATCTGTCAAAGATTTGGTAGAAAAAAAAACATTATTTTGGATTTAAGCTGAACCAAATGATCTCATGTTTTCACATCTATGGATTCCAGAACTCCTTTATCAAATATACATAAACCATTCTAAAAACAGAAATTTGTTTTTCACTTAATATAACCACCCTATTCTAATACACTTAGTAATTAGAGTCATAGGGTCCAATTTTGATTCAAAGTGCTGGGTGGACTTGAAACTGGGAGTGTTTCACATCTGAATTTTAAACCCGTTCTCGTACGCATTCTGCCTGGAAAAATATCAGCGATTCCAACTTGTTGTACAAGCCTATGGGCGGGGCTTAATGCACCCAAAATCCTGCAGTTCCAATCGGAGCTTCCAACTACGCGTGTGAACAAAAAAAACATGATAGAATGCAACTCCCCTGCCACATCGCTCCTGGAACGGATAATGCTTCCCCAAGGCCCCTACAACATTGCCCCACACCTTAATATTTCTGATCCTCTTAACCCTCCATCCCCTCCCACCACCCAGTCCAATGGTGGGCCTTTCCTCCCACTGATCTCAGACAGAGTGGCAGCAGAGTCCCCTTCACTCCCACTGATCTCAGACAGAGTGGTAGCAGACCCCCCCTTCCCCCCTCGTATCCCACACCCCTCCCCTCCCTCCTCCCCCAAGCAGAGAGCCATTGGACACTCCTCATTAACTGGAACACCCAAATTGGACTTTTGTGGAGCATGCTTGTCTTGCGTCGATTGTGAGTGGACGGTGGAAAAGGGGGGAAGTGCCGGTAAGGTTGCGCGTGCAGCTCACTGAGTAAATTTAAAAGCAAGCAAATATATTTAAATGGCTGATGTGCCTGTTTTTGGGTGTAAACTTGATTGCAGCCGTTTTCGGGCCTTGGTAAAGGGGGAGCCGGTGGAAGTGGGAGTGGATTGCACTATTCGCCCCATACCCGACTTTACCAAGTTTCGCACCCGAAACTCATTTGGGTATTTTTTTTAAAGGATGTGAGGCATCCCCCTCCACTATCATCCTGAGCAGTGCATTCCAGACTGGAATTTTCCCAAATTCCCCCAAACCTCCCACCCCTCACTTTCAACTTGTGTCCCTTTGTAATTACTCCAAAGAGTAGTGGAATCTGGACATATTGAACACGTTCAAGGCTGAGATAGGTTTTCAAATTATCGGGGAGTGCAGAGCAGGCAGGAAAGTGGAGTTAGGGCCAAGATCAGATCAGCCATGATCTTATAGATTTGCGCAGCAGGTGTGAGGGCTGTATGGCGTAGCACTGCTACTACTACAGTGATTAGCACTGCTGCCTCACAACGCCAGGGACCTGGATTTGATTCCTAGTTTGGGTTACTGTCTGCGTGGAGTCTGCATGTCCTCCCTGTGCTTGCGTGGATTTCCTCTCTGTCTGAAGGACGTGTTGATTGGGTACATTGGCCATGCTAAATTCACCCTCAGCGTACCCCAGCAGGAGTGTGACGACTAGGGGATTTTCACAGTAGCTTCATTGCAGTGTAAATGTATGCCTACTTGTAACACTAATAAATATGTTTAAAATACTAAAAGATTTTACGTACGGGCATCACTGGGTCAGCATTTATTGTCCGCCCCTAACTGCCTTCAAGAGAGCATTGCTGTGGATCTAGAATCATCTATAAGCCAGACCACAAAAAAATGATGGATTTCCTTCCCTAAAGGACATTATTGAACCAGATGTGCTTTTTATGATAATCAACGATGGTGATTCCATGGTGATCATTAGACCTTTAATTCCAAATGTTATTGAATTCAAATCCCATCATCATCATAGGATTTGAACCTGGTGCCTAGAGCTTTACCCTGGGTCTCTGGATTGTATGTTAAGTGACAATACCTCTCTGCAGCCTTTTCCCCCTATCCAAGGAGGGGGGGGGGGGTGGTGAGTTATGAAGGAGGACATGGTCACACTGAAATTGTGGTATGAAGGTATAGAGAGTAAAATGAAGCAGAACTCAAGATTAAAAACCTTGGTTAGACTGGAGATTAGCAAGGAGGAGATATTTAGCAGAAAGTTGGACTTGGAGTGGGGATTTTGAATGAGGGGAAAGGGGTGAGCTGCTCCGAGAACAAGGAACCAGGAGGAAAATGGAAAAGCTGAGGTTTTATTTAGCAATGATAGTCATGCCACCATCTTGATCATTAAGCCGGGGCTGGTAGCGGAAGAAATGGACAACAACAGAAGTTTCGTTGAGGGAGAAAAAGCCACCAACTGTGACTTAAGCTTCACTGAATGCCATGATATCAATGTAATCAGCCGCACGTTACCATGGACAGCAAGGCTATTGTTTATAAAGAGAAACCCAGCATTCTGGGGGAAATGGGGAGAAGGACAATGTTATAATTTTCCTTTTTTCTTTTGAAGAAAATTGGCAAAATCCACCCTGGTTCTTGTGTTTGTGTTTGGAGTGCATTACATCGTGTTTATTAGTGTGCCACACACCTTCACTGGATTAGCATGGGAAATCCGAATGCACTTTGAACTTTTCTTCAACTCCTTTCAGGTGAGGCAATTTTTATCTCTTATGTAAGAGACTAAAGTAATGAATAATGAGGCATTAAGCCCCGGTTTGTGCTGAGTTAGGTTATCGATGAGTATTGAAGCAAAACAGCTAGCCTCAGTTAATGAAGAGGATAAATTACTCTAATTGACATGGTAGCTTCAATTAACAGGGGACCTATTCCAATGGGATGGTCTTCTCTAAATCATGCTGGGATCAGAATCCTGGTAAATTGTATAACTAGGGCTGTAGATAGGGCTTTAAATTAAATAGTAGGAGGGAGGGTTCGGTTGTATGGAGAATTAGAAAAGTTAAAGGCGAGAGTAGAAGTGCAGGTCAATGACGAGGACTTTCAACTAGTTAAAAGGGCCAAGGTCTCAGGAAAGGTTAGTAAAACTTCAAGACCATGTAACAAAACACAGTATAGAAGGTGACTGGAATCTAATCTCAAGCAGAGCAAAAAAGGTGACAATTATGAGAAGGGATGTGGTCAATGCAGGACTGAGGGTGTTGTACCTAAATGCAGGCAGTGTATGGAACAAGGTAAATGAGCTGTGTGCGCACATTGAAATTGGCCAGGACGATGTTGAAGGCATCACAGAGATGTGGCTACAAGGGAATCAGGGCTGGGATCTAAACATTCCAAAGATATGTGTCTTATCGGAAGGATAGGCAGATGGGCAAAGGGATGGATAGGTTCTTGATTAATAAGGAGATTCAGGGTTACGGGGAAAAAGCAGGAGAATGAGGATGAGAAAAATGTCAGCCATGATTGAATGGTGAAGCAGACTCGATGGGCCGAAAGGATCAGAATTAGGCCAATGTCTTAAAGTCATATGAAAAATAGTCTTAAGTATCTGACAGTGATTTAAGAAAAACCTGAACGCTGGGACTCACTCATTTATAGTAACATAATAAATAAAACTAAACAAAAGTCTAGGTTGTAATCCTTCCAAATCAACCATATAAATTTAAAATATTAAACACAGCTGAAGAAAACCCATTTATGCACCTTCAATTTGTGATTATAAATATGTATGTACAATTAACTCTCAGCATAATTTGCTCCATTATAATAGAAAGCTTGTCAATGCTTTCAGATGATAAATAATAAATTAAATTCAATGCTTAATCTATCTCAAAGCAATTAAAGGTAGTGTACATCTTGGAAATCTGAGATAGTCTATGCTGTTTGGAAAGCTGTTGAACATTGGTTTCCTGCCATGCAAATTTATAAGTGTGAAGATGCATTTGGACAATATTTGTCACGGGCTCAAATTTCCAGTTTCAGGTTTCCTAGGAGTGTTGATAGAACCATTGAATCCTTACGGCGCAGAAAGAGATCATTCAGTCCATCAAATCTGCCCAGACTCTCCAAAACAGCATCCCAAGCGAGTTTTCCCATTCGCCCTATCCCTATAACCCTTTACATTTACCATGGCTAATCCACTTAAACTATGTATCTTGAGACACTAAGGGACAGTTTATTATAGCCAATCCACCTAATCTGCACATCTTTGGGCTGTGGGAGGAAACCGGAACACCCACGGAGACACGGAAAGAATGTGTACGCTCCATACAGACAGTGACCCAAGACCAGAGTCGAACCCAGTCCCTGGTGCTGTGAGGCAGTAAAGCTAACCACTGTGCCATCATTTCCTGGCATCTTCAGAAATTAAAATTTCGTGGGGGGAAAAGCAGTGGTTGCTGACTCAAAAAGTGCCCACAAAGCATTAGCAATCACCATGCTGTGGACCTCTTTTCCTTCGATTGTGTGAATCTGGCAGCATCTCAAGGGGATCTCCAGCAACAGTGATACCATCAAGCAGGATGGACAGCTAAACTCATGAAGCTTTGCTATTGACACCAAACCAGCAAGTGAAACTGATTATCCTTCACATTTAGTTCAATGTTATAGATCACAAAATAAACTAATTGAGTCACATGCATGGTACTGAGATAGGAAGCAGAAATCTCACAAAGTAACTTTTCATAAATTATTATTTTCTTTATTGAGATGACACTTTACAGATATATAGACAGATTTTAAATTCAGTGTCAGAGAGATTTTCAGCAGTAATTATGAACATAATGAGCTGTTTAAAAAACAGTTAGTTATATCAAATTCACCAAGGATCTGTCTCAGAGGACTTTACATTTGGACCAATTGCACAAAAAGACAAGTTCTCATCAACAAGTTCATTGGTTTTTAGTCTTTAACTGCACATGTAAACTCCAGAAGCTAATCAAATTCTAAGGAATAATGATGGCAAACACTGACAAAATTCGAGCTGATTAATTTAACTCCCAACAGTATCCAGGAGATATCAGGAAGGAAAATAACCACACCGAACAAGACAAATTATGCAGTTAAAAAATTTTCCCAAAATATTTGATTATTAGAAAAGACAAAAGATCGGTGACTTAGAAAGCTGATGTTACTGACTAGGAAAATGAAAGTTGTGATCTTACTATTGCTTTTCCAAAGATGTGTGGTTAAGTTGATTGGCCATGCAAAATTGGCCTTTAGTGTCAGAGAAGTTAGCATCCCCTTCCAGCTCATATCCTTTAAACCAAGCAGCATCCTGGTAAACCTCTTCTGCACCCTCTCTAATAATATACTACTTTTTGCAGCACCATTCAATGCTGGGTGGTATTAAAGTATATTTGACTCCATTCTTACTTAGAAATATTTCTAATTCTTCTGATGTAATCTTGGCTTATTATCTGGCACCAACAGCTCTGAAAACCAATACATTGCAAACTAACTTCACAAAACCACAATGACTTTGGCACTTGGGCATAGACTCAATTTTAACCATCTATCAACCAAAACAAAGTACTCAATACCTTCCGCTATAAAGGAATCAAATTGTACCTGTGCCAAGAGAGTTCTTGTAACACAGACACAATTTTCTATTCTCTTACAGAATAAGCCCACCATCTACAACAGGTTATTCTTCTTACAAGTTACTACTTAAATATGTTCCTAGGGCAAGGTTTAGTTTGCTTAAGCCAGATGTCAGTAGCAAAGCAAAAACAAGTCAAAGTGAAGATGAGTTATGACACATGAAGCATGAAATTAAAGAGAGTTGAGTGCAGGTCAGAAGATCATGGTTAAGAATCGTTGAGGTGATGAGGAGAAGTATGTAGAGGGAGTTGTTGTGAAGAGACTAAGTGT
Organism: Sphyrna mokarran; assembly: GCA_024679065.1. Classification (NCBI taxonomy): domain Eukaryota; kingdom Metazoa; phylum Chordata; class Chondrichthyes; order Carcharhiniformes; family Carcharhinidae; genus Sphyrna; species Sphyrna mokarran. The sequence goes on from JAGIQG010000011.1 coordinate 2,253,017, forward strand.
ATTCACATATTGGACAGTTTAGAGAGTGACTCTGCAGTGTCAATGTTAGTGATTGTAATTTAAAGGCAACACAGCAGAGTAATGGTCACAAGGCCTGGGGGACCAATCAGGAGTCCGTGCTTGCTCCACAACAGAAAAATCAATGGACCTTCGCGTTCTAGCGAAAGGTCCTGAATGTCTATCCTCTCCAGTGTGAGAAAGGCTTCTAGACAGAGACATTTCTGGCACTTGCTATGGCCATGAGGCTACTGTACAATTCTTTTATTAATAATACCTTTTGTGTTCACTATTGAAGTCTGTGAAAGTGTATTGTCATGTAGATCATATGCAAGAGGAAATCTGTACTCCAAATTTTCCTACTTAAAGTAAATGTCAGAAAGGAAATGAAAGTCAAAATTTGCCTGTACTACAGAACCCATTAGTTCACCAAAACGAGTGGATTCTTAATACAAATCAATATCACAATCCCAAATACAAGTGGAGTTGATAGTCAAGGTCCAAACTAGACTTGATAAACTCAGTGATGTTGAGAGAACAGAGGCAGTGAATGAAACTGGACAGAAAGAGAAAGAAGCCAGATTACTTCATTGAATATATGAGGAAGGAAGAAAAAATATGTCACAAAAACAGAAAATGTCAGCAAGTCTGACAGCATCTGTGGAGAGGGCGTAGATGCAATGTTGTATTCTCTTTCCACAGATGCTGTCAGACTTGCTGACATTTTTCCAACCTTTTCTGCTTTTGCTTCAGATTTCAGCATCCACAGTATTTTGCTTTTATCTTGGAAGAAATATATTTTTGGTGAACACATGCTGGTGTTAAGGGCAATTTAATTTTACATGTAAATGATTCTGGAAGCTGTAGTCATATATGTTTTGAATGTAGTTACCTTAGCAACAAATGTGCAAACCAACTCATTAAATTTCAGGCATTCTTGGTATTTATTTAGTCAGATTGTATTCTGAGAAATTATATTGATGTATTATTTTATATTCTAACCTATGAAGTTCTTTTCCCTAAGTAGGAGAGGAGGATAATAGTTGAGGATTTTGGTAAACCATTGTCTGCTTTCCTCTTTGACACGTGTTAAAAAAGTTAGTTCAATGATGGACGCCTGCAGTTGAGCATGTTTTGGCCAAATTAGATTTGAATTCATACTCTTGGCAAACAATACTCTGCATCTGAGACTGATTTATACTATCTTGTAGAATATGAGCAAAGATGAATGTGTGCTATTCATGAAGTCATTGGTTGGAACTTTCTAGATGTTCATGATGGTGGGATCTTCTGTTCCTGCCCATGGCACATCCCGCTGCAGCTTTCCTGCTTCCTGAGGCGGAATCGATGGAAAATCCCACTGAGAGCGGCAGAACCAGAACATCCCACCAATGGGCAAACAGCACACCGCCTCTCACTGGGAGAAAGATGGCAGCTAGAGGCCAGAGAATTCCACCCAGTATGTCTCATATAAATGGAAAATTCACGTTAAGTAGAATGTACAGTTTCTGAACTCTGTAGTATTAGGAAAAAAAACCTGCTAAAATAAGCCCAATAGTAGAGTTAAGATTGCTTTCTATCTGTATGTGTTGGTTAATGGTCTAATTTTTAAAATGTAAAGAATTTTCTCTTTGCACCAAAAGTCCTGCTCCGGACAGACAAAAACTAGAGGGTGAGGAACCTTTCGCCGGCAATTCCCTTGGAATTTGCTTGCCTCACTTTCACCAGTACTGTGGAACATTCAGAGCAGATACTTGCTTCGTGATCCTGCTCTGGCTTTTGATTAGACCATGGGTGATTATACTCCAGTTGTAATGATGTGCCTTTGCTCCATATACCTAGGTACCCTTAACTAATAAAAATATCAAGTCTTGAGAACGAAAAATGTCTCAGCATCCGTAATATTTTGAACTGGATTCTCGTCCACAGATAGGATTCTCCAGGATCATTACAGTGAATGGAGATTTGGCTGAGTGCCAGATATTCCGTTCTTGCTGGCAGCATTTGTGAACAGCCAGAGAATTTTGCCTCGAAGAGGAGAGATTTCCACTCCCTTTTGTAGGAGAAAATACTCCTTGATTTCACTCCTGAATGGCCTTGCTCTAATATTAAGGTTTATATCTTCCTGTTCACACTAACATACATAAATAGGACTTTCCTACAAAGTTACAATGCTACAGCCAGAGAAACTAGCAAAAAGTTCCCAGGCTTGGCTACAAAATACAAATTGGTAGACTAACACTACAATATTCAAACCATAAAATACACAAGTTTTGATTTATCTTTTTTTTTCATGTCTTTTGTCAGAAATGATTGCAGTATTAAATTCTTCTTTAATAGTCAGGTAATAAATAATTCAAAAGTTAGGAGGAAAATACCATTGATTTTGTACATAAACACTGAGCTGAAGTTGCTGCATTTTATGTCATTTTATTATCCCAGATCTATTTTCAATGTCAAATAAATGTTCAAAGTCCTGCATATCCTTAGATTTCTGAGTAATTTTTCTGTTTGTTTTTGACTGATTTAGCCATGCAGATTTTATATCTTTCTCGGATTTGCTTGTTGTTCGCAGGGGTTCTTTGTTGCGATTATCTACTGTTTCTGTAATGGGGAGGTAAGCAATTCTTCTACTTCTGAAATGCTACTTGCTTTGTGATTTAATTGCTCATGTTTTTGTTTCAGCAGTTCTTGTTTCACCCATACCTACACGTACAAAGAAACCCCTTAAGGTTCAGCATGTCTGACAATGTGCTTGAGCCTCGCAAAACAACCCGAAAAACCAGGGGTGGCACAGAACGCTGCCTCACAGCACCAGCAATCTGGTTTCAATTCCAGGCTTCAGTCACAGCATGTTCTCTGGGATCATTTAAGACTTATCTGGATAGTCACATGAACAGATTGGGAATGGAGGGATACAAAGGAATGGTCTAGTTGGTCCAATGAGCGGTGCAGGCTTGGAGGGCCGAAGGGCCTGTTTCATGTGCTTTGTTCTTTGATTCCCAGCTTGGGTCGCTGTCTGTGTGGAGTCTGCACATTCTCCCCATTTCTGTGTGGGTTTCCTCCAGGTAACAAGAACATAACATAAGAAATAGGAGCAGGAGTCGGCCATCCAGCCCCTCGAGCCTGCCCCGCCATTCAATAAGATCATGGCTGATCTGTAGTGGTTCAGTACCACTTTCCCGCTTTCTCCCCATAACCCTTAATTCCCTTGTCAATTAAAAACCTATCCACTCTTGACTTGGACATATTCAGCGAGGAAGCCTCCACCACCTCATCAGGCAGAGAATTCCAAAGATTCAGCACCTCTTGCGTGAAGAAACCCCTCTGCAACTCTGATCTGAACACCCCCCCCCCCACCACTTCCAATCTTGAGGCTGTGCCCTCTAGTCCTGCTATCTTTGCTAAGCGGGAAGAGTCTCTCAACCTCTACCCTATCCATCCCGTTCATTATCTTATACGTCTCTACAAGATCCCCTCTCAGCCTTCTAAACTCCAAAGAGTACAAAATCTAGCCTATTCAGTCTCTCCTCATAATCCAATGCCCTCATCTCCTGAACAGGTACTTCAGTTTCTTCCCATAGTCCAAAGATGTTAGGTAGATTGGCCATACTAACTTGTCCCTTAGTGTCAGGGGAACTGCCTAGGGTAAATGCATGAGGTTACAGAAATAGGGCTAGTCGGTTTGTGATCGATGGGCCAAATGGCCTCCTTCTGCACTGAAGGATTCTACGAGAAGAAACTCTTGTGTGATAACAAAATCAACAGTAAAAAGTTACAATTAAAAGGATGGTCAGGCACAACACAAGCCCGTTGAATGTTGATAAGTGTTATTATCAGTAATAATTGCAGACATGGTGAGGAATTCTACATCAGTATTTACAACGGAAGAGAACAGCATGGCAAATATCCCAAGACTATAGATGGCCCAGCTTTCATTTTCTAAAGCTGGGCACAATCCCTGTGGATTAGAAAGTTGTGTAAATCATTTTATTTTCAAGGAAGTGACAAAGAAAACCAGAGAACTTTAAATCCATCAGCCCAATCTTTGTTATTAGGAAGTTGCCGATATGTAATTAAGGATAGGGTAACTGAACTCATTTAAAAGTTCCAGCTGATCAGAGATGCCAGCATGGATTGGTCAAGGATACATCAAGCCTAACAAACCTGACTGAGGTTCTTGCAGAGATGGTGAATGGGGAGTGACAGTAGTGGAATGAAGACTGTCTAAGGATATTATTTGTATAGCAGGGGGAGGGGTTGGGGGTGGATTTTAGGGTCTTTCACCAGAGGCCATGATGAGATTTGGCCTGACAAGATCTCAGAATGAGACATTCCTTGCACCCCCACCAGCAACCTGATTACCAACACTTTAAAAAGATTTAAATATACCTAAACGGCTTAAAGCACTTGCTTCTGGGACCCTGCTGAGAATCACTGCTGTTCTCCAGCAGTCGAGGTGACCACACCAGAGGCATGAAGGGCAGTGTAGCCCCATGAGTGGTCAGGGACGTGGCAGCACTGGAAAATCCCACCTCAACTTTGGTTGATCCATCAGATTTTCCGTCCTACACACAGTTAACAATTCAGATCGAGTATATTTCTTCAGGTATCTGGTTATAGGTTACAGATCAACCATTATCTCATTGAATAACACAACAGGCAAATGACCTATTCCAGTTCTTATGTCCCTTTTACTATCTTCCACAGCTCTGAATTTAATAAATTATCATTGCCAGAGCAATTTCTAAGTCATTCCCTTTCAATTTTGAGAAGCATTCTTTTTCCCAGTCTTAACTGAATCCCATAGTAATCTTGTCTGATTGGCTCCAATACTTGCTGTTTTCCTGTGTGACTGTGTTAAATGTGCAATCTTTCCAGAATACTGCATGGTGAACTCCGTGTATAAATGCAACTTTCTATTTGCTTTCATTGTGGCTATGCTGTGATTGGACATGTTGAAATTTGAATGGAACGAAAACCCCAAGATATCTTTGATTACATCTTTGGCTGTTTCAATGGAACATCAATGCTCATCTTCTTTGTGTTCCTCCGTGAAGTGTTGTGTGCTTGTCGATATTAAATTCTGTCCATCCTTGTTCTGCCAATTTATATGCTTTATCTAGTTCATGCTGCAGCTCCTTAGATTCAAATGTCTTTTGCAATCTGATATTGGAGATGAATTTGATCGGTATGAATTGAGTTTCTGCATTTAAATCACAGATGTAATTAATATCAGTTGTCAACAAATGATTCATAGAAGTATGAACTATTTTAATCATAGAGAAATAACACTGCTACAAACATTTTATCTGTTCACTGATGCCAGTGAACAGATGTATAAGATGGCATGGTGGCACAGTGGTTAGCGCTGCTGCCTCAGCACCAGGGAGTCGTGCTCAATTCCCAGCTTGGGTCGCTGTCTGTGTGGAGTTTGCAAATTCTGCCCATGTCTGCATGGATTTCCTCCAGATGCTCTGGTTTTCTCCCACAATTTGAAAGATGTGCTGGTTAGATGCATTGGCCATGCTCAATTCTCCCTCTGTGTACTCGAACAGGTGCTGGAGAGTTTGGCGTCTAGAGGATTTTCACAATAATTTCATTGCAGTGTTAATGTAAGCTTACTTGTGACACTAATAAATAAACTTAAAAGATAATTAGTGAGCATTAATACCTTTATTTGAGATTTTGGAGTTTGTTCAAGTTAATGTGATGCAGCCTGCAAGTTGTTATTAAAAATAAGAATTAATTTGATTTAAAATAATTGAATATTGTTTATTCACCAAAGGTTCAGACTGAAATTAAGAAGACGTGGACAAGGTGGCGACTATCTTTAGACTGGAAGGGAAAGGCAAGTTGTGGGACTTACAGATACGCCTCCGCATTGACCAATATGACCAACAGTACTGCCAGCCAGGGACAGATGAATGGGTGTACATCATTATTAACTCGCAAATTTCTTAAGAATGCGGTTAGACAAGAAAACAGCCACTTAACTTTACCTGGGTATGTAAGAAGTAACTCTGACCCAGAGAGCTTACAGCCATCCCTTCCTGAAGAAAATGAGGAAAACGTGGAAGATGTAATTTACCTCAAAGAATCATCAAAGCCTGTGCACGGAGACAACATAGAAGAACATGAGGAAACAGTGTAGCTACAACAAGATTATAATAAGTGAAGATTTGGCTTTGTTGACTTTTTTTTTGTGCAAGAATTCCATGTTCTGTGTTAAGCAGGAGACTCTGACTGCAGGAGTTGAGCATTCATCTTAAGAAAAGCCTGTGACCCATTTTGAATGCTAATACATGTTGATCGCTGTACAGTTCAAACTGTGTCTAATTAACATTTTGCCATATTGTGTCCAGCACTCACCCATTCGGCTGGCTTAGAATGGGGTCAGAGACTGAAAACTATTTATTGTGTTTCAGTTTTTCTCCAAAACCGTAGCTGGGTCAAAGAGCAATGAGTCTGAGCATTGATGGAGATCCTATTACTGCTTATCGAGAACATTACAGGCCAGTGAAGAGCTACTTTCATCTGATGGTTCCTGTAAAGCGAATACTAGAAAGTAAGATCAGTATCTGCATTTGCCTCTTCTGTTTGTAACATTATACTTACAACAGGGCAGCAAGGTAATAGAATAGTTGGCACTGCTACCTCAGTGCCAGGGACCCAGGTTCAATTCTGGCCTCAGATGACGCTATGTGTGGAGTTTGCACGTTCTCACTGTGTCTGTGTGGGTTTCCTCCCACAGTCCAAATGTGTGGGTTAGGTTGGTTGGACATGCAAAGTTGTCCCTTAGTGTCCCAAGATGTGTAGGGTTAGAGGTTCAGCAAGTTAAATACACGAGGTTAAAGGGGTGAGGTGTATTTGTGTAAGATGCTATGTTGAGGGTCAGTGCAGGCTCAATGGACCAAAGTAGATATTCTACGAACTTTCAGAAGAAGCTGAAACAACCAAGAACTTTGTCTAACAGCCAAATATTAAGGGGTATAGTTTTTTTTTTGTGATAAAGTACTGATTAATGACCTGGATTTTGTGTTCAGTGGAGATCTGATGTCATTATATTTGCACACCGACCTTCAGTGGGATTTTGCAATTTGAATTGCAGTTATTAGAAATCTAAAAGGACATTGCTCCATCTCCAGAGGATCTAGGATCTCTGTGAAGAAGATAAACAATGAATGTAGAACATAGAACATTACAGCACAGAACAGGCCCTTCGGCCTTCGATGTTGCGCCGACCAATATAAAAAGCAATGACCCTCCAAACTAAACCATTCCCTTCTCTTCCATATACTTATCAACTAACCTCTTAAACGCCACCAAACTTGGCGCATCTACAACTGCTGCAGGCAGGGCATTCCACTCCCGAACCACCCTTTGGGTAAAGAACCTACCTCTGATATCCGTCCTATAACTATCACCCCTTAATTTAAAGCTGTGTCCCCTCGTGCTAGCTTTTTCCATCCTAGGAAAAAGGCTATCACTGTCCACCCTATCTAAACCTCTAATCATCTTATATGTTTCGATAAGGTCCCCTCTTAGCCGCCTCCTTTCTAACGAAAACAACCTCAAATCCCTCAGCCTCTCTTCATAAGACCTGCCCTCCATACCAGGCAACATCCTGGTAAACCTCCTCTGTACCCTCTCCAATGCCTCCACATCTTTCTTATAATGTGGGGACCAGAACTGCACACAATACTCCAAGTGCGGCCGCACTAGAGTTTTGTACAGTTGCAACATGACGTTGTGGCTCCGAAATTCAATCCCCCTACCAATAAAAGCTAAGACTCCGTATGCCTTCTTAACAACCTTATCGACTTGATTGCCAACTTTCAGGGATCTATGCACATATACACCAAGATCCCTCTGTTCATCAACACTATTAAGAGTCCTACCATTAGCCCTATACTCTACACATTTGTTATTCTGCCAAAGTGAATTACCTCACACTTTTCCACATTAAACTCCATTTGCCACCTCTCGGCCCAGCTCTGCAACTTGTCCAAGTCTCTCTGCAAACTATAACACCCCTCTTCACTATCTACCACTCCACCGACTTTAGTGTCATCTGCAAATTTACTAATCCATCCTTCAATACCCTCATCCAGATCATTTATAAAAATTACAAACAGCAGGGGCCCCAAAACAGACCCCTGAGGTACACCACTTGTCACCGAACTCCACGATGAATATCTCCCATCAACCACCACCCTCTGTCTTCTATCTGCTAGCCAATTCCTAATCCAATTAGCTAAATCACCCTCTATCCCATACATCTGCATTTTCTGCAGAAGTCTTCCATGGGCCACCTTATCAAACGCCTTACTAAAGTCCATATATACCACATCAACCGCCTTACCCCCATCCACCTCTTTGGTCACTTTTCAAAAAACTCAATGAGGTTAGTAAGGCACGACCTACCCTTCACAAAACCATGCTGACTATCCCCAATCAATTCATTTCTCTCTAAATAACTATAAATCCTATCCCTAATAATTCTCTCCAATACTTTGCCCACAACAGAAGTAAGACTCACTGGCCTATAATTCCCTGGAAGGTCTCTCTTCCCCTTCTTGAACAATGGGACCACATTCGCTATCCTCCAGTCCTCCGGAACCACACCCGTAACCAACGACGACCTGAAGATCAGAGCCAGAGGCTCTGCAATCTCCTCTCTTGCCTCCCAGAGAATCCTAGGGTAAATCCCGTCCGGCCCAGGGGACTTATCCAACTTCAAACCCTCAAGAATATCTAGCACATCCTCCCTATCTACTTCAATACTTTCCAGTTTGCAACCCAGTACCTCAGTGTTCTCCATAACTACATTTACATCACCCTGCGTGAATACCGAAGAGAAATATTTATTCAGTGCCTCTCCAATCTCTTCAGGCTCCACGCACAACTTCCCACTGCTGTCTATGACTGGCCCTAATCTTGCCCTAACCAATCTTCTATTCTTAACATATCTAAAGAAAGCTTTAGGATTCTCCTTAATCCTATCAGCCAAAGTCTTCTCGTGTCCTCTCTTAGCTCTCCTCAATTCACTCTTTAGCTCCCTCCTGGCTAATCTATAGCTATCCATTGCACTAACTGAGCCTTCAAGCCTCATCCTGACATAAGCCTCCTTTTTCCTTTTAACCAGCAAATCAACTTTTTTCGTACACCAAGGTTCTCTTACTCGACCATTTCCTCCTTGCCTGACAGGGACATACTTATCAAGGACTCGCAGCAGCTGCTCCTTGAATAAGCTCCACATTCCAGATGTTCCCAATCCCTGTAGTTTCCTAGTCCAATCTATGCACCAATGGTGCAATTCTTAACTAAATTAGAGAATCCTGAAAGACACAAAATTCAGCTTCAAGGTACTGCACGTTTCAGCATTGTGGGAATCCCAAAGAACCATGATCCATCTGCTTCTGGCCACTCCCAGTGTGGCAGGTCGCGTGTAAAGGTGCTAGCACCATCCTTTCAGCACAAGAGGGACTTCATTCGGCGTCTAAGTTGATTGCAAAATGACAGGTTGGGATTTCAATTGAAACTTGTTAATGGACTCCCTTAAATGCTCTCAGCTAAAGCTGTGTTCTGCTGCCTAAGGGGATTGCACCATCAACCCTCTCCACCCCCTATAGCACTGGAGTTTTCATGTGAGATGTTTTTTTCTATTTTCTTTTGCTATGGCAGAGTTAGTGTAAGTCATGTTTTCAAGCAGTTTTAGAATATTAAGGCAAAATACTGTGAATGGTGGGATAAGAACAGAAAAACTCAGCAGGTCTGACTCTGTCTGTAGAGAGAGAATAGAGCTAATGTTTCATGTCAGGATGACTGGCTCTCCACATCTGCTGTCAGACTTGCTGAGATTTTCCATTTTCTGTTTTTGTTCTAACAGGTTTTTTGAGTTAAAGCGATGTTGTATGGGGTCTCTGTTGCCTCCTTAATGCAGTGCTGAATGGTGAACTGGTGAGTTGCTAACTGTGTCACTGCTCCCAGTGTGGAAGGATTCTATGGTGTAGAAATGAATGGCCTCGTCCTCATGGATTTCAGGGAATTTCAAGGCCAGTCAGCAAAGATCCTACAAGCACTCATGAGGACTAATCCCTCTTAAGCTGCAGCATGTCAGGGTAGTAAAGATGAGACCTCAATTTAAGGCCATCAGCACCAGTTCTTCCTCTACTTCTTGCTGCAGCACTATTAGAGAAGGCTGTAATTCCCTGGGGTGGGGGTTCAGTTATCCAAGAGCAACTGATATCAGAGGTAGGTTCTTTACCCAAAGGGTGGTTCAGGAGTGGAATGCCCTGCCTGCAGCAGTTGTAGATGCGCCAAGTTTGGTGGCGTTTAAGAGGTTAGTTGATAAGTATATGGAAGAGAAGGGAATGGTTTAGTATGGAGGGGCATTGCTTTTTATATTGGTCGGCGCAACATCGAAGGCCGAAGGGCCTGTTCTGTGCTGTAATGTTCTATGTTCTAACTGCAGTGACTGAACAGAGCAAGGATAGCATTGTCAATGGCTGCAAAGATCATATGTCACTTCATTTCTATACCTACAGATCCTTCCAGACTGGAGCAGTGACATTGCTAATATTTCTTAATGCATCAGAGATCCTTGCATCAGGAAGATTAGAGAGGTAATGTACACTGGAAAAGAGGACTTCAAAGGCTTTGAAACCAGAGAAGTAAGAGAACCAAGCAGTGTCCTCCCACCGTCTAGAGATGTGTGGGTGAGGTGGATTGATCATGCTAAATTGCTCCTTAGTGTCAGGGGGACTAACTAGGGTAAATGCATGGGGTTATGGGAATAGGGTCTGGGTGGGTTTGTGGTCAGTGCAGACTCAATGAGCTGAATGGCCTCCTTCTGCACTGTTATAATTAACAGGGCAATGTGCTACCTGTAAAGAAGTCCTTTTTTTTTTAACATGCTGTTGGTGAGTGACAGCGTATCACGTAGGCGGATGCCTGTTATCCTGGCAGCTCAGAGGATGTTTTCATCCTGAGAGAGAATACGAGGTATTTGCAGTCTAAAACCTGGAGTGGTGCCTCAGTATTCCTATTCATTTGTTGGCATGTAGATTGTTGTGAGATCCTGTAAACCCTTTTGAACACTGAGATCTGCAGGCAGGGAAGCAACAGTCTGAGACTGGCACCAAGCTGGGCTGGCAGGCAGAGCTGGAACCAAACTGAGCTAGCAAGCAGGGCTGGCATGACCTCAAGCTGCATGTCCAATGCAGCACTGAGAGATATTGGGTAGTGTCTGAGCTGTAATGGAAATTGAGATAACAGATGAATCATCATAAATATATCTGCAAATGTGAGGAGTTGACATCTATTTCCATATTGAAAAGGGCTCCAAGCTCTGTATGAAGTCCTTTGCTAACTAGCTAATGTCTAATAGTTTTTGTTCCATTGCCAGACATCTGTCCTTTCATATCTTCATAATTAAGCTGCAATGGCTGGCCAGATAGCAGCTTCTGGCTATCTGAAAGCATAAATACAGAGGAGGGGAGAGTTGGGGACAGGGAAGGAGTTTGGATGGAAAGCAAGAGTTCCATGGTCACATTCTCTACAGCTTGCAATCCATGCCAAAGAGTAGGGTGAGGGAGAATTGGGATTTGAGAAACTGCGTAGAGCAGAAATGTATTGTTTCCTGGATATCCTCACTGAGACAGTTAGAACGCATTTATTGCCGAGGAAGAGTGTGCAGCATTGTCTTCTGAGGAGCTTCAGAGATTCAGGCATGTCTGCTTGTCACCAAGCTTCTGTCCTGTGCGAGCCTGTACTGCAGGAGAGAAAGAAGGATCTCACTAACTGTGTTACTGGGTGTTTGGGGAATGCGCCTCACAGATGTGATTATGAAGCTGGTGTTCTTGTAGGGGTGTGCTGGAAGATATGAACTTTGAGCTTCAGTCCTGATGGAGGAAATGACAGGAATGTGGTTCAGTGAGCAGTGTATGAGCACCCTGGGTCAGTGAGAATATTTTGAAGCTGCATTCACTGACCTTGACTGTTTTGTGAGAGGTTAGTTGTGGCATTGCAGACATATTGTGTGCCATGCTCCCTGAAGGGGAGAGCTTGGGAGGGTTCTCCACCCAGCTGCTCTGTTATTAGTTGTACGTTTGGAGACAGTTTTGCCAGTTGCTGTAGCGTCCCAACGTAAGATGCAGGCTGATTTAAAACTAGCAGCCAGTCAGCAATACAGTCACCACATGTTGTTGAAATAAGCAGGAGGTGATCTGAAGGTGAGGTGTTGCAATGAGTTTTTGGATCTGCCAGAGATTGTTGCTGCATTCTGCGGATGGCAGTTGCCTTGGCAATGGTAGGAGTCGGCTTGACAGGACAATCAATGTTCCCAATATTTTAATATTTGCATTAGGAGATTTATCTTAGTGTTTACACCAGGTCTGATGTAAGCTTGTGTGACGTGTTCAGTGCCATTTTGGAGTAGCTGCTCACTCTCCTGATTCTCTTGTTTCCTGCCAATATTCCCTCTGTGTCAGTTCTTCACTTGCTGCTGACCATTGCCACATCACACACCCTGTCCTTCCCATTCACTGACCCTTCCTCTTTTCCTAACCCACCCTCTTGCCCCAGCCCTCCTGCTCACTGAAGGTCCCTCTCCCTGACCTTCATGCTTGCCACATATCCTGATCTCTGACTCTCCTGGTCTCTGCTCCCCCTCCCTTTCACTCCTCTAATGACCTGCTGCTGCCAACCATTCCACTTGTCTACCTTCCTGATAATTGATGACTATCCCCCTCAGCAACCCGCCCCATCACTGCCTCTACAGTTTTCAACTGGAGTGTGACGGAAGGGAGAGTTGACAGCGCATCGGAAGGTAAGTGACTCCTCTCCCAGCAGTGATAGAAGTAGGGAACTCTGAATGACTTGTGATATTGAGGCTCTGGCCAAGAAAAAAATGGAGACACATGATATGTGTAGGCAGCTGGGATCAAATGGATCCCTTGAAGAGTATAGGGAGTGTAGGAGTAGAGTTGAGAGAGAAATCAGGAGGGCAAAAAGGGGATATGTGATTGTTTTGGCAGATTAGGCAAAGGAACAAACACATAAAGGGCCAAAAAGCAACTAGGGAGAGAGTAGGACCTCTTGAGGATCAACATGGTCATCTACGTATGGATGCACAAGAGTTGGATGAGATCCTAAATGAATATTTCTCATCAGCATTCACTGTTAAGAAAAGCATGGATGTTAGAGAACTTGGGGAAATAAATAATAATGTCCTGAGGAGTGTACATATTACAGGGAAGAAGGTGGTGGAAGTCTTAAAGTGCATCAAGGTAGGTAAATCCTTGCGACCTGACAAAGTTATCCCACTGGAAGGCTGGGGAGGATATTGCGGGTCCCCTAGCACAGATATTTGAACTATCGATAGTCATGGGTGAGGCAACTGAAAATTGGAGGGTGGCAAATTTTGTGCCTAGTTTGAAAAGGATTGCAGGGAAAAGCCTGGGAACTACAGGCAGTGAACCCCATATCTGTGGTGGGTAAATTGTGAGAAAGTATTTTGAGAGACGGGATCTACAGGCATCTAGGGATGCAAGGACTGATTAGGGACGGTCAGCATAGCTTCGTGAGTGGAAAATCATGTCTCATAAATTTAATTGGGTTTTTTGAAGGGCTAACCTAGAAAGTAGATATTGTTGTCTACATGGGCTTTTAGCAAGGCCTCTGATAAGGTACCACATGGTAGGTTGTTGCATAAAGTTAAATCTCACTGGATTCAGGGTGAAGTAGCCAAATGGAAACAAAACTGGCTTGATGATGGAAGAGGGTTGTTTTTTTCAAACTGGAGGCAGTGACCAGCGGTGTGACTCAGGGATCTGTGCTGAGTTCACTGTTATTTATCATTTATATTAATGATTAGGATGAGAATAAAGGGGCATGGTTAGTAAGTTTGCAGATGACACCAAGATTGGCGGTATAGTGGACAGTAAAAAAGATTATCTAGGATTGTAATGGGATCTTAATCAATTGGGTCAGTGGGCTGATGAATGGCAGATGGAGTTTAATTTAGATAAATGTGAGGTGATGCATTTTGGTCGATTGACCCAGGGTAGGACTTACGCAGTTGGTGATAGGTCACTGGGAGAATTATAGAACAAAGAGGTCTAGGGGTATATGTTCATAGCTCCTTGAAAATGGAGTCACAGGTGGACAGAGTGGTGAAGAAAGCATTTGTTATGCTTGTTTTCATTGGTCAGAACATTGAATACAGGAGTTGGGGACGGTCTTGTTGAAGTTGTACAAGATATTGGTAAGGCCACACTTGGAATACTGTGTACAGTTTTGGTCACCCTATTATAGTAAAGATATTATTAAACTAAAAAGAGTGCAGAAAAGATTTACTAGGATGCTACCGGGACTTGATGGATTGAGTTATAAGGAGAGGCTGAATAGGCTGGGACTTTTTTCTCTGGAGCGTAAGAGACTGAAGGTTGATCTTATAGAGGTCTATAAAAATGATGTCTGTAATATTATGAGGGATCAGCTAGATAGTCAATATCTTTTCCCAAAAATTGGGGAGTCTAAAACTAGATGGCATAGGTTTAAGGTGTGAGGGGAGAGATACCAAAATGTCTGAAGGGGCAATTTTTTCACACATATGGTAAATGTCTGGAACAAGTTGCCAGAGGCCATAATAGACACACATACAATGCTTCTTTTAAGAAGCGTTTAGACAGTTACATGGGTAAGATGGCTATGGAGGGATATGAGCCAAACGTGGGCAGTTGGGACTAGCTTAGAAGTTTAAAAGAAGGAGCAGCATGGACAAGTTGGATCGAAGAATCTGTTTCCATGTTGTAAACCTCTATGACTCCTCCACTCAACACTTCACTTCCTATTGCCCCTCTGTGCTGTTTCACAGTCTACCTTTATTGCTACCATCCCATTTTCTATCTATTCTCACACAGTGTATCCACACTCTGAGCAACTTGAAACTTCACTCGAGCTCCCTGTCTTCTTAGCCTACCTGTCTGTGCACATACCCATCCACAGATGGTATCGATCGAGGTATCATGTCATCTGTGTCTACAATCATTGATAAATGCTATTTCAAATCACTTTAAATGTTATCCCAGAGGGCAGCAAGGTGGCACTGTGGTTAGTACTGCTGCATCACATCGCCAGGGGCCCAGGTTCAATTTCAGCCTCGGGTCACTGTCTAAGTTTGCACATTTTCCTCGTGTCTGCATAGGTTTCCCCACGTGCTCTGGTTTCCTCCTATATTCCAAAGATGTGCAGGTTAGGTGGATTGGCCATGATAAATTGCCTCTTAGTATTGGAGGATTAACAGGGTAAAGACGTGGGGTTATGGGAATAGGGCCTGGGCTGAATTCTGGCCTCCTGCAATGAATGGATTCTATGATTGGGTTCTCATTCACCACAGGATCTGGTTTGTCAATCTCAATTAGAATTCTCATTCTTAGCTGTTAAATCTGTCTCTGAATTTATTTCAGGGGGTGAGAAGAACCCCAAATTCATTTCAAGGAATTTGCAAGTGGTGGTGTTCCTACGTATCTGCTGCTCTTATCCTTCTAGTTGGAAGTGGTCGTGGGTTTGGAAGGGATTGTCTAAGGATTTTGGTGAATTTCTGCAGTGTACCTTGTAGATAGTATACACCATTGTTACTGAGTGGCAGTAGTGCAGGGAGTGGATGTTTGTGGATGAGGTGCCAATTAAGCGGCTGTTTTTTCCTGGATGGTGTTAAGCTTCTTGTGTTGTCAGAGCTATACTGACATAGGCAAGTGGGGAGTATTTATCACAGTCTTGACTTGTTCTTTAGTCTACTCAAAGATGTTGTAATGAACGAAGATCATTGTGATATTTTTCATTTGGTTTTTCCTTCAATCCTATGGAACTTTTCAATTTAAGAAATTAAATGACAGTAGACAAATGGAAAAGTGGCGATGGATAAGGATGGTGTTGTTGACCATGTGGAAGGTTGCAGAGAAGATGTGGGGGAAAAGGACCATTTAAAATCTTAAGACAGTTTTGGTAATGACCACCTGGTGTCTGACCATGTTAAATTTAATCGCATTATCTGATCAAACAATGTTTGCAGATATTATTGTGGGAGGGGATGGTGGAATATGTGCTGACAGAGGTTTTCTGTGTGACAGCCAGTGACATTACAGAGATGCAGGTTCGGGATCTCCCCAGGCAACAGCACTCAGGAGAGCCAATACCTCATTTCAGTAAAAAACCTTGGAAACCCAGAAGGGTTTGCAGCCCTACATTAGATGCAAGTCTAGATGGTCAATTAACCTCTCTAAAGTATTTTAGTAAGTCTTTTTATAGATACGATCATGAGTGTGGTGGTTTTGGAAATGAAAGATCTTCCCTTTGCTGCTCAGGTTTATTACTGAGGCCCTGTGGGTGATGTTGAATAGGTGCGAGAGCAAAGTTTTTACTCTGTTGCAACAATGCTGTTGTGTGGGGGTGCCGAGTGTCACAGAGGCAGTGGGTTCCCTGCCAGTGTCACACTGAAGAAGGAGGCAGCAGAGAATTTGAATATGGTGTATCTACATTTAGTGTCAGAAAAATGAAGGGTAATATGGGAGACAGAGAGTAAAAGTAAATGGCTGGAATTTAATGGCGAGACTTGAAATTCCTACTGAGACCAACAGGAATTTCTGTTGTCCGGCCCTCGCCTACTCTGATTCTATGGTGGGTGAGTTGATAGAGTTCTGACCGATCATTCTCGTTAATTCCAAGTCAACAGATTTACAATGATACAGTAAAGCAGTCTCCCTATAGGATAACAGAACCACACACTATAAAAGGAAAAGATCAGAGACCTCTCAACTGGCTCAATGAGCAAGTTTTCTTTTACTAAACTCAAATTTGGGATTGTAAAATAGAAGCTTTTATTAATGCTTTTAAAGGACAGTCCATTGTTTGGAGTGCAATCATTCTGAAATTTTGTCTGTGGTTTTGTATATTGTTACTTCTTTCCAGCTAGTAACATCACATCAGGTTTAAATTGGATTCTGCAACCATTGAATAAAGAATTGCATTGTTGAAAAACTGATTGGGTTTTTTTTTTTATTTATGTCCGTGGTGGTGGTGGCGGTTCATCCAGTGCACTGCCTTGCTTAATCGTGCTTAAGAGTTCTGAAGATAGGTTTATAGGTATGCTTAGACCTGCCTCGTCTCCTTCCCCCCGCCCCTCTCCTTTCCTTCCCTCCCTCCTTACACTTCTGTATTTTTTTGATGGAAGAAAGGGGAAGAGAGAATATCCAGACTATGTGGGATCCTTAATTACGTTGGCTGCTTTGCTGAGGCAGTGGGAAGTACAGACATAGTCAGTGGATGGGAGACTGGTTTGTGTGATGGATTGGACTACATTCACAATCTTTTGTAGTTTCTTGTGGTCTTGGGCAGAGCAGGAGCCCATACCAAGCTGTGATACAACCAGAAAGAATGCTTTCTATGGTGCACCTGTAAAAGTTGGAGAGAGTCATAACTGATGAGCCAAATTTCCTTAGTCTTCTGAGAAAGTTGAGGCATTGGTGGGCTTTCTTAACTATAGTTTTGGCAGGGGGGAACCAGGAGATTGGTGATCCAGATACGTAAAATCTTGAAACTCTCGACCATTTCTACTTCATCCCCGTTGATGTAGACAGGGGCATGTTCTCCTTTACGCTTCCTGAAGTCGATGACTATCTCCTTCATTTTGTTGACATTGAGGGAGAGATTATTGTTACCGCACCAGTTCACCAGATTCTCCATCTCATTCCTGTACTCTGTGTCATCATTGTTTGAGATCTGAACCTCTACAGTGATAGTGTCAGCAAACTTGAAAATCAAATTGGAGGGGGAAGCATCTAGTCACGTAGTAACAGCAGTTAAAGAAGTTGGCTCATCACTATTAGAGATGGAAGTATTTGTTTTCTATATTATCTATAGTGACAAAATTTCATTCACAATCACATTATTTGAAATATTAGACAGTGAGAACAGCAATGAACCAAAAGGTTACAATCATTTTCCTTTGAAAGCTAGCTTTTTAAATGCTATTGATGCTGACAAGGCTCTATTTAATGTTGATTTCTAGTCATCCTGAAAAGTGATGCTGGAGAACGTTGAGATAATCTACTGACATTTCTATAAAGATGTTCAGCTGCAGAACTTGACCCAACGGCAATGAAGAAATGGTAATATACAATGTAAAAGGGACATATAATTTGGAAGCTATTGACGTGTATGTTTAGCTGTCTAGACAAGGAGCTTTGAAATTCACCTCCCTAAACGTTTCAGCCTCTCTATTGGAGTGGCACCGTGGGTTAGCACTGCTGCCTCACAGTTCCCTGGGTTCAGTTCTTGGTTTGAGTCACTATTTGTGTGGAGTCTGCACATTCTCCTATGTCTGTGCGGGTTTCCTTTGGGTGCTCCAGTTATCTCCTACAGCCCAAAAAAACGTGCTGGTTCGATGCATTGGCCATGTTAAATTCTCCCTCAGTGTACCCAAACAGGCACCAGAGTGTGGCAACTAAGGGATTTTCACATTAACTTCATTGCAGTGTTAATGTAAACCTATTTGTGACACCAATCAATGAAATTAAAAACATTTTTTTCTTCTTTACAATGCTCCTTAAAACCAACCTCTTTTTCCAGGTTTTGGGACTACTGCTTTCTCTTGGGAATACTGCTTTGTTAAAGATGTTTTAAAAAGTCGCAGACACAGAATCTAGTCGCTGCCTCGATTAAAGGAGCCAGCATAATTAAGGACCGCACCTATCTCTTCCACCTTCTTCCATCGGGGAAAAAAAAGATATAAAAGTTTGAGGTCACATTCCATTCAACTCAAGATTAGCTCAAGAATAGTTTTTATCCCTGCTGCTAACAGAACCTATCTTATGTTAAATCAATCTTTCGCTACACACTTGCTACCACTACATCGTTACATTTTGCACCCTCTTCTTTCCTTTTCCTCTACGGTGGCACGAGGGACTCAGGTTCAATTCTGGCCTGGGGTGACTGTCTATGTGGAGCCTGCACATTCTCCCCATGTCTGCATGGGCGTCCTCCAGATGTTTCGGTTTCCTCCCTTGGTCCAAACATGTGCAGGTTAGGTGGATTGGCCAAGTTAAATTGCTCTTTATGTCAAGGGGATTAGCGGAGTAAGTATATGGGGTTACAGGGATAAGACTCAGGTGGGATTGCTGTTGGTGCAGACTTGATGGGTGGAATGGCCTCCTTCAGCACTGTAGGGATTTTACGATTCTCCATGAATGATAAGTTTTGTCTGTATAGTACACAAGAAACAATACTCTTCACTGCATCCCAGTACATGTGACAACAATAAAGCAAATCTAATCAGATTTTCCCATCTGTGTTTACGCACAGCCTGCAGAGAGCTTGGGGTGGGGGTGGGGCTGCAGTGGTAGCACCCTGTGCCCAGTGGAGATAATCCATAATGAAAATGATGCCTCTTGTTCCCACACCAGTGCCTGTTGCATGGCAGTGGGATCACATGCCCTCTTCACCAGGGCTATAATTTTGCTTTCTTTATGGGTCCACGTGTGTGACTAACCGCAGTCAGAAAGTGGCCAGTCCTCCCAGCATTGGGAACGGAGATACTCCAGCTATCCGATTGGCTCTCAGCCCTTTGAGATGAGACATCCTTCCACATGGGGAAGTGAAAGCCACAATTTCAGACAATTTACTGCCTGGAGCCTTTGAAAGACAATCACAGATTCTCAGATTGCTGGAGGGAGGTTTGTCCCTGAATTTTCAGCCAATGATTGGGCCATCCAGTCAGAGTTCAAAAGAGGTGCAGGTTCAGTCGATTGGCCGTGGTTAATTGCCCTTTTGAACCAGGGTAAATGTGTGGGGTTATGAGGAAAGGGCCTGGGTGGGATTGTTGCCAGTACAGCTCGATGGGCTGAATTGCCTTATGCTGCACTGTCGGGATTCTATGAATTTGGAGAATAGGACTGTGGTTACTCAAGTCCATAGATTGATGCGAAATTTGAAAACGACTATACGATTTGAATTTGCATACCACCATTAACCGTGTGTAATGTCTTCTATCCAGCACCCCTTTAACAGTTTGGCTGATATATCCAAATGCAGCAGCGTTTCAGTAAAGTTAAACCAAAAGAAGGATACTCTTGTTAGTGGGCTCTCTCTCCATTCAAAGCAACAAGATTAAACGTCAAATTGCACTTTGTGACGCTGACAAAAGAACAATGCTGAGAGAAATGGCAAAAGAAAAGTTGACTAAATGACTGTGCAGAACAAAGATTTCTTTGAAAATGTGATAAAAAGCTTGATCAGATTTTTTGGGGGGTAATAATCAGGTCTGAATCTATATATATACATATATATATATCTGCTGAAATTAATAGCACTCTGCAAGCAAACTAATAAAAGGGCATTTACTAATGAGCAATTAAGTTACCTTGCTAGCTACTGAGCAACGTGTGAAGACACGCAGGAGAGAACTTGCTCATTGGATCCAATTAATTGGTTGGTTTTCAAGGATGGATTTCAATACTAAAACTCCTTTGCAATTTGGAAAGGGCAACATGCAAACTGAACACAAGAAGTGATGTTCATTGACAAGAGGTTCCTCTAAAAAGCTATTAGAAATAATTGATTGTGATCCTGTCATGTATCAACAACAATTTGTATTTAAATGGTTCCTTTCCTGATCCCAAACCAGACCAGCAATGTATTTATTTACTTTAAACTCTAAAACCCAGCTATTTACTGAAAGAATAAATGTCCATGGTTTAAATGAAAAAAATTACAAAACAAAATCAAAGAACATGAGTATTTATAATGACTCCAAGTTAATTGGTTAGTTACATCAAAGGGATGAAAATCTAAAACAAACACAGTTACTTATTTTCACTTGACTCAAATTTTCTTTAATATTTATTTAACCCCCAGAACTCAAATCAGATACTCAAAGTTTAGAAGATAAATCACTTGGCCAGAACGTTGCTTTGAAGATTTGAAGGGATGAAATTCCTTGGACCTTCTGCAAGGTTTCCTCTTCAAATCTCTTCTAACCATTCTACAGGTATCAACTCCAGTCAACAAAAGGAGAGCTAACTTCTGAAGCATTGCCAACTTGGGGTCAGAACTTAAATGAAAGCAAAATGCCACCCTCCTTCTTTCACTCCTTCCCTATCTTTCTTGAACATCACATTTTCGGGAATATTGAAAGGATAAGGTATTTTGAAAGATAGGATCGCCAGGCATTTAGAGATGCAGGGGCTGATTAGGGACAGTCAGCATGGCTTTGTGCATGGAGAATCAAGTCTCACAAATTTCATTGAGTTTTTTGAAGGAGTAACCAAGAAGGTAGATGAAGGCAGTACAGTTGATGTTGTCCACATGGACCTTGGCAAGGCCTTTGATAAGGTAGCTAAATGGATACAAAATTGGCTTGATGACACAAGCCAGAGCGTTATTGTAGAGGATTATTTTTCAAACTAGTGGCCTGTGACCAGTGGTGTGCCTCAGGGATCAGTGCTGGGTCCACTGTTATTTGTCATTTATATTAATGGTTTGGAGGAGAATATAGGGGGCATGGTTAGTAAGTTTGCAGATGACACCAAGGTTGGTGGCATACTGGTTAGTGAAGGAAGTTATTTCCAATTGCAATGGGATCTTGATCAATTGGGCCAGTGGGCTGATGAATGGCAGATGGAGTTTAATTTAGATAAGTGCGAGATGATGTATTTTGGTAAGTTGAACCAGGGCAGGACTTATTCAGTTAATAATAGGGCATTGGGGAGAGTTACAGAACAAAGAGGTTTAGGGGTACATGTTCATAGCATGTTTAGTCACAGGTGGACAGAGTGGTGAAGAAGGCATTCAGCATGCTTGGTTTCATTGGTCAGAACATTGAATATAGGAATTGGGACCTCGTGTTGAAGTTGGACGAGACATTGGTAAAGCCAACTTGGAATACTGTGTGCAATTCTGATCACCTTATTACAGGAAGGACATTATTAAGCTAGAAAGAATGCAGGATGTTACCAGGACTTGATGGATTGAGTAATAAGGAGAGCTTGGACAGATTGGGGCTTTTTTCTCTGGACCGTAGGAGGCTGAGGGGTGATCTTATAGAAGTCTAGAAAATAATGAGGGGCAAAGATCAGCTAAATGGTCAATATTTTTTCCCAAGGATAAGGGAACCTAAAACTAAAGCAAAGGTTTAAGGTGAGAGGGGAGCGATACAAGAGTGTCCAGAGGGGCGATTTTTTTTTTTCACACAGAGGGTAATGAATGTCTGGAACAAGCTGCCAGAGGTAGTACGAGAGGCAGATACAATTTTGTCTTTTAAAATGCATTTTGATAGTTATATGGGTACTACAATGTGTATAGAGGGATATGGGCCAAATACTGGCAATTGGGATTAGCTTAGGGAGTTAAAAAAAAGGGTGGCATGGGCGAGTTGGACCACGGACCTGTTTCCATGCTGTGAACCTCTAGGACCCTGTGAATATTTAAAGGAAAATTCAGGCTGTCCCTGGGTTCCCTAGACTGTCTGGTGATGTAATTCGGACTCCGTAACTGCTAGACCTGAGATATTTTACTGATATCATCGTTCTCCCTCAGAAATGGGTGTGCATGAAGTCCCTCCCTACAATCAGAGGACACTGTTGTCTGACATTTTCTGTATTCTCCAATGACAGAGCTATCTCAATGGTCTTCTGTAGATCCATATAGGGTCCTGCCAATCATTTTTTTGGATTATCACTTGTTAACTCCACAGCTTAGCATATCTCGCACGTTGTTCAGGGATGGCCTGAATTCAGTGTTTCCTCAAGGATTTGGCTTGCCATATTAAAGCAGTATCATTGAAGTATTATGGAATGTTTTGGGTCTTAACAGCTTTTAACCAATTCATTAAAGGTTTGGAATCGGGGCATTTGGATGGGTCAGGTTTCTGATTACACTGAAGGTCAGAATCTCACAGGCCATCAACAAGATCACTTTCTGCTTCCCACCCCTCTCAATGATATTAGCCCCAAAAAAGTAAAGTACTCTGCACACTAGGCCCAGCCTTCTATGTTTGCATCATAGGCTTCAGATTTCCTGAAAAGATGCATGTTCATTATTGGAGAGTTTCTTGCTTTCATAGTAAAGATGGGAAGAAAAAAAACGTGCTTTTATTCTTCGTCTACTTCATTCACTCATAACCAGGTACGTTCTATGACATGATGTAGCAACTCAGGAATCATTATTGCCAATATCTTCAAGGTTTGTATAGCAACTGAAATTTCCAACAATTTCTACAAACTGAGGTCTGTGACAAAATTATTTAACATAGCTCTATTCAGCATATTGTCTTTTACAGTCTCACGTATTCAATCTCATTGACCCTTATATTGGGTGAATAAGGCAATCATGTTATATGGCAGCTTTCATGACCTCAGAATGCCCCACAAAGCTTTCCAGCTAATTAAGTATTTTTGACATGTTGTAACTATCTAGTTACAGACCGGTTTATTTTCATCTTGTAATAAATCAGTTGGGTAATGCAAAGATTTAAAAACCCATAACTTATTTCTATATGTCACAATATTTATTCCATGTCTTAGTAATTATAATAAAATATAATTACCTGTAATTTTATAGTACCTAAAATGTGGTTAAACATCCCAAAACACCTCCCAGGACAAATATTTAATACTGAGATACAGAAGGAAATGTTAGGACAGGTGATATAAAAAAGGTTAAAGATGCAAGTTTTAAGCAGCATTATAAAGAGTAGGTGCGGAAATCACGTTCCCCTCAGAGTGAAGGGCAAGGCTGGCAGAAGGAGGGAACCCTGAATGTCTCAGGATATTGAAGCCCCAGTCCTGAAGGAGGAAGAGGACATGACATGCATAGGCAGCTGGAATCAAGTGAATCCCTTGAAGAGTATAGAGGGTGTAGGAGTAGAGAGAAATGAGGAGGACAAAAATGGGACACAAGATTGTTTTGGCAGATAAAGCAAAGGAGAATCCAAAGAATTTCTACACATTCGTAAAGGGCAAAAGAGTAACAAGGGAGTGAGTAGGACCTCTTGAGGATCAACAAGAGCAGATTCACAACAGAGGGTGAAATCCTAAATGAATATTTCTCATCATTATTTATTGTTGAGAAAAGCATGCATGTTAGGAAATTTGAAGAAATAAATAGTACGTCTTGATGAGTATACGTATTACAGAAAAGGTGGTGATAGAAGTCTTAAAGCATATCGAGATAGAGAAATCCCCAGGACCTGATGATCAAGTGCAACCCAGGACGTTGTGGGAGGCTAGGGAGGAAATTACGGGTCCCATTGTGTCAGGATCATCTTTCAGAGGCCCTTACATACTTTATGCAAAAGCAAGACACTAATCTAGATAAGAAAACCCAGTTATTTTCAAGAAAGTACAAGCTCTTTGGAGCATCACTTTACTAACTCAGAACAGTGTTCTGAGCTTAGCCGAGTGATGCTACCTCAAATGGGGGGAATCCTCCCCCGTTATACTCTTTTTGCAGCAATTAGTCACGTACACACAGTATAACTTCATCTAGATCACGTGCTTAGCAACAGCAAAAGTAAGTACAAATACAGTATGTGAGTAAAAATATGTTGAAAACTCACCCTCCCAGTTACCATCGAAACTGCACGTCCACCATTGCTCCAGTGGGAGATAGCAATCATTCTCATTTATATCTTGGGACATTATTTTGCCCATAAAGTGAATGTTATCTCTTTCAAACGAGGACAGCGTTTATCCAAGTCCGGTCTAGACAGATTTAATAAAGCAAAAGTTTTGTTATATTTCGTTATTTACAAGGCCAGGGTGACAGTTCACAATAAGGGAGTGTGCACTGATATCAGCACAGGTTGTTTCAAACAAGATGCTGTTAATCACAGCTTTAAACTAATGGGGACTTTTCACTTTATCTTAAAGCAACCAGCTGCTTTTGCAATTTTACAGAAGCTCAACTGGCAAATTCTTTTTTTACAAATGGCCAAGATCATAGGAGATTCATGGGATGTTTAATGATGATGTTAATGAGATCCTGAACATCTCATTAGCAGAGACATTTGAATCATCAATAGCCACAGGTGAGGTGCCTGAATATTGAAGGGTGACAAATGTTGTGCCTTTGTTTAAAAAGGGCTGCAGGGAAAAGCCTGGGAACTGCAGGCCATTGAGCCTCACATATGTGGTGGGTAAATTATTGGAAGGTGTTTTGAGAGACAGGATCTACCGATATTCAGAGACACAAGGACTGATTAGGGACAATCAGCATAGCTTTGTAAGTGGAAAATCATATCTCAAATTTGACTGAGTTTTTTGAAGGGGTGACCAAGAAGGTAGATGAGGGCAGTGTGGTTGATGTTGCTACATAGACTTTAGCAAGGCCTTTGACAAGATTTTACATGGTAGGTTGTTGCATAAGGTTAAATCTCATGGGATCCAGGGTGAGCTAACTAAATGGATACAAAATTGGCTTGGCGACAGAAGCCAAGGGGTGGTTGTAGAGGGTCATTTTTTTCAAACTGGGGGCCTGTGGCGAGCAGTGTGTCTCAGGGTCAGTGCTGGGTCCACTATTATTGTCATTTGTATAAAGTTACAGAGCAAAGAGCCCTAGGGTACAGGTTCATAGCTCCTTGAAAGTGGAGTCACAGTTGGACAGAGTGGTGAAGAAGGCATTCAGCTGCTTGGTTTCATTGGTCAGAACATTGAATACAGGAGTTGGGATGTCTTGTTGAAGTTGTACAAGACATTGGTAAGGCCACACTTGGAATATGGTGTACAGTTCTGGTCATCCTACTATAGAAAAGATATTATTAAATTAGAAAAGGTGCAGAAAATATTTACTAGGATGTTACCAGGACTTGATGGTTTGAGTTACAAGGAGAGGCTGGCTAGACTGGGACATTTTTCCCTGGAGCATAGAAGGCTGAGGGATGATCTTATAGAGGTTTATGAAATATTGAGAGGCATAGATAAGGTAGATGGTCAATACTTTTTCCCAAAGGTAAAGGAATGTAAAACTAGAGGGCATAGGTTTAAGGTGAGAGGGGAGAGATACAAAAGTGTCCAGAGGGGCAATTTTTATCACACAGAGAATGATGAGTGTCTGGAACAAGCTGCCAGAGGTAGTAGTAGAGGTAGATACAATTTTGTCTTTTAAAAAGCATTTAGACAGTTACATGGATAAGATGGGTAAAGAGGAATATGGGCCAAATGCAGGCAACTGGGACTAGATTAAAGCTTTAAAAAAAAGGGCAGCGTGGACAAGTTGGGCCAACGGGCCGGTTTCCATGCTGGAAATGTCTGTGACTCTATGGCTCTGTGTGAAGAAGTTGCCCCTCAGGTCCCTTTTAAATCTTCCCTCTCTCACCTTAAACCTATGCCCTCTAATTTTAGATGCCCCTACACTGAGGAAAAGACCTTGGCCATTCACCTTATCTACACCCCTCGTGATTGTATAAACCTTCATAAGGTCACTCCTCATCCTCCGAGCTCCAGGGAAAAAGACACAGCGTATCCAACCTCTCCTTACAATTCAAACCTCCCAGTTCTGGAAATATCTTCGGACTGTCCTTGATAAGTATGTCCCAGTCAGGCAAGGAGGAAATGGTCGAGTAAGGGAACCTTGGTGTACTAAAAAAGTTAATTCGCTGGTTAAAAGGAAAAAGGAGGCTTATGTCAGGATGAGGCTTGAAGGCTCGGTTAGTGCACTCGATAGCTATAGATAAGCCAGGAGGGAGCTAAAGAGTGAGTTGAGAAGAGCTAAAAGAGGACACGAGAAGACTTTGGCTGATAGGATTAAGGAGAATCCTAAAGCTTTCTTTAGATATGTTAAGAATAGAAGATTGGTTAGGGCAAGGTTAGGGACAGTCAGAGACAGTAGTGGGAAGTTACGTGTGGAGCCTGAAGAGATTGGAGAGGCACTGAACAAATATTTCTCTTCGGTATTCACGCAGGGAGATGTAAATGTAGTTGTGGAGAACACTGGGATACAGGGTTGTAAACTGGAAAGTATTGAAGTAGATAAGGAGGAGGTGCTAGATATTCTTGAGGGTTTGAAAATAGATAAGTCCCCTGGGCCAGACGGGATTTACCCTAGGATTCTCTGGGAGGCGAGAGAGGTGATTGCAGAGGCGTTTGAAAAAGTGACCAAAGAGGTGGATGGGGGTAAAGCAGTTGATGTGATATATATGGACTTTAGTAAGGCGTTCAATAAGGTTCCCTATGGAAGGCTTCTGCAGAAAATGCAGATGTATGGGATTGAGGGTGATTTAGCTAATTGGATTAGGAATTGGCTAGCTGATAGAAGACAGAGGGTGGTGTTTGATGGAAATTATTCATCGTGGAGTTCGGTTACAAGTGGTGTACCTCAGGGATCTGTTTTGGGGCCCCTGCTGTTTGTAATTTTTATAAATGATCTGGATGAGGGTATAGAAGGATGGATTAGTAAACTTGCGGATGACACCAAAGTCAGAGGAGTGGTAGATAGTGAAGAGGGGTGTTATAGTTTGCAGAGAGACTTGGACAAGTTGCAGAGCTGGGCCGAGATGTGGCAAATGGAGTTTAATGCGGAAAAGTGTGAGGTAATTCACTTTGGCAGGAATAACAAATGTGTAGAGTATAGGGCTAATGGTACAGCTCTTAATAGTGTTGATGAACAGAGGGATCTTGGTGTATATGTGCATAGATCCCTGAAAGTTGGCAATCAAGTCGATAAGGTTGTTAATAAGGCATACGGAGTCTTGGCTTTTATTGGTAGGGGGATTGAATTTCGGAGCCGCAACGTCATGTTGCAACTGTACAAAACTCTAGTGCGGCCTCACTTGGAGTATTGTGTGCAGTTCTGGTCCCCACATTATAAGAAAGATGTGGATGCATTGGAGAGGGTACAGAGGAGGTTTACCAGGATGTTGCCTGGTATGGAGGGCAGGTCTTATGAGGAGAGGCTGAGGGATTTGAGGTTGTTTTCGTTAGAAAGGAGGTGGCTAAGAGGAGACCTTATTGAAACATATAAGATGATTAGAGGTTTAGATAGGGTGGACAGTGATAGCTTTTTTCCTAGGATGGAGAAAGCTAGCATGAGGGGACATAGCTTTAAATTAAGGGGTGGTAGTTATAGGACGGATGTCAGAGGTAGGTTCTTTATCCAGAGGGTGGTAAGGGTATGGAATGCGCTGCCTGCTGCAGTTGTAGATGTGCTAAGTTTGGGGGCATTTAAGAGGTCCGTGGATAGGTTTATGGATGAAAAGGGAATGGTTTAGGTTAGAGGTTCATTGCTTTTTCTTAATTGGTCGGCGCAACATCGAGGGCCGAAGGGCCTGTTCTGCGCTGTAATGTTCTATGTTCTGTGGGAAGAAACCAGAGGAAACATGCGCAAACACATGGAGAACTTACAAACTCCACACAGACAGTGACTCAAGCCAGTAATCAAACCCAGGTCCCTGGAGCTGTGAGGTAGCAGTGCTAACCACTGTGCCATCATGCTGTCTATTCTTTTCCTGTTTTATACACAAGTCAAATGATGCTGCTGTAACTTGCTCAATAATTATATATACGGTCGTTAATGGCATTTAGTGAAAACAAATGACAATACACTGACACCCTAATCAGCACTTAACTAATTCAAATGGAATTAAGCATTTTACAGCTGACACACACAACAGCAACATGCAATAAATATTTTTTATGCCATCAAGGAAAAATCATGTTTCATTGAATCCCAACAGTGCAGGCTCATCAAGCGTGCACCGACAACAATCCCACCCTGGTCCTATTCCCTGAAACCCCCTCGCTTGTCCCATTTACACTAACATGCAACTTCCCATGGCCAATCCACTGACCTGCACATTTTCAGAGTGTGAGAGGAAACCAGAACACATGGGGAGAATATGCAGATACCACACGGACAGTGACCCAAAGTGGGAATCAAACCCGGGTCCCCGGCTCTGTGAAGCAACAGCGCTAACCACAATTACACCCCATGCTCGACAATTGTTAAAAAAAAATAAAAATTGAAACTAAATTAGAAATACTTGGCTGGATTCATGGATTAGATTTTGTTTTCAATGGTGAATCAATGGCCCCCAGTTACTCATTGAACATACACTTGACCACAGACTGAGAGATTTTGCAGTGGAATTTACTGAAAATTGGAAAATCAAAGTAGTGCAACACTCGGGACAGGAAATTTGTGCAAACAGCTCAAGCAAATGTGTATCTCCTTAACCAATGAGATTGGCAAATCATTAATGAGCATCGCAGAACCAGGAAGGGGCAACTGGGTGTACACACTGACTCCTTCTCCCCCCTCCAACATTCTCCTCCTCCCACCCCATGAGAACCACAACATTTTCAGAATTGTTAGACTAATTCAAAATGAGTCTGCAGATATATATGAAAAGGAAATATCTTGCTGGAGTGGTTTATATTCTTTGGGAGGCGATGGCCTAGTGGGGTTATTGCGAGCCACGAGGTGGAGATGCCGACGTTGGACTTGGGTGGGCCCAGTAAGAAATCTCACAACACCAGGTTAAAGTCCAAAAGGTTTATTTGGTAGCATGAGCTTTTGGAGCACTGCTCCTTCATTAGGTAAGTGGAGAGTTGGGTTCACAAACAGGTCATATATAGACACAAGCTCAATAGCAAGATAATGGTTGGAATGTGAGTCTTAACAGGTAATCAAGTCTTTACAGGTACAGACCGTACAAGTGACGAGAGGGTTAAGCATAAGTTAAAGAGATGTGTGTTGTCTCCAGCCAGGACCGTTAGTGAGATTTTGCAAGGCCAGGCAAGTTACGAGGGTTACAGATAATGTGACATGAACCCAAAATCTCGGTTGACGTAATATTCAAGTGGAACATCAGGATGCACGAGTAATATAATTCATCCCAAAATAAAAACAATATGGTGCGGATGCTGAAAATGAAATAAATCAGAAAATGGAAAAACTCAGCAGCACCTGTAGAGATAGAAACAGAGCTAATGTTTTGAGTCCATTTGACTTCTTCAGAGCTGAAGAGAAGGAGAACGTGATAGATTGTATTCTAAGAGTCATACAGGTCAATTGTTAAATTGGCCACCACCATTTATGACCAATTACAGCAAGACTGTTGAACTTTGAGCTGATCCACTGACTAGGATTGCTTAGCTGTCCATCACACACTGCTTCCACACACAGGCATACAAGTAACCCTGCGTATGAACATTATTATGAAAATTGAATCACTCCATTTTAACAAATTATGCAGGCTATCTAATTATCTCAGAAGAGGTTTTTACTTCTGAAGCCACTTGGAAATATTAGCATTTAACAGGACAGGACGCAATGTTAACGATCAGAATCAACACATCTTAAAGACAAAAGATTTCTCAAATGGGATCTAATTAACTCTGGATTTATTTTACTAGATAATTTATGGCTCCCATATAATTAAAATAAAAATGTAAATCTTTGTTCTAATCACTGTGGTGATGGTAGAAGCCTGTTTGAGTGATTGGAGGTTGATATCCAGTGGCCATACTACAGGGTTCAGTGTTGGGTCACTTATTGTTTATTAAATGCAGAAATGATATAGATGATGATGTGGGGGGACTGATAAGTGAGTTAGTAGGGTGAATAGTGAAGAAGGTAGGTTACAAGATGATACTGATGGGTTGGTCAAATGGACAGAGCATTGGAAAATGGCATTTAGCCCTGGTAATTGTGAGGTGATGCATTTTAGAAGATACAAGACAAGGGAATATTTAATAAATGTCAGAATGCGAGGAAGCCGGGGAACAGAGGGATCTTGGGTTTTTATTTACAGATCCCTAAAGGTGGCAGTGCAGGTGAATAGGGGAGATTCACCAGATGTTGCTTAGAATGGAGCATTAAGTCTTAAGGAGAGACTGGATAGGCTTGAATTATTTTCTGTAGAGCAGAGAAGGCTGAGGGAGGACATGGTTGAGCTGTATAAGATAATGAGGGATATGGACAGGGGGTGAATAGGAGACTGCTGTGCCCCTTGATTGAGGGGTCAATCACAAGGGGGCTTTGTGTTCAGGTGATGGGCAGGAGATTCAGAGGAGATTTGAGAAAACATTTTTTTCAGTCAGAGGGTGATGGGAATCTGGAATAACTGGCTGGGAAGGGAGTTGTAAAGACTTCAACACAGCACAGGAGGTTGGCTTCTTGGAATATGAATTCTATGGTTGAGGTCTTCAAAAGGCACATGAGGTGGGCTTCTTGGAATTTGAGCTCCAAGATTGAGGTAATCTTGGAGCCTCACCTGTATATAAAAATGGAAGTGTCAGATCTTCTGGCACTGCGGATTCTAGCTGTGTGGTAGAAGACTGTGTGCTGGGAGTGGAATAGAGTTTGTAAATGAAGGGAATTTGGTGCAGACACATTGGCCTCAGAGGAGTAATTTCCATGGTGGAGGCTGGAAACCTTATGAGCTTTAAGAAGTATTTGGATGAGTACTTGATACATCTTAACACTCAACGATATGGAGCAAGTGCAAGAAAATGGGATTAGTGGTATTTATTGTCGGAATTGTATTTATTGGCACTTCCAGTCACCTGACGAAGGAAGGCTGTCCCAAAAGCTTGCGGCTTTTGCTAAAACTAAACCTATTTGGACTTTAAGCTGGTGTTGTGAGATTTCTTTTTGTTTTACCCCAGTCCAGTGCCAGCATCTCCACATCATTTATTGTCAGTGCAGAGTTCTATGTTATCTAAATCATTAGCCAATCTTATATTTTAATGTACTAAGTGACCTTTTATAGCTCTAACATATCCTGTAAGCCATTAACACATCTGGACATCAGCAAGCTGGAAAATAATTGCATTGAAACGGTACTGTAATTAATTATGGAGCTGCAAAATCATAATGAACATTCAGCAGACAGTCACACACTGAGCTGACACGAGGTTGTACACAGCTGTGGAACTCTAGCCCAGCGTGATTCATTGCGAGCATTTCTTTGCTTTGTTCGCTAGCTGTAAAATGGATAATTTGGAGTCAGCAGCCTGTTTCCCGCCTTTCTCAATTTTAATCGAAGTTAATGGAGAGAGACAAGGAGAGGGCAAGCAAAAGAGAAAGGACAGGAACGATGTAGAGAGGGAGAGGGGAGAAGGTTGTTTCAGGGAGAATGGGGAAGGAGAGGTGCGGAGGAAAAGTAAAAAGAGGAAGGAGCAAAACAAAGTTGTTCCTACAGATATAACAGCCCTGGAAATAATGCCTTAGAATCTGCTTAAAATCATTGACTATTTGTTTCCACCTAACCAGTTGGAACACAGAGAAAAGGTGATAGAGGAGTTACATATTTGTAGAGAAGAGTGCATAGGCAGTTTAAAAGGAACAAAACAGGAAAATTCAGAGGAACATTGACCAGTTGTATCAATAAAGTTCCATCAGTATGTCTACGGTCATAAAACCTTGTTGGGCTTCTTTAAGGAAGACAAGATGCTTCCTTTCATTGAATCAGCCTGGATACAGTGCTGGGCACTGCTATTTGGTGCCTATGAATATATTTGGAACATTGTCCAGGGAGACAGATAGCCAGTGCTGCTTGCTACTACCTAGCAGCCTACCATCTCCTCCAAAGATGGATGAAGTCATTGTGACATTGAACTTTATGAAAACTCTGCCAGTATCTGTCAAGTCCAGACATGGACCCAAAAGACCCTACGTTGGTGAAATGACTTCACATTGTCCAAAGTGGTGGACCACTTAGACATTATACAGAGGATTTGAAACCTTATCTCTCTAAGTTGAATGTAGAAGATGGCATCATCTGGCAGGGAGTCCGGGTTGTTTTGCCACATCCAGGTCAGCGACCAATGCCTTGCCAAAGGCTTTGCTGAAATCTATAGAAACTACATCGACTGCATTACTCTTATTTACACAACTGGTCACCTCCTCAAAACATTCAATCAAACTTTGAAGGCATGACCTCCCTCTCAGGAAGCCATGCTGACTATCTCTGACCAAGCTTTGCTTCTCCACATGGAGATAGATACTCTCCTTCAGAAATTTCTTCAGAATAGTTTCTCTACCACTGAGCTGACAGGTACTTATCTGCAGCTCCCTATCTCTAGATTCTCTCTAAAATCCTCTTTAAATAATGGAATCACATTAGCTGTTCTCCAATCATCTGATACTTTCCGTGTCCAGAGAGGAATTGAACATTTGGATCAGAGCTGCTGCATTCTCCTCTCTTGTTTCCCACAGGAGCCGAGGGCCCAATTCATCTTAATCTGGATATTTATTCACTTTTAAAGCTGCCAACGCCTCCAATACCTTGTCTTTGCCTATGTCAATTTGCTCAAGAGCCTCCCAGTCTCTCTCCCTGAATTCTGTACCATTATCCTCATTCCCTAGGGTCTGGAGATAATGATGAAAATCCTGTAGTTGCCACATTCCAGCACCTGTTTGGGTACGCTGATGGTGAATTTAGTACGGCCAATCCACCTGACCCAGCATGTCTTTCAGATGGTGGGAGGAAACTAGAGCACCCAGAGGAAACCCACGCAGACATGGGGAGAAAGTGCCTAGTGGACCCTAACCCTAGTCTGCACAGATAGCGATCCAAGCCGAGAATTGAACCCTGGTTCCTGGCACTGTCAGGCAGCAGTGCTAACCATTGTGCCACCAGCAGCCTTGTTGCACCCTTGGCAATGGCTGGGGAGAGTTTGGTTGCGAGTGAATGCAGACTTCACAGGGCCATTTGTTGGCTCCATGTTTTTAGTTCTCATCAACACCCATTCAAAATGGATTGATGCACATCAAATGGTTTCTGTTACCTTTTCCAACATCACAGAGAAACTCCATCAATATTTTTGCATTTGTTGTATACCTGGGGCCCCATTTATCAGCAGGAAGGTTCATACCTTCATGGAATAAGACACATTCACATGGTCCCCTAGCCTCAAATAGATTGGCTGAGTGAGTAATCCAGACATTCAAAATTGGCATAAAGAAACAAACCACAGGTTGTCTCGAAACAAAGTTTGCATTTTTCCTATTTAATTACAGGACTAAGCTGCATCTGATGGTGGAAATAGCCCTGACGCAGTTATTAATGGATTGCACCTTTGGACAGGCTTAGCCTGACTTTTCCAAATTTCCCTTTCAACGTCTAGTTAGAAACAAAAAACCCAGAAAAATGGCCAGAGTCCAGATAGATGCTTCAAACCGGGAAATATATTCCATGTGAGGAACTTCTCTATTAATTCTGGGAGTTATTCTCGAGAAAACAAGACCAGAGTCTTATGAAAGTAAAAACGAGGGTGAGCATCTTAAAGAAGCACATAGATTACCTCTGTAACGGTAAATCCTCCACAGAGGCAGCTATTTCTACAAAAGCACCACCATCGGTGTCCTTCACACTGGTGTGTGGATCTTCTAAAATCTCAAGAGCCTGTCATTTGGATGCTAAAGATTCTGGCTTGGATGTGGAGATAGAAGCGTCAGACACCCAGTCAGAGGTCATCACTGAGGATGAGCTTCCTGTCGTGGTTCTTCAACACACTTTGCAGAAGAGGCATTCGCCTGTTACACATACTGCAGGGGATTCGCAAATACGGACCACAGATCATTGGAAGTAGCGTGAGACAGACTGGACTCAGCACTCTGGTTCTCACACAGAGTATAAAAATGGTTATGAGAAGGTCCTCATTGAGGAAACCTAATTGTATGTGCCAATTAGGTGCATGGGCTATGCTATATTCTCTCTGTGTAAAAGAACAGACCATCCCACCCAGGTCTGAAACCACATATCCCCATGTATTTACCCCACTAATCCCCTAAAACTGCACATCTTTGGATATTAAGGGAGAACTTATCGTACCCAATTCACCTAACCTGCACATCTTTGGACTGTGGAAGCAAACCAGAGCATCCGGAGGAAACCCATGCAGACACAGAGAGAGACACAGACCCAAGCCAGGAATCAAACCCAGGTTCCTGTTACTGTGAGGCAGCAGTGCTAACTGCTGTGCTAACCCTTTGAATTATGTTCCAAAAAATTTTGCATTTCTTTCGTCCTTGTGTTTTCAAATTCCTCCTCAAAATGACTGATGAGAAAAGCATTAGAAATACAGGCATTTGTCAGAGAATGG
The DNA here is from genome assembly GCA_024679065.1 of Sphyrna mokarran. Classification (NCBI taxonomy): domain Eukaryota; kingdom Metazoa; phylum Chordata; class Chondrichthyes; order Carcharhiniformes; family Carcharhinidae; genus Sphyrna; species Sphyrna mokarran. The sequence continues at coordinate 2,288,119 of JAGIQG010000011.1, forward strand.
GAGTCATGAGTTCAGATGTCTGAGAGTGGTTTCAGAGCAGCAATAAATAAGTAGCAGCAGTCTGAGATGTCTCGTGTCTGTTTGATAAACCACTTGGAGCAAATGAGAATTTGTTAAACATTGAGTAAATTTTGTATTCAGCAGGGAAAGAGCTATAAACCAAACAAGGATGAGGCAAATGCCATGTTTTGATTAGTTAGACACCGGACAGAAGGAAAGAATGCTGGGTTGGAAACTAGTTCTCGTTCAACTGGCACACAGTGAATTCTGGATGCAGTGCCAACGGGCAGTGAGTTAAGTTTATTAGCCTCACAAGTAAGGCTTACATTAACACTGCAATGAAGTTACTGTGAAATTCCCCTAGTTGTCACAGTCTGACACCTGTTCAGATCAATGCACCTAACCTCCACGTCATTCAAACTATGGGAGGAAACTGAAGCACCCAGAGGAAACCCACGCAGACACAGGGAGAATGTGCAAACTCCACTCAGACAGTGACCCAATCCTGGCACTGTGAAGCAGCAGTGCTAATCACTGTGCTATCATATATTCTATGATTAGGATTCTTAACATGAATATTTTGTACATGACGTGGATTATCAGGCATATTACTGTCTCGAGTTACATGAATCCAATTAAGGGAGTCAATCATCCAATACCATCTTGCACCTCCATTAACTTGAACTCATCCAAAACTCCACTGACCAATATCTTGCCTCACTCCATTTTGTCATCACACATATGCTCACTGAACTACACTGGTGCCTGGTCCAGCCGTGAAATGATTTTAAAATAATCAGATGTCCACATTCCTTCATGACCTTGTAGCTTTTTTATTATTCCTTCAGAGGATGAGTATTTCGAGATTGCCCTTGAGAAGGGAATAGTGATCCACACCTTCTTGAACTACTGCAGTCCACCCATTCCAGTCTTATAAGCCTCTAATATTTCTGTACTCTTCCAATAATGACTCTTCTACGTCTCTACCTTTTTAATCGTTCTACCATTGAGTTGCCAAAGCTCCAGGTTTTTGGAAGTCCTTTCCTAAACATCCCCAACTCTTTTCCCTCCTTCTGTCACTCCAGGGTAGGGTAGCACAGTCATTAGCACTGCTGCCTCACCCAAGGACCTGGGTTTGATTCTCAGCTTAGGTCACTGGCTGTGCAGAGTTTGCACGTTCTCCATGCGTCTACATGTGTTTCCTTTGGGTGCTCCAGTTTCCTCCCACAGTTCAAAAGATGTGCCACTTAGGTGCATGGGCTATGCTATATTCTCTCTGTGTAAAAGAATAGGTGCCAGATTTTCACAGTAACTTCATTGCATTGTTAATGTAAGCCGACTTGTGACACCAATAAATAAACATTGAACTCCTTGAAACCTCTTTACACAAATGTTTTGCTAAACATTTGCCAACAACTCCTTTAGTGGCTCATTGTTGACTCTGTTTTGATAACTTTCAGATGGTTTACTATATTAAAGGTACCCTGTCCTATATAAATGTTAGCTGTTGTTCACATTTTGCCCCTTTCTCTTTCAGTTGTGGAAAAGGCTTCCAGGATCTTTCTGTGGAGTCATTTGTGCTCATTTTTAGCTCTGCAAGACTAGGGCTCCAAGTTTTGAAAGTATACAAACAATAGAGGAGGATGCCTCTCCTATTGTTATCTCACCTATTAATGTTAGTAAGTGGACATTAATGTGCCCAGTGGTGAATGAAATATTGAAGCAACATACAATTAACTCTTTGAAAAATCACATGCGTATTTAGTTAGCAAGAGTGTTGAAGACTGTGACAGTAGAGGGGTAATTGAGTTCCACGTGGAGAATAACAGTTCCTGAGTTGATAGCAATGCCAAAAAGTTGGGTAAGGTAAGAGATAAGGCTATTATTTTCAGAATGAGATTTTCGACTCTATTTTTAAGTTTGCTGATGACACAATTGTAGTGGGTGGGATCTCAAACAATGACGAGACAGAATACAGTAAAGAGATAAAAAATCTGGTGAATTACAACAACAATAATCGCTTCCTCAATGTCAACAAAATGAAAAGAGGTAGTTATTAACTTCAGGAAGCATAGCAGAGATATGCCCCTGTTTACTTCAATGGGGACAGTTTAGAAATTGTCAAGAGTTTCAGGTTTTTTGGTGTCCTGGTCCCACCCTTCCCATGCCAACACTATAGTTAAGAAAGCCCACCACCGCATCTACTTTCTCAGAAGACTAAGGAAATTTGGCGTATCAGCTACAACTCACACTAACTTTTACAGATGCACAACAGAAAGTATTCTTTCTGGGTTTATCACAGCCAGGTATGGTTCCTGCTCTGCCCAAGACCACAAGGAAATATAAAGGGAACAAAGCCCAGTCCATCACTCAAACCAGTTTCCCACCCATTAATTCTGTCTATACTTCCAGCATAATCAAGGAACGCACGCATCCCGGACATTCTCTCTTCCACCTTTTTCCGTTGGGAAAAAGATACAAAAGTCTGAGGTCACATACCAACTGACTCAAGAACATCTTCTTCCCTGCTGCCATCAGTCTTTTGAAGGATCTACCTCACAATAAGTTGATCTTTCTCTACACCCTAGCTATTAGTGTAACACTACATTCTGCACTCTCTCCTTTCCTTCTCTATGAATGGTATGCTTTGTCTCTACAATGTGCAAAAAACAATATTTTTCACTGTATACCAATACACGTGACAACAATAAATCAAATCAAGATGATATCCCTGTTTTCTTAGGGGATTAAATAGGTTCAGTTAAACTTTGATAAAATATTACAATTTATTCTGTGGAAAGAATTTGCATGTTGGCTTACATTCAATACCTTTTCATACTTCCGTCTAAAAAATTTTAGTTTGATATTCCAAAGAGAAACATGAGGAATTGTCAGATTCAAATAGAGAGTTTCCAACCCAGGAGCTGGTCATTGCCTGAAGAAGACATTGCTGTGGTCACAGTCAGCTAATGCAAACTTTGAAGACCGCCACAAGTTAAAATTTATTTTATTCGTGTCACAAATAGGTTTATATTAATACTGCAATGAAGTTACTATAAAAACCGCCTAGTCACCACGCTCCGGCACCTGTTCGAACTCGGGTCCCTGGCATTCTGAGCCGCAGTGCTGGCCCCGTTGCGAGCTGTAGTACTGTGGCACTGTACCACAAACATTTATCTGTCCATGGATTAGACTTCTTTCATTTGTAATCCATCTATGGCTGCATTTATTTGTGTTTAAAATTTAAACTTAATCAGAATTGGCAGACTACAACCACTCAATTATTTTTGATTATTAGAATGTGAATTTTCTATCCCTGACCCAGAAAGCCTACGCAACAGAAACCAATTCAAATTGAAATGTTGGCAACTAGCACCAGCACTATTTAAGATATCGACATCCTCCTTCTTGCTAAAATAAATGGAAGCAGCACTGATATCTGATTAGAAACACAATGCAGCATGATTGCTATGCAGGAAGTTACTTTAATACAAAACCGTTCAATTCTTAATATCGCTTATACCAAGATATTTTATCCTTTCTAATGTTCGTTTAATCTACAACTATTTTTCTAGTTGTGCAGAACAGCAGAGCCAAGTTATGAGTCAATGTGATCCATCATCCTGGTTCTGCCAAGTAATGTATCAATGTGCAGAATCAATGCTGATTCTTGTGATCCTGTTGAAACTCTGATAAGAACAGATTTAATTGGGAAGGATGGACGTAGTAAGCAAACGTATAGATTTTGCTAGTGACACTTAGAGTGATTTTTAGCCATTGCCAATTTACTGGTGTGGAAAATTGCAGGAAAATCATAGTCTTCTTTCAACAGTCAGTACAAAGCAGATGGAGCTTCTCACGCAGGCCATTTACCATTAATGTCATGATCATTACAAAATGCATAGCCATGAGAGATCTCAGACTATGAACTACAGCATTGATGTTTCATTGACATCAGGTTGAAAGACTTACTCAACACTGCATTCTGTCATTGAGGAGTACTCTAAGTGTTAGCTTGGTTTGTTACTTTAACTATTTACATCTTTTTAAAACTTGAATTTATATCATTTCATTAGAATTTTTCAAATATTCTGAAACACTGTCCTCCCAAGGCTGCTCTGTGAAGCTTCATGGTTTCCTCTCACAGTCCGAAAGAGTGCTGGCTAGTTGCATTGGCTATGCTAAATTGCCCCCGCGGTGTTTAGTTTAAAGTTAAAGTTTATTTATTATTGTCACAAGTAGGCTTACATTAACACTGCAATGTAGTTACTGTGAGAATCTCCTAGTTACATCACTTTGGCACTTGTTTGGATTCACGGAGATAAATTGGCATGGCCAAAGCACGTAACCAGCTCATCATTGGGATTGAGAGAGTAAACCAGAGCAAACCCATGCAGACACATGGAGAATGTGCAGACTCTGCACAGAGCTGGGAATTGAACATGGGTCCCTGGTCTGTGAGGCAGCGGTGCTAATTACTATGTCACCATGCCAACCTAGGTCAATTAACCATGCTAAATTGCCCCTTGTATCTTTGTAAAAATATACAAAAGTTTGAGATTACGTGCCAATGGACTCAAGAGCAGCTTCTTCCCTGCTGCCATCAGACTTTTGAACGGACCTACCTCACATTAAGTTAATCTTTAACAGTAGCGAAAACAGTAACACTACAATCTGCACTTTCTCCTTTTTTTCTCTATGAACAGGATGCTTTGCCTGTACAGCGTGCAAGAAACAATACTTTTCACTGTTTACTAATACATGTGACAGTAGTAGATCAAATCAAATCAAGATGTGCTCGTAACTCAGTCAAACAATAGACCTGTAGATCCTTCTGATACACCTATGGCAGACGGTAAGAGTTCCCTGTCATGTACTAATTGTAGGGCAACAACCTCCCCATGTTAAAAGACTCCACATATAAGCACTTTCTGCACTTCATGTGACCAGCATTGGGACACTTAGAAACAGAGAGCGAGAGAACTCATATTTAATTTAGCTTCAGTCATGGACAATCATCTCCACAAATGGTTACAATTGGCATGTTAGAAAATAGAAGTGAATTGTTATCTCAAGTTGCAGCGGAAGAGGGAGGGATGCAGGAAACATATCCATGATACTAATCTCTAGAACGTATAATGACGGGCATCAATGGGTTGGAAAAAGTAATTTAGCAGAAAGGTTTCATTGGTACCAGTTGGTCAGACAGAAGTAAGATTTTTTATTGCAATATCTAGAATCAAAACTGATTCTTTATTGGTCTTTTCTCAAGTAGGGTATAATGATTGGTCAGTGAATTGTAAATTTTGGTTCATAATCATGAATATCTCTTTACGTTATAATGTTATGCAAAGTCAGAAAGAGAGAATGCTGCCTGGAATGCAGATTTTAGCAAAGCTTTTAAGAAAATGACACTTAGGATAGCAATTTGAGGACTATTTTCATGACTATTTTGAGGTCTAGTAAATATGGGACAAGCCAGACACACCAGAGATAATAGGTACTTGTAACTCTGCTAACATCCTGTTCAAGACCCCCTACTTGGTGTTCATCTCTCTGTCCCTCACCTGTTTCACTGTTGGATTGAATTCACTGTCATAAAAGTACTGCTGAACAAGATTAAGTTAACACTGAAAGGCACAAAAACATTTAGCATAAGAATTCAAATTTCAGTGGGGTGAACCTGTGGATGGATCTAAGGCACATTGATAGAAAGGAGTAAAGAGAAACTTGCTCCAGATCTACAAACCTGATTAAGAAATGCTCAAATACTGATGCTATGAGAAGAAAATATCTTAGTGTTGATATTTTAAAATAATTTTAAGAAAAAGAAACAAATCAACCAGATTGTATTCCACATTAAATAATAAACTTGGTAGGAGACACATTTATTGATGTATAAATATCGATAACCTAGGCAGTGTTTAAATACACACTTTGTGGCATAGTGATGGTATATAAGACTTTCTTTGGACAGTTTTAAGTTAAAATGTTTACTGTCATGGCTACTTTATAGTCAACCAGGCTGAACTGACCAAACTTACTTTTGTTTACAGGAAGTGAACATCAACTTGTGCCTCATGAGTTTTGGGTGGAATTTTCTCAAAATAATTCTAAGGATGGGATTTTCCAACTGCGCTCACCCCGAAACTGGAGAATCCCGCTCCAGGTCAGCGGATCTTCCCATGGTCTGTCCCTCACCTGCTACAATTCCCACGGGGAGCAGAAAGGGAATCGTCGGACCAAATCACAGACTGGCTGACCGCTTTGGTCCATCTGCGAGTGTGCCCAGACCTTACTGTCACTTGTCATTTCAGCACGCTACCCTGCTCACTCTACCGTCCACACGTCTGTCCTTGGCCTTTTGCAATGTTCTCGTGAAGTCCAACAAAAACTGGAAGAACAGCACATCATCTTCCGATTGGGCACTTTATGGTCTTCTGGATTGAACATTCAGTTCATATTTGTCCAGCTCTTCATTACTTCACATTCTTATTTTTATTTTTCCACTTCAGAAATCTCGTTCCCCATCTTACCTTCCAAAACACCCCCCCCCCCCTCCCTCACTATCCCCTTCACCACCCGGGGCAAACTGCCACATTCCTCAGTTTGTCCTGCAAATTTGTTCTGACGCTCACACACTCCGATCTCTCAATGCCTTTAGCATCAGCATTTATATTGCTTTTGTCCAAAAATAGCTCCTCCTGCACACTTTCCCACCACCCCATCTGGTCCTATTATCTTTATCTTTAGCTCTGACAAAGGGTCATCCAGACTCAAAACATTGGTCCTATTCTCTCTCCACAGATGCTGACAGACTTGCTGAGATTTCTGTTTTTGTTTCAAATTCCAGCATCCGCAATATTTTCTTTTTATCTTAAGTTTTCTTGCCGGTTTTTCAGTGAGGTAGGCAATGATAATTTACTGGTAATGGCCTCAGAAAAATAACCAGCATAATCAAGGATCCCCACACAGCCCATTCTTCCACCAGCAGGATAAATACGAGAGGTTAAGGGAATGGGGCCGGGGAGGGATTGTGGTTGGTGCAGACTCAGTGGGCCGATTGGCCTCCTTCTGCAAAGCAGGGGTTCTATGATTCTATGATGATGCTTCCGTCGGAAAAAAATACAAAAATCTGAGATCACGTACCAACTGACTCAAGAACAGCTTCTTCCCTGTTGTCAGACTTTTGAATGGACCTACCTTGCATTAAGTTGATCTTTCTCTAGACCCTAGCTATGACTGTAACACTACATTCTGCACCCTCTCCTTTCCTTCTCTATGTACAATATGCTTCGTCTGTATAATGTGCAAGAAGCAATACTTTTCTCTGTATATTACTAATACATATGACAATTATAAATCAAATCAGAAAGGTGTAGTCGAATGGTCAGTGGGGTAACATTGAGTCTGTTTGGATGAATAGATTAGATAAAGGATTAGTCATGCGATCATGATGTGGTCTTGTCAGGGGTTTAGTTGTGTGGCCGAGGTGGATAGTTTGATAGTTGGACCCAGTAATCAGGTGTTGATTCCTGTCAATTGATTTCCTTATTTTCAAATAATACCAAAGTTTTACATTGCGATAATGTCTTGAGAGAATCCAATGGCTGAACACAGCACTCAGAGTTTTAAATAATCACCATTTATTCTTTCATAACATCAACTATTGCAGGTGAACAAATGATTACTGTTAAACTCTCAGAATCAAAAAAAAATAACTTTATTGAAGCATAGAAAAAAATCAAACTGCCTTCTCTTGAATGTTGAATAATAACCTTAGGAATACAATCATTTGTTCTGAAAAATAAATCCTTTCAGGGTTCACAAGGAGGTTTCTGCATCTAAGAAGAGATTTCTGTAAAAGGGAACATTAATTTTGAGGAAATGCACATTGGGTTCATCAGCATTTGTGAAGAAGTTGGGGAAAGACAGGATAATGTCTGGGTGTAGACCTTTGTCACATACTCTAGTCCTGAGGAAATGCCAGTCTGTTCTTTCTCAAAGATGCTGACAGGTTTGGGATTTATTCAGTCAGTTTTTAAGGGCAATTCCACACTGCCAAGACCAGACAGCAGTCATTCACAAAATAAAGTTGCCAACTAAGTTAATGCTTTGTTCCTGTCTGGGAGCACAGCTGAAGACAGTTTGGTAAGCTACAATAAACCTTCCCCAAAACTTTCACCTGTTTTAAGATATTACTTAAAACCTACCTCTTTAACCAAGATTGTGGCTATTATCTCCTATGTGGTCTGGTATCAAATTTAGTTTGATAAAACAAAACGCCAGGAGCAGTGCCAGAGGTTAGTGCCAAGATATGCCTGAGTACGAACCTTGCCTCTCTCACCTACATATCTGACAGACTCTGCTCACAAGGTACACATCATGGGGGACCTGTTGTGATCCTGATGCACTGACGTGAATGGACAATCCATCAGGGGCAAGAAGGGGAACTATGAGATGTAAAGACTTGATAAAGAGACTTAAATCCTCTCAAATGGGGATCACCAGTTTCAAAGTCAAAATTCTGTAATGTCATCGGTGGGAAATCCCAACAGTGTAAAAGTTGTTCTGGGACTCTCGTGGAATATTCCACCCCCCAATATATGTTGCCTGAGTTGTGGAGCCCAGACCAGCTCACAGTTAGCAGGGGACATCTAAATAGGACGTTGGGACCTCTAACAGAACTACTATCCCCTTGTCCTCCAGACCCCCAAGTTCCTTTTGATTTGGACTGTTTTTATCTTTTCTCCATTTAAAAAGTACTTCTAGTTTTTGATAAGTCCAGAATTGATAACCTCGCAACAGTGTATATTGAAATCTCTTTGCCACTGTTTGTGCCGTTTGCCTAATCTATATTATCAGTAATTTTATGCTTCTGCTTTTTAGCTGGCTGCTATCTTTCTGGCAGTCCTGTTTGAACACCAAGCTCCAGCATTTAGTCAAACACACCTCCAACCTTCTGGATGTGAGGTTCATTTATTTCCAGAAATTTCTGCAGCTGATGTTGCTATCGCTGTTTCCTGGGGCTTTCCTACGAGTTGATGATGTAAGAAACAGTACCTAATCTACCCATGGGAACATATCATTTAATTTGATCATTGAGCCTTGGGGCATATACGACACGGAAGGAGCTCATTTGGTTCAATGTGAACCCTTTGTAGACCAATTCAGTCAGTCTCATTGTCCACACCATTTCTGAAACCCTGTTAATTTGTTTTCCTTAAGAACCTAATTTCTTTTTGAAATAACTGTTTATCTCTGCTTCTACCATCTTCGTAAGCAGCAAACTCCAGGCTTCTACCTCCCACTGTGTAAAATTATCTTCCTCAATCCTCCCTATATCACCCAAAACCTTAATGGTGTCACAGCTAATGAGAACAACTTTTCTTTGTCTATCTGATCTAAATCTATCATAATCCTTTACATCTCTATCAGATCTCCCCCCAGTCCCCCTCCCCTTAGCTTAAAGAAGAGCAAATGTTTCTCCAATCTAGACTTGTAATAAAAATTTGTCATCCATGAAACCATTCTGATAAATTTCCCAGCACCTGTTCAAGGACCTCTACATCCTCTCTAAATTTTGGTGACATGAAATATAATTTGATCGAATTATAATTTAACCTTATCGAAACATATAAGATGATTAGAGGTTTAGATAGGGTGGACAGTGATAGCCTTTTTCCTAGGATGGAGAAAGCTAGCACGAGGGGACACAGCTTTAAATTAAGGGGTGATAGTTATAGGACGGATATCAGAGGTAGGTTCTTTACCCAAAGGGTGGTTAGGGAGTGGAATGCCCTGCCTGCGGCAGTTGTAGATGCGCCAAGTTTGGTGGCGTTTAAGAGGTTAGTTGATAAGTTTATGGAAGAGAAGGGAATGGTTTAGTTTGGAGGGTCATTGCTTTTTTCATAATTGGTCGGCGCAACATCGAAGGCCGAAGGGCCTGTTCTGCGCTGTAATGTTCTATGTTCTATAATTTAACAAGAATGAAGAATGCTGTAGTTCAAAGGTATCTGGGTGTCTTGATACATGAATCATATAAAGTTAGCATGCTGCTACAACAAGCCATTAGGAAGGCAAATAGAATGTTGGTCTTTAGTGCAAGAGGGTTGAAAGTAGGGAAGTGTTGCTACAACTGGACAGGGCATTGGTGAGACCATACTAAGAGCAGCATGCAATGTATTTGCAACTCCTTACTTATGGATGACTATGCTTTTATTGGAAACTGTTCAGAGATGGTTTACTTTATTAATTCTTGGGGTGAAGGGGTTGTCTTACAAGGAAAGGTTGATCAGGTTGTGCCTATATCATTGGAGTTTAGAAAACTGACATTTCATCTTGTTGCAACTTATAAGATTTGAGAAGATGTGACATGTTGGAAGGATGTTTCCTTTCATGGGAAAATAGCACCAGGGAGCACAGCAAGTTATTTCCCATTTTAAACTTGAGATGAGGAAGAATTTCCTCCTTCTGAGAGTTGTTTGTTTTTGGAATTCTCTTCCTCTTAAAGCTGCGCAAACATTCATGACTGAGTGAGACAGATTTTTGATTGACAAGTGAATTAAATGTTATGTGGGACAGGTAGGGAACTGGAGGTAAGGACACAATCAGAATAACCAGAATCTTATTAAAATGACAAGGCAGGTTCGATAGGCTGAATGGTCTACTCTTGTACCTACTGCTTGTGATGTCTTGAAGTACTCTGAATATGGCCTGTCAATTCAATGATCTATACACATGTAGCTTGTTATGATCTCCATGGAGATTGTTAATGTTTAAAGAAAAATTTGAACACCCAGTGATTTACTGAAAGAATGAATCTTCAAAATTCTAGTTTAAAAACAGATTAATTTTACTATTTGAGACTCAAATGAAATAAACACTATATTAGGTAATTACTTATACTTTGCACTGAGACGCACAATAAAACACAATGACAAATGCTTCAGACTAAAATTCTAAATTCAACCTTTCCTTTTCTAATTGATTCTTTCCATCTCTGAGACGTCTTTGGCTTCTGATCAGGTTCTTGGGATCAATTCCAAATTTATCCTTGTAAGGTCTTGGACTTTTCAGCTTAAGTTGAAACTTCACTTGCAAACCCTGTGCTATGTCTTTGACAGTAAATTAGAACTACCCCTAGTTTCTAATAAATCTATTCTCCTGGTCAACAGCTGTTCTGTATTTGCTGGCAGATTTCTGGCTCTGTCTTTTCCTGATTTCAAACTTAACTTCTTATTTGGACTATGAGGGCTACTATAGATTTCTTACTTTTGCTCCAAGCAAGGCAAATATTCCTTTCTCCCAATGAACCTGTCAGCTTGAACCTCCACCCAACTTCCACACAATATACAATAAACTTAGTATTTTCTCTGTTTAAGGTACAGACCTGGCTAATCTTTCTGCCTTTTGCTCCTTGCACTCAGTGAAATGTAACAGTCTTTGTCTGTTCCCAAGTAGAACTGCTGACTGTTTCTTTCTGTAGCAAAGAGAAAGATAAATAGAACAAAGAACATTACAGCACGGTATTTGGCCCTCCAAGCCTGCACCGATCATGTGTTCCTAACTAGACCATTTGTCTGTATCCTTCTATTCTCAGTCTGTTCATGGGGCTTTCTAGATAAGTCTTAAATGATTCTAGCGTGTCTGCCTCAACCACCTTTCTTGGTAGTGCGTTCCAGGCCTCCACCACCCTCTGTGTAAAATATGTCCCCTGCATATCTGTATTGGACATTGCCCCTCTTATCTTGAACCTGTGACCCCTTGTATTTGTCATTTCCAACCTGGGAAAAAGCTTCCAACTGTTGACCCTATCAATGCCCTTCATAATTTTATATTTTCCATCAAAGCAATCAGTTGTGAATTTGCTCTTTTTGATTTCAAATAAACCAAAATTCTCTGCCAGCAAAAAGGGCTGAAGCGCTGCAGAGATAGGGAACAGAGTGTAATGTCTGATTTTCCAGACTATTAAAGCAGTGTCACAGAGATAACTTATTTAATCACTACTTAAATTAGAAAACAACATTTCCTGCACATTGATTTGATTTGGGCCTTCTAAATTATTGCAACAAGTAAAATGATTCAATAGTATGCACACCAGTTTATCACCAATTGTGCATTCCCTCTCCAACTTTCCTCTCTCTACCTCCACTTTGCCCCATTAACATCTATCCCTGATTCTACCCCACTAAATCAAAAGACAATTTTCACTGTTGACTCTTTCATTGAGTCTCAACAAAATGTACAGTCTCTCTTTATTTATTTTTATTTATTTGTGGGACTCGGGCATCACTGGCAGGCCAACATGTATTGCCCACTTCACGTTGTCTGAAGGCAGTTACAAGTCAACCTATTATCATAGAAACATAGAAGATAAGAGCAGGAGGATGTCATTTGCTCCTTCGAACCTGCTCAGCCATTCATTACGATCGTGGCTGATTATCCAACTCAGTAATCCTGCTTTCTTCCAATAAACTTTGATCCCATTCGCCCCAAATGTTATATCCAGCTGCCTCTTGAATACATTCAATAGCTGTGGTTCTACAATCACATTTAGGCCAAACCATGTAAGGATGGCAGATTTCCTCCCCTAAAGGATATTAACGAGCCAGCTGGATTTTTATGACAATCGACAATGGTATTTTACAACACACTAACTTCTAGCATTTAATTATTTTGAATGGAAACACCTCTGCAAGAAATTCGCTTGTATTTAAGATAAAACTAACTAGCCAAATTACACGTGTAAATCCACATTGCCTCTACTGATGTTTGCAAAGTTTTTATTAAAATATAAAAATAATCATGTAGTTAAACATAGAAACATAGAAAAACTGCAGCACAAACAGACCCTTCGGCCCACAAGTTGAACAGAACATGTCCCTACCTACTCGGCATACCTATAACCCTCTATCTTACTAAGTTGCCAGGCCAGGTCAGTTTTGTAATGGATTTAATTTATTAATTTAACTATAAAAGAAACAAACATGTATTGCAATTGTCTGACTTCTACATTCTGAAATGTTCAGTCAATAAACATTTAAACCAATTGTTCTTTTCAAACTGTAATGCATTTCAAATGAAGATGGACCACAGGCCGAATGAGATGACTTCTACCTAATTATACCATTTCCTAAAAGATTCACCTGCAATATTCTCTCAATTAGACAAGGAAAAAGTGCTTTTATTTTCTCTGACTTATAGGAGTTTAAAGCACTTATTGAAAGGAAGATGGCACCAGTTCCTGATGGTACTCAGTTGGATTATGGTTGCCAGCAAAAGTGTGAAAACATCTGCTGTCTGTGAATTTTCTCAATGATAATTTAGTGGCTTGGGGGAAAAACATTTTTTTTCATTTATAAAAGTGTCCTGAGACTTCAATGAAATCTGTTAAGAATCTTTCAACCCAAAATATATGCTAAATGCTGCACAAAAAAAAAAATCGAATGGGACATAATGCCTTTGAGTATTCGAGCATGGTTTTAAGGTGAGAGGCAAGAGATACAAACATGTCCAGAGGGTCAGTTTTTTGACACAGAGGGTATGAGTTCCTGGAAGAAGCTGACAGAGGTAGTAGTAGAGACGGGTATAATTTTGTCTGTTAAAAAACATTTAGATAGTTACATGGATGAGATGGGTATAGAAGGATATGGGCCAAATGTGGGCAATTCAGATTAGCTTAGGGATTTAAGAAAAAGAGCAGCATGGACAAGTTGGGCCAAAGGGCCTGTTTCCATACTGTAAACCTCTACGATTTTATGTTATCAATGTTGCCATTGCCTCGCCCAGGGTTATGGAAAACAAATGAACCATATTTGAATTTAAGACAGATGCAAGTTAGCCATTTGTTAATCACTGATAAGTTTCCACATCAAAGGTTATGGTGTAGGGGTTAATTTATTGTCATGGATCAAAAGTTTGATTAACTAAATGGAAACAGAGTTGGCATAAATAGGTCTTTTTCTGGCTAGCAGGATGTGACAAGCAGTGTACCACAAGGATCAGTGTTGCTGGGATCTCAACCCTTTACAATTTATGTAAATGACTTGTGTAATTAATGTCTTAATTATGTGAGGGGTTGTGTGTTTTTGTTGTCATGACCACAATAGTTAGCCCTGCTGCCTCACAGTGCCAGGGACGTGGGTTCAATTCTCTTCTTGGGTCACTGTCTGTGTGGTGTTTACACGTTCTCATGAGTTTCCTCTGAGTGCCCCAGTTTCCACCCAAAGTTCAAAAATGTATGGGGTAGGTGGGTTGGTCAATTTTCTTTTTATGACATCCTAATTATATAAGAGATTGTCAGTTTTAAACAAAAAAGAAAAAGATGTGGGCTGCAATGCTCCCATCCTGTCGTATTAATGTTTTAGTTTTTTAAAAATTCATTTTTACAGGATGTGGGCATTGCTGGTTGGGGCAGCACTTACTGCCCATCCCTAACTGCCCTGCATTTCAGGGAATATTTGAGAATCAACCAAATTACTGTGGTTATGGACAAGATAAGCATGGCAGATTTCCTTCCCTAAAGGAGATTAGTGAACCAGATGGGTTTTTACAACAATCGACAATGGTTTTATGTCACCGTTAGATTACTAATCCCAGATTTTTCTTGAACTCAGATTTCACCATCTGCCATGGTGGGATCTACACCCAGATCCCCAGACCATTACCCTGGGTCTCTGGGTTGCTTGTCTAGTGATAATGCCACTGTACCACTGCGTCTCTCAGTAGCATACCAACTTCAGATGCCAATCGCTATCCTTTGACTTCCTTAGCACTCTCATGACAGAACCCGTCTGACCAATACGCTTGGCAGATCCAACATTTCTTTCTACTGAGGCAACACATCGCATTTGAACAGGCAGCACTCAAACTTGTCATCGCATACCCACCCCTCAAAGTCCCTCCACAAATGTTGACATTTATTTACTCAGATGTTTTATTTCTCATATCCATAACTCTCTCTTTAGTCTCATTAGAGGAGAGTCATGACTTCAGGGAGAGGCTGAGAAAGTGGGGGTGGGGTTGGATCTTCAGCCATGACCATTCATTGTAGGAGGACACCTTGAAACTCAATAGGGTGGTAGACACAATACAGTCTGATTTTGTGACTCTGGTATGAGATTGGAAGTTGTACTTGGTTCAATATTAAAAACGCTGAGTTCTGTACACCATATCAATAAATGCCAAATGCTACTAATTTGCACGATGTGATACAAATTTCATCTCTTCTTTTGCTTTGGCACAGTGCAATGGTCATAATCATTTAAAAAAAAGGGTGTTTATTAAGATAATTTTCATCTAACACCATCTTTGTTTTAGCATAATAACAGAAGCAAAGATGACATAATTACAAGGTTCAAGCAAAGGACAAAAACTCAGAAAAATGTTTGGCATAAAGTAATGGAAGGGAATTAATTATATGAAGAGAATGTATACCCAATGATGACAATTATATGTCATTTTATGATATCTGTTGGGGTGACTTCATGAATATTCAAATTATAATCATCTATCAACAACCGTGGTTCATTGGTCTAGAGTTATGATTTTTGTTTTGGGTTGTAGTACAGCAAACACAGGGAGACTGGGCTGCAGCAGAAAGGGGAACACGTGGAAAGGGTTAAACAGGCAACACTGCAGTGTCCACATTCCCTGCAAGCAGACAAGACAAAATACATTAACTACATCTCAGATGGCACTGCAATAGGAACACCCCGGCTGGTATTGGTCCAAGGTTACAACAACCATATGAGAATTAATATCAATTATCAAGGCTCCAACAGATCTGGAGGAACCATTATGCCTCTGAAAACTTAATCAAATATTTAGGAGATGGGACAGTTAACATCCCATCAAAGTCAGTTTGACAAACACAGCACTTTGATATTGTAAACAGGTAGACAGGGGATGTCCAGAAAGCAACTATGCTAAAGCACTCAAGAAAATGGATCTGCATAATACTGTAAACCAATTCAAAATAACATTCTGATGACATAATTGAAATGTGGCACTTTGTAACATGGAAAAGTATATGTAAGAAGAGATGGTAAATAGAATAGCTTAGAACTAAGCTGTAGTTACAGCCATGAGTTCTGTTCTCTTTTGTGCATATTGAATAAAGTCATTTTGTTGAGGTTCTACGCAGTCTCAGAAGACTTATTTCATTCATTCCCTCCTACAAGATGTCATAATTAGAGAGTTTGCGAGAGGTTCCAGTTTCAAGTCCTGGATAAGTCCTTTACTGTTGGTGCGGCATGGTGGCGTAGTGGTTAGAACTGTTGCCTCAGTGCCAGGAACCAGGTTCAATTCTGGCCTTGGGTGACTTTGGAGTTTGCACATTCTCTCCATGTCTGCATGGGTTTCCTTCAGTTTCCTCATACACTCCAAAGATGTGTGGGTTAGGTTGATTGGCAATGCAAAATTGACCGAAGTATTGGGGGGTGGGGGTTTTAGCAGGGTACATATGTGGGGTTACAAGAATGGGGCTGCGTAGGACTATGGTCAGTGCAGACTCGATGGGCCGAATGTCCTCCCTCTGCACTGGAGGGATTCCATGATTCTATGATAACAGATCATGTAAAGACAGTTTTCTCATTTGTCTCACTGTAATATATATTTGTGGGTTGGATATGAAGTTATTCAACGAGTAACAACAATTTCAATGATCTGAGTGAATGAGGCAACTTAAAAAGGAGATGGTTTGAGCTTTGATTTGAATTTTCAGACTCAGCTCGCAGGGCAACTGGTTTGGAGAAAAGAGAATGCCATGATCACACAATGTAAGCACTCTTTTAGAGATTGAAGTTAAGCCATAACATTCATTCAGTTACTTCATTAAATAGTATTTAATTGTCACCATTTGGTATATTTCCTCAATGTATAATTATTGCACCTCTATTACTAAATGCCAAACATTTTCCTGAATTTTTGGTTGGAATCTTACTGCCATTCATGCTGATGGGATTTTCCCATCTCGCTGCAGTGAATGAAGATTTGGTTTCATTACACCAGGAGCATGGGGTGAATGGCAGGTAAGTTTACACCCTCTTTTATTTGAACTTTTAAAATGATGTCATTTTTGTTACTGCCTTTACGCTAAAACCAATGCAGTAAGGGATTCACCCTGTGTCTGGCCTCTGCCATTCTACACCTGTAAGATGCTGGCCATTGAAAATAACGATAGTTTCTGGACAACTTTCATTTTTTAATCTCGAGAAATGCAATATCTACTTTTCAGAAACAAAATAAAGAAACTTGCAAGAAACGCATGTTGTTAGGTCCATGGACTTTTGGTATTCTCTAAAGTTGGGAATTGTGGATTTTACACAAAAGAAAAAAAATGTGGTTTACACACGTAGATTCAAAACAACAACAAATCATCATAGAATCCCTACAGTGCAGAAGGAGGCCATTCAGCCCACTGAGTCTCTATTGACAACAATCCCACCCTAAGTCCTGTCCCCACAACCCTATGCATTTACACACTAATCTCCCCAACCTCCACATCCCAGGACATTAAGGGACAATTTAGTACGGCCAATTAACCTAATCCACAAACTTTGGACTGTGGGAGGAAAAAAGGACCATTCAGAGGAAACCCACACAGATGTGGGGAGAAGGTACAAGCTCCACACAGAGGTTGATATCCAAAGATCTTTGAAGTTGCCACTCAAGTGGATACAGTCGTGAAGAAGGCATACAGTGTGTTAAGTTTATTAACAGGAGGTTTGAATTTAAGAGCCGTGAGGTTATGTTGCAACTATGCCAAACGTTGGTGAGACACATTTGGAATATTGTGTTCAGTTCTGGTCACCTCACTATAAGAAGGATGTGGAAGCATTAGAGAGAGTGCAAAGGAGATTTACCAGGATGCTGTCTGGTTTGGAAGGTAGGTCTGTTGGGGTGTAGAAAACACCGTCTGCTGTGATAGTGGAGTCAGACACTTTAAAAACTTTTAAGCAGTTATTGGATAGGCACATGGAGCACACCAGAATGATGGGGAGTGGGATAGCTTGATCTTGGGTTTAGACATAGCTCGGTACAACATCGAGAGCTGAAGGGCCTGTACTATGCTGTACTGTTCTATGTTCCAAATTGTTCCTAGTGTTGGGGGATTAGCAGGGTAAATTTGTAAATTTTGAGAAGTATTTTTTGCAAGCTTATGCTCAAATATGTCCTGAACAGGTCGCATTATATAATATTTTGAAAATCAGGTAGCATTATATAATATCATTTTGAAAATTGATTTTAAAACATTATTTCTTAGATCAAAGAGAGACATTTAATGCAGTTTGATTAATACAGCTGAAAGGAGATCATCATAGAAAGTACTAAGGCAGGAAGAATGGGATAAAGCTGGTAATTGTGTATAAGATTATCTCAGTGTCTTCATGATAATCCAGGAAGAACATGAATCTTGTGCAGTCTGTTAATTTTATAAAAAGTGGTGTATGCTCAGCACTAAGTATGTGCAGAGTGACTATAGGACCCAACAGGAGCGCAAATGCAAGACCAACACCACATAAAGATAATCAACACTACTTAGAACTGACTAAACCTCTTAAAGACATAGTGTATTTTGGCTGAAACAGGTGCTGGAACTGGTTTAAGAACAGTCTCTGGAGCAGAAAAAGGAGTGGAGCTGGTGTAACAGGTTAGAGAGTGTGATTCTCCTATACAGCCATCGCAGCCATGGACAAAAGAGATCCCTCCGCTCAGGAAGAGGTTTCTCCAAAGGGCCCTCTAGAGAGACATTACACAGGCAGCAGATGCAGATGACTGATGGAATCAGTGCCTGTGGTCTACTTCCACCTGAATGCAGTGTCGCAAAACAGTCAATGAGCTCACACAAAGTCAATGAAAGCATTTTCCCATGACATTCCCTTACAACTGAAACACTAGCCTCACACACCATTCACCGACCTCAACAGGCACTGTCACACGGTAAAGAACAGGTGTGGGAGCCTGAAGTACAAGAGGAGGAAGAGACTGAAGATGAAACAACACTAACACCAGCTGTCAAAATGGCAGCTTCCAGCTCAGATCCTGGCACCGTGCCAATTACAGTGGATAGCATAGGGAAGCAATGAATCATTAGGTGTGATTGACTTACAGCTAGGTCAGAGGGAAAGGACAATATGGCTATGAACTCTTTGGAGGGCATGAGTTTTGTCACTGAGAACTAAGAGGAAGATTTTGATCGGACATGGGTGAAAAGTTATCGGGCACGTACACAAATGCTGGATGTATAGACAGACCTGCCAGAAAGCCTGTAATTACTGTCAAGAAGTAAAGGAAGATTGTAATAGTAGAAAAGAATGGTGGCTTCCAGGTCTGACATTGCACTGAGATCGTAGCCCATCTTTTGCAACAATTTCTTTGGATCACTTGTGGACCAACCGTCGCATCAAGATCAATGTCTCAACTTCCGTTAGAATGCCTAAATCTGAACACTGGAAACTGAAAATAAAAATAGAAAATGCTGGAAATTTGCAGCAGATCAGACTGTGGACAGAGAAACAGAGGCTGGGATTTTTAAAATCCTGAACTCCTGCCTGAAATCAATGAACCTTTGGCTGGTCCGTCAAGTTTCCCACCCCATCCACAGAGACCCCTGCTGAGGACATAATTGGTTAACCCTTTTCAGAGTTTCAATGACCTTTTGCCATGGAATTTAAGATTGTTGCCATGGAGATCGTGGCTGGGAATCCAAAGTCTTTCTGTAATATACCTTTAAGGGACTTATGCCAGATTGCTGTTTATTGCCAAACAGGGTGTGACATGTGTACTTATGTATCATTGGTAAATGATAAAAACAGTCCCAGAGACCAAATCAATTAATTAGCCTCCTGGATATTGTTGTATATAGTTTCTGCTCTTTCAAGAAAGGGAACCCACTTAATTGCATCAACAATCCTTGTCATGTGGTTGGTGTGTGCCTTAAGTGAAAACATAAGTCTCAGTCTGCCCACTGTCCTGGTCAACTTGGTTAAACTGGTCCTGCTCCAACGATTGGGACAGCACTGCAAAAGAGCAATGGCCAGAGAAATCGCAAGGCTGTCAATATGGGAATGAACAGGAATAATTAGTTTCCATTTGATCTGATCTTATTTGATTTATTATTGTCACATTTTGGGATACAGTGAAAACTATTGTTGTTTGCATGGTATACAAACAAAGCATACTGTTCACAGGATACATAAGGAAGAAGGAAAGGAGAGGGTGTAGAATATAGCATTACACTCATAGCTAGGGTGTAGAGAAAGATCAACTTAATGTAAAGCAGATCCTTTCAAAAGTCTAATGGCAGCAGTGAAGAAATTGTTCTTGAGTCAGTTGGTACATGATGTCAGACTTTTGTATCTTTTTCCCAATTGAAGAAGGTGGAAGAGAGAATGCCCGGATTGCATGGGATCCTTGTTATGCTGACTGCTTTTCAGCAGGAAATGTAGACAGAGTCAATTGATGGGAGGACATTGGGTTTGAGTGCTGGATTGGGCTTCGTTCACAATTCCACGTAGCCTCCCTCAGTCTTACACAGAGCAGGAGCCATACCAAGCTGTGATGAACTTGGAAAGGATACTTCCTGTGGTACATCTGTAAAAATGGGTGAAGGTTGAAGCAGATATGCAGGATGAATGAAATATTGCCTGGTTTGGTAGATAAAATTGATATGAAATGGTTATTTTGTGGTAGATTTTATTTCTCTGTTGTGAGAGCAACAATCTATAACAGAGGGGAGAGGTGGTGTGTATCTGGTTTTAACCTGGAGTTTTGGGGATGTGGTCAGCAGAATTATAATTGAGTAAAGTGATCACAGACAGTCCAAATGGAATGGAGATCTGCCAGCTATCATCCTCCTCCTGAACAACTCACCAAATATGCCTCGTCACATATTTCAGCATTAAAACAATCCGGTGCGGTTTTACACAACTATGGAACAACAACATGTACCTTCATTGCCTGAACCTCTCTATTCAAATGAACTCTCCTCCCCTCGCATTAGGAATGCCAGCTGCTTCTCTGATCGATAGCGATAATTCACATGATATCTGCTCCAACCTAGAAATCACCACACACAAGAAACGTGTCTTGGTCAAAGTCACCTTTGGAACCACCGGGAGCACCATCCTTGTCCTGTTCTGAGGCTGTCAATCTGCTTCCGAGAAGTCCTGAACGCACCACATTGGTAAAGTGCAGACATTGCATGGTTTTGCTCCTGGCTTTAGGAAAGTAAGGGAAGCATTCTGGGAGAGGGTAGGTGGAAAAGACCTGAGGCTGAGAGGCTTTACCTCCCTCCTCCGCAAGTACCATGCCTTTTTTTTGATGCCTCCGCTTTATCTCTCTCTCTTTCTCATGTTACAGTCCAAGGAAAATTACACCTCGAGCACCGTGACTAGAAGCAGATGGTGGGCTCAAAGTCTTTGCAGTCACAGCTGAGACTTTCTCCAAATGCAGCACCATTCGCTGCAGACATCACTAACTTTAACCAATTCTGCAAACTACCAAGAACTTTCACAAATTCCAACAGTAGTAGAGATAAAGCTATAACTAATCTGAAAGCAGAGTCATAGAATAGAATCCTACAGTACAGAAGGAGGCCATTCAGCCCCATTGATTCTGCACCAACTCTCTTCCAGAGTATCTTACTCAGACCCACCCCACATCCTATCCCCGGAACCCCACACATTTGCGCCACAAATCTCCCGAACCTACACATCTTTGTGACACTGAACAGCAACTTAACATGGCCAATCCACTTAACCTGCACATCTTTAGGTTGTGGGAGGAAACTGGAGCACCAGAAGGAAACCCACGCAGACACGGGGAGAACATGCAGACTCCATGCTGACAGTCACCCAAGGCCGGAATTAAACCCAAATCCCTGGCGCTGTGAGGCAACTGTGCTAATCACTGTATTACAAGCAGTCGATGATCCCTTTAAATATTATTGTTGAAGGATCTTTCCACTTATTAATTACATGTTCAACCGTATCTGTTTACAAGAGGGTGTTAACTTGAGTAGCAAGATTGAAAATGAGAGTATTGGCATTAAAACAGTAGTGGACATCGATTGACATCAAGGAGGTGAATTTTCTGCCCACCACGGGTGGGGTGTTGTAACGGGTGAGGTGTGGACCATGGAAAGGGCTATTGACCTTGGGTGAGATTTTCTGCTTTCAGAGCAAGCTGGAATATCATGCCCAAGATCTATGTTCTCTGAATGCTTCCACTACATATTTCTAAAACCACATTAGTACCATTATTAAGGTGCCCTTTGACGTGAAGTGCACACGTGTGGCAGAGGTACCATTTTGATATTCGAATGGCATCTGTAGTGCTGAAGGATACAGGCACTATGCTGTCCAATTTTGCAGCCAAAAATCCACCACCCGTGAGTAATATTCATTTAAATGAAAGAGCAGAGAATGATTTGTTAATTCTGCTGGGGCTCAGTAGATAATTGGTTGAAAAAGTTTTTTTGTTATGTATTACATTGTTTTACAAGTCCGAAGAAACATTGAGTTTTTCTTGAGAAGTTTCGATTTTCTTGGATAAAACACTATCTAATAGAATTAAAACTTTTTCAGTCATGTCATACTTTGGTAATGAAAGTCCAAAGTCATTCATGAAAGGTTTGGATTTTCTTTCTTGCAATGCTTATCATGAAATTACAACATTCTCTGCCATGAGCTGCTCTTCCTAATGGAAGTCCCGAAAAATTGAATTAGTATTGAAAAGCTTCGATTTTGTTTTACGCAAAGTGCTTTCCAATAAGTTAAAACTTATTCCTGCCATGTACTACTTATAAATCATTGAGAAAGTTCATGGGAACTCAGTTTGTGAGGAATTAAAATTCTGGAACAGATTACATTCATTTCAGGTAAATAATGCTGGAAAAACCAACACAATCAAGAGATGGTCAGTGATTACTGCAACATTTAACTGGTGTAAGTGTTTTCATTCATTCATGGGACATGGGCATCGCTGGCTGGACAGCATTTATTGCCCATCCCTAATTGCCGCCCTTCAGAGACATTTGAGAATCAACCAAATTGCTGTGGCTCTGGAATCACATATAGGCCAGACCAGGTAAAGACAGCAGATTTCCTTCCCTGAAGGATATTAGTGAATTGATGTATTTTGTAGCAAAAAAAATAGGTTAATATTAAATATGTACATAGACCATCTGCACACAGTTATGGAAGCTCATATGATACCGTAACAAGTATAATGAGAGACAGTTCTATGTGAAGCCTCATGCCATGCCCTGTATATTTAGAAGAATGTTAATAAAAGGTAAAGTTTACCCAAAATCTCAATCAATCTAGACCAAGGATAACCTTATCTAAAACTTATGGTGATAACAGGTATTGGTGTTCAAAAATAAATGGCAAAAGCAGCAGATAAAGAGCCTGAGTGGGAGAAGCATCAGGAGAAATGATTGTGTGACAAGGATAATGTGGGCAAAACACCAACAGAAAGGCTAAGAGTGAAGAAAAGCTTAGGAGAAAATCTTATCCTTACCAGAGTGTTTCAAACTCATGATATCGATACAAGTGGCAGAACTAAAGTTGTAGCTTTGGAGCTAGCAGAATAGACTAACCAGGAACAGGTCAGTACCACTTTCTATGCTATTGACAGCAGTGCAGATGACATTAAAGGTGCATGAATGTCGAGACAGTGACATATGAAAAGATTTGGGAATTGTGAATACAGAGTAAGCCCTGGAAGATGAGTTAATTCCATTGTTCTAGATCAGGCTTTATCAAAATTTCTGCAGTCAAGGAAGAATTTGACACTATCAGTTAACAAGGCAGGCACAAGTTAGAAAGCAATATTGTACATTTATTTGCGGCAACAAGAAAGCATTTTATGGAGAAAAACAACAGATCCAGAACAGTTTGTAGGAAACAGGATTGACAGTACAGTTACTCGAAAACAGGGAGAAGTGAAGAGGGCTGCCATTACTTAGTGCTCTCACTGTCGCAGGAAAAGATTGTACCAGTGTAAAAACTCTCCATCAAAAATCAGAATGCTATTCCTGTTAGAGTAGAGGTCATTGAAATTTGTATACCAAAGCTGCGCAGGAGAGGGTGCGTCAGTCTTCAAATGCCACATAACTCAGGAATAAGGGAGGACTTGAGAGCAACAGGGTGTTTGATAAAGATGATGGTGTCTCTCTCACCCTCTCATTCTGTCCCTTTCTCTATCCTTCCATCTCTTTCATTCCCTTCCCTTCTCCATCCACCCTGCAGAGAAAAGATGAATTTTGACTCGTTTCCAGACCAGCTAGTCTTTATGGTATTGTCTGTTGCCAGGACAGATAAATGGTAGCACTGGGGCCACAGTCATCCCACGCCTGGTCCAGCACCACAGGAGCCAGATCCCAAAATCAGAGGCCACCACGTAGATCCCAGTGCCAGTCACCATCAGGCCAAGGAGGGGGTTACAAAGATAACTCTTCAGTAAGATATGGCTTACTCATCATTCAATGAGCCTTGGACAACATGTGCCGCTTCAGACCTGGCCTTCACAGGGAGATGGTGCAGTATCTGTGTCAGGCTTTAACTCACTCTGCACCTAGAGGAGGAGGAGGACATCCATTCCTTGTGGCCATAAGGGTCTTGGCTGCCTTGAACATTTATGCAGTTAGATCATTCCAGGGATTAACCAGAGATTGCGTGGCGTATCTCAAACCCCTATACACATGAGCCATTATCAGGAAGCCTCAGGTTCAGGAGGCAATAGATGGCACTCTTGTTGCCCTTTGCGCTCCATCTCAACATGGGGTGCCCTTCATTAACAGGAAGGGGTTTCACTCCACGAACACTCAGCCGGTGTGTGACCACGTGATGCACATCAAGCATGTCTGTGCCCAATATCCTGGGAGCAAGCACAACTTCTACACCCTGGGACAGTCAGAGATACCCGACATGTTCAAGGGTCAATCTCGGCTGAAGGGAAGATAGTTGGGGATAGCCTCACGAAGAGGTGGACCAGGATAGTATGGAGGAGGATAGGAGGATGCCAAAGGAGCCAAACAGCCAGCAGGTTCTATAAAGCATCAACATGACTTGCCAATTTTTAAACTCAATACCCTGGCTGAAGAAGGCAAGCATTCCATAAGCCTTCTTGACTACTTTCAGTGGCCTGTGTACCTGTACACCCAGATCCCTTTGCTTATCTGTACTCTTAAAGGTTCTGCCATTTATGTATATTTTCTGTCTGTATTAAACCTTCCAAAATGCTATACCTCACATTTGTCCGGATTAATCTCCATCATGTCTCCTCCCAAGTCTCCAACCGAACTATATCCTGCTGTATCCTCTGATGGTTCTCATTGCTATTCACAAATTCACCAACCTTTGTGATGTTTGCAAACAAAATTATTAAACCAGTTACATTTTCTTCCAAATCAATTATATATATTACAAACAGTAAAGGTGCTAGCACTGATCCCTGAGGAACACCGCTGGTCACAGCTCTCCATTCAGAAACGCACCTTTCCACTGCTACCCTCTATCTTCTCTGACTGAGCCAGTTTTGTATCCACCTTGCCAGCTCACCTCTGATCCCATGCGACTTCACCTTCTGCACCAGTCTGCCATGAGGGACCGTGTCAAAGGTCTTACTGAAGTCCATATAGACAACATTCACTGCCCTACCCTCATCAATCATCTTTGTCACTTCCTTGAAAAATACAATCAAGTTTGAGAGACATGACCTCCCCTTCACAAGACCATGTTGCCTCTCACTAATACTTATTTCCAAGTGGAAATAAATCCTGTCTCAAAGGATCCTCTGTCATAATTTCCCTACCACTGAAGTAAGGCTCACCGGCCTATAATTACCTGAATTATCAAGGTTTATTAAGAGCCTAATCGATCCAGGCTTGAATAATCTTTTCTAAGGCCCACAGTGATGACGACAGATTCTTGAGGATTTTCAATTTCCAAATGTCCACATTTCAGTTTAGCTCTGATTCAAATTTTGGATCCACTGCTCATCCTTCCCACCCACACATCGTATGGATCTGATAATCACTGACAAAACAACAAATTATAAAATTGTACTCTAGTGTAGAACCTTCTGCAGACAGTGAACGGTGCCAAAAACATTTGTTAATTATACATAGTCCTGTAGCCAATTAATGTATGCAATTTACTTGGATGTAAATGTGATTGAATTAGCTTCCAACATGGGAACAGTTTTCAGATAATGATTAAAATTCTTAAATTTGATCAAAGACATTCAAAACACTGAGATCCAAAAAGCAAAAACAACAATTGGAAATTTGCATCTTTGTCTAAAGTCTGATGTAAGCTATGATCACCTACTCAGCACTTTATATTACGGCGTAATCAGATATGTATTTATTAATCAATTCTGCAAATAGAGTGTGGGATGATTTATTGGATGAATATTGTAGAATATTAATTTCATGAATTTAAATGCATCTTTTCTAAAATACATTGCAACATTATTTTTTTCTATTACAATTATATTTGCATATGCTTATAAATATTATCAGAGGTTAAGAATTGTTTCCCTTCATTTTCAGGTCATAATTTGAAAGCTGCCAATGCCTTCTATTGTTGTGGCAGGCAGTATGCAAACCATGTGTTGTCTCTTCAGTAGAATGATTATTGCATTTAACCTAGAAGGACCTGCACTGCTGGCTAACAATATACAAGACTAGCACATGTTCTAAATAACTTCAACTGGTAAAGGTCATCAGCGTATCTTAGAACAGAGCCGTACTCATTGAAAAGAGACTGCTCAACATTTTCTCGTAAGATGATTTCTCCATCCTGGGCTTCACTCTACTGAACATTCTCTGAACCACCTCCAATACAAGTACCTGCTTAAGTGAGGAGGCCAATACTGTACTCTAGGTGCAGCATCAATGTCCTCTATGTTGGTCAAAAGACCCTCATATTTTTGGTTTCATTGTCAGGGAGATGGATTCTAACATTCCTAATTACTTGTTTTTGTTTATTCATTCACTGGCTGGGCCAGTATTATTGCCCATCCCTTACGGCAGTTGAGAGTCAACCACTTTGCTTTGGCTCTGGAGTCACACGTAGGCCAGACCAGGTAAGGACAGCAGATTTCCTAAAGTGCTGAGTAGTTGATCATAGCTTATATCAGACCTTAGACAAAGATGCAAATTTCCAATTGTTGTTTTTGCTTTTTGGATCTCAGTGTTTTGAATGTCATCGATCAAATTTAAGAATTTTAATCATATTCTGAAAACTGTTCCTATGTTGGAAGCTAATTCAATCACATTTACATCCAAGTAAATTGCATACATTAATTGGCTGCAGGACTATGTATAATTAACAAATGTAAGTGGAGGGCTTTGATTTAAACTTGGCACCATTCACTGGCAGTAGCAGGTTCTCCACTAGAGTATAGTTTTATAATTTGTCGTTTTGTCAGTGATTATCAGATCCATATGATATGTGGGTGGAAAGGATGAGCAGTGGGTTTTTATGGTCATCCTTAGACTTTTAATTCCAGATTTTTATTGAATTCAAATTTCATCATCTGTTGTGGTGGGATTTGAACCTTGTATTACTCTAGGATTCTGCTTTACTAGTCCAGTGACAATCACACTACACCACTACCTCCTTGCATGTACTCACATGCCAATGCTGTGATTCAATAATGAAGACATCCATATCTATACCAAAACATTCTGCAGTATCTCCGTTGGAAAACTAAATACACTGCATCTACTGGTTCTCCTTTATCCACCCTGTCTGTTATATCTCAAAGAATTCTAATAAACTGATCAATTATGACTTGTCGTTCATACACTCACATTGGCTCTACTTGATTATATTATGATTTTCTAAATGTCCTGGTAATACGTTAAAGGACAAGGCTTGGTCAACGCTCTCACATATCTCAAGGCAACACCCGTCTATCGCTCAAGACTTAGGTCAAATAACCCACTTCATCCTCACAGACCTTCTAGTGATATCAATTCACAGCAATCACTTCTTGTTTACCTCATGCTTCCAGATCTTCAATGGAAGGTGCAATGGCCAAATGCTGTGGAGAATATTCACTGAAAATTTTCCCTCTCTCGCAGGACAAATTGCCTAAAATAGAATGTACAAAAACAACCCAGTGGCATAGACATGGCTTCATCCCCTGAAACCAAGGGAGGTGATGGTGTGCTGCCTCTGCAACAAAACCACTAAGATTCAACATCAAGAGCATTCAAGATTGCGACATGTTACTGCTTTCTCAACATAACTTTATCCTGCTGAAGCATACATTGCAGATGGTGTAACCACAGACCTCTTTCTTTATTTTGCACTTTCCTTTCCTCTCCTCTTCATTGTTCCTCCTCTCTGCTCCATATTTCTGTTACTGACAACCAAACCCCCAACCTTGTGCAGACGAGGGTGACTGAATCCTTTATCCTCTCTGGATGCTTCAGCTCAGAAACAGAATTCGAATCAAGCCAGGGTACTTTTGCAAAATTTGCAGTAGCAGCTGTGAGTGACAAGCACCTGAGCTATAAGATGGAAGCCTGACCCTTTAAATAGCATTCGTGGGGAATGTGCTCCTCAGGCAGCTGAATGCATGTTAAACTATGAGAGATTAACACAGTATAATGTTTAACAACGTGTGTCAAATCAGCTAGAACAA
This sequence comes from Sphyrna mokarran, assembly GCA_024679065.1. Lineage (NCBI taxonomy): Eukaryota > Metazoa > Chordata > Chondrichthyes > Carcharhiniformes > Carcharhinidae > Sphyrna > Sphyrna mokarran. The sequence goes on from JAGIQG010000011.1 coordinate 2,316,790, forward strand.
ACATTTTTCACCATCACCCAACCACTCCTGAAGCTTCCCAGGCACACAATGCATGTCCATCACGAGGCACCTTCAGATGATGCCAGAAGTGACCAGAACCTCAATGTAGATCATTTTCTGCCTTTGGGGTTTCAGTTATGGTGGCATCAGCTGTACTATGGGTGGCACGATGGTTAGCACTGCTGTCTCATAGTGCCAGGGACCCGCATTCAATTCCCAGCTTGAGTGATTGTCTGTGCAGAGTCTGCACATTCTCCCCATTTCTGCATGGGTTTCCTCCCACAGTCCGAAAAACGTGTGCTGCTTAGGTGCATTGGCCATGCTAAATTCCACCTTAGTGTACCCGAACAGGTGCCAGAACGTGGTGGCGCAGAGATTTTCATAGTAATTTCATTGCAGTGTTAATGAATGCCTAGTCATGACACCAATAATATAAACTTATTCACAAGGCTGTTACGGCTTTGCTTGGCCCAAAACTGTAAAATCCCACCAGAGGTTAATGGACCTTCCCATTTTCTGTTCCTCGCACACTCCGATTCCTCTGGTGGGTTGGGCACTAAAATTTTGGCCATGGAACCCAATTTCCCAGCTGGACTATCTGTCTTATTGAACCTCAATTCATGCAAATTGAGATGTAACTATCAATTAAAGTTTTGGAACTTATACTACAGCTCAAACATTCTGTAGCCAAAATTTATCATATCACCGAATCGAATATTCCCTTCCCATCCCACTGCAATCCATCCATTAGACTTTTAAAGCCTTTAATACACTGCATTCTGACAGCAGACAAAAGGAGCCAAACAATATAGTTCACTTTGATTGGTTTCATTGTTCCACTTCTATTCAAAAGACAGTAAAGCCTGTTTCAAAGGAAAATTGGAAGCATTTCTTTCCACAATGCCATTTTGTTCGTAAACGGTATGAGTTACAAAGCCTATGACATCAATTCTATGTCTGTGCGCAACATCTCATTTGCCTTCAATAACTTAACTTGTTACAAAGCTTTTGCAAAGCTTGATTACTGCTTCCATATTTAGGGAGATCGAGTCACACTTTCCTGGAAAGGATATAGGGAAAAGCTTATCATCAAATTGTTGACCATTTTCAGCCACTTGTCACCTCCAAACACCCACATTTCTTGACTTTTTAACATCAGTTTATCAGTGCACAGTGACCATCTGAACTTGCATCTCTTGTCTTTTTCAACATTCTTCATTTACAAAATGACATATTTGCTTCGCTGTACAGACACACCAACTACCTCCTGCTCTGAATTATTTTCAGTTTGGATTGTTATGCTGTGCAACCCTTGACCTCTCTCAGTCTACCCTTCCCTGCGCACTCTTAAAACACTTAACACTCAACTCTGGTTTCACCATGTCATCACTTGCCTAATTATTATTTTTTTACCCTTGTCGGGTTTGGTCCTTCAGTTTGGTTTTGAAATATTTTTAAAAGAGGGCGTGCAGAGAGACTCGAAGAGAGCTCCTTTGATCTGGTCAAGGCCGCCATCAGCATATGGACTTTACTGAGATTGCTGACAATGATCCCTAGAATCCAAATTCCACAATCCACCACCAGAAGTGTGATGGATCAGGATTGAAGTGCATCTGTTGACAAGTGTTTTTGTTCATGAATCATAGAAAATCAGTATCAGGTATAGCAAATAATAATGAAGGTAAATGGAATGTTAGCATTTATTGCAAAGAGACTGCAGTATAAAAGCAGAGAAATGTTGTTACAATTGTATAAGTCTTGGTGACACCACATAGAATATTAACAGTGCAGAAGGAGGCCATTTGGCCAATTGAGCCTGCACTGACAACAATCCCACCCAGGCCCTATCCCTATAACATCACACATTTAGCCTTCTAATCCCCCTGATATTTAGGTGCAATTTAGCATGCCCAATCAACCTGACAAGCACATCTTTGGAGTGTGGGAGGTAACTGAAGCACTCAAAGAAAACCCACACAGACAAGGGGAAAACGTGCAAACTGCAGACAGTCACTCAAGGCTGGAATTGAACCTGGGTCTCTGGCACTGGGGCAGCAGTGCTGACCACTGTGCCACCCTGGATATTGTTATATCCACCTGAGGAGGCAGGTGAGACCTTGCTTTCATCCTGATCTGCTGGATTATCAGTCCTGACCTTTGTGCTCAAACCCTCACGTGGGACTTGAACCCAGCATCTTGTGATTCATCTGGAATATCGTGCCCAATTTTGGTCTCCTTATTTGGAAAAGGATGTGGTAGCGCTGGAGGCAATTCAGAACAGGTTCACCAGATTGATTCCAGGGATGAAAGGATTGACGTATGAAAATTCTTGTTTGGGGCTTACACTCGCTGGAGTTTACAAGGATGAAAGGGATTGGATTGAAGTATATAAAATACAAAAAGGGAGTGATAAATGTAGATCAAATGTTTCCTCTTATGGGCAATCTAGAACAGGAGGTCACGGGCAGAGCTTGAGAAGCAGTAGATTTAAACCTGAGATGAGGAGGAACTACTTCTTACCGTGGATGATTTGTGGAACTCCATTGCGTGATAGAGTCTGAATTATTTAATGGTTTCAAGAAGGAGATAGATATATTTTTGATTTTAAAAACAGGTTAAAGGGATATGGGGAATAGGTGGGGAGGTGGATTTGACACCAGGGAGAGATCAGCCATTATCTGATGGAGTGGTGGGGCAGGCTGGAAGGGCTGAATTCCTGACTCCTCTTCCTAATTCCTCTGTTCCTATGATATACAACCTAGCCCAGATATTAGAACAAAGGTCAGGAACTCCAAATCCCCACCCTCTGGCTTCTGTTATCAACCTAATTTTGTCTCTAATTGGTTATCTCATCCTGAATCCTGTGAGATTTAACCTTATGCAACAACTTACTATGTGGTACTTCGTCAAAGGCCTTGCTAAAGTCTATGTAGACAACATCAACTGCACTATCCTTATCTACCTTCTTGGTTACCCCCTCAAAAAAACTCAAATAAATTTGTGAGACATAATTTTCCACTCACAAAACTATGCTGACTGTCTCTAATCAGTCCTTGCCTCTCTAAACGCTTGTAGATTCTCTCTCAGAATACCTTCTCACAATTTACCTACTACAGATGTGAGGCTCACTGGCCTGTAGTTCCCAGGCTTTTACCTGCAGTCCTTTTCAAGCAAAGGCACTGACCTGTGACTATGGACGATTCAAATATCAGTGCTAGGAGACCTGCAATTTTCTCCCTCGCCTCCCACAATGTTCTGTGATTACACTTCATCAGGCCCCAGAGAGTTATCTACTTTGATGCACTTAAAGTCCACCCCTCACTATTTATTTCCTCAAGTTCCCTATGCTTTTCTCAACAGTGATGAAAGGTCATTTAATAAACATTGGCTCTATTCTCTCTTCACAGATACGGTTAGACCTGCTTAGATTTTACAGCATTTTCTGCTTTTATTTCAGATTCTATTTTGTATCCACTTAGTCAGTGCAGGCTTAGAGGGCCACAGGGAACAGTTCCTATGCTGTAATTTTCTTTGTTCCAGCATCTGTAGTATTTTGCTCTTATTTTAGTTTTCAAGGATGTTGGCAGGATTCATGAAGGTCATAGACAGGATGACCGCACAGTCTTTTTTCCCCCAGGGAAGAGGAATTGAAAACTAGAAGGCATTGGTTTGGGGTGAGAGGGGAAAGATTTGAGAGAGACTTGAGGGGCAACTTTTTCATGTGTGTGACGTACATACAGAGAAAGTGGTTGAAGCAGGTTCAACAGCTAGATTTAAAAAGCATTTGGATCAGTACACAGATGGGAAAGAATTAGAGGATTATGGGCCAAAGGGACTAGCTGGGAGGGTAACCATGGTCAGCATGGACCATTTGGGCCAAGAACCTGTTCCCATGACTCAATGACTGGAGGACTTCAGCAATGAGGAATGATCGAGTTGGCTGGAACTTGTTTTCTTTCAAACAGGGAAGAAGGAGGAGTGGGCTGGATAAAATGAATAAGTATATTCTGTTCAGCAAAGAGACTAGATTTAAAATAATTGGAAGAAGGATTATGGGAAGTTAGGGGGGAATCTTTGATGATGTGAAGGTTTGGAACTTACTTTCTGAAAGAGCAATAGAGATAGAAACTCTTGTCGCATTTAAGTATTTCTTGGATATGGAAACGCAAGAACCTACAAGGCGACAGTCCAAGAGCAGGATAGTGGGAGAAGGCTGGATAACTCTTTTTCAGACACAGACACAATGGGCAAATTGTCTTCTTTGTGCTGTACATTTCTATATGATTCTATGAATTTTTAGTAATCTGATTAACCACAGGAATTTTTGTGATTCCTTCTATACCACCCACCGACAATCATGACGAGAGTCTAGTTACAGGCTCTCTGAAGACTTCAAGGCTGCCTCATTAGTTCACTTTCCTAGGCAATTATTAATGAAGGCACAAATTAAGCTCACTTAGCAACGTGCATTAATCAGCAAGCTGTAGTTTCAGCTTCCTCTGCTCATAACAGTGGTTATTATGGAGTAAGATAGTAAGTTAAAGAAGTTGCACAGAGTTATAACAGTACCAGCACTGATAGGTATGACAGTAAACAAAGGCTTGACTGGAAAGTTCTAGTAGAGGGAAAAAAAAATCAAGAATTTGATTACAATGCCCGTTTCCCCAATTTCTATCCCTTCTACCAGTTCCTTTAAAAAAAGGAAGAAAGCAATACAATTGGTTCAAATTGTTTCATGTTTGTGTTTAATGTCACAAGTAGGCTCACATTAACACTGCAATGAAATTACTATGAAAATCCCCTTATCACCACACTTCCGCATCTGTTTGGGTACACTGAGTGAGAATTTAGCCTGGCCAATGCATCTAACCAGCACATTTTTCACACTGTGGGAGGAAGCTGGAGTACCCAGAGATAACCCACAGAGACACGGGGAGAATGTGTAAACTCCATAGAGACAGTGACCCAAGCCAGAAATTGAACCTGGGTCCCTGGCACTGAAGCAGCAGTGTTAATCACTGTGTCACTGTACAGCCCCATGTGTGCCCTTTCATTAATTGATTTCCAAAATACTTCAGTTTGATGCAACATGCTGCAAGTAGGCAGATAATAATTTGCCTGTAATGTGGTGGTGCATCATACCCCAGCTACCTTACTGCCAATGTTTAACTAATGATGTGTACCTGTAAAGTTATTCGACTCTCAGTTTCCACTCAAGAGAAAGGTAATTTCTTGGATAATCCATGCATTGACTAAATGTCCTTTCTGCCCATCTATGAGTCCTTTCAGAGCATCACATTTTTTTTCCCCTACTTTCACCTTCATTCAGCTTCTGAGATTAGTTTTCACTCCAACAGCTGACAGCAGCAAATACATTTCTGGATGCCTTTCCTTCTTGCTGCATGAGTAACAACATAGAATTTAACAAACTCTTGCAGTTTTCTTAGCCAATGTTTTAACATCATTAGAATCTGTTCATGAAAGAGATTAAAGATCTAGGCTTGCAATTGAAAGCAAATGGATTGATATACATAATTTTTCAAACTAGGCAGGTAGTATTTTTTTTATTCATTTGTTGGACATGGGCATCGCTAGCTGGCCAGCATTTATTGCCCATCCCTAGTTGCCTTTGAACTCAGTGGCTTGCTAGGTTATTTCAGAGGGCAGTTGAAATTCAACCACATTGCTGTGAGTGCAGAGTCACATGTAGACTTGACCAGGTAAAGACAAATTTCCTTCCCTAAAGGACATTAGTGAACCAGATGGGCTTTTACAACAACAGTTTCATGGTCGTCAGTAGATTCTTAATTCCAGATATTTTTTATTGAATTCAAATTCCACCATCTGCCGTGACAAGATTCGAACCTGAATCCCCAGAACATTAGCTGAGTTTCTGAATTAAATAGTCTAGCAATAATATCACGAGGCCATCGCCTTCCCGAAGCACAATAAATATGTTTATATATTTCTGGCATTTAACAAAGGCATAAGCCTAATAATTACAGCAGAATCAGAAATTGAGGAGGATGTAGAGGAGAAGGTTTTTACAAAGTGAGTTAAAATGATCTGAAAGGACCTACCTGAAAGGATATTGGAAGTGGATCCAATATATTGTCCTAACATTGGGAAGGTGTAGAGGCAGTGGGGATTGTGCAGAGAAGATTAACAAGAATTATACCAGAAATGCACAGGCATACATTTCAGGAAAGGATTGACGGTCTGAGTCTCTTAATAAAAGAAACCTGAGACTGATCTAAGAGAGCTCTTTAAAATCCTGAAAGATTTTAATAGAATGGATAGGGAGAGAATATTAGCTCCTGTGGGGAAGGACATCAATGGAAGATGGGCACCAAGAAATCTAATAGGGAATTCAGAAGAAATGTCTCCATCCAAAGAGGACGTGGATGTTACTACCGCAGCAAACAGTTTAGGCGTATTTAAGGGAAAACTAGATAGGTATGAGAGGTAAAAGGGACTACAACAGAAAATGGGAGGAATCTTGAGTGAAACATAAATACTGGCAATGGACCGGTTGAAAAAAACAGAAAGAAATCTCATAACACCAGCTTAAAGCCCAACAGGTTTATTTGTAGCAAATGACCAAGCTTTCAGAATATGTTTCCCTTCATTGGGTGGCTGCACTTGACGAAGGAACAGTGTATGCCAAAAGCTTGGGGGCGTTTGCTACAAATAGTTTAAAGTCCAACAGGTTTATTCGTAGCAAATGTCCCAAAGTTTATGGAACAAATTGTTCCTTCGTCAAGTGCTGCCACCCAACGAATGGGCAACACATTCTGAAAGCTTGGGGATGTTTGCTACACGTTAACCTGTTGGACTTTAAGCTGGTGTTGTGAGATTTCTTTCCGTTTTACCCCAGTCCAATGCCAGCATCTCCACATCATGGACTGGTTAGACCAAGTGGTCAGTTTCTGTGCTGTATATTCTATGTAATCCTATATAATAGCGATTCTCAGGAGTGAATTGGATACGTACCTCAAAAGGAGAAATTTGCAGCAATATAAGGAAAGAATATATGAGTGGGATTAACTTTGTAGCTCTTGGAGAAATCTCTTAATAAAAGAAACCTGAGAGTGAACGAGATAAAATAGGAATGTGAATTGGAAGAGGGCTAAGAGATGGGATCAGAGGGGATTTAGCCACAATAAAACAGAGCCAGAGACTGACATCAAAAAAAAGAGTGCAAATCTCTAAGAAGTTTTGGTTACAAGCTAGGGACATTGAGGGGCACCCCCCAAACCCTCCACTCCCCTGCAGTCAGAGGGTCAAGGGTGTTAGAGAGTCAAAGGGGAGTTGGAGGGTTGGAGGAGTCAGAATATTGAGGGACAGTGGGGAGTCAGGGGAGGTCAGTGGGAGATTGAGGGGGAGGTGGTGATATCAGTTGTGGTTAGCAAAAAGGCATCTTCTGGCATTAGCCATCTGCTAGCAAAACATAAGAAATGGTTCACCCATGAGGAAGTTATCAAGCAGGCTACGCTGGCTGAGACCTTTGTTTAAAATCAAAGAGGAAGTCATGCCAGTCATCAAGAATATGCCACTTGGTGCTTTAATAGTAATCAGAAGGATGGAATTGTTGTCCTAAGGTGCGTCTCAGCAAATATCAGGCTGTGAATGTTTCACACTGCAGTTTGATAAGTCAATAAACATGATGGATATTGCCCAGCTAAATGTTTTCATTCACATGGCATTCAAAGATGCAGCAACAAAAGAACTTCCTCACTCTTCTGTTACTCAGAGAGAGGACCAGAGGCGAGAATGTCTACAGTGAATTTAAAAAAGGAGTAAAACACTGATCAAGAAATTGGTTTCAATCACAACTGATGATGTATCCTCAAAGCTGTGTCTCAATTCTGCATTTTGCAGAAATGATCCTGAATTCTCCCTCCTTTGTCAATTACTACTGCGCTATCCACAAACAAATACCAGCAGGCAATGTTATTGACTTTCCTTACGTGATGACAGTTGTTGTCAAGATCGTCAATTCAATTTGTGCCAAAGCTCTGTGGCATCGCTTGTTCGAACCATTAATCGATGAGTTTGATGCCACCTACACGGAACTAATCCTCTTGCAGATGTGAGCTGATTAAGATAAGGGAAAAACCTCCAGAGATTCTTTGACCTGCTCCCTGAAATTGTCTCCTTTCTTAAATCAAGGAATGAGGTGTACAGCAAGCTGTCAGATAATGCACTGTTACTGGGTTCAGTGTTTCCTACAGATGCAAGTGCAAAATTGAACTGTAGGGGATGGACAAGACTTGTAGCATGATCAGTGCAGTGATTGTGTTCAAGCTGAAAGTGGGCCTGTGGTCCTCCCAGTTAAAGAACAAAATTATTTCCCAAATCTAAAAAAAATTCAACACCAGATCAAACAAGAAGGGTTCCAGCCAAACAAATTCTGTGACATTCCTGAACAAATTGGGAAAGGAATTAAACAGATGATTTCAGGAGTTAGACAAGATGAAACAAATCATTTCAGGCACAAGTCTTGGTGGCCTTTCACACCACACTCCTACTGCAGCAGGACAGAGAATTTTTCACCCAGAAACGTCGCTGCTCACTGCAGTGGGACCAGAAAATCCTGCTGGTGTGAACAGAGGTAAGATTCCATCCTATGTTTGTCTCAATTCCTTTTTTTCAAGTGAACATTGGGAGAACTGACAGCAGAATTTCAGCAGGCGTTCAGACAAAGCAGTGGAATCGATGAGAACGTCACACTGCTTAGCACTGCTGCCTCACAGTGCCAGCTTGGGTCACTGTCTTGCCGAGTCTGCATGTTCTCCCCATGTCTGTGTGGGTTTCCTCCCACAGTCTGAAAGCTATGCTGATTAGGTGCAATGGCTCTGCAAACTTCTCCCTCTGTGTACCTTAACAAGTGCTTTGAGGATACATCATTAGGCAACTAGGGGATTTTCAATAACAACTTATTTCATTAACATTGTAATGTTAATGAAAGCCTACTTGTGACCCAAGATAAATAAGCATTAAGCATAATGGAGAGATAATGCAGCCTGCAGCAAATCAGCCCCATCTACATATTGCTCTGAGAGTCTGCTCCGAATCAGGAAGTGTCGTTTCACCCCTGTTTCATGTTTTACACGACAGTGAGACTTTCGTTATGCGTGTGCCGCCTGTGTGTGCATGGTCTACACACCAGAGTGATGGGCCAAAGGATATCTGCTGTCACCCAATAACCATTCTTTGGTTGCTTGTGGTGCCCAAAATGCAGAATATACAGGTCGGAATGAAGGCACCAGGGTCTGCTGCCAAGATCCCAGGCATTGACACACATGATCATTACACACCTGCTGTTGTTGAAGGAGTGGAATCCCTTTGAGCTCTGGTACATCGGGAAGTTGACATGTGATGCCCAGCGAGGAAATGTGCACGCACTCATTGGTACCCTGCGTTATGAGGAAGTTTGTAATCCTCAAAGCCCTGTGATCACCTAGCCTACTGCTCTCTGGCAAGCAAGAATGAAACACATTCAATTCTCTTGGATTACAGAGCCAACCTCACTTCATCCTCCGCAGTTTATTTTTTGCCAACGTCTATGACAATATTGCCGCACCGTAACAATGAGGACAGCCGCCATCTTGTTGTGTGCACCCTATCGCTGTGCTAAATTGAATAGGTTCAGAACAGATCCAACATTTCAAATTTGGGCAAGCACACAGACACGCGGAGAATGTGCGGACTCTGCACAGGCAGTGGCCCAAGGCAGAATCGAACCCACGTCCCTGGCGCTGTGAGGCAGCAATGCTAACCACTTGCCACTGTGCCGTACCCTCAAATATTAATCTGGTGAAGGTGTACTCAGGAGTAGATGCATACTGAATAGAGAAAGCAGCACACTATAGACAAACTGACAATCCCACAGGCAGATGATCAGATCAAAGCTGTGCCACACAGTCATGAATACCGGTGATGTGTTCATTGGTTGATAGCATGTCTGTTGACTGTTCATGGTGCTGTGAGTCAAGCCTGTGAGTTTGGTTATGGAGAAAAAGACAGAAATTTTAGTAGAATTGAAACAATGCTCCTATTCATACAGAAAACTGGTATGCATCATCTCTGAAAAGTCCAAAAGGCAGGTAAACAATTAACAAGAGGTAGGGCTTGCTTCAATATCCCCATCCTCATGGTGGGCAGCAGTAGGTTAGTGAAAAAGATAATACAACAAGGCTAAAGTGTTTGCAACAATCTTCATCTCCTTTTGAGGTTCCCACCAGTACAAATACCAGTCTTCAGTCAATATGAATCACTCTTAAAAGAAATGCTGAGTGTGTTGGATACACACAAAGATTATGAACTGAGACAACATCTCAGCCAGTGAAGATGCATACTCCAAACTAGCTGCGTATCCAACTAGGTTGTTTCAATGCTAGCAGACATTGTGGAAAATTACTGAGGTAATTTTTACAGATGCATCATAGAAAGCATCCTTTTTGGATGTATCACAGCTTGTATGGCTCCTGCTCTTACCAAGACTGCAAGAAACAAAGAGTTGAGAATGTAGTCCAGTCCATCACACAAACCAATCTCCATCCTTTGAGTTTGTCTGCACATCCTGCTGTCTCAGAAAAGCAGCCAGCATAATCAAGGGCTACACACAAACCAGATGTTCTCTCTTCTCTCATTTTCCATCGGAAAATAGATACAAAATTCAGTCAGGTATGAACTGACTCAAGAACAGCTTCTTCCCTGCAGCCGTCAGACTTTAACTGGAGCTATCTTATACCAAGCTGATCCTTCTGTACACCTCAGTTATGACAATAATATTGCATTCTGCACCCTCTCCTTTCCTTCTCCGTGTATTTTCTGAATGAGAAAATGCTGGAAAATTTCAGCAGGTTTGGCAGCGTCTGTAAGGTGAGCAAAGAGCTGACCCTTTGACATCAGGACTCGAAACATCAGCTCTTTTCTCTCCTTACAGTTGCTGCCAGACCTGTTGAGATTTTCCAGTATTTTGTTTCAGATTCCAGCATCTGCAGTTCTTAAACAAGTTCCAAAAAAAAAGGCAAATGGAAAGCAGTCTTTGTCCCTCAAACAGGAATCAAAGGAAGACTTAGGGGAGAGAACTGACTGAGGCCTAGAGATGGCTTGGACCCTGCTTCATGGAGCACTGCAGGCAGACAAAGCAATGGAGACCGGGATAGAAATATAGATTCAGATTTCAGGCCACAACAACACCCAGCTCAGTTGTCAGAGAGAGAGAGACAGTAATCCCTTTCCCCTCATTAGATGACTCTAATGAACCTGCAGACAGAATACCAGCAGATCTTACCAGAACGTACAGAGTGCTCCCAGTGAACCAGCAGCATCAGGAGGGCTCGTTAGGGGAGTCCAGCTGCAGTGAGTGTGGCCAATCAGGGCCAATGAAAGCTTGTGAGTGGCTGCATTCAGCTGAGTGTGATTCATCTCTCAGGATACTGATTCGGGGCTTGGGGGGGGCGTGGGTACGGAACAGTGTGGGTAGGGAATGGTGGGGGGGGGGGGGGGGTGATGGGGGGGGGTGGGGGGGGGGGGGGGGGGTGGGGGGGGGGGGGGGGGATGGGGGGGGGGGGGGGGTGGGGTGATGGGGGGTGGTGGGGGGGTGATGGGGGGTGGTGGGGGGGTGGGGGTGGTGGGGGGTGGTGGGGGGTGGGGGGTGGGGGGGTGGGGGGGGGGGGGGGGTGGGGGGGGTGATGGGGGGTGGGGGGGGGGTGGGGGGGGTGGGGGGTGGTGGGGGGTGGGGGGGGTGTGGGGGTGTGGGGGGTGCGTGGGGGTGTGGGGGTTGGGGGGTGTGGGGGTGGGGTGGGGGGTGGGGTGGGGTGGTGGGGGGGTGGGGTGTGGTGGGGTGTGGGGGGGGTGGGGGGGGGGGTGGGGGGTGGGGGGGGTGGGGGGTGGGGTGGGGGGGGTGGGGGGGGTGGGGGGGGTGTGGGGGGGGGGGGGGGGGGGGGGGGGGTGGGGGGTGGGGGTGGGGGGTGGGGGTGGGTGGGGGGGTGGGGGTGGGGGTGGGGGGGGGGTGGGGGGGGTGGGGGGGGGGTGGGGGGTGGGTGGGGGGGTGGGGTGGGGGGGGGGGGTGTGGGGGGGGTGGGGGGGGGTGGGGGGGGTGGGGGGTGGGGGGGGGGGGGGGAGGGGGGGGGGCTGGGAGGGGGGGATGGGGTGGGAGGGGGGGAGGGGGGGGGGGGGAGGGGGGGAGGGGGGAGGGAGGGGGGGGAGGGGGGGAGGGGGAGGGGGAGGGGGGGGGGGGGGGAGGGGAGGGGGGAGGGGGGGGGGGGGGAGGGGGGGGAGGGGGGGGGGGGGGGTGGGGGGGGTGGGGGTGGGGGGGGGGGGGGGGGGGGAGGGGGGGGGGGGGTGGGTGGGGTGGGGGGGGGGGGTGGGGGGGGGGGTGGGGGGGGGGGGGTGTGGGGGGGGTGGGAGGGGGGGTGGGAGGGGGGGGGGGGGGGGGGGGTGGGGGGGGTGGGGGGGGTGGGGGTGGGGGGGGTGGGGGGGAAATGGTATGGGTGGGGGGGTAGGTGGGGATTGGGTGGGGGAGTGAGGGGGACAGTGTGGGTGGGATGGTGGGAGGGTGGGGGGGACGGTGGGAGAGTGGGACGGTGGGGGGGTGGGGGGGACGGTGGCGGGGTGGGAGATTGGGACGGTGGGAGGGTGGGGGGGATGGGGGGGCAGAGGGGTGGGTGTGTGGGGAGGCATGGGGGGGTAGGGGGTATGGGTTGTGGGGTGTGGGTGGCAGGGTGGGGGCAGATGGGGGTGTGGGTGGGGGAGAGGGGATGGATGGGGGGTGTGGGTGGGGGATGAGGGATGTGTGGGTGCAAGATGTGGATGGGAGGGTGGATTGGGGGGCTGAGGAGGTGGATGGGGCATGGGGGTGTGGATGGGCTGGTGTGGTGGGTGGGGTTGGGGGAATGGGGTGGGGTTGGGGGGGTGGTGAAGTGGGGAGGTGGGTGGGGTGGGATGTGTTGGGGAGGGTGAGGAGGTTTGGGGGTGGGTGTGGGTGGGAGTGTGGGTTGGGGGATGGGGGTTGGGTGGGGGTGTGGGAGGGTGGGTGGGGTTTTGTGGAGGGGTGGATAAGAGCTGGGGAGTGATGGTAGGGGTAGGGGGCTTGGTTATTGGAGCCCGCACTGAGGCTGGAAGGTCTGTGTGGGGGGCAGCAATGTGTTTGGGGTTTTGATGGCACTGATTTGGATGTTGGGAGGTCTTTTCCGCAGCACGACAAAACAGCAATTTGCAAATAATTGACAATTAAGGTTGCACACCTTAAGATGAATTAATTGTAATTTATGTGATAACTGGACATGTAAATTGATTGATTTCCCCAACATTCCATTCAATTGTGCATTCAGTATTGGCATAATGCTGTTAATTGAGAATTTTGAGCCTTTGTTTTAATCTCTCAGCTCTTTTTCAGACAGTGCATTATTTGCTAAATCTTTTCAGTGTGTAGTAATTGGAATGTGAAATGGTGAGAGGGCAGAAAAATAGGCTGTTGCGTAAGCAAAACGATAAAATGAAAGGGCACAATAATATTATCCGCTACAAAGGCACGGCACCAATATAAGAGTATTCAATTATAATGAAGCAAATGGTGTAAGTAACGGGGGATCTTTAAAGAAAAGCTGAAGTGGTAGAGTCAATCTATTCATTACATTACTTATCTATATGTGGGCTACAAATTGCCACACAGTCAATTGCACCAAATTTGTGCTAATGTATCATAAGTGAGACTTCTAATGCTCTACAGAATTAGGATTTCATGATTCATCTCATCTGCATATTGCTTCAACAGACATGCAAGCAAATTCCATGGGGACACTGAGAGTTGCAGTTACTATTTAAGAATATGAATCTACAAATCATTGTCCAAAGATTGCTATTTGACTGCTCATTAGTCATTTTATCTCAATCTGCACAATTCTCTTCTGTTGAAGTATCTGAGATGAATAGACAAAGAGGCAAAGACAATGCTAGGTGAAGCAAAGGAAAAGCTCAGACCTTTCAGGGAAACTGACCTCTAAACTTTTCATGAGAAGACTGAACACAGGGGTGATTGACTGCAAAGTCATAAGTTCATAAAAGCATAAGAGATAGGAGTAGAATTAGGTCATTCAGCCCATTGAGTCTGTTCTACCATTCAATCATGACTGAAAAATTTCTCATCCCCATTCTTTTGCCTTTTTCCCATAACCTTTGATCCCCTTATCAATCAAGAAGTTATCTATCTCTGTCTTAAATATACTCAATGACCTGGCTTCCACAGCCTTCTGTGGCAATGAATTCCATAATTCATCATCAAAGCATGCAATACAGTGCCATACAGCAGATTTGTGATAAGATATAGCTCATGGAATAAAAAGGACACTAGCAATGCGGATACAAAACTGACTAATAGGAAGCAGAGAGTAATGGTCAATAAATACTTTTCAGGCTGGGGAAAGATACATATAAAGAATATAATATTCTGAGCAATAATAATAATAGGAGCATAGAGCACAAGAACAAGGAGATTGTGTTAGACTATGTTAAATTGCCCTTCATGTTCAAAGATGTATAGGTTATGTGGATTAGCCATGGTAAATGTGCAGGAATAGGGTGCAGGACGGACCTGGATAAGATGCCGTTTCGGAGAGTTGGTGCAGATTCAATTAATTGAATGGCCACCTTCTACTCTGTAGGGATTCTATATCAGCTGTGACAAAGTCCTGGCGACTGAGATAGACCTTACGCACTACATACCTCCATAGCCAGCAGCTATCTGACAGGCTCTAAACACTTCCAGGATGGCAGGCCTGCGGGAATAGAAATCCAACGGTGCAGTGATGTGGGGCTTACGAAGCCAGATATTTCCCAACTCTGTAGTCCCAACCCAGGACAGAAAATTGAGACCAGTGTTTCAGGTCAATAACCTTTAATCAAAACTCAGAAAAAGTTAAATATGTAACATTTTTGTGCAAGTGCAGAGGCAGGAAAAGGAGGGAGGGGAGGAATGAAGAAAAAGATGGGTCAATGATAGGGTGAAAGGTAGGAGTGATTAAATGTCAAAAGGGATGAGCGTGCAAGACAAAAAAAAATGGAGCGGAACAAGGAAAGAATGAAAATATTGGTCCAGAAGAGGTATAAATGACATGGCAGAATCAATACCAATCTGAAAAAATGGGTGCAAAATCAACCTCAATGGAGAATGGTTGAGGCAAGAGGAGGATATATAAGAAACATTAGCACAGGAGGTGATATTCACAGAACTGATGCATTAGAAATAAGGAGAATAGAATGTAGCACAGGTTATAGGTGATTGTCATGATGTGGGTAAAATGAACAGCATTTGGCAGGAAATGATAAGAATTCAACAGTGAAAGAATGAATGAATATGGTCAAATCGAAGAAAATTGCTAAAAGGTTAAAGTTAACGTGGTACAAAGGTAAATAGGTTTGATCTAATATCCCCTGGAGAGATATGACCAAACTGGGAAACTAAGTATTCCAGAGTACTTGACATTTTGAAAAGCTAGACAAAATGAGAAGTGTGGGGAGATTAGCTCTGATAACAAAAACTGACATAAGAATGGTATTACGGAAAGATCTTGGCTTGGAAAAGCAGTACTAATGTTGATAAGAAATCACAAGAGGCAGTGAACAATGATAAGAGTGATAACCGTACTGTTGGACAAGCAATAAATCAAAAAACAAGAGGAGTTTGTAACAAGTTGGGTGACAAGAACACTTACATCAGAATTCTATTTATTGTCTATTATTCCTACAAAATGCATCTCTAAAATCAATGGGCAAGGGCTCAATTCCTCGCTCTGCGACTAGATCCTAGACTTAACCCACAGACTGCAGTCAGTATCAATAGGCAGCAACATCTCCTCTACAATTATCCTCGATACCGGAGCACTATAAGGCTGTGTCCTCAGCCCCTTATTATACTTCTTATACACTTATGGCTATGAGTTCAAATTCCACTTCAACTCCATTTTCAAGTTTGTTGATGGCACCACTGTATTTGGGTTGAATCTTAAGCAATGATGAGACGGAGTACAGGGAAGGGGTAAAGAATCTGATGCATTTGTGCAACGTCAATAATTTCTCCCTCAATCTCAGTGAAACGAAAGAGATAGTCATCGACTTCAGGAAACATAGTGGAGGACTGCCTACATCAGAAGGGATGAATTGGAAATGGTGGAAAGCTTCAAATTTCTCAAGTTCCCTCCACTCTGATGTAGGATATTTGGCATGTCTGATATGACTTTCACCAACTTTTACAGATGCACCGTAGAAAGCGTTCTTTCTGGTTGCATCACAACTTGGTATGGCTCCTGCTCTGACTAAGACTGCAAGGAATTACAATTAGGATTGTCAATGTAGCCCAGTCCATCACGCAAACCAGCTTCTCATTCATTGGCTCAGTCTACGTGCCCGCTTCCTCAGAAAAACAGCCCTGTATTATCAAAGATCCACACAACCCAGACATATTCTCTTCCACCTACTTCTATCCGGAAAAAGAAGCCTAAGATTACCAATCAACTCAAAAACAGCTTCTTTCCTGCTGCTGTCAGATCGTCGAATGGACCTACCATAAATTAAGCTGCTCTTTTTCTACAGCCTAGTTATGTCAGTAGGACTATATTTTGCAGCCTCTCCTTTCCTTTGCCCCCTATGTACCTATGAATGGTATGTTTTGTCTGTATAATGCACAAGAAACAATAATTTTAATTGTATCCTAATATATGTGACAATAATAAATCAAATCAAAGGCAATACAATAATTGTGAGGGAATTTAGTCCTGAGATGTCCTGAACAAACTAAATTGGCTCATGCTGCCTGGAAGATGAATGCTTTTGAGAATGTTTCCTACAGCAATAAATCAGAAAAACATTGAAACAGGGCTTTTTTAGATCCTGTCTTGAGTAATAAGATAGGATTTATCATTAATGCCATAGTAAGTGATTCTCAGAGAAACAGTGACCATAACATAATAGGATTTGGCATCAAGTACGAAAGTGACATATGTAAAGTCTAAAGCTAGGGCACTAAGCTTACTTAAAACCAATCAGTGGAAAATAGGGAATGAGCAGGAAAGTAGAAGTGAGTTTGAAAATCAGCCAAAATTTTATTGAATGGCAGATTAGACTTGAGTTGTCATATTGGCCAACGCTGCTCAATTCTGGCCAAAGAATTGGGATCTGAAGCGAAGGCACTGCAAGAGGAATGCAGAGTGGTGCAAGTGGAAATTTGATGGCATGGGAATATAAATGTTTTGGTCTTTTCAAAATAAAATAGTTCCGGCCAGAATAGTTATATCCTGAACCTCTCTCCTGAAAGAAATGTCAACCTTCCGAGAAGTATGACACCTTGACTGGCACAAACTTCTCCAGGGGTTGCTGGAAATCATTAGGTGCAGTAAAGGAGTGTGATCCTAGCTACAGCAGTGACTGTAGATGACTACAGCTGCAAGTCACCACATAATTGATGCCAGGTCTCCCCTTCTGCCTGTAAAGAACACTTCTCAATTGTCTCCTCACTAAGATCATCAACGATCAATGACTTTAATGGTCTTTAACTGTCCACTCATTGCTGACAATCTTGCTGTACTCAACTCCAGCCTCAGACTTTTCAATCTTCTTCGGCTCCTACCTGAATTATTTGCATAAGGTGTGCCACAAATGACCCTGAGAAACTACCATCCCAGTTGATAGAAGGGAATGTCAAAATCCTGAAGTGTTTACATGGGCAGTCAGGAGCAAGTCTAAGTCGGTATCGGCTGAGCGGTGATGAGAGAATACAAGGGAAATAAGCCTCCAAAACCGCATTCTCAAACTGCCGCAATCATTACTCCAGAAATGCAGGGGACAGATAATTCCTCATCTCCAATTCACTCCAACAGCATTGAACATTTCAGATTCTAGCTCAGCACCTTGACAACAACAGTTTCAAACTCAGGGCTGTAACACCACCAACCCTCAGCACTGTCAGCTGCCTGGGGACTCAGCAAGCGCATTACTGGAAAAGCAAAATGTCATTGAGAATTAATGATTAGAAACAGCATCCATCGTCAGAGGAAATGCTTACCCCAATTTAATATTCAATACCATTTCCAAAAAGAGCGTGGAGTACTGGGGCTGGTTCTGTAATGTCACAAAAGTTGTGCCTCTCTGAAATCAGAAATCCTTATCTGTCCAATGCTTTTGCAGTCAAATCTCATGGTTTTACAAATAATTCTGTGAGATTATTTTTAATGAAATCCAATCTGTTTCTGTCAGAAGTAATTGAGAATTAAGACCGTTCCTGTCAACAGGAGCCACACGGATTAGTGATGAGTGAATTAGTCAGTCAGTCAATCAGTGATGTTGTTTTGAGGATTAGTGTTGGTCGCGACGTCAGAACTTCTCTGTGTTTCCTTGAATTTTCCAAAGGGATCTTCTATGTCCATGTCCAAGATAGAGTCTTGGTGTAACATGTCATCTGAAAGATGATACTACCAAAAGTGCATCACTCCCTCAGTGAGTGTCAATCTCAGTGAAGTGCTTAAGTTTCGGGAGTGGAGCTTGAATACGGAATCTTCTGAGTCAGTGGTCGATTTTTTACCATCAAACCCAGGTTTGACGCCATTGTGTGATAAGGTGCATAAATTATCTGAGTCCTGAAAAATCCCTTATCCCTTCTTCATGGGTGCAGCAAAGCAGTAACAGTTGCATAGTAATAACGATCCAGACTCCATCACAAATTCTAATGATGGAGTCGCCAGCAATGTTGGGGGAAGTCTTATCTGCCCCTTATGTGGAGGTGGAAGGACATCTCGCCATTACAACAGTGAAGGAAATCAGACCAGTGCCCTACCATTCCAATTTGAATTGGAAGAGACTATTTAAGGACACAAAAATAAAATCAATTGATGTTGATCCCCTCTCTCTACGAGGATTAAAAGATCGGAAGGTAGAAGGTAACTAATTTTTCTCTGAAACTGATTAGTCCTGTCAGTGTAGTTCTGGGGATTTTCCAACGACTCTTAACTGGGAAGTATTTTGTAGAGCTTTGAGAAGGTGTATTGGCAAGAGCTCCCAGGCAAATCCAGAACCAAATCAAGCTCAGCCACACATTGAAAAGTTACAGTTAGAAGACCTTTCTACTGATCTGAGTAAATGAGACAGAATCCTGATGTAAGTGGCTTAATGTAGCATCCTAAACAATAGCACCAACAGACAATCCGATCCCAGCTAGAATGTGATTGAATGGTAGATCTTATTTTACTTGTAATATGTTATGGTTGTTGCTGATTTATGCATTTATTTTGATAGAAATCTTTACTCAGAGAGAATTTCTGCAGTTATTCAGAACCAAAATGATGACAATATCAATTTCAATGATTTGAGTCAGAGAGATGGAGCGGAATTGATTCAACAAGGTCAGAATTAATTTCAAAAAGGTCAAACGGCCACATCTACAGTTAAAATAATTTGCAGAAGTAAAAATCAATTTAAAAGTGGACATTTATATCAGTTGGCCCATTAGATGGGGGATGTGCCAAATCACTTTACAAAGTGTTGAATTCTCTTTGAAGAGTAATTGCCTTAAAAATGATTAAAAATGCCACAATTGATTTGCAGAGAGCAATGTCCTAAAAATAGTAATAAGATATATTACCAGAAAAACAACTATTAGATCTTGTGTGAGGGGTAGATGGTGCTGTCAGTGACCATGGAGGTCACAGATCATTCTGTGCAGGCGGGGATCGCTGTCCCCCCAGTGCAGGCGGGGATCGCTGTCCCCCCAGTGCAGGTGGAGGTTTACCTGTTGGACTTCAATCTGGTGTTGTGAGACTTCTTACAGGGATCAGTGCAGGCAGTGCTGCGGGAGGTCAGTGCGGACAGTGCTGCAGAGTTAATTTGGACACTGCTATCAAGGTTAATGCACTGACCCTGGTTATTGATTTCTGTTTGTATTGCTTTTGAAAAACTCAGTTTTCGCGGTGCCCGTGGTGATCACCATGTTTGTAGGTATCTATTATCTACATGAACCACCAAATATTCATTTTTTTATATGCTTTGTTCCTCCCGTTGTCTTAGCAATCAGTCATGGAAACAATTGGTCAAGAGTTCACTTTAGTTAAATACAACCACTAACAGTGCACATTTTGAATTATTGAATGAGGCATTCTCACCAATTTACAAAAAGCTTGCAAAATAACAGCCTGTTCTTTTCAAAGGCATGTGTCTCAAATTGATGCCTTTCTTTGCATTCGTGGTATTTAAAACGAAGTAGTGAATTCTGAGGATTGTTTTAAAACTGGCAAATGTCATCGTTCATTTACTTGGAAAGTGATTATGTCAACATTCATGTTGGGAAGTACTTTGGAGTATTCATATATTTGAAACTCCCAACAGATTTGATGCTGCAAAATGGAATGAGATTCCCAAGGGCTCTGTGCAATTAACTGATAGAAGCCAGAATAAAAACCCTCATGTTGGTGAAAGCATATGAGAAATTATCATATCCCAACGGGTCAGAGATTGTCAAGAAAGCAAGAAAATCCCAAAGGATTGCCTAATGAAATAAAACAATCAACCACTTAAGATGATTAGGTTAACTGTCTCCCATGTTTGCTTGCTGGTTTGGAAATTTGCTTTCATGTTTTGGCCACTAAAAATAGGAAAATCAAATGGGTGACAACCAATTTTTGGAACTGTGTTAGACCCATGAAGGGCACAAAGTTGAACATAATTAATTCCAAATATCTGGAATTAAGATTCTACTGATGACTATGAAACCATTGTTGATTGTCGGAAAACCACTTCTGGTTCACTAATGTCCTTTCAGGAGGGAAATCTGCCATCCTTACCCTGTCTGGCCTACATGTGACTCCAGAGCCACAGCAATGTGATCATTTTTCAACTACCTACTGAAATGGATCTGCAAGCCACTTCAATGGCCAACTTGAACTCCTGCACTCTGTGGTACAGGTATAGCCACATTGGTGTCAGCGGTGGAGTTCAGGAGATTGACTCGACAACCGTGAAAGAACAATAAAATATTTCCAAGGTATTTTGGTAGCCCCACCAGCTCAGCTGTAACAATGCTTCAAGAAAGCACTCCACCACCATTTTCTCAATGGCAATTAGGGATGGACAATAAATGCTGACCTCAGTCGTGCCCCACAGGATAACACCATCCTCAGAACTACATTCACCCTTTCTCATTTGATATGGCTTCATGTGTTCTGTAGCACTTGCATTCTGCCAACAATGTTATATCATATTTTTGATTCTTGATATTAGCGAGTCTTGATTGGTCCAGAACGTTGCCTGTGATGGCACAACAGTTAATGTATGTAAAAGGTCAAAGGCCATTACATTCTCTTGAAGTAGTGGAGGGGTGAATGAGCTTTCTGGTAATAGGAGATGACATAACGTTGCCATGAGCTATGTGTATCCCTGGCTGTGTTCAAAAATTACTTGTAAGGCACCAATATCAGTGCCCATCATTGTATTCTAACAGACCCAATCAGAGGAATTGTTTTGTCTTTCTTAAATCGCACTAAAGGGAATTTGTGGTCAGTTATGAGAGTGAAGTATTGCCAATATTGACAACATTTTTTAATATCACATGTATAGTACAGCTAGGAGTTCCTTTGCATTTTGAGAATACCTTTTTTCAGCATTTAAAAGAAGTCTTGATACGTATCCAAAATGTATCTCTGATCCATCCTATGGGATTACACAGCTCCCACCCATAACACTCATGCATCACAGTGAGAACTTTTTTTTTAGTGGAGTCAAATGTGTTAACAGGCACATGATTGAAGTGCTTGTTTTACTTGGCTGAAAGTCTCCTTTTGTGGTATTTTCTAGTACCACTTCTGTCATGTTTTCAATAGTACATGCAAAGGTGCCAGCAATGTTGATAGATTTGGGATGAACTGCCCATAGTAGATGAACTACCCAAGGAAAGACTTGAGTTCGGAAGTGTTTTTAGGGGATGGTGCTTCTTTAATACCTCTCACTTTGTCTCTTCCAACTCTATCATCTATCATTAGCCTCCTCCTGCCTTTTACATCTCTTCAAAACTTTGTCCAGGTTGGCTGCATGATTTTCCTCAGCGGATCCTGTTATCAAAATGTCACCTAGATCAATCCTGCATTGAAAAATATTACAAGCTGATGAGACCCCAAATGTCAGATGTATGTATGATATAACTCCTTGTTTGTGTGCATGGTGACATACTCTCTCAATCTATTTAATTGTTGGCAAGCATGATTCATGTCCAGCTTGGTATACATTAGACCGCTAGCCAAATTGCATACAAGTCCTCTATTTTGGAGTTTGGATACCATCTAGCTTCGAAGTGTGGTTTATTATCAGCTTAGACAGGTGGCCTTTTCTGGTTTCATTACTGGTACAATAGATGCTGCCCATTCTGAGAATTGCATGGGCTTAATGATGCTTAAGTCTTCAAAATGTTTAGGCTCTGTTTCAAACTTTTCAAGGACCTAGATCTAGCGCCAAAAAATCTCATTCAACTTTAAATCTTTGTCTTCCTCAAATCTTCTTGAAATACTTGGTATCTTCTGAGGACTTCATGCAGTGCCCCCCCCTTATTTATTTAAATAATTCCCAGCCAGTTCAATTCGATCTCCTGGAGTCAGTCATGCCTCATCAAACTCCGTCCTTGACCGACTGATGGCTGTAGCTTATAGGATCCATGGTCATTCCTATGATTCGAGCAGCATTGTGGCTAGCTTGGTTATGCTGTTCTTTAACCTCAGGGGTTTAATCCCCCTCGGAGACACCAATATGTTTCTTCTCCAGTGACCGTGGCTGAGGCCTCCATGCCCACCTCCGTCTCCAGTTGAAGCCATTCACCAATAACACCACAATCATCAGGAATACCTCACCCACCTTTATGATATTCATTGACAAAATGTTTAGCTCACCTTCAGGATGACTCTCTACATTAAATGCTGGAGCTGGACTCTTTACCTTGCTTGTATTGGGCAACCTCTGCTTGTTTCTGCACTTGTCCCTTACATTCTTGATGGATTTCATGGAAAGTTAAGGAAACTTGAAGGCAAAAGAAGTGTTTGGCACCAAAACAAAAATAAACTTCCTGTTGCAGTTGAGAATCGATTTTGCATTTTATATCAAGTTACGGTTACATCATCGGTATTATAGATACTACTCCTGCAGCAACACACATAAAACATTGTTACTGCAATTGATGAAATATTACAAGGGAGTCTACAAAACAATGGGTTGAATCATCCGGTATGCAAGTACAAAGGCAATTTTTGACAGAAAATGTGTACCAGCCACGCACTGCTTTGAATGATAATAATGCAACTTGCCGAATTGTTACCTGGAAGCTAAATCAGATTATCAAGCGGAATGAAATAGCCCTAATGGTAATTAAACTGTGGAAAATGATCACTTTTGTTACTGAATGTGTTCAACTGCAGACTAGGTATCAAAGTGAAGACATGACTTGAGAAATCCTTGCGGACTGGGAGTTTTTGTGAAACAAGTCATCAAAAGGAAGGGAAAAAAAAGTACTGATGAGCCACAAGTTTCCATCAAGGTACCCCTGAACAAAATAGGTCAAAGAAATGAAGCAAGGTTTCCAGTCTTGATCTTTATCCAGTGAAATCAGCTGGAGAATGTGTGTGTGTAATCACCAGTTAAGAAAAGAATCAGGCTGGACTGTGCTTCATTTGTATACTGTAGATTTTTAATTGGAGCCAGTATATTTGGTCAAGCCTTTGTCCCTTCTAAAAAGCTTCTCCAGCCATCAATAAGTACACAGTGGTCTGGATATCCCAGCTAATTGAGCACTTGCTGTAATGGGTTAGGTGGGAAGCTCAAAAATATCGCTTACAAAGGACTTCATGATGTTCGTTACCTTGAGGAGACGGCAGCATTGGCATGAACCAGCTTCATCAATTTGTAGACATGGATAAGTTATCTCACCTTCCTCCACATTCTCCACATTTACTGCATTTAAACTGAAAGTCTTTCTACTCATCAAACATTTTCATCTAATTTCAGACAGTAAACACTGCTGGCAATTAAAAATTAAACCTTGTCATGCTTAAGTATTTTCAATTGTAAAAGTTACACAAATTCTTTTTTGTTACATTTTAAATGTATTGTTAAATTAAGTTTGTTTTAATAAAAGTTTCCTAGTAAGCCAATAAGCGGATAACCTATGCTCAGACTAATGCCAAAATCAAGAAAAGTTGGGGCCTAGGCTACATCAGAACATATCTTGACACCATGGAAGAATTTTCAAAAGTGCCTTCTTCAGTAAACAAAGACCAGTACAGCACAGGAACAGACCCTTCAGCTCACCAAGATTGTGCCAATACAGATATCTCTCTCTAATATTTTCTTGCCTTTATATTGTCCATATCCCTCAATTGCACATCCATTTATATATATAAAGTATTAAAAGATGCCTCTTGAACATTGCATAGAATCCGCTTTCACCATCTCCTTCAACAGCGTGTTCTTGCATTCACTACCCTCTGTGTGAAAAACTTGCTCCTTGCATCTCTTTTCAACTTTCCCTCCCTCACTTTCAACCTATGCCCCCAAGTAATTTAAAACGTTCATCTTGCTTGCTGCTGCCACCGGAGATGCACTTCACAGAAGAATTAGAATTGGCAAGAACACTTGGAGATCATCTCTGAGAATGAGCCACAGGCTAATAT
Organism: Sphyrna mokarran; assembly: GCA_024679065.1. NCBI lineage: Eukaryota > Metazoa > Chordata > Chondrichthyes > Carcharhiniformes > Carcharhinidae > Sphyrna > Sphyrna mokarran. The sequence continues at coordinate 2,341,488 of JAGIQG010000011.1, forward strand.
TAGTGGTTGTGCCTTGTTTGTACATTGTTTTTCTTTATGTTCCAGATGGAAAGTGAACAATCTTCAATTAAGTGGCATCATGTGTCCCTTTCAAACGCCTACTTGGAACCCTATGTTGCATCCCCTGGTCCCAACCATTTTCCACCTCCCCCTTTTCTTCCTCCTCCTCTTCTGACTCCTGAACTTGACCCTCTAATGCAATAATTGTTAGTGATGATTGCCAGATTATGGACATGTTGCAAGTTACCAGAAATCTGGAGTCCCCCCTTTCCTCCTCCAACAACTGGTGATACTCTGTCTGGCCTCATCATCTCCAATTACTCCTCCAAACAAAGATCCTAATAACCAACCATTTTATTCTCCTGGTAATTCATACAGGGTGTTCTTTAAATGAAGTCCTTTGAAAATTGCAAAAAAAAAAGATTTTGAGAGTGTTTGCGAAGTCTTGAGGAAGTGTCAAAGGAAGTCTTCCAGTGTGCATCAAGAGTCCTCTTCTAATGTAGTACATTACGTTGATTTCAATCAGCAGTGTACATTGAAAGTTGAGCCTGACTTGAAGTGGCACTTGCAATCCTGAACAATGACTTGTTTACTCCTCTGTCCGCTTGCCGTTAGGAGATTTCAGCCTGTGCACAACAGCATTGCAATTCACAATTCTGGATACAAACTCCACGGTGGCAAAGTATTTAGCACAGCACCAGGAACCCGGTTCAATTCCAGCCTCAGGTCACTGTCTAGGTGGAGCCTACACATTTCCTCCATGTCTGTGTGAATTTCCTCTGGGTGCTCCAGTTTCCTCTCTCAGTCTAATAATGTGCAGGTTAGATGGATTGGCCATGTAAATTGCCCCTTAGAGTCAGTGCGACTAGCAGGACAAATAAGTTGGGTTTCAGGGATAGGGCCTGAGTGGGATTGTTGTCAGTGCAGGCTTGATAGGCCAAATGGCCTCCTTCTGCACTGTAGGGATTCTATGATTCTATCATTTTGGGATGTTAAACCAAGTTCAAAGGGATGAGGCACATGAGGAAAAGCATTTCAAAAAGGGACTCAAACTTTAAAAGGCTTCTGAAATCAACCCCCATCTTAACCCTACCTTAACATGTGGCAGAACCAAAGCAAGAGAAATGTATTCAGGCAGAGAGCTTTATCACCAGACACAAAGAGAAGATTGGACATATTATAATTAAAGTACTTAAAGTACTTGCACAATATTTTCTGCAATCTTTTAGACAAAAGTATTTGCCCTAGAGTTTCAATAATGCCCGTCGCTATGAGAAAATTCACAGAAAATTCTGGAGCAGAATGTTCTAAAGGCTTGACAAAAAAATGGCTGAACATTCAACACTATTTCAAAAGACAATTATAGGAGATGGTCAATAACATGGTAGATAAGGGCTGAAGCAAGACAAGGGATTTTCAGAAGATAGTTTCTATCTGCAGTTTGGGAATTGAGTGCAGAGAGAGTGTCACTAATGGAGAACAGGGTGAGGTTAGCAGTGGGATGTGCACAGGAGAAGGAAGTAGGAAGGAAAGTGAATATGACAGGGACAGAGCTGAAGAAGGTTACTGAGGTAGGGTGGGGAACAAGACCACAGAAAATCTGAGGCATTCATTTTGCATTAAATTCCCAAAATTAACACCTTTCCAACTTTTCTAACAACGATTGCTTTAACAAAGAGTTGATATCAAGGTTAAACAACACATTCTGTATATTTAACTCTGAATTACTCACAATCCATCTGTGCTGAGAGACAGTCTAAGCCTTGCTTAGTCTAAGCAGCTTCTGCTACTATATCCTGGAACCATAAGTGAGCTCCTTGGGGATGACTGATATAAATTGGTGTAAAGAAGCTAAAAACAAGGCATGATTGTAACTCAGGTTAAGAAGAATGGCATGAAAGTTGATCTCATGTGGAGAGATTGTATTGGGCAGTAGGCAGACCATGCAAAGATCCATTGATCACGGGCAGGATTTTCTATTTTTGGGGCAATTGCAGCCAGAAAATCCCATCCTGCCTTCTACAACAAAACATCACACTGCTTTGGGATGTCATTTATGAGTATGTTCACCCTTAATAAACTTGTATACGTTTGGCATCTAGGCGGAGAATTCACATTCCAACACACAGATGAGGACTGAAACCTAATTCCACATTACTCTGGCACAGGGACATCATTCAGTGCACTACACTTCGGAGAATCAATTAGCAATAAAGTTTGGGATGACTGAGAATGTATAAGTGGCCGAACTTGAAAAATTAGCATAAAATTGAGCATTGAAATTATGAACCCAATAGGTGACCATTTTGCCAGTGGGGTTGGGGGTTGTGACCATCTTTTACACAAAGCAGTACAGTTGGAAAAATGGTAATTTTTGTAAAAGATCTGTAGAATTAACAATTGTTTCTAAGAATATCTGAAAAAGACCTTTAAGAGTTTGCATTATTTGTAAAAGGAATTCTGGGAAGTTAAACAAATAAGATACCACATTTCCATTTATTATGTCCTGTCAGGAAATCTTTGAAGATCAAACTATTTTAGGCTGAGTTATAAGGACAGGCTGGATGGATTGTGACTTCTTTTCTCTGGAGCATGGGAGAATTAGGTGTGATCTTACAGAGTTTTATAAAATAATGAGAGGCACAGATAAGGTAGATAATCAACATCTTCTCCCAAAGGCAGGGGAGTCTAAAACCAGAGGGCATAGATTTAAGGTGAGAGGGGAGAGATACAGAGTGTGGGAAAGTTATTTTGCAAATCCTGCTGAAAAAAATCAGTGGGAGTTTGGTTAGTTTAAATGCGAATTTGGCACAAGCCTTTTGAAGAATCCTTTTGGGAGAATCGTGACTATTATTTGCAATAATTGTGGAAATCGGTGGCTGGACCTCAGAGTTTGCATAAAAACCTTGAAGGCAAAGGCAACCTAAAGGGAGAGATGTAAATCCTGAGAGCAAAAGCTTGATGGAAACGACAGAGGGAAAGTATAATTTAAAAGAAGATTTGAAGGTATGACTTTTGAAGTCACTCATGTGGAAGCCTGAGTTCTGTGACTAACAGTACTAGAATTATCTGGGGGGATTTTGAGGATAAATCCACAAACATTCATTTAGGTTCAAAGTGAAGTTTGTCTTCCTGCAACATCTTGTGTGTCTTGTAGCTTAGCTTGTAATCTGTGTTCATCTTAAAATCTGTGTGTAATTGTTAAACTAAGGGGAAGGGAGTAAAGGAGTATTGTATAGTAATCCAAATTTACATGTTCAATAAATGTTCTGTGACACTCTTCTTCCACATCTTGAAGTGGACACAGTCAGAAAATCTTGTCCACAGTCTTTTGAGCCAAGATTGCATTCTGGGATCTTCCCACCCTGTTATAACATCAACTGAGGTCATTAAGCAAACTTGAGTTGAAGATAAATGCAGTCAACTTCAAGAGAATTCTCCTCAGTTTTGATTTGGTGAAGGATTTTCACTCAGTATTGAAACTTAGTGAGGAGGGAGTGGGGATATATATCTTGCCATTCGAGAAAATTGTCAGGTACCTGAATTGACCAAAGTAATATTAGATTGTGCTCATACACTGTGTTCTGGTAGGAAAGATTCTTCTTTTAGCACAACGCTTGTGTATTTACAAGGAAGTAAATAATACTATATTCAATTCTTTTAAATAGGTGGCAGGGATCTACATGCAGAAATTTAGAAATTTGACTAAAAGAACAATAGGACAGATCAATGAGAATCTGCCAGGGAAAATATTTGATAGGTAGTGTATGTTGATGAAGGTGGAACAGAGCTTCAATAACCTTAGGAAAATAATATTGGTGAAGAGATTCAAAGAGCGTGTCCCATTGAGTTAAGGACCATCTGTAAGACCACAAAGTCTGTTATATAATGGAAGCATGAGGAGATAAGAAATAGGAGGAGTCGGCCATCTAGTCCTTCGAGCCTGTCCCTCCCAATTCAATAAGATCATGGCTGATCTGCAGTGGATCAGTTCCTGTTTCTCGCTTTCTTCCCATAATCCTTAATTCCCTTGTCTATCAGAAATCTATCTACCCGTGACTTAAATATATTCAACGAGGTAGCTTCCACCACTTCAATGGGCAGAGAATTCCAGAGATTCACCACCTTTTGAGTGAAGAAGTTCCTCCTCATTCCTTCTGAGTTCATTCATAAGATGATTAGTAATAGACAACACTTTGGAATGCTCCAGAGAAACTGGAATGGAAGGAACATTGTTGAGAAGAGGTCAGTCCTATTGAGAAAGAGCTGAAAGTAAAGTCCCAGGTCCTACTTGCATTGTTTAAAATAAAAATTTCGAGGACAGGTTTAGTCGAAGGGAGTCCTCAGGCTGCTTTTGTCACAAGAAAAGGCACATGAAGATGGAACACTGAATGTTAAAAACAAATCTGCCCCATTTGTCTAGTCAAGAGCTGATATTGCGCTGACCATTAGAATTCATGGCAAGCAGGGGATCTATCCTATATTCACAGAAAGGATCAATCAGGTGATGGAAAGTTATCAAGAATTAAAAGCAAATTACTGTGGATGCTGGAATCTGAAACCAAAAGAGAAAATGCTGGAAAATCTCAGCAGGTCTGGCAGCATCTGTAAGGAGAGAAAAAAAGCTGACATTTTGATGACCCTTTGTCAAAGGCGTAGAAAGTGGGAGATATTTGTATTGCAAGGTTAGGGAATGAAAGACGAGTCATAGCTACAGAAACAAGGGGAAAGGCTGCTAATGGCAGCCCATAGAGAGAATAAAAAATGTGAATGGCCAAATGGCAGAAAAGCTGAAACCAGAGGGTGAAATCAGAAGATCAATGATTTTTGTTTTAAGTAGTGTCCCCAGGTTCATTTGATGATACAGCGAAATCAATTATTACTCTTAGAGAAACAGGATCAGCAGTTACTGATTTAGCAGGAAACATGAAACTGTCTCCAAAAGGTATTTGCCCAATAAAAAGGTATTGATTTGGGATATTGATACAAATTGTTTATCTGTTCCTTTAATTTAAAAGTGGGTTTAGTTTCTCATTCTGTTTGTATGAGTGTTGTTCCTCCTTTATGCATTGAAGATGTTGATTTCCTATTAGGAAACAACTTGGCAAGTTATAAAACATTGCTGTCTCCAATCATTTTGAGAAAGCCCACTGATGCTGTTGAAACTAAAATTGTACAGGAGAAGCTGAGTGACTAGAAAGAATCTCTCACTTTCTATAAATCTACTGCAAGTTAAAAAGAGAAAGGGAAGCAAAAGGAAATGAAGAAAACTTGTGAACTGAATAAAAAGGGATATTGACTTTGCTTAGTTCAATATTCACAAAATCTGAAACGTGAAAGAGGATTTTACTCCACAGAAAAATGAACAGCTTGCACAATGTTAATCCTGCATCTCTTGGAAAATAAATCTGAAGGATTATCATGGTGAAGAACTTAAAGTTAAAAATGATCCAGAAATGATTCAGAAATTAAACATGCGGTCAATTCAATTGTTATGTAAGATAGAGACAGAATCATAGAGGTTTACAGCATGGGACCAGGTCCTTTAGCCTAACTTATGCAAGCCACCTTTTCTTCCAAACCATTAAGCTAACCTCAGTTGCTCGTATTTGGCCAATATCTCAGGGAGATGGCACATCCATTCCAGGGAGCTGAGGCTGGAATGAACGCAGTGAAGGAGGACAATATTTTTCCCCTTGAGATGACTGATGGGTAAGGGGTTAGACTTGCAATGTGGTCTGGGTAACGGTGGCAACAGTGGTCAGCGCTCAGGCACTGGCAGGGAGGACTGGTGGCCTATGCCAGAAGGAGATTGATGGTCTCATTCAGGCAGTGAGAGTGAGTGTCCATCCCATCTTGACATCAATCCAGTTTGTCATGCCTGCAACGTCCATGTCGAGTCACTCCCCGACCCGACCATTTAGCAGCTGCCTCCAACCCCTCTGGCACCCCCTCCTACAAAATCTCTGCCTGCTGATGCCCTGACATACACCACCCAATCATCCCCCAAGGCCTGACACCCCATCTCTTCCAAACATTGGTCTTTCAATCTGCCCTTCTGTCCCTGAAGGAGAACATGGCCCTTAACAGGAGGGAACAGGCCAAGACTGGCAATGGAGTGCCCAAGTTGCACATTCTCACTGCCTTTGAGGAGCGGGCAATGGGACTGTGGGGGGATATTCAGAAAACTGTAACCAAGTCAATATGGACCATGGAAGTGAAGAGTCAGAAAACCTTCAATCATTTTGCAGGAGACTGAGGCAGGGCCCTCCAGGAATTGGCAATCCCTCTGCTGACTCTGCGGAGAGTTCGGGAGACATCTGGGAGAGAGGATCTGACTGGAAATCCAAGGAAAGTACCCACGAGTCAGCACAGGCACCATCCACCAGCACGATCACCTCAATGGCACCTGTTAGTGCTGAGGCTTCTGGCCAGTTTCTGGTGAGCACCACACAGCCGATGCACATCAGATGGAGGTGGGAACGCGGAGGCCTGCCGGGGCCAAGGAGACAGCAAAGTGAAAGCAAACTGTGGCAAAAAGAGCAACATGCCAAATTATTGTGAGGAGAAGGGACAAATCACTCTCAGAAAGTTTCTCATTTGGCAGGTAAAAGTGGAAGCCTTGGAGACGATATGGAAGATGGATAGAATAAAACCTGGAAAGCTACACAAACAGCTCAGAGTTGAATTTTCTTCAAATTGGCCAAAGCATGTCCAGAGTCTTGTCGGCTGGTTGAAAAGAAACTCTGGAAAGCTACATCATCAGGACTGGCATCATCCAGTGAAGAGAAGTTCATAGAAGTGTGCTTTGTCCATGAAACTCGGGATGAGAGCTGTTATCAAATAAGACTACCTAAAGAACAGCAGATTATAGAATTGTGCAGTTACTTAGCGCCGTACAGATGAAAGGGGGACGCTTATGGCAAAGTAAGACATATCTCTATTTCTCCAACCATTTCAAGTGAAATTTATCTTTAAATTTGAAGAATCATTTGCCGGGTAATTTCTGTTGCTTCTGAGTTAAATCAAAATAAAAGCCTCAAAGAGTAGAATCTTGTCAGTCATTTCTTTTTTTGGGGTCAATTGGTGAATTTGGTTATTTTGGTTTCCAATTCCGGCATGGGGATTTTAACAGGGTAAAGCTGAAAGCTGCCCATTTTGGTGATGGATTTGACGTGTTGTATGTGATCATTGTTGCAGTTTTTAAAATGCAAACTCTTCCTCGCAATCAAATTGAACAAAATATTGCTCCAAAATGATGCTTTAGAAACTGTTCATCTTCCTGATATTAGTTACTAACGCTATGGTTGAGAGTTAGCCATCTCTATACATTAAGCTATTTTCCTTTTGTTATATTCCTTATTTAATAAATTTTCTTAAATAACTAATGCGCTAATATTAATGCAATTATAATTCACCACTTCACCTTAAGCCTCTCCCCAGACTAGCTTAATTTCAGCTGAAAATTAATCAACACAGTTTAAAGGTATAGTGGTTTTTGGGATCTAACTTTACCATCCCACCTGTTCCGATTTCTGCGGCGGACTACGGAAAGGTCCATTGACCTTGGTGGGATTTTCCAGTTTCAGGGAGAGAAAGTCTGGAAAATCCCATCATTGGTGTCTGTATCTTTAAGACAGCAGAAGAGGGTCACGTGGCTTGAGGGACCAGTAGGAGCTGAGAGTGAGTAATCGTCCCAGAGGGTGGAGTCCCATCTGGAAGCCATGTAGTAAGCCTGTAAGACTCCAAGGCAGCCTAGGGCTGTAAAGCCCTGTACATAATTTCTCTTTATTAATAAATACCTTTCTCATTCCTAACAAAGCTTGAAGTGTCTCGGCAATGCCAGAAGCAATGCCACTATATAAAGAAAGACTTACATGCAAGAAATGTTTCAGCTTCATCAGTTATTTCCATAAGTGCATTCCTAGCACTTTGAGCACACTTCTCCTGTCGAAATTGCAGGAAAATGATTGCAAATCACAGGCTTTGTACAAGAGGATACTGATTCATTTATCAACTATCACAAATCTAATATCCCCAAATGAACTCTTTTCACAGAACATAGACTGAAATAGCATTCTATCTATATTAATGTTTAATAATTAAAGTTATTTACACAGAATTCATGAATGAACTATGTGAACTTCTGCAGTGAGAACATATATTTCCCTACATTCAAAACAATGAAAATGTAATATTTTCTTCTGTAAACATTGGCTCACCTTTTCTCATGCAAGCCTTTAAATATGAGTCATTTCAGACTTTCAGAATATAGATCTCTTATTTTTTTATTTTGCTGCTGGCTGTCAAAGTTACAAACTTCTAGATAATAAAAATAGTTGATTGACAAAGATTGCCTTTGTAAATCTGCCCCAGTATGATTTCGCCTGGGATCTGATCTGCCATAATTGCTAGCTTTGAAACCTCAAGACACTGCTAACGTTGGGGGGGGGGGGTCACCTGGATGGAGAATTATAAAAGATAAAGGAGAGGGTTGAAGTGCAGGTTAATGATAAGGATTTTCAAATAGTTAAAGGAGCCGAGAGCTCGAGGGGTTAGTAAAGTTTCCAGACCGCATAATATTACAAAGAGTATGGATAATAGTAGGAAACTAACCTACTATTGTCTACTAGGTGACAAGTATGAGAAAGGGGATGGTCATAGCAGACTGAGAGTGTTGTGGAGGCATTAGTGGTGATCTTTCAGGAATCACTGGAGACAGGGAGGCTACACAGTAAGAAGTCTGACAACACCAGGTTTAAGTCCAACCAATTTATTTGATAGTAAACTCACACAAGCTTGAGGTTGTCCTCTTTGTCAGGTGAATGAGGTGTTCTGGTCTCAAACAGCACATTAACAGCACAGACTGTTTACAGATTACTGATTAAAATGCAAATCTTTATACCTAACCAGCTATTCAAGTCTTAAAATGGTCGACAATGTGTGCGGACAGAGCACTGAGCACTGATCTGTGCTGTTTGAGACCAGAACACTTCATTCACCTGATGAAGAGGAGAACCTCGAAAGCTTGTGTGAGTTCACTATCAAATAAACCGGTTGGACTTAAATCTGGTGTTGTCAGACTTCTTACTGTGTTTACTCCAGTCCAACGCTAGCATCCCTAAATCATGACAGGGAAGCTCCCAGAGGACTGGAAAATAGCTAATGTAAGCACCGGTATTTAAGAAGGGAGGGAGGCAGCAGATGGGAAATTATAGGCCAGTTAGTCTAACTCAGTCATTGGCAAGATTTTAGAATCTATTATTAAAGATGAGGTCGCAAAGTACTTGGAAGCGCACAATATGATAGGACTGAGTGAGCACGGCTTCGTCAAGGGGAGGTCATGTCTGACAAATCTGTTAGAGTTCTTTGAGGAGGTAACAAGTAAGTTAGATAAAGGAGTACCAGTGAATGTGATTTATTTAGGTTTCCAAAAGGCCTTTAACACAGTGCAACATAGGAGACTGTTAAATAAGTTAAGAGCCCCATGGTGTTAAGGGTAAGATCCTGGCATGGATAGAGGATTGGCAGAAGACAGAGAGAGTGGGAATAAAGGGGTCTTTTTCAGGATGGCAGCCGGTGACTAGTAGTGAGTCTCAGGGGTCAGTGCTGGGACTGCTTTTCACAAAATACGTTAACAATTTGGAGGAAGGAACTGAAGGCATTGTTGCTAAGTTTGCAGATGATACAAAAATATGTAGAGGGACAGGTAGTATTGAGGAAGCGGGGGGGCTGCAGAAGGATTTGGACAGGTTAGGAGAGCAGGCAAAGAAGTGGCAGATGGAATACAATGTGGAAAAGTGTGAGGCTATGTATTTTGAAAGGAAGAATGAAGACATTGATTATTTTCTAAATAGGAACATTTTCAGGAAATCAAAAGCACAAGGGGGCTTAGGAGTCTTAGTTCAAGATTCTCTTAAGGTTAACGTGCAGGTTCAGTTAGCAGTTAGGAAGTTAGGAATGCAATGTTAGCATTCACGTCGAGGGGGCTAGAATACAAGAGCAGGGATGTACTTCTGAAGCTGTGTAAGGCCCTGATCAGATTCCATTTGGAGTATTGTGAGCAGTTCTGGGCCTTGTATCAACAGAAGGATGTGCTGGCCTTGAAAAGAGTTTAGAGAAAGTTCACAAAAAAGATCCCTGGAACGAAGAGCTTATCATATGAGAAACAGTTGAGGAGTTTACAAAGATGTGGGGGGATCTTACTAAAACAGGATAAGCAAGGTCTGGATAGAATGGACATAGAGAGAATGTTTCCATTAGTCGGAAAAAGTAAAATCAGAGGGCATGTCTTTCGGACTGTGGGAGGAAACTGGAGCACCCAGAGGAGACCCACACAGACACGGGGAAAATGGGCAGACTCCGCATAGATAGTGACCCAAGCTGCAAATCAAACCCGGGTCCCTGGCATTGTGCCTGTGTCTCCCACCCCTTTGGCATTTGCACGGTAGCAAATGTAAATTATAGGCCCAGAAAACACTCTCTGCCATGATGCTTTTGACTTTTTGAATTTCCTTGGTTATTTAAAAACAGATTTTATGCCATTATCAGGGGGTGGACTCTTCAACTCTTGTCTCTAGCATGGCGGGTATTGTGGGGACATGACTAACATAGGTTGGCATGAATGTGGCATGGGAAGTGTGTGAGGCACTCTGCCTCCTTCCCCTGACCTCCCAAGGGGCTTCAATGGCCTGGTCACCATTGGGGATTTCCGGCCTGAAGCTGATTACATCAAACAAAACGGTCTGGGGACTCGCTATCAGTCGGACACCGGTCACAAGTGCTGCTACAAATCACCCCCGGTGGTGTAACCTGGCCTGATACTCGACTTGTATAACGCAGCAGGCTGAGAGAATCATGCCCAGCATCTTTCCCTTTCTTGTATACATTCAGTAACCTGACCTCCACAGATTTCTGTGGTACGCAGTTCCACAGGTTCACTACCTTTTGAGTTAAGACATTTTTCCTCAGCTCAGTCCTAAATGGTCTATCCCCGTATCCTGGTTCTAGATTCTCCAACCAGGGAAAACATCCTCCCTGCATCTAGCTTGTCCAGACCTGTTAGAATTTTATACATTTCAATCAGACTGCTTCTCATCTTTCTCAACTCGAGTGAACACAGGCCCAGTCGAACAAATCTCTCCTCATAAGATAGTCCCCTCAACCCTGTATCAGACTAGTGAAGCTCCACTGCAAACAGTATACTTTCTTAGATAGGATGACCAAAACTGTATGCAATACTCCGAATGTGGTCTCACCAAGGCTCTGATTAACCACAATAAGACATTCCTACTTTTGAACTCAAATCCTCTTGCAATGAAGGGCAACATACCATTTGTCTTTCTAATTGATAACGGCATTTGCCTCTCCATTTTCAATGACTATTGTACAAGGACAGGCAGATCTCTTTGTACATCCACACTTCCCAATGTAGTACTATTTAAATAATGCTCTTTCTTTCTGTTCTTCACACCTAAGTGTATAACTTGATATTTAGCCACATTGTGTTGCAAACCAAGAGCACTGGCACCAGAGCCCCCATATCTCAGTCATCAAATCCATTATAATATTCAACTGCAAACATTAGTTCTTCACAACACAGTACAATACATCCACAAGCACAGCCTACACAAAGGTTAAAGCATCTCAGCTGCAAGCTGGTGTCTAAATAGCAATCAAGGAAAAATACTGCGGATGCTGGAATCTGAAACAAAAACAAAAAATGCTGGAAAAATTTAGCAATTCTGACAGCATCTGTGGGGAGAGAATAGAACCAAAGTTTCGAACCTGGGTAGCCCCTCATCAGAGGTGAAGGGATAGATAATCGGTCCAGATTTATACTAGGAGGGTAGGGAAAGATTGGTGCTGGAATTGGACAAACGATATGTAAATGGTATAAGCATCCGTTAAGAGATCGGAATATGTGAATGGTAGAACAAAGTTCAGAGCACTGTCTGAAGAATGTGGTAATTGGCCCTTGGCGGGAGGTGGGGGAGGAGCTGGTTTGGAGACAGGTTGGAGAGTGAGCTTTCTGAAGTGATAAGAGTGGATGAATGAGATGAAAAGAAGAAAGAAAATAAATGGAAATTGGCCCCAGGGTCAACTGCCTCATTCCCCAGGTCGCACTTTAACAATTTGCACCTTTATTCCACCATTTACACATTCCAATTTCTTAATGGATGCTTTCAACACTTTTCTCAGCTTTTATCATCACTATTTACATTCCCTTTATCCAATTTCAGAGTCCCCAGCCATCACCCTCACTCTCATAGAATAAATTTAAGAATCATATAAAATCCTTACAGTGCAGAAGGAGGCCATTCAGTCCATCGAATCTGCACTGACCATAACCTCACATATTTACCCTGCTAATCCCCTTCACGCTAAGGGGCAATTTAGTTTGATTTTCTTTACCTTCAGCTCTGAAGAAGGGACAACCAGGATCAAAACATTGGCGCTATTCTCTCTCCACATTTGCTGTCAGATCTGTTGAGAGTTTTCAACATTCTTGTTTTCATTCTAAATAGTGATGCTGAGTTGGGACTGCGAACAACCTGTTCAACACGCGCGCAGACAGACTTCCTGAAGGTAATGTCAAATCAGCTGGGATGGGTGTTTGAGGTCATGATAGCACCACTCCAGCCAGATGTACATCTGGCACATTGGCATTACGTATACCTGGCACACTGATTGATGTTATATAGACCTGGCACACTTTGGCATTCCTGTGAGCTGAACTGATATGGGGCTTGTGCCAGAACTGGTTAGAAATGCAGGTAATGCAACATTCTTGAATTGGGAGGGTTATGAAGTCCCCTATCGTGCCTCAGTTCTGTTGGGAGAAATGGGTTTTGAAAGTCGAAAGCTTCTGAGACAAGCAAAGACTTCAATTAACACCACCAGTGTCAGAAAATGAAATGTGATAATTAGTGGCAGCTGTACTGCAGAGAATGACAGTGACAGAGGGGATAAAATGGACCTGAAATGATCATGCAGATCATACAGAGTACATGGTGCAAATGGAAAAGAAAAGTGAAAAGGATGTAAATCAGATTTAGATTCGTCATCATTCATTCTGCACTATTGCCAAAGACAAGTTTCACCACCCCTGGGGTGAAACCCATCCCTCAAAGAGATACCCCCCCACCCCCCACAAAGAGAAAGTCACTAGATTAAAGTCCAACAGGTTTATTTGTGGCAAACGCCCAATGTTTGCTACAAATAAACCTGTTGGACTTTAAGCTGGTGTTGTGAAACTTCTTTTTGTTTTACCCCAGTCCAACACCAGCACCTCCACATCATGATCTCCAAAGAGATAGAGGTTTTCTTCACAGGATTTAATGGATGGGATTTTACAACCTCGCTAGTCTCAAAACTATAAAATCCCACTCAAGGTCAACGGACCTTCCTATCTCCGCCCCTCGTGTAGATGGGCCAATAAAATTCTGGCCTATTTCTTTGAAATGGCCATACACACACAGCTTTTTCTCAGTCCCAGTAGAACATATCCTTTAACTTCCCAATGAGATCTGCTAATTGTGCACACCAGTCCATGTTAAAGTTGTCCATTGCTTAAAAAGTTGCTTTTATATTAAAACTGGCTTACGTTAACATGACATTAAATTAATGTTTCATGGAATTAAGCAAAGGAAATCAATGGCACAGCAGAAAGGAGGAGGAATTAATTCAGAAAAGAAAAGTTTTGAGAAGGTACAAACGATCAGACGTAATGGTAAAGAAACAATGAGAAGTGAAGGTGGTGGGAACAACGGAAGTAGCTGTCAAATGTAAATCTGATTTTCAATCTATCAAATCTGGAAGGTGACCAAACCTTGTGTCAACTGGTTGAGTGCAATTTCCCAGTTTCCAGACAATCCTACTACAGGAAACAAAATTCCCATTAATATCAAGCAGCTGCTAGCAAAGCACTTAGAAACATTAGTTATGTATAATTGAAATTATAATTTGCCCATCATTAGTTAGACAGCATTCACTCTGTGGTGAATGCACCACTTCACATTAAGTACTGCTTGTATTAATAGCTGCTTGATACTTGGTGATCTTGCAAATGTTGCCGTTTTTAAGGAACGCATCAAGTTTTACAAAGAGAACAATTCTGTTTCATGAGCTGGATGGATAAAAATGCTTGGCTTAATATTCAAAACATGAAGGTGATAGGCTCTGGAGAAACGTTGATCATTTCAGTGCTATATCATCACAGACAAAATGACTAACTATTTCTACTTTATGTTGATCCTGATTGGAATTGTGAATCAGCAGCCCGATTAAAAAGGAACTTCAGTTGGTTGATTGAACAGTCAAATATTCAATCGATCGGAGTGTTTTCTTTATATCTGCTTCAAGATTGCGAGCTTTGACAAAAAGGTGTTTCACTGAGATAGGCAACATATAGCCTTTTCATGTCAATTGCTGTTACTGGGCAACAGCACACAAACTTAACAGTGTGACAAGCTCGTTCCTTTTATGATGTATCGAGATGGCCAGCTCACCCTCTGTGTGGAAGCAGAAGTCTTGCATCTGTGTCCATTACATCTATAACATATTAAGCAGTCTTCTTTGAAATTCAAACCTTGATGTTGTCTCCTTGGGGAAACGCAGTCATGGCAATAATCTTAATTCATGTAAAGCAGTTAGTCCCAAATCAGGGGAAGTATTTAATCAACATTAAAGCAAAGACCACACGATCTTGTCTGCCATTATTTATTCTGGAGGTATTTGTTCCTCTGTCATTTATAACTGGTATCTAACCACTGCAATGTTATGAAGGGCACATCCTTAAATTTAAGAAAAACAGAAATTGCCAGAAACACACATGTTTGAGCCCTGGGCAGCATAGTGGTTCGCACTGTTATCTCATAATGCCAGGGACCCAGGTTTGATTCACAATTTGGGTCACTCGCTTTTCAGAGTCCGCACATTCTCCCCATATCAGTTTCAGTTTCATAAAACACTACAGCACAAAAACAGACCTTTTGGCCCTTCTTGGCTGTGCTGAATCATTTTTCTGCCTAGTCCCACTGACCTGCACCTGGACCATATCCGTCCACACCCATTTCATCCATGTATCTGTCCAAGTTTTTCTTAAATGTTAAAAGTGAGCCTGCTTTCACCACTTCATGTGGCAGCTCATTCCACACTCCCACCACTCTCTGTTTGAAGAACCCTCCAATATTCCCATTAAACTTTTCCCCTTCACCCTTAACCAATGTCCTCTAGATTTTTCCTCCCACAATCTGAAAAACGTACTAGTTGGATGCATTGGCCATGCTAAATTCTCTCTTAGTGTACCCAAACAGGTGCCAGACTGTAGTAACTAGGGAATTTTCAGAGTAGCTTCATTGCAGTGTTAATGTAAGCCTACTTGTGATTCAGTAAGGAGTCTCACAATACCAGGTTAAAATCCAACAGGTTTATTTGGTATCATGAGCTTTTGAAGCGTTGTTCCTTCGTCAGGTAAGAGGAGAATTAGATTCACAAACAAAGCATATACAGACACAGACTCAATTTACAAGATAATGGTTGGAATGCGAGTCTTAACAGATAATCAATTCTTTACAGGTACAGACAATGTGAGTGGAGTGGGGGTTAAGCACACGTTAAAGAGCTGTGAATTGTCTCAAGCCAGGACAGTTAGTAAGATTTTGCAAACCCAAATAAATGTTGGGAGTAACATTTATAACATTGCAGTGGTTAGATACCAGTTATAAATGTAGTGTGACATGAACTCAAGATCCCAGCACTAATAAATAAACTTTAAGCTTTGATGATAGCTGATCCATGACAAATTATTCAAAAATTAAAAACATTTATTTTCATGACCTCACAGGATTGTTGTGCACTTTCACTACTGGGCTCATTACTGTAAACAACTTGCATGGTCTGTAGTTAAAGTTCTATTCGAGTCTTAATTGCATCTGACTTTAACATATTCATGGCACCAATGCCTCCCTGGGCTGAAGAAAACTCAAAAGTGAAAATGTTGATGGATGTTATTTTTATTCATTTGTGGGACATGAGTGTCGCTGGCTGGCCAGCATTTATTGCCCATCCCTAGTTGCCTTTGAACTGAACAGTTTTCTAGGCCATTTCAGAGGGCAGTTGAGAGTCAGCCACATTGCTGTAGCTCTAGAATCACATGTAGGCCAGACCAGGTAAGGCCAGCAGATTTTCTTCCCTAAGGGACGTTAGTGAACCAGATGGATTTTTCTAATATTCAATAATGATTTCATAATCATCAGTAGATTCTTAATTCAATTTTTTTTAATTGAATTTCAATTCCATTGTCTGCCATAACAGGATTCAACCTGCAACTCCAGATCATTAACCGAGTCTCTGGATTAAAAATCTCGTATAATATCATTAGGCCATTGTTTCTCCCTTCTGGTTAAGAATTAGTAGTTAATACAGTATCACTATTTTCACCCTCTTCATGTAATTGGAACATTGGATATGGGGGCAGAAGTGGGCCATTCCTCCCTCTGAGCCTGCATTGTCATTCAATAAGATCATGGTTGATCTGGTTGTGGTCTCAGCCCCATTTTGCCATCTACCCCTCCTTAACTCTTGATACTCTTGCTCATTAGAAATTGGTTTAAGTCTACCTCAAATGTGTTCACTGGCCCAGCCAGTACTCCTTACTAATAAGCTTCTGAGAATATTATTTCTTCTCATCTTTGTCTCAAACAGCAAAATACTTACTCTTAAACTGTGACCTCTGAGTCTCATCTCTCCCACAAGTGCAAACATCCCCCTGGTATCCACTCTATCAAATCCTCTCATGATATTTTTGTTTCAATAAGATCCCCTTTCATTCCAATAGGTAAATCCCCAATCTGTTCAACCTTTCTTCATAAGATATGTTCCTCATCCCAGGAATAAACATTTCCTGCATTGCTTCTAATGTGGTTATATATTTTTTTCAAAAAAGGAGACCAAAACTGGACAAAGGATTCCTGATGTGGTCTCACCAAGACCCTGTTACAGTCTCAATAAAACTTCTCTACTTTTAGGACACCCATATTCCTCCATCCCACTGAGTTCTGCAATCTCTCTCCATTTCAACAGTATACTGTTTTACTATTTTTCTTGTCTAAGTGCACAAGACACATTCTACTTCATCAATGAAATTTTTGTCACATTCTACTTCATCTATGAAATTTTAGTCTCCTCACTTAATCTGTCAATATTGTTTTGCAGACTCACTACCTCCTCTTGACAACTCACTTCCCTACCTAACGCTATGTCACCAGCAAATTTAGCCATCATTCGATCTCTTCATCCAAATCATTGAAGTAGCTTGTAAATTTAGTTGAGGCCCCAGCACTGTTCCTTCCTTTAGTTACGGTTTGGAATCCAAAAAAGACCAATTTCCCATTTATCCCTAGTCTTAGAACAATAAAACCATAGAATCCCTACAGCGCAGAAAGGGGCCATCTGACCCACCGAGTCTGCACTGACTCTCTGATGCATTAACCATGGCTAATATTCCTAACTTACACATCTTTGGACACTGAGGGGCAATGTAGCATGGCCAATGTACCTAACACACACATCTCTGGACTGTGAAAGGAAACTTGACACAGGGCGAACGTGCACATGTTTATTCCTGGGATGAGGAACATATCTTATGAAGAAAGGTTGAACAGAGAGTTCCCAAGGCTAGAATCAAACCCGGGTCCCTGGTGCTGTGAGACAGCAATGATAACCCATGTCATCCACCTTCTATCTGTTAGTTCCCAATCCTTAATATGGTACCCCTTATACCAGGTAATCTTAACTTGTGCAGTAGTAATCTTTAATATGGCACCTCAAATGCCTTCTGGAAATGCAGGTATATCACATCTACAGGTTCTCCTTTAACCACTTTGCTTGTTACTTCCTCAAGAATCTCTGATAAATTAATTAAATGTGAGTTCCTTTTCATAATCCCTTGTCATGCTTGGGAGGTTTAAATCAGAACTATTGTATCTGTTCATGCTGCGCAATACAGACCTCACTCCTTCTTTCAATCTTACTGAATCAAATGTACAATATTATAGTCACATTATTCAAATTATTATAACACCTACCATTAAACATTGGGTCCAGCCTCAACTTGTGTCCAATTCTGGGCACATCACTTCAACAAGGCTCAGAAGAGATTTCAGTGGATATTTGGAGAAGTTGAGGCTGCTTAGAATCATAGAATCCTTACAGTGCCGAAAGAGGCCATTCAGCCCATCGAGTCTGCACCAACAACAATCCCACCCAGGCCTTAGCCCTCGAACCCCACATATTTACCCCACCAGCATGGCCAATCTACCTAACCCACTCATGTTTGGACTGAGGAGGAAACCCACACAGACCTGGGGAGAACATGCAAATTGCACACAGACAGTGACCCAAGCCAAGAATTGAACCCAGGTCTGTGGAGCTGTGAGGCAGCAGTGCTAATCACTGTGCCACTATGCTGCCCATCCATTGAAAGGAAAATGTTGAAAGGAGATGTGACAGATATTCAAAATCAGGAAGGATCTACAATAATTTTGTTCAGATAAATTGAGTTACAATGTAAGATTTAAAAAGTCTGAGAGATCATAATTTAAAAATCACTGGGCAGAATTTAATGAATCTTGCAGCGAGTTTGCTGGAGGGTTTAGGGGTAGTAAACTTCTCCAAATATCTTCCCCATTGCCTACCTATCCTCCAAACTGACAATAATTTTCCCAGGCTGCCTCAGGATTTATAGATTACTTAAGCATCCTGAACAGGTACAGAAGGTAATCAGAAACACAGATGAAATGCTGTCCTTTAAACCTCAAGTACTAGAATACAAGACGTAGGACGTTAGACCACATCTGGAGTACAGGAAACAGGTCAGAATAATGCACTATATAAAAGGATATATTGACCTTGGAGCAAGTGCAGAATAGATTCACCAGAAAGATTCCTGGACTCCAAAGGTTAAGTGAGAATGAGAGATTACACAAACTTTTCCTGTATTTCCTTGAAATCAAGGTAACAGGGTGATTTGATTGAAGTTTTCAAGATATTAAGGGAAACAGAAAGGGGAGATTTCCATTGATTTGCAGCTTAGGGAAATAGTCCAAAAATTACTTTTCTACTGTGAGACTAGGAGATATTTCTACATCAAAGGAACTCTCTTCAGCAAATGATAATCAATGTTACATCCATTGTAAATTATAAATGCAAAATTAATAGATTTTTCTTAACTAACAGTATTAAGAGAGATAGAACAAAGACATGGAGTTGCATCACAGATTAGCCATGATTTCATCAAAAGGCAGAACAGGCTCAGGAGATTAAATGGCTTACTTTGTTCCTAACTCTCTGCAAGACCATTAATACCTTCCCCTGTAGCACCAGCTAACCTGCTCACAAGAACCCAACTCTGGTCCGATTCCATTTTGTAAAGATTCTTCCTGCCACAGAATTATTCTCAACTGTCCCAGGATTCTGAAGTCCTACCTCTCCTGCACCCTGTCTCTTACCATAGAATCCCTATAGTGCAGAAGGAGGTCACTTGGCCCATCAAGCCTGCACTGATAACAATCCTAGTTATCTCCATAATCCCATGTATTTACCCTGCTAACTGCCCCAACATTAAGGAGCAATGTAGTACTGCCAATCAACCTAACCCGCACACCTTTGGAGTGTGGGAGGAAACCAGAGCATCCAGAGGAAACCCACGCAGACACAAGGAAAGTGTGCAAACTCTACACAGACAATGACCCAAGGCTGGAATTGAACCCACATCTCAGGTGCTGTGGGGCTGCAGTGTTAACCACTGTGCTGCCATAACTTGCCATAACTCCATGTCACACACCAGCAATAGGCTTAATCCAGATTTACTCCCATTGTTGTCCTGCTTTGTAAAGTCCTCTTTAGCTCCTTAAGCTCAGTACGTCAACCCTCTTCCTTTGTTTGTGATTCTGAGAACTCCCTGCTCTTCTCCTTCCCCCAAGAGATGCTCCGTACTCTCTCTGTCATGTCCCTTACCCTGATACCATGAAGCAACAGATCATACATATTGGGGGTAGCAGAATCTGCCCTCACCCCAAACTAAATTACAACTCTTTCACACTTCATTGTAATTTCCTAGACCGCTCTCCGCTGTCACCTCACTCAGTGGTATTCAATGTTGAATCTTGGTTTGAAAGCACATTCCTGTCTCTCCCCACTCTTCCAAATAGCCACCTAATTGCTATCCTGAATTTTATTTTGTTGTGAGGTGAGTGCCTCCTGAATCTGTGATGCGAGAAACATTCTGCCAGCTGTGTGCTAATGTGATAGAGAGAAGAGGGTCGAGATCAGAATTACATGGTTTTCTGATGTGGAAAGTACAAGAGAATGGAACAAGGTTGGGCTAATTGCAAGAAATGGGAATCTTACCTTACCTGCACTGGTCAGGTCATTGAGTTTCTTCCCAAATTGTTGTTAGATCTGTGGTATCAAACTCAAATTTCTCACACTTTCCTACCACTGTCCGCTGGTGCTGTGCTATCTAATAGAGCAGTCATCCTACAGTTTGTTCCTTCTGGATACTTCACCAGTGAGACCATCAAAGCACCATTTGTGATGCAGATGACTCCATCAAAAGATTTTTTTTGCAGTGGCAGCTCTGTCATTCACTATTTACTAAAAGACTTCATATTTAAGAGATGCAGGTTCCTTAAATCACTCAAGCCCCATTAAATTTCCATATCATAGAATCCCTACAATACAGAAGGAGGCCATTCTGCCCATCTATACTGAACACCTCCCACCCAGGCCCTATTTCCATAACTCCATATATTAATCCTGCTTATGCCTCTGACACTAGGGGCAATTTAGCATGGTCAATCAACCTGACCCGCACATCTTTGGAGTGTGGGAGGAAGCTGGAGCACCCAGAGGAAACCCACGCAGACACAGGGAAAATGTGCAAACTCCATACAAACAGTGACTCGAGGACACAATTGAACCCGGGTCCCTGGCGCTGTGAGGCAACAGTGTTAACCACTGTGCTACATGCTCCCACCCTCCCAGGATTCAGCTGCTAAATAAAAGTGAGAGTAATATTAATAAGTTGCCCCCACTATTTAAATAAGATACATACCTTAACGTGATGCACGTTAACAATTTGGGCAGATATTTCAGCCACTTGGTGCCCACGGATGTAAAGTTAAATTACTTGCATTTCTTTTTAACTTTTAAAATTGGTAACTATGCTCAATTTTGACAGATCCGTTACTCGTCTGAACAATCACATTTCTCTTCTTCAGTTTTCTTCTGTTTTTCTTTCAATAACTTTGGGCACAGTTCTATTAAAACTCTATTAACTCTTGGGGTGGTTACCAAATTCGTATGTCAACTGAAAATATCACCTGGGAGTCTATCAAAGGTCACTGAAATCTCAGAACAAATTACTAATTTTGCAGGAAGCGCAAAGCCTCACCTTTACTGTAATAATGAATCCCAAAGCTTTAATATCCAGTGATACTGATATTTTACAACTCCCTATATACTGTATTATGCATAAAATCTTGTTTATCTTTCATTTTATAAGGTCTATTGCAAGTCTAAAAACTAATTAACAATGCCACAAACTTCCTTTATGACATTTCAACGGCAGGGTTTTCATTTTAATGTTTGAAAATACCATTAATAATCCAAAATGTAAAGGTATACCCAGTGCTGGGGTAGATATATTGCTTATTACTACTTAAACTCAGTTCCTGAATAGTAACTAGCAATTTCTTTATTTGTTGTAAAGTAGAACGTTCACTACAAAACTGGTTGAAGCAAATCAGCAACATTACACAAACAGCACCAAAGACAAATAGGCACTATTGCAATTCTTTGGACAGGATTTTCCCATTCCGCCCACCATGGGAATCAAAGCAGGCAGAAGAGAAAATTTGGTGGACCATTCAAAGGTCAGTTGACCTTGGGCAGGGATTTCCAGCTTTGGGGCAGCTGGAAAATCCCACCCTTTGTCTCTCGAGTTGAACTTCAATTCATTCGATCTTACGGTGGCCCAATGGTTAACACTGCAGCCTCACAGCAACAGGGACCTGGATTCATTTCCAGACTCGGGTCACTGTCTGTGGGGAGTTTGTACGTTCTCCACATGTCTGCGCGAGTTTCCTATGAATGTTCCAGTTTCCTCCCACAGTCTGAAGATGTGCGAATTAGGTTGTTTGGCCAGCTAAATTGACCCTTTGTTAGAGGGATTAGAATTTCATGGGGTTGCGGAGATAGGGCCTGGGTGGGATTGTTGCTGACAGGCAACTGTTGTAGATGCGCCAAGTTTGGTGGCGTTTAAGAGGTTAGTGGATAAGTATATGGATGAGAAGGGAATGGTTTAGTTAGGAGGGGCATTGCTTTTATTTTGGTCGGCACAACATCGAAGGCCGAAGGGCCTGTTCTGTGCTGTATTGTTCTATGTTCTATGTTCTATGATGGGCTGAATAGCCTCCTTCTGCACTGTAGGGATTCTATGATTCTACGACTCTACAGAATTATAATTTCTTCAAGAGCATTTAACATCACTTGTAGTTGGCATGACACTCTTAAGATGCTGACGTTGTACATTGTAAATTTAGGAAAATATGACTACTCTCTTATCATCTTGCTATATGCCTCTCTTTCTCTTCTGTCACTATCTCTTCCCCCTTGCTGCTCTAATTTGCTTCTCCCTCTGTCCATTTTCTTTCATTTCCCTTTCTCTCTTTCAGGAAGTAGAGTGTGGGTGCCACGGCAGAGAAAGGAGCCAGCAAAATTAGCAAACTGTATTTCAGCTGGATTACAAGGAAACTATAACTGGCAGCCTGGGTGCCTGTAGTACAAGTCTCTATCGCTTGAAATGACCCAACCCCATCACTCTTAGATTTTCCACTTGTCTCTCTCTCTTTCTTAAGAGCCTCGCACTTTGCACCACTGTTTCTATCTCGTTCTCCCACCTCTCTCCCACTCACATTTCCTAATGATATATAGCGTAAGGCAGTTTTCCCTCCTCCCCTTCAGCGCGTCCTCCCTTGGAAAGGCTGTGTGGCTTTTCAAAACAATGTCAAATTAGGAATCAGAAACATATCTTATTTTCTGGTTGATCCATTTTCTGAAGTTTACAGTGCACAAAGAAATGCAACGCAGACACACAGTCACAACAAACTGTTCTTTTATTCTTCCCAGGGATAAAAGCATCCCCAATTATTAAAGAAAACTCAATAAACTTTATGTGAACTGAGCTTGACTTCAAATAATTTCAAAACAAAATCTGAAGAGAAACTGTAATAAGGTGTAGAAAACAATTCAGCAATTAGGTGATAGCATTGCATCCTGGAAGATTAGGTGCACTGCATTTGCTGGAATGGGCAACCTACAAGGGCAGCACTGTAATACAGTGATAGCACTGTTGCCTCATAGCACCAGGCACCAGGGTTCAATTTCCAGCTTGGGTGACTGTGTGGAGTTTGCACATTCTCCCCATCTCTGTGGGGCTTTCTCTGGGTGATCTGGTTTCCTTCCAAAAGACATGCTGGTTAAGGTGCATTGTCCATGCTAACTTCTCCCTCAGTGTACCCGAACAGGCACTGGATGTGGCAACTAGAGGACTTTCACAGCAACTTCATTGCATAAACTGATTTGTGACACCAATAAAATAAACTTTAAAAAAAAAACCTTGAGCTAACAAAGTCACAGTTAAAAAAATGTATTATTTTTGAAATAAGGACAGGAAAACTCCCACTCATCCATTCAGCCTGTCCCATCCTAACATGGTGCAACACCTCCCCCTCTCCTTGCCAGCTTTAAGTGTCTCATATGCTCACGGCACATAATGGTGACCTAATCCAGAGACTGAGAATCCTCTGGGAAAAGAAGTATTCCTGACATTTAACCTGTTTTGCAGTCAGGCCAGGGTTTGCACCAAAATGGAGAGCAGCACTCAGCACTTCCCCATTACGTGGGAACAGTTTGTGTTTCACCCAAACACAGTTCACAGAGGCAGCTGGCCATTTAAATCATCAGCTACCCTCACCTGAAGTTGGATTTTTGAGAGGGCAACCCAATGTGTGCAGTGTAGACCTGGTAAGAACTGTAGACCTGTGTATTTCTTTTGATAGTCACATTACCCCTTTGGAAAGGTAAGGCACTTCCTTTGGATCTGGTCCAGGGCATTTTTGGGATACATCAGGTTTGGGAGAGATAAATTGCCCTTTGGAATTGTTCAACTTAGGTTAGGAAATGCATATAAGGTGCAACCTTCTGTGATTTTCATGAAACTGGCACTGAAGTGGGGTGACTAGGGGATTTTCAGAGTAACTTCATTGCTGTGTTAATGTAAGCCTACTTGTGACATAATAAATAAACTTGAACTCATGATCATGGATGATTAATATCATTCATAACGATTATGCTCCTCTATATCTTTCCCAAGAGTTGATAGCCCAAAAAACAGATGCAGCAGTGTAGTGAAACGTGACTGTTTATTAACTCTGAACAAATAGATTTAGTCCCTGAACTATCCAGGATATCGTATCTCTTTCCAGAGATGTGATATTCTCCATAATCATTAGTTCATTTATTAGTGTTACAAATAGGCTTACATTAACACTGCAATGAAATAATTGTGAAAATACCCTAGTCACAACAGTCCGGCACCAGTTTGGGTACACTGAGGGAGAATTATGAATGGCCAATAACTTAACCAGCATGTCTTTCAGAGTGTGGGAGGAAATCGAAGCACCCGGAGGAAACCCACACAGACATGGGGAGAATGTACAGACTCTCTCAGCTGAGAAAATGGAGCAATTTTATTGAATTTCTGAACTAGAGAGCTCATAGTACACTTGATAGACAGAAAGAGATAGCTTTTCAATTATAACTGCATATATTTTAATTAAGATGCATGCATTTATTTATCCAAATCAATCTATTCGACCACTTTGCTTATTCCAAAAATTAGCAAATCTTGTCATTGTACTTTTGAACGATTAAACAATTTCATTTAAATTAGAAACTGTAATTACTGCCTACATATTAAAAATCCTGAAAGATTAAGATGAAGTCAGCTGCAAAAAATTGAGGACCAATTCAGTTCCGTAAAACCAACTCTGAAAATCTGAAATATAAAGATTGAGGGTATAACAGGATGGGATTGTTATTCTTTAGTGTGTTCTATTCTGTTGAGTTCATTGCCATGGCAGTGTCAATATACCAGAAATAACTTCAGATATTTTTGCCTGGAGCTTTCAAGCTGTAAAGTGTCAGAGCTCGAAACATCAAGGCACCTCTCACCATTATCAACTTCAATATGCAGCATTAAGCAGCACAATATATTCCATTAATGCACCATCAAGATAAGTGCAAAGCTCATGAGCTCATGCAGCTGTTCCTACCCTGTTATTACTGTCGCATTATGGAGTTGTAACAATGTTTGAAGGGGGCCATTTGGTTCATCAATTCCATGCCAGCTCTCTGTAGAGCAATCCAATAAGCCCCATTCACCTGTTATAATGGACATACCTAGAAAATAGGGGCAGGAGGAGGCCACTTGGCTCTTCAAGCCTGTTCTGCCATTAATCACGATCATGGCTGATCATCTAACTCAATAGCCCAATCCCGCTTTCGCCCCATAACCCTTGATCCCATTCACCCAAGTGCTGTATCTAACCGACTCTTGGATACGTTCAATGTTTTGGCATCAATTATTTCCTGTGGTAATGAATTCCACAGGCTCACTACTCTTCAGATGATGAAATGTCTCCTCAGCTCTGTCATAAATGGTATACCATGAATCCCCTGGCCCTGTTTGAAGCTCCATTTAATTCACTTTTAGAATCACTTATTACCTCCATATCTACCACCCTCAAAGGCAGCAAGTTCCAGATCATTAACAGTTGCTGCACAAAAAAATCTCTTCCTCGCACCACCACCCCCTTCACCCCCACGATCTCTTGTCCACAAGCTGTGTCCCCTAGTTATTTTACTGAAAATGAAATGTTACACTGTCCCAGAGAACCATAAGCTGCTCTCCCCTTTCGACAGCAAACTAACTGGTGGTGATTTAACCTGATGGTTACCACACCTAAGCAAGGGCAAGCTTGTGAAGGCATGGATAACCTCAGCCACCTTTTTCTTTATCCACTATACATAATACACAGCACTTGGACTATAGCATCTCAGTTCGGCATCTCACAGCCACCTTCTCAAAGGCAACCAGGGATAAGCAATAAATACTGATCAAGCAACAACACCCATATCCCACGATTGAATAGAAAAAAAACACTGTTCCAGTACAGTCACAACATTCACATTTATCTAACAGTGTTGGAAAATTGCTCCAGTAGGTCTTGTTCACACAAACCCCTTGAAAGACGTCGGCTGAGAGGGGATCTAATAGAGATATATAAGATTATAAGGGGTATAGATAGAGTAAATGGTGGTAAGCTTTTTCCACCATTAGAAATGGATAGAACGAGGGGTCATGGCCTTAGGGTGAGGAGGGCTATGTATAAGACGAATATTAGAGGGCAGTTTTTCACACAAAGGATAGTGCGGGTGTGGAATGCACTGCCGAGTAAGGTGGTGGGAGCAGGCACGCTAGGGTTATTTAAGGGTCTCTTGGACAGCCACATGAGCGGTCTGCAGATAAAGGGATATAGTAGGACTGTCTAAATATCTTATTTGTTTCCACAGGCAATTCGGTCCACCTTGTTGACCAACAAGGTGCATGCATTCGGCAGGTCGTGCGAGGGCTGCTCTTGGATGTTGCTTCAGGAGTGGCCTAGTGCTTCAAGTCGTTAGTGTATGCTTAAACTGGACCATCTGATGGGCAACATGACAGCTCAGAGACTATCGCTGTTGCTGTGCAGACACATGGATTTGGGCCTGTGTCTGCGGGAGTTTGCGCATTCTCCCCGTGGTTGCGTGTGTTTTCTCCGGGTGCTCCGGTTTCCTCCCACATCCCAAAAATGTGCTCTTAGGCTGATTGCGTAACAAATTGTCCCTATATTGGTCCCTATATGGGAATCTTCCACAATAGGCATAGCCTAAAGTCATGGACATGTCATTAAGACGTTAGGACGGCGGCGCGGGCTCGTTGGGCCAAAGGGCCTGTTTCCCGTGCTGTGTTGCTCTTTGTTCTTGTTCAAAGCAAAACAAATCCAACCCAGCAGAACGATAGAATGATTTATCAACAGCCTTTTCAAGCGGCACTTAGTTTACAATAACCTGCTCAGTGACACTTTGTTTCTGGTGGAATCCAAACTCTCAGCCTCTGTCCTCGTTATAATCTTGGGTCAAACATGGTTAAAAGAGCTGAACTTGAGGTGAGTTGAGAGCGACTGCTCTTAACCTCAAAGCAGCATCTACCCAGTGGGGCATCAAGGAGTCTCAACAACATTGAAGTCAAGGCGAATCAAAGAGCAAAACCTTCCACAGGTCGGAATCATACACGGCTCAAAGAAAGATGGTTGTTGCAGTTGGAGCTCAATCATCTCAGCTCCAGGATATCACTACAGGAGTTCCTCAGGATAGTGCCCCAGACCCAACCACCTTCCTTCCATTATAAGGACAGAAGTGGGGATGTTTACTAACGAATGCACAATGTTCAGCACCATTTGCAACTCCTCAGGCACTGAAGCAGTCTATGTGCAGAAAGACCTGGACAACACTCAGGCTTGAGCTAAGAAGGGGCAAGTATCATTCGCACCTGATAAGTGCCAGCCAATAACCATCTCCAACAAGAGAGAACCTAATCGTTGCCCCTTGATTTTCAATGCCATTACCATCACCGAAATTCCCACTATCAACATTTTCGCAGTCAGAATCGACCAGAAGCTGAACTCAATCAACCAAATAAATATTGTGTCTACCAGAACGGGTCAGATACTGGGAATTCTGTTATAACCTCCTGAAACCACAAAGCCTATCTACTAGGCGCAAGTCAAGAACGCGATGGGATTTTCGCCACTTGCCTGGATGAGTGCAGCTCCAAACTACATGAAAAAAAAACTCAAGTTCCAGGGCAAAGCAGCCCACTTGAATGGCACCTCTTCCACCACCAATGCAGAGTGGCAGTAGTGTGTACCAAGTACAGGATGCCTTGCAGTAACTCACCCAAGCCTCTTTTCTCAGCAACTACCAAACTCTCAAACTGTACCGCCTACAATGACAAAAGTAGCAGATGCATGGGAACAGCACCACATGCAAATCCCCCTCCTAGCTTCACAACACCCTGGCTTGAAAAGGTATTGGCGTTTCTTCTTTGCCACTAGTTCAAAATCCTTGCTGACAGCACTGTGGATGCACTTACATCACGTGAACTGCAGCAGGACAAAAAGGTGACAATCTTCTCATTGGCAACTGGGGGGTTGGAGAACAAATTTTGACCTAGCCAGTGATGCCCATTTCCTGTGAAAGAATTGAAAAACACGATGAGAAATCAAGTTATATCAGGAGTAGAATAGGCAAGGCAGAATTGTGACATTGTACACCATTTATTCCAGGAAGATTCAGTAACAACAGGTTCAAGTCAAGGAACAGATTCCCACAAACTATTAATTCCCTAGACTGTAACCATCAGAGCTGCTGCCTCGATGATTGGTCGACATATTGACAGATAAAGATATTTGTCCAGTGACCAAGAGGAATCCCTCCCATCAATAACCAATAGGCTACCATTAAATACTTGGCTGTGTTTCAGTCGCAAAATGAAAAATGGGGGATAGAACTAAAATGAATTCTGTTGAGCGTGGTGGTGTGAGGTTTGGAGGGGGATTTACAGGTCGTACTGCTACTTTTGGTAATTTTAGGTGGTACTGTTTGCAGGTTCGGCAGTTGCTGCAGAAAGAGGTTTGATGAGTTACTACAGTGCATCGTGTAGATGGTACACAGCTCTGCTGCCAGAACCATACAGTCCTGAAGATCTGAAAGTCTTCAATCCTTAATCCTGTGTGGAACAGTGTCAAGGGAAGGTGTAGTGACACAAGAAGGAGGAATTTGTCACAAAATATAACTAAATTGGACAAACACAGATGGCCTTTACAAATCTGTGCTGGCTCTGCTTAACTAACTCAAGCCTCTCCAAGTGTCTGTTAATTAGGCTATCGAGGAAAAACTATCACTGATGTTATCCTGACTGGCCTACACGTTCTAGCAACCTTTCTGAACCACATTTTGCCACTCTCCAATCCTCTGGGCACCTCTGCTGTATCTAAGGAAGATTGGAAGTCTTTCCTTTATCTCCACTTCCTGGGATGAGGGCTCTCTGGGCCAGCTGATTTGCTGACTAAGCATTTCCAGTTTATCTTGTCTTTTAATTTTCACTCCATCTGTTACTTCCGCCATCTCTGCTTTTTCTGATATCTTGTCAGCATATTCTTCGTTTTTTTTTTAAAAAAGTTTATTTATTATCGCAAGTAGACTTACTGCGATCAGGTTACTGCAAAAATCCCCGAGTCGCCACACTCTGGCACCTGTTCGGGTACGCTGAGGGAGAATTTAGCACGGCTAATGCACCCTAACCAGCTCGTCTTTCAGACTGTGGGAGGAAGTCAGAACACCCAGAGGAAACACAAACAGGCACGGGGCAGGGGGGAAGCGGAGTGGGCGCGTGCAGACTCCGCATAGACAGTGATCTATGTTGGGAATCGAACCCGTGTCCCCGGTGCTGTGAGGCAGCAGTGCAAACCACGGGGCCACCTCACCCTGGTAAACACTCATTAAATTTTCTCACCTTGCCCTGAACATCAAAATATAAAATCATCCTTTTGGACTTGAATAGGACCCAGCCAGCCTCTCGCTACCCAAATTACTATTTACACGGCAATTGAAGATTTTTGGGCTTCATCCAGAGGATGGTGAATGTGTGGAATTCACTCCCACAGAAAGTAGCTGAGGACAAAACATCGTCTGATTTCAAGAAGAAATTGGATATAATTCTTGAGGTTATAGGGATCCAGGCATATGGGGGATGGGGAGGAATTAGGATATTGAATTTGATGAATAGCCATGAACAAAATTAATATAGGAGCAGGCGCAAAAAGCCAACTGGCCTCATCCTGCTTCTAGTTTCTATGGATGGGATTTTATGGCCACGCTGAAGAGAGATTGGAAAATCCCACCAGAGGACAAAGGATATTTCTGTTATTTTGCCCTCGCCACTCCAATTCTGTGGTGGGCAGAGAGATAGAATTCCGGCCTACGTCTCTATATAAAATCTGCCATCCTCACCTGGTCTGGTCTCACTGACCATTTCCACAACAATGTGGTTGACTCTTAATTGCCCCCTGAAGTTGTCTACCAAGCTGACTTTGCCAGTGATGCCCACATTCCATGATGGAAGCTTGGAAGTCCCACCTATGCGAGCTCTTGGCCAATCAATTGGCCAGCAGATTTCATTTATCATTGTCACATATGTTAGTATACAGCCAAAAGTATTGTTTCTTGCATGCTATACAGAAAAAACTTTCCATTTATAGAGAAGGAAAGAAGTTAGTGCAGCATGTAGTGTTATGGTCACCGTTAGGAGGTAGAGAAAGATCAATTTAATTGCAAGGTAAGTCCATTCAAAAGTAGGGAAGAAGCTGTTCAGCTGGGATGTGACCTCAGACTTTTGTATCTTTTTCCCAACCGAAGAAGGTGGAAGAGAGAATATATGAAGTGTGTGGAGTTTTGCCGAGGCAGTGGGAAGTGTAGACAGAGTTAATGGATGGGAGGCTGTTTTGCGTGATGGATTGGGCTATATTTATGACCTTTTATAGTTTGTTGCAGTCTTGGACAGAGCAAGGACCATACGAAGCTGTGATACAACCAGAAAGAATACTTTTTATGGTACATTTGTAAAAGTTGGTGAGAATCGTAGCAAACATGTCAAATTTCCTTCGTCTTCTGAGAAAGTAGAGGCATTGATGAACTTTCTTAACTATAGTGTTGGAATGGGGGACCAGAACAGGTTGTTGGTGATCTGGACACCTAAAAACCTGAAGTCTCAACCCTTTCTACTTTGTCCCCGTTGATGTAGACAGGGGCATGTTCTCCTTTACCCTTCCTGTGACTCTCGAGTTACAGGAAGTGGTGATCTCTGCTGGGACTGCAGTCAGTCTCCAAAAGCGATCATGGATGGAGGAGGAGGCCAAGGCAATTTAGAGGCTGGGAGAAGGGAGGGGTTAATATCAACAGGACCAGGCTGGCAGGTATTAACAAAGTGAGAGAGAAGGGGTGGGAAGCTAGGTTGGATAGGGTGGGAGAAGGAGGTAACTGTGGGGGAGGGAAAGATTTGGCAGGCATCCAATGAATACACGGCACCCACGCATAAAAGTAGTATCTGCCTCCCTTGGGCAGCCACCACAGCAAGCAGTGACAATAACCTCAGTTTGGGTCATTGTCATCACCATCACAGATTTAATGCCAAACAGCGAGAGGCAGAGGTCCTGAAGTGGCCACTAATTGACTAATGAAGGATCTGCATTAGCCCAAGGGTGAATGAGCCTCTCTCCTCACACATCCTGTCTCGCTTGTTCAAGTTCAATAGGCAGGCAGGCCGCAACTGCAAATAGCACCCGTTGGCACGATGCCCAAATGTACAGTCCCTTCCACCTGCATACCCAAGCCAGGGGTCATAAAATCCAGCTGTGAGGGTGGTGAGCTGGTTATTTTCAAAATAGGTGCATCACATTTTCAATCTGATCATCATAGCCAACCAATGGACTTTCCTTCCAATAACAAAATTAAGCTCCACACAGTTGACATTTCAGAATTCGTTTTGTTCGCAATCTAATAGAAATATTCTTTTCGGAAAAAGTAGTAATAGAAATAAAGGAAAGGATATTGCCATCCAAAATGAGAGTAATTGCATTGAAATTTGATTTTTGCAAATATTCAAACTTTGACATTAATTCACGATTAACCATTGGACTGAAAAATGATCCAAACCAGAACATGTCACAGACTAATATATTATTCAATTTGTTCCACTGTTTTGTACAGAGAATGCATATTCCATTGCCTCCTGGGGCCTTTTGAATCAGATCAGTTCTGGCAAAGTGGAATGACACTTTACATTGAACACTGTTTTCAGCCATATCTTAATCAACTTACTGTAACCTCTGATGCAAGTGAAATCAGATTCTCTGTGAGACGGATTTCTGATTACTGAACTTACCTTCTGTCAAATAACAAGACACAGAATGTTGTTGAGGATCTGAAACCAAATGGTTTAGGGCGAACAATTGGCTTGCACCATTTGCAGATGCAGGGGTCATAATTTGTAATGTGCTTTCCCTGGTTCTGTTTGAATTGGCCAGTTTGTAAATTTGGTTCCGTTGCTGTCAGGCCAAGTAGCTGGCATCATGCCAGCTGCCCCAACACTGGATCAGCATCTACAGAGGACACATGGTGCAACAGCCTCCTGTTTTTAAAGGCAGTCTCTCCTTAAAGAGAGCTGCACTGAATTGCAAAGGTTGCTGCCAAATACTACCGTTGCAACTATAAAAAACGTGGCATACCTGGAGTGGGAGGATAGGGTGACAGCTGCAACATGAGAGGCCTTTATGGTGAAGTAGAGAGGAGGATAGATGCCATAGTCTCACAGATACTTCAGACAGTATTTTATATAATAGTCAGTCAACTATTCACTAGCTGATTCAATTACTGGTTCACTCATTCATTGATTAATTCTTCTACTCATTCAATTTTTCATTAAATCACCAATTTGGCACAGAATCATTTATTTCATATCAGTTCATTTGTTAGACAATGATTCAATTGTGAACTATTGACTCATTCCATCAATCATTGGTATATTCAATAAATGATTTATATCTTTTAATCATCAATCCGAACCTCCATTCAATTACAGATTCAAATCTTCAGCAGTTCATTCAATCATCATCCATCCTTTCATTCAATCTATGACTCACGAGATCATGTATACCACCACTGATTTCAACATTCAGGAGTTCACAATTGATTGGCTTTTTCATGTATTCACTTTCCAATTAAACATTCCTTCATTCATCATTCACTCTATCAATCTGTTTAATTAGGTCTGTGTCCAAGATTTTCTGGTACACCATGCATAAAATGGCTTAAGCCAGCTGAACAAATGAAATTGAGGTCCAGGAAACTGATGTACACAATATGATAGCTAACATCATGACAGGGGTGGCCCCCTGCATTGTTCCCTTTCTATGGCCACATTATCCTTAAGAAGGAATAGTCAAAGAAAGATATATCCAGAGCAATAAGGGACAAAATATTATCCAGGAAAATTCCTTTGCAACTCTTTCAGACAATTCAATCTGATTGGAGATCACATTGAATAAGTGTGAACTACAAACATGGGTCTTTGAGAATATGCAATCCCTGCACCAAAAGCCCCCAAACAAAACACAAACATTAAAGTTTATTTATTAGTGTCACAAGTAGGCTTACATTACCACTGCAATGGAGTTACTGTGAAAATCCCCCAGTCGCCACACTCCAATGCCTGTTCAGGTACGTTGGGGAGAATTTTAGCATAGCCAATTCACCTAACCAGCACATCTTTTGGACTGTGGGAGGAAATTGGAGAACCTGGGGGAAACCCATGCAGTCATGGGGAGAACATGTAGACTCCGCATAGGCAGTGACCCAAGCCAGAAATCGAACCTTGGCACTACGAGGCAGCAGTGCTAACCACTGTGCCATTATACTGCCTCTTGCTGCATTTTGTCCATTTTGTTATCATTCTAACATCATGGATTCAGGAAGAAATTGTTCTTAGAATGAAATCCAATCTTGAATTTTTAGTTGTGATCCAAATAAAATCCCAGCCCCTGTCAAAATTAGACTTACAAGATAGTTCAACCAAACTAGCCCAAAGGGATTGACTTTCAGATTTCTGGCAGCAAATCTCTAAATTCTGAATTTTCAAGAACAATATTCAACTTATACTGGCCCTGTCTCCCCATGACCAGGTCCAATGTGTTCCTCCACACTTGTCTAACTCAACGTTACTGATCACACAAGTTTAAAAATCACATAAGCTGCAAGTTGTCTCTGAGTCACACGGAGAAAAGAACAGGTCTTGATGAAAGCAGACCCAGATAAGAGTCAAGGACCATTTAATTGAACGAGGTGAGGCTGCAGCTCACATTTGCCCATTAGAATAAAGACCAATAAAAAGAGAGGTTAATATACGTTGATCAGAGATATTGCATCATCACTGCTCGTAATGTAATTAGAAAGACATGCAAAAGTTTTAATTGGACAACTAAACCCTTATGTTGCTTGATGTAACCTTAATATATAATGAGTGGATAGAGATAACTCCTACACTTTGGTATATGATAATTACTTGATTTCGAAACTATGATTGCTTATGTATTTCTGAATTCAGCACTCTGACCAGTCTTAAGAATTTGGTCAGGGTCCTGTAGCTGAGTTAACCAATAAGTCATATCATAACCTGCACGTGTTTTGGACTGTGGAAGGAAATCTAAGCAGACATGAGGAGAATGTGCAGTCATCCAGGGCTGGAATCAAACCCAGGTCTCTGGTGCTGTAAAGCAGCAGTGCTAACCACTGTGCTATTGTCCTTCCTATAACCATTGTTCACTTTGTAAATCTGTTTTGTATCACTGCCTCTATATTCTAAAATTATAATTGAGACGGAACTGTGTACAGTACATCAAAAGTGTTCTGACAAGGTTCTATACAAGTTTAACACAACTTCTCAGATTTTTAATTCTATTCTTCTTAAGGTGCCTTGTTTTCATCTTGCTAAAAGTAACAGGCTGTTCTTAAATTTCACAGCCAATCCTTCAAATTTTATGAAGCAATCACGTTTTCTGTTGCAAACACTTATCATGGGGAATAAGGTCAAAGACAGAGGATAAGTCCCTAAAAAGCTAACTTTTTTTCTTAGCAGGTGTTGAGAGGTCAGCTGTAAAATTCCAGACTTCTTGATAGATGGACAATTCAGAAAAACACTCTCTTCCCCATAATGAGCTCTGCTGTTATTTTCCAGCACTGCACCACCTTGTGGTGCTTTTTCCAGCAGATGGAAGCATTGCACAGGACAGAACGACTTGTATTAAAAGAGCATCTTTGCGTAGAGTTCCAGAATACTGAACCAATGATGAGGAAATGACTCTGTGTGTCCACGTGACTGGAGGTCACTAACAGAGTCAATACCAATGGAAGTAAGGCGATTAATCCATTTGATCCAGAGTGTTCTCATTTTCCTCGAGCATTGTACCAGAAGTTGTTCAGCAGTATAGATGGGCATTGATAGAGTGAATGCAAGCAAACTTTTTCCACTTAGGTGGGAGACGGGGAGGGTACTAGAGGACATAGGTTAAGGGGGAAAAGTTTAAAGGGAATATTAGGTGGGAGTGTGGAATGAGTTGCCAGACGAAGTGGTAAATGCGGGTTCGCTTTTAATATTTAAGAAAATCTTGGACAGATATATGAATGGGAGAGATATGGTCCAGGTGCAGATCAGTGGGACAAGGCAGAGAAATGGTGCGGTACAGCCCAGACGGGCCAAAGGGCCTGTTTCTGAGCTGTAATGTTCCATGGTTCTAGATCAGTGAGTATTGCAATAGCTTGAGTCTAGAAAATGGTGCAGAAGTATTGCTCTTGTAGCCATGGTGTTGACTCAACTGAGTCAAGTAAATGTTTGATCAATCGTGGGCAGCACAGTGGATTGTACTGCTGCCTCACAATGCCAAGGACCCAGGTTCAGATCCAGCCTCAGGTGACACTGTCGAGTCTGTACATTCTCCCCGTTTCTGCGTGGGTTCCCTCTGGGTGCTGCAGTTTCCTCCTACATCCAAAGATGTGCAGGTTAGGTTGCCTGGCCGGCCATGGTAAATTGATCCTTAATGTCAGGGGGAATCAGCAGCGTAAATAGGTGGGATCATAGAGATGGGGCTTGAGTGGGATTATTGTTGGTGCAGGTTTAATGGGCTGAATGGCCTCCATTTCCATTATAGTGATTCTATGAATTTTGATGTTGACGATCCAGACAATTCTAGAGCTGTTGAAGGTCAAAGGAAAGTGAAAGCAGTCATTTCTGAGCACTTTGGTAGCACAAACGTTACTTGCTAGTTATCAGTCAAGTTTGGACCTTATCTGTGTTTGCATGGACTGGTTTAACATGAAAGGAGTTGTGAATAGACCAAAATACCATGGTGTCATCACTGAACTACCTGACACTACCTGTCAGCCACGACACAGTCGATAGCATTTTTATCTCAAATTGAGAGAAGTCACGCTTCAGAGACTTAGGCACAAAAATCTAGACTACTGTCTAGTGCAGTATCGAGTGATTGCTGCACTGTCAAACAGTAAAGTGACTGTCTCTCACGGTGAACATAAAGGTCCATAAGATATTATTTCAAAGAATAAGGGTGCTACCCTTGGTGTTTCATTTCTGAACCAGCATCATTAAAAGAGATAATGTGATTATTATCATGTTGCTATTTGTAGAAGCTCACTATTAACAAGTAATCTTCTGCATTTCCCACATTACTACAGTGACAACACTTCAAAAGTACTTCATCAGCCTATAAAACACTTTGGAAATGCTGATGTTGTAAAAGATGACACATCTCCAAATCTTTCTGCTATCATTGACCTTTTAGCAAAGGTAACATCATTCATGAAACAGCTGGAGATTGTTGAGTTAAGAATGCTTTCCTTAAGGAATTCTTATAATGATTGGTCTCTAACAAAGAGCATCATTTTAGGTACAACTAATCAAATAATTGGGGCAGGGTTTTTCCAACCACATTCACTCCAAAACCAGAAAGTCCCACCCAAGATCATAAAATAATAGAATCTGACAGTGCAGAAGGAGGCCATTCCACATCAAGTCTGCACCAACCACAATCCCACCCAGGCCCTATCCCCACAAACCCATGTATTTACCCTAGCTAATCCTCCCAACAGTAAGAGGCAATTTAGTATGGCCAATCCACCTAACCCACACATCTTTGGACAAAGGGAGGAAACCAGAGCACCCAGAGGAAACCCACGCAGACACAGGTAGAATGTGCATACTCCACACTGACCCAAGTTGGGAATTGAGCCTGTGTCCATAGCACTGTGAGGTACCAGTGCTAAACTTGCTTTTGTGCCACTCTGCAAAGATCAATAGATCTTTGCATGGTCTGCCTCCTGCCTGCTACCATTCCTGTGGCAGGTGGGACAGGAAAATTCCACCCCCCCAACTTGACTTCAGTTTTGCCAGGATTCCTTTGTGCTTCATTTTTTTTTTTAAAGAGCAACACAGCACGGGAAACAGGCCCTTCGGCCCAACGAGCCCGCGCCGCCATCATAACTATATAGTAGCAAATCCATTATCCTATTATATTATTCCTATATAATAATATATATATTATTCCTAATATGGAAAATTCTCACTATAGGGACAATTTGTTTCCCAATCAGCCTAAGAGCGAATTTTTGGGTTGTGGGAGGAAACCGGAGTGCCCGGAGAAAACCCACGCAACCACGGGGAGAACGCGCAAACTCCCGCAGACACCGGCCCAATTCCAAGTGTCTGCACAGCCACATCGATAGTCTCTGAGCTGTCATGGTGCCCTTCAGATGGTCCACATAAAGCACTCATTTACGACATGAGGTACCAGGCAACCCATGAATCAACATCCAAGAGCTGTACCCGCACCACCTGCAGAATGCATGCTCAATGTTGGTCAAGTATGGACCGAATTACCTGTGGAAAAAAAGCTGTAGTTAAACAGTCCTACTATATCCCTCTATCTGCATACCGCTCATGTGGCTGTCCAAGAGACCCTTAAACAGCCCCAGCGTGCCTGCTCCCACCACCTTACTCGGCAGTGCATTCCACACCCCCACTACCCTTTGTGTGAAAAACTGCCCTCTAATATTCGTCCTATACATAGCCCCCCTCACCCTATGGCCATGACCCCTTGTCCTATCCATTTCTAAAGGCGGAAAAAGTTTACCACCATTTACTCTATCTATACCCCTTATAATCTTATACACCTCTATGAGATCCCCTCTAAGCCGACGTCTTTCATTCAATGGTATTTGAATTCTGGGCATTCCAGTGTAGTACCATATTCTATTGAATGAATCCAGTGGACAAGTCTT
This sequence comes from Sphyrna mokarran, assembly GCA_024679065.1. Classification (NCBI taxonomy): domain Eukaryota; kingdom Metazoa; phylum Chordata; class Chondrichthyes; order Carcharhiniformes; family Carcharhinidae; genus Sphyrna; species Sphyrna mokarran. Next base: position 2,379,618 of record JAGIQG010000011.1, read on the forward strand.
CTGCTGTACAATAGGGGAGTGGCATAGTGGATTGGTAATCCACAGCAATTCTCTGGGAACCTGGGTTTGAATCCCACCAGATAGGGAAATACAATAAAAATCTGACAGCCGTTCCTAGGTGATACTTACCAGTTATCAGGCAAGTTTGGATCTTATCCAAATTCAATTAAAAGTCCATTAAATGATCATGAAATGTTTGTCATTAAAAACCCATATGGTTCACTAATGCCCTTTACCTGGTCTGGCCTACATGCGAGGACAGTAAGAAGTCTCAACAACAGATTAAAGTCCACCAGATTCATTTAATAGCACGAGCTTTCAGAGTGTTGTACACTCCGTAAGCTTGTGTTAACAAATAAATCTGTTGGACATTAAGCTGGTATTGAGAGACTTCTTACTGTGTTTACCCCAGTCCAAAGCTGGTATCTCCACATCATGGCTACATGTGAGCCACAGGAATGAAATTGACCCTTAAGTGCCTAGCAGTTGTATCAAGTCAAAGCCAATAAAAAGGAACAAAACTGGATGGACCATCTGGTATCAATCTAGGCAAACCCAGCCCTGTCAACCCTGCAAAATCCTCTTTACTAACATAGAGAATCACAGAATGATAAAATCCTACAGTGCAGAAAGCCATTCAGCCTATCACATTTGCACCTACCAGAATCCCACCCAGGTCTTAACATAAGAAATAGGAGCAGGAGTCGGCCATCCAGCCCCTCAAGCCTGCCCCACCATTCAATAAGATCATAGCTGATCTGAAGTGAATCAGTTCCACTTTCCTGCTTTCTCCCCATAATCCTCAATTCCCTTCTCTATCAGAAATCTATCTACCTGTGAGTCACACATATTCAACGAGGTAGCCTCCACCACTTCAATGGACAGAGATTCACCATCCTTTGAATGAAGAAATTCCTTCCTCAACTCCATTCTATACTGCCCTTACCCTTATTTACTGCCATCACCCCATGCATTTACGCTAGCTAGTCCCCACAACAACACTAACGGGCAACTTTAGCACAGACAATCCACCTAACCCGTATATATTTGGATTGTGGGAGGAAACTGGAGCACCCGGAGGAAACCCATGCAGATATGGGGAGAATGTCCCCTTTGTCCCAGATTCAGCAGAAGAATCTTTCACATTGAACACCATTTAGCAGAAATAAAGGCTGCCAAGGGCACAGAATGTACTGCAGATGGGGGGAGGCTTCAATATCCATCCATGAAGCGCCAAGGGCCATCAGCAGCAGCAGAATTGTGCTCAACCCACAATCTGTAACCTCATGGTTTAGCACATCCCCACTCAACCATTACCCTGTGCCTAGCAGGGGAGTGAACTCTGCTTCAATGAAGAATGTAAGAGGACATGCCAGGAGCAACACCAGTCACGCTGAAAAGTGAAGCGTCAACTTGGAAGTTCTTGACTCTTTCTCTCTCCATTGAAGCTGCCAGATCTTCTAAATTTTTCCAGCATTTTCTGTTTTTATTTCAGATGTCCAGCAGTATTTTGCTTTTATTCATCATGACGACTTTTTCTCCCAGACAAGTATTTTTTTAACGTGTTTTTTTTCATGGTTAATTTCCCACATCACATTGTCGTCACTGCAATGGTTCAAAAGTCACAGATTTCATAGAAATCACTCTGAGTCAGTCTTACTCTGCAGGTCAGCTGGAATATACTTAAATATGATGGACACTATCACTTATTCCTGTGAGCACAGACACATCAGCAGACTTACTAACTGACGCACTGCCACAGTAAGTACAAGGTACAAAATGTTGCATACGTTTTTGCAACTGACAATCTCTCATTTACCCAGCTGTGGGGTATGAATCTGTAGCTGCAAAAAAAATTAATGAATAACTTAGAGCCAGTTTAAACCTCAAATTGGAACTCATAAGCATTTAAAAATAGGAAATTTTAACCCTTTAAGAGTGTCAGCCGCTGCAGCATATTCAAAAGCCAGTTTTCTCAAGAAAAACACAAAATTGTGTGACCAAGAATCTTATGAAACACTGTTATAATGTTACTGAGATGTGGGAGTCGCATTAACATTGGAAATTAAATGGTAAGATTAACATTAAAATTAAAGAGCAAAATATTGAGACTGCAAGAAACCTGGAATCCGACTTCTTCAGAACTGAAGCAAGGTGGAAATGATGGATTTGATGATATTGACAATGGAGAGGTGGAGTGAAATGGGCCAGGGATTGGCTGGAGAGAGATAAAGGCACAAAAACATTTCATTCAAGTTGTCTCTTACTCTTCTAAACTCCAATGGATACGAGATTAGCCTGTCCAACCTTTCCTCATAAGATAGCCTACCTATTCTGGGTATTAGTTTCATAAACCTTTTCTGAACCACTTCCCCCAGTGCATTTACATACTTCCTCAAATAGGGAGACAGTACTCCAGATGTGATTTCACCAATGCTCCATACAACTGAAGCCTAATCTCTCTAACCTTTCATAGCATCACAGAATCCCAACAGTAGACAAGGAGGCTGTTCAGCCCATCAAGTCTACTCTTACCACCATCCCACCCAGGCTGTATTCCTGCAACGCAAAACACTTGCTCTGCTAATCCCCCTGATTCTAGAGTCGATTTAACATGCTCAATCCATCTCAATTCCCCTCACAATAAATGTTAACATTCTATTGGATTTCCTAATTATTTGCTGTACCTATAAACTAGCCTTTTGTAATTCATGCATTAGGACACCCAGATTCCTCTGCACATTAGAGCTTTGCAATCTCTCACATTTAGATAACATGCTTCTTTCTTAGTCTTCCTGCCAAAATGGAAAAATTTATATTTTCTAACATTATGTTCCATTTGCTAAGCCTTTGCCCAATCACTTAACTTATCTATGCCCCATTATAACCTCCCTATGTCTTCTTCACAGCTTACTTTCCAACAGACCTTTGTCTCATCAGCAAATTTAGTAACATTTGGTCTCTCAAAGAAAGGCAGTAGGAAAATTTGATGTCTTTAAAATGTTTATAGGATCTATATCTATTTTTATGTTTGAAAAGGATGTTTAAGAGTTTGAAACAATTGTAAAAGGGAATGAATTGTAATTTTCTTGATTAATAAGAAATACTGGCTAAATGACCCACAGACCTTTGACCTGGAACAATAGCAACAGGAAGGAAGTTAAGATCAGAAACTGTATGAGGGGCAGACACAAGGGAAAGGTGCGGACATATTTCTCACGTCATTCTCCATTTGCCAGATCTTTGCTTACTCATTGAACCCATCTGTTCTTTTTCAACCTCACTTATGTTCTCTTCACAAATTACTTTCCTACCTTTGTATCATCAGCAAATTTAGCAACCATACACTGAGGCCCTTCATTCAGGTCTTCCATATAAACCGTAAAAGGTTGAAACCCCAACAGCTTACATCTTGCCAAAAAAGACCCATTTTTGCCTAATCACTGTTCTTTGTCAACTAGCCAATCTACTATACATTTGATTTATTACTGTCACATGTATTAGTATACAGTGAAAAGTATTGTTTCTTGCATGCAATACAAACAAAGCATATCATACATACATAGAGAAGGGAAGGAGGGAGTACAGAATGTGGTGTTATAGTCATAGCTAGGGCGTAGAGAAAGATCAACTTAATGCAAGGTAAGTCCATTCAAAAGTCTCATGGCACCAGGGAAGAAGTTGTTGTTGAGTCTATTAGTAAGTGACCTCAGACTTTTGTATCTTTTTCCTGAAGGAAGAAGGTGAAGAGAAAGGTGTGGAGAAGGATCAACTTTGTAGAATATAGGGTGTAGAGAAGGATCAACGTAATGTGAAGTAGGTCCATTCAAATGGCAGCAAGAAACAGTTCTTGAGTCAGTTGACTCATGGACCTCAGACTTTTTCCTGATGGAAAGAGATTAAAATTTATTTATAAAGTTTATTTATTAGTCACAAGTAGACTTACATTAGCACTACAATGAACTTACTGTGAAAATCCCCTTGTTAAGGTACACAGAGGGAGAATTTAGCGTGGCCAATGCACCTAACCAGTACATCTTTCGATGCAGAAGGTCCGGGGTTGTTAAGTATGCTACGTTATCATGTTAACCTCTACACCATGAGCTTTTAATTTTTTCAATAATCTTTGATATGGCAACTTAACAAATGACTTCTGGAAATCTAACTATAGTATGTCCAGTGGTTCCCCTTTATCCACAACAGATAACTTCTTCCAAGAGCTCCAATAAATCAATCGTCTTTTCACAAAATCATGTTGGCTCTGCCTGATTACCCAAAACCTTTTCAAGCACCCTGTTATAAGGTCTTAATAACAGCTTCTAGAATTTTCCCTATGACAGATATTAAACTAACTGTCTTTTCATTTCCTGCTTTCCATCTGCCTTTTTGAGAAAAAGATTTACATTTGCTCTTTTCTGATCTAACTGAACTTTCTTCAAATCTGATGAATGTGGAAAAATTGAAACTAAGCTTCACTATCACATCAACAACACTTATGACAGTACTCAGATCCAACAATTTATCAGCAGACTTTTAATTGCAGATTTTTATTGAATTCAAATTTCACCATCTGCCGTGGTGGGATTCAAATTTGGGTCCCCAGATCATTACCCTGCATTGCTAGATTACTAGTCCAGTGACAATACCATTACATGACTGCCTTGCCCATTGTATGAACTCACCAAGACTGCCTGGTTTTTCCAATTTCTTAGTGGATTAGGATACTTTATAATTATCACTGTACCTTTCTGACAAGCTCTCTCTATTCCTTCCATCATACTCCATCCTACCAGACCACTCCCACAAGTGATTCTAGCATTTCTCACCTTCACATCCTGATCTCCTGAACTTAAGTCACCCTCTCTATAAAGTTAATACAATCACTGATTAACAAAGCTGCTCCTCCATCTTTCTCTGCCCACCTCAAATCCTTAAATATTCAGATCTCCATCTGTGCCATCACATGGCTACAGGATGACAATCAGATCATATTTATTTCTTAGAATCATAGAACCGTACAGTGCACAAAGAGGCCCTTCAGCCCATTAAGTCTACACTGAACACAATCCCACACAGGCCCTACCTCCATATCCGTACATATTATATCCACTAATCCTCTAATCTACGCATCCCTAGACACTAAGGGACAATTTCTTAGCATGGCTAATCAACCTAACACATCTTTGGACTGTGGGAGGAAACCAGAGCACCCGAGGAAACCCACGCAGACACGAGGAGAATGTGCAAACTCCACATAGACAGTGACCCGAGCTGGGAATCGAACCCAGGATCCTGGAGCTGTGGAGCAGCAGTGCTAACTGCTGTGTACTGTGCCCCCCCCACTTTTGTTTTTGCTATTTGCGCTATCACTTCTGTTTTATTTTGAATGTGATGTGTATTTAGATACAGAGGATGTGATCTTGAACCTGCCCTGTAAAAACCTTTATAGACAGAAGATGGCTCTATTCCATAACATCAAGATATTCCTACTGTTTTTCTGCTCTTTTCCAGAAAGCAGGGATATGCTTTTCCCTCATATAAAATCTCTAATTATCTCTTTAAAGTGCCAGTCAGAATTTCCTTGAGCAGGTAATGAACACATTCCCACCTTGCTGGCTCATACCAATTCTTCCTTTTCTACCTGCATGGAGGTTTGTCTTGCTTTTCAGTCCCGAACCCCACAGTGCTTTTACTTACTGAATACGTTTGAGTTCCTATCACTGCCGTGGCTTTCCCATTTGACTTCCAATGGTTTGACCTTGTCTGTTCCATCTTGTTACAATGGTAACATTCTACTTTTCTTTCTTCGGCAACTTTCCAACTTTAGCATTCTTCGACCTGATCCTTGATACTAACACTTTTAACCATCACTACATTGTCTATATCTCTAGATTGTTTGCTGATTTTTTTATTCCTCTTTTCCTATATGTAACCCCTGTGTGAAATATCATGCATATCAGATAAAATAGCAACCTCCCTGATCTTTTGATTTTGCCTTTCATCTAAACGTGTCTTGATAGTTACTGGAATATTATTTCTAAATTCTTCCACAATCATAACCGTTCTTACATTTTCAAAAGTCTTATCTAACCTCAGTGCCCTAGAATTTCTTTTTCTCTTGCAGACTCTACAAAAGTTTGATTAGGTCCCTTTTTTTATGGCTCTAAACTTCAACCGAGAAGCTTCAGCGACAAGCTCGTTTATACTTAATACTGTCTTCTCTACCACTTCATAATCTGCAAATATCTCCTTGGTAAGTTAGCATACACGTTCACAACTGTAGCTGACAAAACACTCAACATTCTAGTCTAAGCTTCTCTTGGTCAATTCAATTTCATAGTTATCTTCTGAAATAGGGTGAAAAATCTGTCAATTCCATCATCTGAAAATCTGGGCACTAACCAAAGATTCTTAGCTAAATCAAATTCCTCAAAGGAATCAAAGTCTGAATCACTATCTTTCCTTTCTTCCTTTGAGGTTTTAGTTTAGACAGTTTATACTTTTTCCCTTTGTTCTCACTGAAGCTCTGTGTCTGCACTTTTGGATTTTGCTGTGTGACACTCGGAGCATTTCACAGATAATGGTAGTATGTTCTGTAGAATGTGTGCGCAGCACAATGAACTTTTGCCTGAGGGCAATAAGGAGTATCACTGCTCCCTAAATGAGATTGAATGGAATGAGCCTCTACTGCATGCCAAAATCATGAAAACATGCATCAGGGACAATCCCATTTGCAGGATATCTGCCCAACACTGAGAAGCTTGAATGATGACCATTCTCCCATTGCCAGAACAGGTTTGCCTGCTCATGATGTTTACTAGTCCCTGATGGTCTCCCCCCCATAGCATGGTAATGCAGTATCTTACTGATAATCTCTCATTTCTTACATTCCTGTTTGATGCCAATTTGTGGAACAGAGAACAGGAGCCCACAAGAGTTTGGTTCAAACTTCATAGATCTTTATAACTGTTGTTTGGAGCAACATGCAGCACAGTGGTTAGCATTGCTGCTTCACAATGCCAGGGACCCAGGTTTGGGTCAACGTTTGTGTGTAGTCTGTACATTCTCCCCATCTCTGCACAGGTTTTCGCCGGGTGCTCTGGTTTCCTCCCACAGTCCAAAAAATATGCTGGTTAAATGGATTGGCCATGCTAGATTCTTCTTCAGTGTACCGTGAGGACTAGGGGAAATTCACAGTAACTTCATTGCAGTGTTGACATAAGCTAGTTGTGACAGTAATGAATAATTAAATTGATGGTAATAGCTGTGGCAATAAAGTGAGGTCAGAATACAAATGAGTTGGTCACTCAATGTTGTTGTCCTGGCAGACCATAAAACATGAAAGTATTTTAGCACCACCAGTACAACTGACCTTTAAATTGTGAAAGTTCATAGCATCCCTACAGTGTGGAAGGAGGCCATTCAGCCCATTGGGTCTGCAATGACCACAATCCCTCCCAGACACTATTCCCGTAACCCCACATATTTACCCTGTTAATCCCCTAACACTAAGGGACAATTTAGACTGGCTAATCAACCTAACCAGCACACCTTTGGACTGTGGGAGGAAACGCACACAGACATGGGGAAAATGTGCAAACTCCACACAGTGACCTGAGGCCGGAATTGTACTCGGATCCTCAGACCAGCGAGGCAGCAGTGTTAACCTCTGCGCCACCTTGCCAACCCAACTTGTTCATCTTGGAATCAATAAAACTCTTGATAGGGTTAAAAAAATTCTTCTAAACCTCTCGTTCAAGGGATGCATTAACTGTTGACACACATTTCTCTGACATTTCTATAATAAGCGGACTGAATGCCAAAGCTACTTAAAAAACTGCAGATTATACTTCGAACAAGGGCGATCATTTTAACAAAACGATTGACAAAAAGGATCATTGAAATGAAGAGACATTAACAGCAGCCTTCAAATTCAACAATGACCAAGCAAAACCAGAATATAAAAAGTAAATTTGTATTATTAAAATAGGAAAAGTCATGTATAAGTGTGCTCTTTCCCACATTAAGGACTATAATTCTCCTCCAATTGCTGGATTAACAATGGGGGTAAGATTTCTGCCTTTTCATGTGACGCTGCCATTAACCCACTCATGTTTTGCACAATGACCCTTACTATTTACACACGATAACAAACAGTAAAATTAGTGATTGTTCTGTTAGGGCCACTGAGGGGGAGGGAAGTTGAACAATGGATTACAGAGCCTCATATTTCTTGGTGAGCGAGTAGCAGAATTTGGGGGAATGGGAGTCCCATATTGATGCTTCCACAGATCTAGCACAAATTAGATTTTGATTTGACCTATTGTTATCACATTTATTAGTATATAGTGAAAAGTACTGTTTCTTGTGCGCTACACAGACAAAATGTACCATCCATACAGAAGGAAAGATGAAGGTACAGAATGTGTTACAGTCACAGCCAAAGTGTAGAGAAATATGAGATAGGTCCATTCAAAAGTCTGATGGCAGGAGGGAAGAAATTGTTCTTGAATCAGTTGACACATGATCACAGACTTGATCTGAGCCATTGAACCCTGTGAGAACACGTATTGCAACGGATTTCATTAGTCTCAAAGAAGGATTATTCAAAGGGAAATTGTGCCTGCATGTTTGACAATGGGGTGCTTAGAAAGGTATTGTGGCAAGAGTGGGTACATTCTTTGAGATCAGTTTTCCTCATTGCAACGATGAAAAAAAGCACACTGCTAAAAGTAAAGAATAATAAGTAAAGAAGGAACAGCAATCATGAATATTAACTCTGCAAAGGGAAGGAGCGTTATTATTGCTTGTAAAAGACAGAGGGAGATGGCTGGAAAATCTTGGAAACTTGTTAGACAAGATTGTATTGAATCCTTACAGGAGGAGGCCATTCAGCCCATCGAGCTTACACCGACAACAATCCCATCTGGAGCCTATCCTTATAACCCCAGGTTTATACGTAATTCCCCTGACTCTAAGGCTTACAAAATCTCACTAATTGCCCTGTGCTTAACCCTCTTGCCACTCACACTGTCTGCACCTGTAAAGACTTAATTACCTGTTAAGACTCACATTCTAACCATTATCATGTTTGTGTCTATATATACACTGTTGGTGAAACAAATCCTGCACTCATTTGATGAAGGGGCAGTGCTCCGAAAGCTTGTGCTAACAAATAAACTTGTTGGACTTTAATCTGGTATTGCACAATCACTTACTGTGTCCACATTTTTAACACGCTGATCTCCCTAACCTATGTTGAGAGAAATCTTTGCATCCTCACTGGCTACAGGGGGAAGTCCCAGAGGATTGGAGAATAGCCAATGTTGTTTCTTTGTTTAAGAAGGGTAGCAAGAATAATCCAGTAATTACAGACTGGTGAGCCTTACGTCTGTCATAGGGAAATTATTGGAGAGGATTCTTTGAGACAGGATTTATTCCCACTTGGAAATAAGTCGGACAGGATTTATTCCCACTTGGAAATAAGTGGATGGATAAGTGAGAGGCAACTTGGTTTTGTGAAGGGGAGGTTGTATCTCACGAACTTGATCGAGTTTTTCAAGGAAGTGATGAAGATGACAGATGAGGGTAGGGCAGTGGATGTTGTCTATATGGATGTCAGTAAGGCCTTTGACAAGATCCCTTATGGCAGACTGGTGCAGAAGGTGAAGTTGCATGGGATCAGAGGTGAGTTAGCAAGGTGGATACAGAGAAGACAGAGGGTAGCAGTGGAAGGGTGCATTTCTGCATGAAGAGCTGTGACAAATGGTGTTCCTCAGGGATCAGTGCTGGAACCTTTGCTAATTGTAATATATACAAATGATTGGGAGGAAAATGTAACTGGATTGATTAGTAAGTTAGCAGACTACACAAAGGTTGGTGGATTTGCAGATAGCTATGAGGATTCAGCAGGATATAGATCAGTTGGAGATTGGGTAGAAGGATGGCAGATGGAGTTTAATCCGGACAAATGTGAGGTAATGCATTTTAGAAAGTCTAATACAGATAGAAAATATACAGTAAATGGCAGAACCCTTAAGAGTATTGATAGGTACAGAGACACAGGTAATCAGGTCACAGAAAATAGTAATACAGGTGGAGAAGGTAGTCAAGAAGGCATACAGCGTGCTTGCCTTCATCAATCGGGGCACTGAATTTAAAAACTGTCAAGTCATGTAGCAGCTTTATAGAACTTTAGTTGGAATATAGTGTTCAATTCCGGTTGCCACACTACCAGAAGAATCTGGAGGCTTTGGAGATGGTATAGGAAGATTTACCAGGGTGTTGCCTGGTATGGAGGGCATTAGCTATGAGAGGTTGGAGAAACTTGGTTTGTTCTCACTGGAATGATGGAGGTTGAGGGGAGACCTGATTGAAGTCTACAAAGATTATGAGAGGCATGGACAGAGTGGATAGTCAGAAGCTTTTTCTTGGGATGGAAGAGTTAATTACTAGGGGACATAGGTTTAAGGTGCGAGGGGCAGGGTTTAAAAGAGATGTACAAGGCAGATTTTTTTTTAAGACAGAAAGTAGAGGGTGCCTGGAACTTGTTGCCGGGGAAGGTAGTGGAAGCGGATACAGTAGTGACAAAAACATGAATAGGGTGGGGATAGAGGGATATGGTCCCCAGAAGGGTAGGGGATTTTAATCAGGTTGGGCAGGCTAGGAGGGCTAAAGGACCTCTTCCTGGGCTTTAATGCTCTTTGTTCTATGTATATCTAAGTCAACCTAATCTGCACATCTTTGGACTGGGAGGAAATTGGAGCACCCGGACGAAACATACGCAAACACAGAGAGAAAATGCACACAGTCCACATAGACTGTGACCCAAGGCCAGAATTGGGCTCAGATCCCTGGCTCTTTGAGGCAGCAGTGCTCACCGCTGTCTCACTCTTCCACTATAGGCCTTTGGCCAGCAGCTGCTACAACTCGAGAATAAAATAGCCACTGGCCCTTCAGGCCTGCCCCACCATTTAATATGCTCATAGCTGATCAATGCCAGCCTTAACTCCTTTCCTGTGCCATTCCCCCATTTTCTTCTCATTCAATCGTCTCTGGAATGAAGCATGGCCCTTTGAAGCATTTGTAGAGAGAGAGAGATCTCAATACCTTGGCATATAGAAAGTAACAAGGGGATTTTATGGAGCTCACAAGAGAGGGAAATGTGGTGGAATTCACCAGAATGTGAAATGTTGATTTCCCTACAGCATATTTAGATAAAGTCAGCAGCTGTTTGCAATATGTTGGACCTCGTGTTTGCTTGCCATGAAGATTTATGAGCATAAATCCTTTTTTAACTAAAGTCCTGCCTTCAAGATAAAATCAAGGCTGGATACGAATCTTATCATTCCAGGCTCACATTTGTGTGAAGGTTGCTTTTTGTGGTTGTATCTGAGCTTGATGGTTTCTTTTGTTGAACTCTGAGGCACAGAGAAGAGGAGAGGGGCAAGGCAGCGTTATTCATTGGCTGGAATGGGTGATCGAAGATGATTGGCAGAGGGGACATGAAGAAGAACTTTTTTACGTAAAGGATAATGGGTGTCTGGAATTCACTGTCCGAGTTGGTGATGGAGGGGGACACTCAACTCTTAAAAAATTACCTGGATCTGCATCTTAAGTGCTGTAAGCTACAAGGATATGGACTGGAAGGTGGGAATAGAAAGGGCACCAGGGTGTCCTGAGGCTAGCATGGTAAAGAAGGGATAAATGAATGCCTTCTGAGCTGTAACTTCCTTCAGTTCTATGGTTGGTACCTACATATTTAACATGTGATTAAGATATCGATGTACCATAATCTCTTTGAATAGCGAAACAGGTTTGAGGGATGGAAAAAACTATCCCTTTTCTTTTGTTGCTATGATCCTTCTGCCTTCCTGCTGTTCACGTGTTCTTTAGGGCAGTTGAACAGGATACCTGCAGGAAGGCAGCAGGAGCATGGAGTTGTTGCTTTTATTTTAATGGGTACTCACCTTGCCCATTTTCCACCAGGAGCCAGTCTTACATACAAGAATAAACATTAAAAAGTCAACAGTATTAAAACTCTTATAAAGAACCTTCTTCCTTTATAGACCTTTGAGTGTCAAGGACACTGCCAGAATTATAGGACAATCTAACTGAATTATTAAAGAGTGGGCGCAGTAAGAAGTCCTACAATATCAAGTTAAAGTCCAGCAGGTTTATTTGGAATCACGAGCTTTCAGAGCACTGTTCCTTCATCAGGTGAGTGGATCATTTGACTCACCTGATGAAGGAGCAGTGCTCCAAAAACTTGTGATACCAAATAAACCTGCTGGACTTTAACTTGATGTTGTGGGACTTCTTATTGTATCCCCTCCAATCCAACACTGCACATCATGGCTACCATTAAAGAAGGGGCAAAGATTACCTCAGTTCAATTTGCTAAACATTGTTGTAAAGTGATGCAATCCAAAAATCATTGTCAATATGATTAAACCAGAAGACTCTCTCAGCTAGTCACACGTTGTCACTCTCCCTGCAAGAGGGAAGAACAGCTAAAGTGCTCTGAGAAGTAAAAATTACAAGTTCCACCCACACGGATTATGAAATGCACCTGCCTGTGGATATCAAGCTGTGGAGTGTGTGACGCACAAGTGATTACTGGATCAATTCACTGTGGCCTAATTCACATAGAAACACAAAGTTGCTGTGAAGATAGTCATAAAGGCATAGATTCAAATTATTCAAAAAAATAAATAAACTTACATAAATAAGGAAAGATTGAATTTGTACACCACCTTATAATTTATCTTAATCACAAAGCAGTTCACACCAAAGCAGTAAGGAGTATGCAGTAATTTTGAACAAATCAGGAGCTTGTGACATGTCACAGATGTAACCACTTTCAGACCTTAAGAATTTTTATAATTTTTTTTTTTTACATACTCATCATTTTTATCTAATTTCCGAAAGCTTAAATACTGCAATAATTTAAAAGATAATTAATGAGAATTCAATTAGCATTACACTCTGCAAATATTGCTAGAGGAAGTCAAACAATCCACACATTTAGTACTTAAAAAGATGTTATTCTGAAAATATTAGTTTTGAATTTCATTAAAAGATCGATAAGCTTTATAAAAAGCTATTTGCCAGATATTTTCCAGTGATTAAATTAGTACATGAATTCTGAACTCCAGGTCAGTAATTCTGGGAAATATCCCACAAATGTTCTGGGGAATAATTCCTCCCCTCTCCCCTTTGAACATTCCCGAATAAAAATGACAACAATTCCCAGGAAGTTTCGATGAGCAACAGTCCCCCACTGGGAACCAGTCTTAAAATACAAATTAAATAGCAAACTTCCGACAGCCACACAACAATAAGTTTAAAGTTTATGGATTTATTATTGTCACAAGTAGGCTTACATTAACAATGCAACGAAGTTAATTGGAAAATACCCTAGTCACCACACTCCAGTGCCTATTCGGGTTCACTGAGGGAGAATTTAGCATGGCCAATGCACCTAACCAGCATGTCTTTTGGATTGTGGGAGGAAACCGGAGCACCCAGAGAAAATCTACACAGACACAGGAAGAATGTGCAAACTCCATACAGTGACCCAAGCGGGTCCCTGGCACTGTGAGGCAGCAGTGCTAACCACTGTGCCATCATGTCATTTCCCCTATCCAGAAACAGTTCAAAGAATTGAAGCCACTTCTTGCTCCTGGGTAACTATCACATTGACCTATCATGACCCCTCCTTATGACTTACCCACCTCCCCCCCTCACCCTACTTTGAGTACACACTTACACTACAAATATTCATAGTGCCTCCTGTCAACACCTCCCCCCCCCACCCCGCAGCTACAGCCCTGAATACATCCCCTCACGGGCCCCCCAACTTCAATCCCTCTTCACTTGTAAAAACATTCCTGCATGAATACTTATGTTGCTGAAATCCAAGCTTACCTCTCTCTGTTTTGAAGAGTCAGGAGTTTTTGCTTGTCACGGTCTCGTGTACTGCTTTCATTTTTCAATGTGAAGTTATAGGCTTGTAAACAAGTAAAAGACAGCAAATATGTTGAAAGACAGAAGTGTCTATGGGTAACAGCTAATTGTCATTGGCTACTGCTTCTCTAATTTAAGTTTTATTTATTAGGGTCACAAGTAGGCTTACTTTAACACTGAAGTTACTGTGAAAATCCTCTAGTTGGCACAGTCCAGCGCCTGTTCGGGTACACTGAGGGAGGATTTAGCATGGCCAATGCATATAAACCAACACATCTTTCGGATTGGGAAGAAACCTGAACACCCGGAAAAAACCCACGAAGACATGGGGAGAACGTGCAGGGTCCGCACAGATAGTCATCCAGGCTGTAAGGGTGTACAGCGAAGGTTTACCAGGCTGATTCCCGAGATAAAAGGTCTCTTATATGGGAAGACAGTAAATCAGTTAGGATTATATTCACTAGAGTTTAATAAAATGGGAAGGGATCTCATAGAAATTTATAAAATTCTAACAGGGTAAGACAGGGTAGATTCAGAAAGAATTTCCCAGTGGCAGAGGATAAGGGGGATAAGGGATAAAATCTTTTAAAACCGAGGTGGGGGAAATTTCTTCACCCGGAGGGTGGGGAATGTGTGAATTCACTGCCACAGAAAGTAGTTGAGGCCAAAGCATTGCCTGATTTCTAGAAGAAATTAGATATAGCTCTCGGGGCTAAAGGGATCGAGGGATATGGGGGTGGGGATCAGGATATTGAATTCAATAATCAGCCATGATCATAATAAATGATAGGAATAGGCTGGAAGGGCCGAATGGTCTGCTTCTGCTTCTGGTTTCAGTGTTTCTATAAAACGAATCATGTCACTTGTTCAGGGAAGGGCTGGGGATGTGGGAACAGCAGCATGGGTTACTTCCATAGAAGATATTAAATTTAAAAAAAGATGCTGAAGTGAACAAGGATCAGGAGTTATATAACTAACTAACAGATGGTGCTTTGCATCTGAACCTAGGCTGTTAATGTGGGGAATGTTCTCAATGGAGTTCAAGTGGGAACAATGTCATCTGAATGTTTTAATCCTCTCCTGAGTATTGACATTTTCAGATATATTTGTGCATCTCTTAATTGGTGGCTGTCATATCTCTTGGTGCATCAGAGCAATTGTAACTGGCACATATCATTGCACCAAACCACAAATGATATCAAAGCCTTGTCCCTGCTATTTTCAACAAATTTCAAATCGCAATCATATCCATGAAAATATCCAACTTGTTAGAAACCCCAACATGGAATACAGAGGACAGCCAAGTTTAATGATCATATCTGCCCTGTGGTAAGACCTGTGACAAAATACAGAGTTAAAATACAGATCAGCACAAGCTGTAAACCTTTGCTGCAAATATATTGCAGCATCACAGTGCAGGGCGAAATGCAACCTTGCAAAGGTTAATTAATAGTGTCTTGGAGCGGTTTACCTGTAACCCGAGGCACATTGTTGCAAAATGTTCAAGCTGAAAGTGCTTACAAGGACAGCACGGTGGCACAGTGGTTAGCACAGCTGCTTCACAGTACCAGGGAACAAGGTTTGATTCCCAGCTTGGATCACTGTCTTTGCAGAGTCTGTGTGGGATTCCTCCGGGTGATCCGGCTTCCTTCCCCAGTGTGAAAGACGTGCTGGCTAGGGTGCATTGGTCATGTCAAATTCTTCCTCAGTGAACATGAACAGGCGCTGGAATGTGACGACTAGGGGAATTTCACAGGAACTTCATTGCAGCGTTAATGTAAGCCTACTTGTGACACCAATAAAAAACTTAAGATCCAGACAGTGGTGAGCTTGAAGGGGTCTGAATCTCTACAGTGCAGAAGGAAGCAATTCAGCTCATTAAGTTTGTACTGACAACAGTCCCACCTATTCCTGTAACCCCACGTATTTATCCTGCTAATCCTCCTGGCACTAACAGTCAATTTAACATGGCCAGTCTAACTGGCACAATTTTGGAGTGTGGGAGAAAGCTGGAGCCCCCGAAGGAAACCCATACAGACACGTGGAGAACATACAGACTCCACACAGAGTGCCCCAAGCTGGGAATCGAGCCCAGGTCCCTGGGGCTGTGAGGAAGCAGTGCTGACCTCTGTGCCACCCAGACTGGAGTGACAATCCTGCTGATCGATTAACTTCCTTATTCTAAAGATGTGGAAACCATTTCTGTTATCCCCTTTAACATGAGCTGAAACCACCTACTTCAGAACAGGCCCAGTGTTGAGTTTTGGAACCACCTCTCAGCATTGTGCACAGCCTCAAAGATTCACAAGTCTCTTCAGCTGATGATTATCAACCTCTGCATATCACAGTAACCTTCATCAGAACATCTTCAGATGTGTTCTCTGCAGCACCTCTTGTTCTTACCCTTCATTGCTCAAACTCAAGATTCACTAGGCATTACAATGCAGTCACATACTGATCAATATTCTCTCCCTCTTCCTGAAAGCTGGTGTTGAATATATAATTGTCCGTAAGTAATATTAATCGAGGATACAAAGGCCTCCAAAATTTTATGCGATTGGCTTTTCTGCTCCTCAGTAAGGTCTTGGGTGCTGTGTAGCTCCAGCACTCTTTCCTTCTGTTCTAATTTGTTCAATTTTTTGTTTAGCTCTGTTGTGATTTCATTATTCTGCCTTTGAGACTGGAGGAATTTCTAATTCATTCTTAAATCTCTCAGATACAAAGATACAAAAGTCTGAGATCACATACCAACTGATTCAGAAACAGCTTCTTCCCTCTTGTGGTCAGATTTTTGAACGGGGCTACCGCACAATAAGTTGACCATTCTCTACACCCTAGCTAAACACTACTTTCTGCGCTCTCATTTCCTTCTTTATGAACGGTATGCTTCGAATGAATAGCACGCGAGAAACAATACTTTTCATTGTATACTAATACATGTGACAATAATAAATCAAATCAATCTCTAAATCTACTCTAAATCTGAGGTTCTATAGGGGAAAAAGCAGGATTAGAATATTGCTTTGGATGATCAGCCACGATCGTAACGAATGGTGGAGCAGGTTCAAAGGGCCAAATGGCCTCTTCCTGCTCCTATCTTTTATGTTTCTATGGGAACAGTTACTGGAATATTTAAATTCACACTGACTCACTCAGCAGTCAATGCACTGTACAAAATTGCAGACTGAATGTTTAATTATTCTCTTTTGTTTTTTGCTAATTTGCTCACCTAATGAAAGAGCAGTGCTCCAAAAGCTCACGATTCCAATAAACCTGTTGGACTTTAACCTTCTTACTGTGCCCACCTCTGTCCAATGCCAGCATCTCCAGATCAAGAAAATAGTATTAAAAACCTACAGTGGAGAAGCAGTGAAGAAAGATGCATAAGTACCATTTGTGGCAATTTTAAAATCGCTGATGATACTGCCAATTATCACGACTCAACAAGTTGTCAATAAGCAGTTCGAGTGGAAACATTTTTCTACTTCAAGTAAGTAGATAACACTTCTGTAACCACAGGGCAAGTTAATTATACCAGAAATGATCCAATATTGTCAGAAATTATGGACATGGTGCCTTGTGGTACAACCACAGGAGCAAATCTAGGCTTGCAGTCACCCAAAGACCTGAACTATCTGCCCAAGCTGGTTGTTTCCTCTGGGGAATGAGAATCATCACTTCACCACTATTAAGGAAACCAATATTAAGCTCACTACACAAAGGTCACTGTGGTATATTTAGAATGAAGGAGGAAGCCAGAAGTCATTTTTGGTGGCCAAGGTTCGATATCAAAATTGAGGAGAACTGGGACGTGTTCATCTTGTGTAGTAATTCAGAACCTGTTACCACTAGTACCACTATACAGCATGGAGTAGGGCAGCACAATAGGGTACCACAGTGGCAAAGTGGTTAGCACTTGTAGTTCCAGGGACCCAGTTTCAATTCCAGCCTTGGGTGACTGTGTGGAACTTGCTAGTTCTCCCTGTGTCTGCATGGGTTTTCTCTAGGTGCTCCACTTTCCTCCAAGTACAAAGACGTGTGAGTTAGGGGGATTAGTGGGGTAAGTACATGGGGTTACAGGACCTGAGTGAGATTGTTGTATGAGGGGTCATGCAGACTTGATGGGCCAAATGGCCTCCTTCTGCACTGTAGGGATTCTATGATTACATCCTTGGGAGTGGCCAGAAGGACCAAGACATAGATTACGGGAGACCTTTCAAAGAATGTATATTTCTCATTGTGGTCTACACACACTCACATTGACCTGAATTTGCTACTATAAAAAAAGATCTTCGGAGAGAACAATAGAAAGACAGATTACTGGAAGATTTTGTTACCCTGAACAATTTGTTTGCGACAACAGGCCACAGTTCATTTCACAAGAATTCACAAACCATTTAAAAACAGAATTCAACACATCCAATCTGCTCCTTATCATCCTGCCACAAATGGGCTGGCAAAATAGTTTGTACAGACAATGAAACATCTGTTGAAGGTCTCAAGAGAGCTATATTCTTCTCCTAATGAATGAGCTTATTTCTGACACTGCACACAAATACTACACATTCCACAACCCAAAGTTTTCCGGCATTGCTCATGATAAAATATCAGTTACCAGAGTTTGATTTGCTTAAGCTGCCCAAGCCGAGAGAAATACTTGAGAAAAAACAGCAAGGTCATGTTATATGATGTGAAAACAGGGCTAAATTTGTGTTTTTCATAGCAGTCAAGAAGTATTGGTAACATACTAAACTGCCAGTGAGAAGTGGATATGTCATCATCTTTGCACAGATT
Source organism: Sphyrna mokarran (assembly GCA_024679065.1). Taxonomy (NCBI): domain Eukaryota; kingdom Metazoa; phylum Chordata; class Chondrichthyes; order Carcharhiniformes; family Carcharhinidae; genus Sphyrna; species Sphyrna mokarran. Next base: position 2,398,380 of record JAGIQG010000011.1, read on the forward strand.
GGACTAGTTTCCTGCTCTGCCCAAGACTGCAAGAAACTACAAAAGGTCACGAATGTAGTCCAATCTCTCTCGTAAAGCGATCTCTCATCCATTGACTGTCTACACTTCCTACTGGTTCAAAGCAGCCAGTATAATTAAGGACCCCACGCGCCCTGGACAGTCTCTCTTCTATCTTCTTCCATCAGCTAAAAAAGACAAAAGTCTGAGGTCACGTACTAACCGACTCAAGAAAAGCTCCTTCCCTGCTGCTGTCAGACTTTTGAATGGACTTATCTGTTATAAGCATAAGAAGAAAGATGTGGAGGCATTGGAGAGGGTACAGAGGAAGTTTACCAAGATGTTGCCTGGTATGGAAACCAGGTCTTATGAAGAGAGGCTGAGGGATTTGAGGTTGTTTTCGTTAGAAAGAAGGTGGCTAAGAGGGGACCTTATTGAAACATATAAGATGATTAGAGGTTTAGATAGGGTGGACAGTGATAGCCTTTTTCCTAGGATGGAGAAAGCTAGCACGAGGGGACATAGCTTTAAATTAAGGGGTAGTAGTTATAGGACGGATGTCAGAGGTAGGTTCTTTACCCAGAGGGTGGTAAGGGTATGGAATGCCCTGCCTGCTGCAGTTGTAGATGCGCCAAGTTTGGTGGCATTTAAGAGGTTAGTGGATAAGTTTATGGACGAAAAGGGAATGGTTTAGGTTATAGGGTCAGTGCCTTCTCCTAATTGGTCGGCGCAACATCGAAGGCCGAAGGGCCTGTTCTGCGCTGCAATGTTCTACGTTATCTTGTATTAAGTTGATCTTTCATTACACCTTAGGTACGACTGTAATGCTACATTCTGCATTCTCCTATTGCCTTCTCAATGAATGTTTTGTCTGTATAGTGCGCAAGAAGCAACACTTCACTCTATGTTAATACGTATGACAATAGTAAATGAAATCATAAATCAACTAAACCAGAGAAAATAAGTATGGAGAAGACATGTACGCCAACCTTTGGCAACCGGAACCAATTTGCCAGAAACAATCAACCGAGAGTTCAAAACACATTGTGCCAAATAAAGACTTAGACATACCCAAATACCTGACCACAACCAGAACAACTGGGTAAAACAGTACCTTAGTTGAGGATACTTCAATACCAAGTCAACATTTGAATACTACATTGATTCCAGTGAAAACAACCACAGATGATGTCCAAACTAAACCAGCTGCAATGAAAACTAAAAAGCAGATTCCTCAAATATCAGTCATCATCAAATCTGATGCATGAACAGCAGCATTCCAGACCAGTTCCTGAATTGTTGTTATATTCTGGTTAGGAACCTGTAATTTTTTTTTCAATGTAGGTGAAATTTGAAATCCCAGTTACTCAACAAGAAAATAAAGCCAAAAGATTCCATGTTTTAAACAATCAGAAGAATTTTTACTATAATCCCCAAACATTAATCCTGTGCTCGAACAGTCAGAATCAACATGAGGTAAACATGAATTTACAGGCAAACTGTGGTTGCTACCAATACAGAAAGACTTCCAAAAAGGTAGATACAATCAAAACAGAATTTACAAATTCTCTCAGCAGCCCATCCAAATGTCAGGGATCATTGAGAGTCACAAAGATTCTTCCAAGTCTATCTTCCTCAGAGGAAGGTCTCAGCTTGACCTTCAGAGACTTGGCCACTAATTCCCTTCAGCAGAAGCTCCCATTCAAACTGAAGACCATCTTATTTCTTTAGCCTCCATTGAGGTGTCAGGTTGCCAAATCTGACTGCTCACCTCCCAGTTATTCAATCACTGCTCCTGGTAATAAACTTGACAAAGAGTTAGCACTACTGTCTCAGAACTCTACTTTTCTCTTTGAAGGAAATACACTTCGACTGATTCCAAACCATTTCTGTTATAAAGGTAGCTCATTGTTCAGCTACAGTTTTTCATTTCAGCCTATCTGGCCCAGTGCCATTTATAATATCTCCATCTTACCAAGGCCCAGCCCCTGCCCTATCCCCATAACAACACATTGTGCCACCAACAAAAAGAGAAATTGATTGGTGAAATGTCACTCTATTTCCTGTCACGTCACCGTTTTCTTTGGTTGGTAAACAGTTGGGGCAGAAATAACATTGAAAATTTAAGGTAGTTATCTCACAGAAAAGCCAGAGATTAAACACTATCATATTCTCAAGAAACCAGAGTACAAAATACGGTTTAAATTTTTATTCATTAGTGTCACTAGTAGGCTTACATTAACACTGCAATGAAGTTACTGTGAAAATCCCTCAGCCACACTCTGCCTCCTGTTCGGAGAATTTAGCACCGTCAATGCAACTAACCAGCACATCTTTGAGACTATGGGAGGAAACCCACGCAGAGAATATGCAGACTCCGCACAGACAGTGACCTAAGCTGGGAATCAAACCAGAGTCCTTAGTGTAACGAGGCAGCAGTGCAAACCACTGTGCAACCATGCTGCCTAAGCTAAGTATGATTTCATACCTTTTAAGAAAAAGAATGCACAGAAGATATACAGTGGAGCATGCTACTGCTTCAAGTTTAATCATCAGTAAAATCAAAGCTAAAAGTACTGCCAGAGACAATTGTGCATCATTACTCTGAAAATAAAAGATTGAAATTGCAATGAATGAACATAGGAATCTAATCTTATTAAACCCGTTTGCTTCTCTTGTGAATTCAAGGATAGTTTTATTAAATGTGGGTTGTGCAATTTCTTCCTTTATAATAGGGAATAAATTGCACAATTAATTCAGAAGCAACAATTACATTTATTTCACATTCTAAGTCTGCACTTGAATTTGTAGAATTTGGTAGAGGTAATGTTAGAGAGTATGACCATCTTTAACTGATCTCACCTATTGAAGGAAATTATGGGACAAAATTCCTTGACTTTGATGCAATGATCAAAAATTCGAGCTTGGGTACGATAGGTATAAGGGGATATGGGCCAAATGAAGGCAATTGGAATTAGCTTAGGGATTTTTTAAAAAAATAGGGCAGCATGGACAAGTTGGGTCGAAGGACCTGTTTCCACATTGTAAACTCTATAAATTTAACCCCAATCTGAGAAGCCATTTGGCCTTGGTCAGTGCCTAAGACCCTTCCTCTGCAGGTTACCCCTCAATAACATCCCCCTCATCCGAGGAGATGCGGCGCACTCTCACAATATTTTGCGCCCACACCACCATTCTGACAGCTAAACTTGGGTTGAAAATTGGTCCTACTGGGTATAATACAAGCTGATGTAAATGTATTGATATTCTTATAACACAAAGTACCTGATTATTAAACGGGAAAAAAGGCTGAAGCTCTGAGACTCTTGAAACCATATCGTATCCTAACAGAATTTTAATTAGTAAATGGATTAGGAAATGAATACTAAAATGAGTTAAAGTATTTTCAATACTGAATACATTTCAATACTCAGTACCAGTGCAGCTCCAATTAAAGAATTCATGAAAAATGCACTCATACAAAGTTGACTTATAATAAGTTGAAGCATATAAGATGATTAGAGGTTTAGATAGGGTGGACAGTGATAGCCTTTTTCCTAGGATGGAGAAAGCTAGCACAAGGGGACACAGCTTTAAATTAAGGGGTGATAGTTATAGGACGGATATCAGAGGCAGGTTCTTTACCCAAAGGGTGGTTCGGGAGTGGAATGCCCTGCCTGCAGCGGTTGTAGATGCGCCAAGTTTGGTGGCGTTTAAGAGGTTAGTTGATAAGTATATGGAAGAGAAGGGAATGGTTTAGTTTGGAGGGGCATTGCTTTTTATTTTGGTCGGCACAACATCGAAGGCCGAAGGGCCTGTTCTGTGCTGTAATGTTCTATGTTCTAAGTTCTGTGCAGGGATTTAAGCCCCATATAAAACATTATCTTACCTTATTTCATCAATACATCCTACTTCTTACTCCCTCACAGATTTACCTACCTTCATTTAAATACCATCAGTTCTGTTGAAATGTTAGTAGATGGGCTTATATCAGAATCCCTACAGTGCAGAAAGAGGCCCATTTGGCCCATCGAGTCTGCACCGGCCACAATCCCATCTAAGTCCTTCCCCGTATCCCTATACATTTAGCCGCTAATCCCTCTAACCTACGCATCTCTGGACACCAAGGGGCCGATTTTACCATTTGGAGTTTAAGTGCTGGATCCGGGCATTGTACAGATTCAAGCCCGGAATCCTCTGTGCGACACGCCTATACGCTTTTTGCCAGTTCCAGTCTGATTTGTACAATGGGCAGGGCTTACGCTGCCAGGTGATCGGAGCTCTGATCCGCTCAAGCACATTAGGAAAAAAATCTGAAGCAGCGTGCCCAGGCAGGAAAGAAAGAAAAGCAGAGAGAACGCTCTCTGACACATGAAAGAGTTAGCAATAATTATACTTGCTCTTGTTAGAGAAAATACTGTTCTAACAATCTGATAACACTATTAAACTCAAAGCGTTTGTCAAAAGATTACACTTGCATCTATTTCAACTCTGCTTTTGTCTCAGTAACGAATGAGAGCTGCTTGGGTTATTTTTGGGCTGATTGTGTCTACTTGCAGGACTCATGTGAAAAATAAAATTTGCATTTTTGAAAATCTTTGACCACACAGAACAAAGTACATCCATATCATTGAGTGTCTGTTCATTCCTGTTGTCATCTCCCCATCAACATACTGTAAAATAACAACCCCCTAATTGTAGCATATATCCTGAACCAACTGTTCTTTAGAAGAAATTTTTAGTCCCAGGAACATCTAGGATATACTTAAACAGTGTCAGAAATTTAATATTTCAGAGCAAATGAATGTAATGGTAGTTTATGCAGGAAAAGTTTATTAACTTCATAGAGAGTGTGGCAATATTTTGAAAAGAGATGCTTTTTACTGTTAAAGGATTCAAATACTTCAATTCTTATCCTTTTACAGTAAAGATAATGAATGGTTTACATCCTCCTCCCCCCAACCAGAGATATATCGTCCCCACTCCTTCCCAACCAGAGATCCATCCTCTGCAAGGGTGAGGGGGGGCGGGGGGTGTGAAGGGATTGCCACTGCTGGGGGTGCATGGGCTGGACATCTCTATTCTCTGGGTAATAATACCAAAACAATATTGATAAATTAACCACTATGCAATTCTAGAAGAGACACATTCTTGTCATCACATTGAGGAAACCCTCTATAGTGTAGTGTGCCATTGCTGAATGGAATCAGTTTCAAACATCTTAACAACTCAAAATCAGTAATCTGTGACACGCTGTGGGTCATCAGCAATCAAAATTGTTAAACAATTCAAATTTAACTTCATGGCCTGGTATATCCATAAAGCAAGGGAAGCAACTCTGGCTTGTGAGCGCAGGTGGATCTGAAAGGACCCAGCACGAGGCAAATCAAGGAATGGCCAAAGGTGCTAGATACTCCAACTCTGCTCCACAGTGGTAGCAGTATTTGCCACCAGAAGACACTGTGACAACTCACCGAAGCTGCATCCATATCTGGAAACTCTACTGTGTAGGTGAAGGGCAGCACGCACACAGGGACACTTCCACTTGCAAGTTCTCTTCCAAGCCACAGCAGCCTGACTTGAACTATATCGCTTCACTATTCACCCGATATTGAACTATATCACCTTCACTGCTTGGTCAAAAACCTGGAACTCCTCTCTAAGAGCGCTGTGCCTGTACCTACAGCGTACGGACTCAAATAGCTCAGTACCACCTTGAGAGCAATTGGGTGTCAGTCAGGTCAACAATGTCCACATCATTGAAAATTAAAAAGCAAAATTCATTTTGGTATCTCTTACAATTTGCTTTACATACTCCTTGTTTTAGCTCATTATATTCATCACCTTTCCTCATCTTTGTGAAGAATCTGAGAAAGATGCATGCCATGCAAGACTATTATTTGGCCCATTGCTCTTTCAGCTAGCGCACAATCTAGTCAAAACTGAACTTGCGGCTCTTTGCAGCACTGTCAGGTACAGCATCTCAACTGCATATTTAAGTATTTTATACGTGCTGAAGGGAAGCTGCTAATAATTACTTTAAATCTATGCCTTTTAGTTATTCTTTGCTCTTCTCTAGACCTGACAAATCCTTGCAAGCGTCTTCTATGTGTGCAGTGTGACTGTAATGTGGTGACTACCTCTGCATGTAACCTTCTGTGATCTAATTACTTTTGCACAGTTTGAGCATAACCTCCCTGCTTTTGTGTTTTAGGCTTCTGCTTATGAAGGTAAGAATTCCATTTGCCACCTTGACCACATTAACTATGTAGCCTACTACCTTCAGGATCTGCAAGCAAACACTTCAGAATTCTACCATTTATTGTATAATCCCATGTCTTGTTTGCTTTCTTAATTATATCATCTCATTCTTTCTTGAATTCCATTTGTTAGTTCCTATCTGAGCAGAATTAGAATCCGTATCTCAGTGGGTCCCCCTTCATGACCCTCAACTTATACTCTTTGTGATCCCTCTGCATAGATACCCTTCCCCCCCCCCCCCCCCCCCCCCCGCCTCCGAGCTAGACCAAATGGACTCTAAATGGGGACTATCAAATCTTCACTGACCACAATGCCACCCAGACCATATTCTCATAACCCCATGTATTTACCTTGCTCTGACACTAGGGTCAATTTAGCCTGGCCAATCAACCTAAGCTGCACATCTTTGGACAGTGACCCGAGGCTGGAATTGAACCCACGTCTCCAGAGCAGCTGGGGCAGCTATGCTAACCACTGTGCCACCGAACCACCCCAAAGTAGAATACAGAGGCAAATTTGAGATCAAAAGTAGGAAAACCAAGAGAAGATGAAATGATTCCTAGGCCAATAAGCAAAGCAAGGAAAGAGGTTGTAACCATTATTTCCCAATCCACTGTACCAACAGACATTATGCCAGAGAACTGTTAACATATACCATTGATTAAAAAGGCATAACCTTTCAGTCAATCTTAGGCAAATCAGCACGAACTTGGTGGTGGGAAAATTGTTGGATCAGATTCTGAGGCACTGTATAGTGTCATTTAGAGTCACACATTAACTTACGGCAGCACGGATGGGTGAACAGAAAACGAGGAGAGACTGACAAAGATTTCACGGACACGAGACAAAAGGGTATTAACAGTGGCATTAAGGACCGAAAATTTAATAGTGCATCAAGGTAAGTGGGCAGAATGTGTAAAGAGAGAAAGATCAGTACTCAGTGGGCATTTTGTTTTTAATTCTTATAAGCGTACCTATCTTTCCCTCCTGATATGAATATTAAATCATACTTCCTCTTCAAAGGAATATAAATTCAAATATTGGGATTTGCTTCAAAACAGAAATCTGATTAATTGCTTCCTTAATGAATTCCAGTTTTTCCCAAGTCTTCATTATTTAAATATATGTTAAGAGTTGACACAATGCCTGATTTTTAAAATCTCACTCACTTGAATGAAAATGTGGATTGACAGGTAGAAAGGAAATCGTCTTGTAACTTTACAACTGGAATGACAATAACCCAGGAATTACTACCTGGGACATACCAAGGTGCAGTGATGTCTGGGTCATCACCTGTGAGTTCAACTATCTCGGACTGTTGCTCAAGTTGGTGGAACGGCTTCCCAATTTTGGCAAAGCCCCCAAATGTTAATAAGGAAGGCTTTGCGAGGTCAGCAAGGCTGATTGTATCATGTATTCTATTATGTTGTGATAAAAAAGACAACATACACTTTCATATCATCAAGAAAGTGGGGACCCTGTTAAATAATATTGTCTGGATGATTTCCATGCAAGGTTGAGGAAATTGTCAAAACCATTGATGCTTGGATCCATTCCTTTAAAATTGGGAAAGTCAGTTTAATGTTTGTCAGAAAAATCACAAGTCTGGAATTGAGAGTCTTCAAATCTTAAACTTTCAGCTTTAGAGAAATCAGCAAGGATTAGAAATAGATCTGCCTATTTGATTTCTTGGGCATTATTTGACGAAACATTCAAACACCAAGTTAAGAAATAGCTTGAGGGGCAGGCAGCAGATGATGGACAGGAATTCTAATTGGCAAGAGAGCAAAAAGCTAGCAACAGAAGTCCTAACTTGCAAGTCCAGATACCATCAACTGCTCTAACAAAGTCATTTATTCTCTTCCCACAGACGTTGTCAAGTGTGCTGAGATTTTCCGGCATTTGTACCATAATAGAACATGATCTGACTAGTCTTAACATCAAGACAGATAGTCTAAGCTACAGAAGTCATGCATTGAGATTCTGGACAGCACACCTAAGGGGAGATATATTTGCAGTGTAGACTTACCAGATTGATCATAAAACTCTACAGTACAGGTGGCCATTCAGCCCATCATACCTGCACCAGCAACAATCCTGCCAAGGCCCTAACCCATGTGTATTTATCTAGCCAATTCCCTAGACATTAAGGAGCCATTTTGTATGGTTAATCAACCCAATCTTCACATCTTTGGACCATGGGAGGAATCTACAACATCCAGAAGAAACCCACACAGGGAGAACGTGCAAGGCTGGAGTTGAATCTGAGTCCCCGGCACTGAGGCCGCACTGCTAACCCTATGCCACCTCCAAAAGGTAAACGAGAACAGGTATCACAAGCTAGAATCACATTCCCTTAAGTTAGGAGTTTTAAGGGCAACATTCCACGATGTAAGGTGTTACTGAGCCCTTTTAATTACATCACTCTGTGCAAGAGCCCTGTGAGCATCTAAATAGGCTCAAAAACTTTGGTTTGTCTGAACCAAAGAATTTCAAACAGAATTAAATCAGTTGGAGCTTTAAGAAATTATTTCTGTAGTTTTGTTCATCTGAAATATGAAACGTTTTCATTATGCTACCAAGTCTGCAATATCAGTGTGCTTGCTTTTTAATACGTATAAATTAAGACTATTAATCACCAGATCCTTGGTATTATAGAGCTGAATGGAATCAAGTCTTCACTTGATTATAATCCATAAACGAGTACTCCAATGTGCTTGACTCATTTAATCAGTGATCTGGGCATAAGTGGATGAAAATGTTCCAAGACATTTCCATGGCAACACAATATTTGTTCAAAAGGTGCAATCTGCAGAAAACACTTAGGCAAAATTTGCACCGATAAATATTCCAACTATTAAATCAGTTTGCAAATCTGCTTTTAAGTGCACTTTACTTCAGATGTGCCATAAGTCAGGTTAAGCAATGAAATGCACTTAGAGCACAGATGACTGAAAAACTCACGGTCCACCAACGTCCCATCTAATCAGATCTTTTTTCTTCCTTGAGAAGTTTGCATGATTTATGCTTAAGTTTAGTTTAATTATTACTATCACAAGTAGTCTTACATTATTGCAACAAACTTACTGTGAAAACCCTTTAGTCGCCACACTCCGGTATCTATTCAGGTATACTGAGGGAAAATTCAGCATGTCCAATGCACCTAACCCATCTTTTTGAATGTGGAGGAAACCAGAGTATCCTGAGGAAACCCACACAGACAACGTGTGGACTTTGCAGTGACCCAAGTTGGAAATCAAACTCAGGACCATGGCACAATGCTAAGCACTGTGCCCAAAAACATGCTGTTAATAGCTCAAGAATTAATCTGGGCTAGCCAGAACAGGAAGTATCTAAAAAATATGAAAATATTTCAACCTTACTTCTAGAAATTTAATATACAGCGGTATTTCAGTGATTACATATTATTCCAGCAAAAGGACCAGACTACTTGAATATGTTTATATCCAACTGAATCTCTAGAGGATATAAATTGGCTGATGGAGAAACAAAGCTGAGTTTTTGTAGTTTGTTGATCAAGTACGTAAATAAATTTGTAGTTCCAATCGATTCCTCGTCAATGGAAATATTGTCCTATTATTCTAATTCCTTCTATCAGTTTAACCCTTACAATTAGATCATTCAATGATATTACATTCGCCATTTGACAACGTAAAACAATTCTAAAGAAACCTAAAGGAACAAAAACCATTTCAGCTTGGCCAGAATCAGAGGACAACAATGCTTGACTGAAAATGAGGGAACAAGAGGGGAAATTCAAAACTAACTTGCAACAATACATTTTGGGATGCAGAACAAGTGACTTTAGACATAGCTGCCAGCAACATTTCCATATGTAGTTTCAAATTCGATTTGTGCATCATACATCACCTTGTAGACTAAGTGATCAGGGCAACAACTTTCGTAGCATACACTGCCAGGACGTACCCTGATGCCATTACAGATTACTGTTTTCAGTTACGTGTGCATAGTCACGGGTGGAAGACTGGTTGAAAATCTTACACATTTGCAGGGCACCTTCCCCCAACCCCTACAAAAAATGAGGCAGGGGTTAGAGCAAGACATTTTTTGGATAAGATAAATACAATCGTGAAAATCTCTTCATTATCAAGCTGATTTGAGGGTATTGCAGTTAGATAGCTCCATCTACTGGGCAACTGAATTGATGTTCCCTCAAAAAATTGAATAAACTATTTATAAATCCCTATTTCAGTCTCAGCATTCACATTAAGTATTACTTTTTGTCTGTGCAGCTTTATCCAGACTAGAAACCATGAAATTTTGAGATGTGCCTTTCCAACTTAATTAACTAGGGAGCAAATGTCACAGAGCCAGTGTGGTCTCTTGGGCACATCTTGATATTGTATTAGCAGGATCTCAGCTTAACAGGTCAAATATTTTCAAGTATCTACTTCAAAACTTTTTATGCATTAATAGTTGCTTATTTGAAGTACTGCACTCAATCCATTAGGAGGAAAGACAGAATGTATCTAAAGTTTCACTTGTTTACAGTAAGGTCAATGATTCTGTTCATTCAACTGAAACGAGCAATGCGGTGACATTATTGCCATGAATTTGAAACAAAAGATTATCAATGAAATAGAAACGGAATTTCACAGGATTCAGAACTTAGAATCCAAAACAGTAACAAGCTCCAATTCAATAAAACATCACTGCTAATAATGCAAATGAATTAAAGCACATGATTTCAAGCACTCCATTTCTACACTCTTACAGAATGCCAAGTTCTTGCAAATCACCTTCATCAAAAAGGTATCCTTCAACCACATGCAGTAAAGTTGAATTATCCAGTATGCTTCAGGAAGGGGTGGTAGTTTATCAAAAATGACAGTTAACAGCAAATTACTACAGTACCTGGATTTCTCTTTAGAAAGCCTCAATGTCATCTGCAAGGAACCTTCCCCCAACTCCTCTGAAAAAAATAAGGCCGCCTTGTGCACCTTGCATAAGATGCCATCTCTGCTTGCAGAACTCCCTCAGACTTTATCAAATAACCACCCCCATTATCTTGCAAACTTTGTCAATTCCAACATCTCACCCCACTTCTTCCTACGACATACCCATCCTTGTTCAATATCCCTACACCCTAGAGCTTACCTGCCTCTGCTTTTACCCGCCTCTGCTTTTACCCTCCAACTGAGGCAAGTAAATGTTTTCATTTTAATTGAAAGCAATGAGTTGTTTAAACCATTTACCCACCCCAAGTGATGTAATCTAAACCTGAAATTAAATGCCCATTGCCAACAAAAATACCAAAAAGATGCCTCACGCCTCCACCCTACAGATGCACCGCCACCACCTGATCAGAACAACCTAGACTGAAAATCAAGTAACATGCAGCTTTGGTACAATTGAATAATTAGGATACATATTTTATGACTGTATATTTCATTTTCAGAGGGGCCAAATTTTCACATGCCAATGCATTTCGTTGAGACACAGGCCATTCCTGTCAAATCAAAAAATTTGCATTGATACTGCAACACAAAACAATGCAAAAAATGGGACAAAGAGCAGCACATGCCATCAAAAAAAACTGGAGATAAGCAGAAATCGAAAGTACACACACAAAAAAAGGAACCAAATGCTGGAACCATTCAGCTCAGGTCTAGCAACATGAGAGAATTAGTGTTTCAAACCAGCAATCTCAGCAGCAAGAAGTGTTAACCAATTAGTCCAACGGATGTTCAGGATGAGTTAAACGTAATGAACGACTCTTACCTTCACCCAATGTGGATAGTTTAATTACATGGCTCACAGTTCCACCTGGAGCTAACAAAAACCTTTTAATTATTACATCCATGTGTCATTTCTGCACGAGCGGCACATTGGTGATCATGAAAATAAAAACCATCCTCTTGTTTGAAACAAAACCAACAATTCAACCTAGATCCCATGAATAACTGGAAGAAATTCTTTCCATATAGAAGTGGCACACTTTGCAAATTCTGTCAGTTCAGAAATGGCTTCTTTTTTGCATTTAGCTTAATAATTTATTTCAATTTAGCACAACACCAATTTGACAAATGAGCCTCAAATAACAGAGCAGTCATTTGAGGCAATATTGTATAAACTATGAAAAAACTTAGCTGGATTGATTATTAAATGCAAACTGCCATAATTACGTACAGGGAGGTGACTAGTGGCCACAGCCATTGTAGAATGCACATTGCAGAGACTCACAAAAGGAGTCAAAGTATCTGATATATGTGAAATCAGATACCTAATACAAAAAGAGCAACCAGGATGTTTCAATGCCTGTGTTAGTGCTACACATTTCAGAATCATTTGGAAAACAATCAACCAAGATACAAATTAGTTTTCTCATTTATTTTGCAACTACTGTACATAAAGGCACAGTACCACAACAGATCAACGTATAAGATCTTCATGACCAGCAGCCAAGGTGCCTCTAAACCGATGGTCTTAGAAAAAGATGTATAAACAGAAGCATCAGAGTCCATTTGCCATGTAGGATTTAACAAAGCCTGGTCAATACTGCATCTTCAGCAGTTGTTCACCTGGACCTCTGCCTCATCTTTCGCCTTTTACGCTTCAGCCTGCAAAAGAGTCAGTAACATTAGTCGGATGAAAAAAATAAGTCAAGAAGAATGCAACTGTGATTTGGGAAAGTGGATGGAGGAGCAGCAATAAAATGCACTGAGCAAAGCTAAGTCAAAATCTTATGTCAGAGTGGAAGTCAAATCCAAAGTGAATGATCAACCTGAATCCTGAACTAAGACTCCCAAAGTCCCTTTGCATTTCCAATTTCTGACTTCTCTCCCCATTTAGAAAATAGTCCATGCTCCAATTCTGCTTACCAAAGTGTATAATCTCTGAATTTTCTACTTTGCATTCCATCTGCCACTTTTGTCCACCTTTACATGTCCAAATCCCTCTGCAGCCTCATGTCTCAATACTATCTGTCCCTCCACCCATCTTTGCATCACCTGCAAATGTAGCCACAACGTGCTCAGTTAGAATCACAGAACCCCTTGAATGCAGAAGTCCAATCAGTCCACCGAGTCTGCACTGACCACAATCCCACCCAGCCGTATCTCCACATATTTACCCTGCTAGGGTCCTTGACACTAAGACAATTTTAGCATGGCCAATCAACCTTAACCTGCACATCTTTGGACTGTGGGAGGAAACTGGAGCACCCAGAGGAAACCCATGCAGACATGGCGAGAACATGCAGACTTCTCACAATCAGCAATCCAAGCTGGACTGTCCAAGTTCCTTCATCTAGATCAAAAATGAATCCGGCCAGAAGCTAATAGACAATAGTTAACTTCTCAGCACTTGGAACTTGGGTGACTGTCCATTTGGAGTTTGCACTTTCTTCCTTTGTTTGCATGAATTTCCTCTGTGTTCTGGTTTCCTCCACATCCTGAATATTTTATTTATCTATTAGTCACAAGGAGGCTTACATTAACACTGCAATGAATTTACTGTGAAAATCCCCTGCTGTAACTGCTTGCCAAGCCATAAATGTAGATCACAAGCAATAGATTTGAGATAAACAAGGGAATTTTACTGCACTGATAGCTTACAATCCACCCATCTGAACGCACATCAGGACTGCTAAATGCTCAGAATTACACACAAGATAATCAGTAGCCAGGCAGCACTTGCAACTAAGAAATGAAAACATAGATAATTGCATAAGACAAAGTTTTTCAGCACATCACTAAATAGGAACTGCAATACATTTTACATTACATACCTGCGCATGCGCTTCTTCCGCCACTGAAAACAAAAGAAAAAAGATTGGAGTTGACAATTTAGAACAACAAAATCCTTTCAGTGGAGATGGGGGACATTCAACCCATCAAGTCCATACCCATACCAACATTCTAAAAGAGCATCTTACCCATTCCAGCCCATCCCTCTAACCCCACAGATCTACCATGGCCAATCTACCTAACCTACAACCTTTGGGTTAAAAGAGAACATGCAAACTGCACATAGCCACCAACACTGGAAACCAAACCCAGGTTGTTTGTGTGGAAATCCAGCAATGCTAACAAATGTGCCACTACACTGCCCAACTTATACTAGAATACAAATGAGTTTTGTTATGGCCACCAACAACCTTCAGTGCTATAATATTGGCAATATCACCCCAGCCTTCAGGATAATTAGCAAGGAATAATGTGGAAACCATACTGTAGTATGGAAGACCCACACTGGGCTATATCTGACTGAATGAACACATCAGTCTTGCAAATAGACAAATGAGGATTTTGGCAAAATGAAGCAATGCTTTTCCTGCCAGTATTTAATAAACAATTGGTAGAAATTGCAGCTATGGAGAGGGGACAGAACCCCACCCCAGCTTTAGGGGGTGCAGATACATCACCTCAGCCCCGCACGGCTCCCAGAGCTGGGGCACAGCTACAGGAGGCAATGCTGGAAGCGGAGACCAGCGAGGCCCGGGGCCCGGCTTCCACCCGCATCCTCGGGAACTAGGCCCCGAGCCCTTCCTTCGACTTTTTAAAATAAAAAAATCCGTTTAAACAGGCAGCATCGCTTACCTTCGCTCTCATGTCGCCAAGGATCTGTAAAGGGAAGAGACAGGAAAGGTTAGTGTGGGCCGATGGCTGGTTTTGATAGCCGATTCGGGTCGGATTGTGCCCGGCCGCCAAGCGCTCACCTCAAGACCCCAGAGCCGAAAGACGGAGGCGCGCTCGAGCCGCCTGGATATACAGGCCCGGCGCGTGCGCAGAGAGGGGGGCAGCGCCGCCTCCTCCCGCGGCTGCACCTGCAGAGGGAGCTGCTGAGCTCCACACTCCCCTGCACAAAACCCTGCAGATGCCAGAAACCTGAAACAAAACCCAGACAACCTCTCAGCAAGCATCTGGGGTCAACACAGTCAGAAGTCTCACAACACCAGGTTAAAGTCCAACCAGTTCATATTGACAGTAATCCTACAAAGCTTTGGGAAACGCTGTTCCTTGGCGAGATCAATGATATGTCGAAGACTCCGGAGAAGATGTCGTAACTTCTCCACTCCGGGGGAGTACTGGACAACGAAGGGTACCCTGTCCCACGTGTCCCGTGTTTGTCTTCTGAGGTCAGTGAGGATTTTTGCTGTGGCGTGTCGGAACTGTCGATCAATGAGTTGAGCACCATATCCTGTTCTGAGGAAGTAGGCTTGTGAGTTAGGATGAGGTTATTAACCTGGTGTTGTGCGACTTCTTACTGTGTTTACCTCAGTCCAATGCTGGCATCTCCACATCATCTGGGGATGCAGAATAGAACTCTACACATGCTGAGATTTTCCAGCATCTTTGTTTCTGTCCCTGCAGGTACCTGTATTTTGCTGCAGCTTACACTCTGGTGAGATTTCTGCTCCTCACCCTTCGGTTGAAAAAAAAAAATTTGTGTTGTAACTTGCTGGATATGGGAGGCTAACCGGGCGTCTTTACACTTCCAACACTACATGCCCTGGCAAAAATGCATCATTTACAGATTCAGGCAGTAGGCGATCGAGGGGGCCGTCCATCCTGACCGTCTGCCCCTCTACCGCGGCTACACTCGTGACCAGGTATCCCTGGAGAGGGATCGTGCGCAATTGACACCTTTCACGCCCGCTGGGCACCGCAGGGCCTGAGGTGCATTATCGACCCTAATAATCACATTTTGATGTTTTCAAGTTTCCTTTGTACTTTGATGTTGTTCGGGCTGTTCTCCCTCTTTTTGGGGAGCTGCCCCTTTTACTTTGTCCTGATTAAACTTGAATTTGTTTACTTGGTTTGCTTAAAAGAGGCAACACTGCACGTGTCCTCCTAAACAATGTACTGAAAAAAAATAGAAAAATTCACTCTGTCAGTAGGAGCCACATTAAATACAAAAAGAAATATGAAGACAAAGATTGGATTGAGAAAAAAAAAATCTAAATGTTTAAAATCTTGAATAACAAAAGAGCACCACTGGGGAGTGCAGTGAATGCAAGGGAAGAATCACAGAATTATTCTGGTGCTTAAGGAGGCTATTTAGCTCATTGTGTCTACAACTGCTCTCCGAATCAGCATTATGAGTTAGCGCTATTCATAGAATCCTTAGAGTGCAGAAGGTGGCCATTTGGCCCATTGAGCCGGCACCAACAACAATCCTGTCAGACCTTATCCCTGTAACACCATGTATTTACCCCACTAATCCCCCTGACATAAAGGAGCAATTTAGCATGGTCAATCAACCTAATCTGCACATCTTTGCCTTTTCCCCATTTCCTGCAAATTGTTTCAATTCAAATAATCACCCTCTTGAATGTTTCAGTTGAACTTACCTCCACCACACTTCAAGGCAGTGTATTCCAGATCCAAACCACTCACTGTATGAATAAGTTTTTTTCCTTGCATTACATTTGCTTTTTTTTTGCAAATTGCTTTAATTCTGTGCCCTTTCATTCTTGATCCTTTTCGAATTATGAAGAGATTCTTCCCATTTATTCTGTCCAGCACTTCCTGGCTTTTAACATCTCTGTCAAATCTCCTCTTTGCTATCTTCTCTCCAAGGAGAGAAATCCCAACCTCTCTCTCCCTTCTGGAACCAACCTTGTACACCTGTTCTGCTGTAGTCAAGATTGGGGCAGAAAATAAATCAGGAGATAGAAAAGGCATATAAAAAAGGCAATATTACAATAATCGTAGCGACTTCAATATGCAGGTAGACTGGGAAAATCAGGAAGGTAGTGGATCCCAAAAGAAGGAAGCTGGAGTCAGATATAACAGTATTACAATTAAATAAAGTTAACTACAAAGACACGAGGGAGGAGCTGGCACAGTTGATTGGAAAGGGAGACTAGCAGGGAAGACAGTGGAACAGTAAAGGCAGGAGTTTTTAGGGGTTATTCGGGAGGCACAACAGAAATTCATCCCAAGGAGGAGGAAACATGCTGAGGGGAGGACAAGGTATCCATGGCTGACGAGGGAAGTCAAGGACACCACAAAAGCAAAAGAGAAAGCATACAAAGTAGAAGGATTAGTGGGAAGCCAGAGGATTGGGAAGCCTTTAAAAGCGAGCAGAGGACAACTAAAAAAGCAATTGCGGGGAGCGGGGGGGTGGAGAAGAGATGAAATGGGAGTATAAATTAGCTAGTAATATAAAAGAAGATTTTAAAAAAGTTTCTTTCAATATATAAAAGATGAGGTAAAAATAGCCATTGGACTAGTGGAAAATGAGATTGGCAAAGTAAACATAGGAAACAAAGCAATGGCAGAGGAACTGAATAGTTACTTTGCATCAGTCTTCATGGTGAGAGACACCAATGGGATACCAGAGCTCCAGGACAGTCAGCAGGCATAGGTGGATGTAGTGGCCATCACTAAAGAGAAGGTTCTGGGAAAATTGAAAGGTCTGAAGATGGATAAATAACCAGGACCAGATGGACTACACTCCTTCAGGAATCACTGGGGGCAGGGAGGATCCCAGAGGACTGGAAAGTAGCTAATGTAACACCGCTGTTTAAGAAGGGAGGGACGGAGGCAGCAGATGGGAAATTATAGGCCGGTTAGCTTGACTTCAGTCATTGGCAAGATTTTAGAGTTCATTATTAGAGATGGGATCACGAAGTACTTGGAAGTACCTCTAGTTACTATATAAAATACAGGCAGGATCTCAGGCACGCACACTCTGAGATTGCCAGCAACAGCTCAAGATCTAGAAATTGTAACTCTCATTAATGCATATATTAAATGTAATTAAAGACCCGCTCGCCAGAATCTTCCCATCTTACAAGATTGTTAAACCTTGCCAACGTGACGTTTACAACAGATTTACCCATACATGAACACAGGGGGGATCCACCTACCACTGCCCCAACCCCCACCCCCTCCCAGGACACAAAGGTCAGTATAGACCTCAAGATCCTGCCCATATTTTTAAACTTAAGGCGATTATGTTGGTATAAAAGCTAAGGTGGCTAAAGTAAATCAGCAAATTAATATGACAAACACTTGAGAAGATATTTCAGAATGCATAGAATGGCACCAGAGAAGTGATACTGAGTAAATTGCTGGAGCTGCAGGTTGATAAGAGCCAGCGTCCTGATGGGCTTCATCCTAGGATCTTAAAAGAAATGTATAGATAGTTGATGCATTGGTTTTAATTTTCCAAAGATGCCTGGATTCAGGGAAGGTCCCATTAGATTGGAAGATTGCAGAGGTAACTCCGTTGGGGGGTGGGGAAGAGGAATTAATTTTTTTTTTGAGTGATCTTTCCCTGTAAGAACGGTACCCTGATCTCAATGGAGTCAATCCCTAGTTTTAAGAATCCTATCTCGCCAGAGTGACCAAACCATGCACACTTTCTTTTTGACAGTTGAAGTGACAAGATCCAGAGAGAAAACTGGCCAGTGGAGCTGGAGAGTTTTATGCCAGTTTTCCAACCAGAACTGACACGCTGCCAAATTCTCCGATGATTCTGCCCCCATTCCTCTCTCCCTCAAACTGAATATTAAATTCAATCATATTATGATCACTGCTTCCTAGGGCCGCCTTCACCATGAGATCATTAATTATGCCCATCCCACTGGACAAATCCAAGTCTAGTACAGTCATATTTTATTGTTGATTCCAGAGTACACTGTTCCAAAAAATTATCCTTAACTCCTCCTCTCGGCTACCTATGCTCGTCTGATTTTTCCAGTCTATATGTTAAAATCCTCTATGGTTATCGCTGTACCTTTCTGACAAGCTCCAATTATTTCTTCCTTTCTCTTCACCCTACCATGTGGTCACAGTTAGCAGGCCTGTACATGATTTCCACAAGTGACTTCTTTTTCATTTCTACCCAAAATGTTTCCACATCCTGGTTTCCTGAACTTATACCCTACCACTGTATTGCACTTTTTCCTCATTTTCTGTCATTCCTAAACATCCTGAACTTATCCATAGTCAGATCCCAATCCACACCCTGCTGCAACATGTCTCCATAATGAGTATCAAATCATATTCATTCATTTCTACGTACTCATTCAGTTCATCTGTTTGGTTTTGAATGCTATAAGCATTCAGATAAGATTTTAGTTTTTTTTAATCATTTTTTTAAAAGATAACCTCTAGTCTCATCTGTTGATTTACTGGTAAATTTATGCTCACTATCCCTCCATCATCACGATCAGTTTTTCATTTCTTGTAATATCTTCCTCTTGTCTCTGTTCTTTGATTTGCCACATTTTCCCAAATTTAAGCTTTTGCCTCCACAATTTAGTTGAAAACCCTTCCTGTTATGTGGCACCCATGAACACCAGCATGTTTGAGTGGCCAAACAAGTTTCCTATTCTGAAGCAGATTAAAGCCATATCTTGCAGGATAAGAAAATCAGGAAACAAAAGCAAATAGCACGTCCTTTTTTCCTTACTCCCCTTATTATCCAATCCCCAACACTCTATTCTAAATCGCACTTCAAGTGCAACAGAGGGATTATTGACACAGAATTAAAGCAACCAGCAGAAAACCCACAAGTGAGTTTGAAATATTTATCCTTTCAACATTTGAAAAATCCAGCCAAATTTAAGTAATTTGAATTAAAACAAAACCCTGGAAAAATTCAGCAGGTCTAATAACATCTGTGGTCAGAGAAGCAGAGTTAATGTTTTGAGTTTAATATGACTTATCTTTATAACTGCTGGGCTTTTCCAGCATCTTGTTTTTATTTCAGATCTCTAGCATCCACAGTATTTATTTTAAATCAATAATTTGTTTCATAATCTCACAAATCAAGCAATTTAATAAATTGACACTACATGTAGTCTAAATAGTAAATGATATATTGTGAAAAATGCACCAACATAGCATTATTCTTCATATTTTATTGTAATATCCATTAGCACAGTTATTTTCAGAAGTACCAACATAGTTTCAAATAACAACACATTGAGCATTATAAAATACCTTGTAGAATTTGAAAATTTTATTATACATTAGTGCACCAGAAGTAGTTTTGATGATATTTATTTTCTCTTAAGACAATCCTCTAAAATGAATTTTATCCCATAGTGAATTCAAATTCCAGATGTGTTGGACACTGCATCTGTTTCCAAACATGATCAAAAACAGCTTTTCAAAGTGCATCATTAACAGTTGTCAAATTAGCCTGAATTATAATTCTTTCAAGTTACTTGTTATATAAAGACATGAATTTGCATGAATTTGGAATGCAAAAAACCCAAAACACAATTTGCCAGTTTCAGTATTTTCTATTTACAAATCTACCTGTACCCGTGTTAGAAAAAAGATTTACAAAGTGCACCACTGGGAAAAATACTGCAGGATTAAAATTCATGGCAACAGTTCTGAAATTTGAATATGTGATTCTAATTCTGCAGCTCTGCCGTTACGTATTGCAATGGGAGTGTTACATCAACACTGAAATCTATCCAAACTTCTATTTACAGGCAGTATATCTTAATATATGAATACTGAAATAACAAGTATTTTTATAGATCACACAGTCTGGCAATCTATGTACAATACCCCATGTAATACATGCTTTCCCTATAGCTCACAAAGGTATTATAAAGAGCATCTACAGTGTAAGTATACATATATTAAAAAAAATTTGAGATAAGCACTTTGTGCTTTTTGTAAGGTAAACCCTCAACGACTTGTACTATCTAATTATGCTTTATTTTAAGCATGTCAAAGTGGAAATACAGTTCAAGTTTTGCAGGCCTCATTCATATCCCTTAAATAGGGTTGTTTATGAAACAGTAGTTTTCATCCACACAAAATAAACCTAAAAACTAAAGTTTGTTTCCCCACTGAAACTGGCAAGTTCTCTTTCTGTTCTGATGTAATACTGTAATGAAACCCATTATATATACAGTGTTTTCTGACTCAGTGCCGTCCATGGAATCAGCTTCCTTTCAAATAAACAATCCACAGACGCGCCCTTTCCGAGGCATATCTTCAGTAATGCTGTTAGGCAGTTTAACCCATCAATGTCCAGAATGCTGCCTGTCTTTTCAGCAGCTCACACCCAGGCCTGTCCAGTGTTCTGGGACTTTCAAGAAATACTTGTCCATTGCTTCGCAGAACCTAGTTCTATAAAGTTCTGGAGAAACCACAGTTGGCATTTTCCCTGCGTGAAAAAGTAGCAATATTGTGATAGTTGTTTGAAAGTACAGGATTTTAGTACTGCTGAGAAAAAGACATTTTGTCAAGGCTTTTCATTTTGCACTCATCAGGACAATCGCAAGAATACCGATATAAAGGGACAGTATTGATTAGTTGGCAAGTTGATTCTATTTAGTGCAGCTGGAGAATGCACCAGTAAATGCTGACTGACAGTTAACTGCCAAGTACTGTTTAAAATTTGACTCTGGTAGGCTAAGGCATCGCCCTGTGGAATTAACCACTAAATGGATTTCACTATTTTGTTTAGCTGAAACAGGCATAATCTATACATATGTCCTTTTTATCTACAAAGAATAGGACTTTATCTATTAATATGTGTAGCTCTCAGCATACGCAAACGTGCCACACTGCGGACTTAAATGACAATCTTAAATTGGTAGTCAGTGTAATTTTGAGCACACTGTGGATTATTCTGTTGAATTGCAGAATTTCATCTAATATTGGACACTACGGGCCGGAGTTTAGGTCCTCACTTGTCCTTAAACAGTAAAATCCTGCCCAAGATCAACGGACCTTTCCATGGTCCGCCTCTTGTCTGCTCTGATTCCTGTAGCAGGCAGGATGGTAAAATTCCAGCCTATATTTTGCAAGCACAGACTGTTTGGATTCGGTCTGTACTTTGCCCATTGTGAACAGTATAGGGGACATGCCATTCTTTGGGATGTACAGCCTAGATATGTGGCATCACAACGGCACTGGAATTCATATATGACATCACTCATTTGTGAGATAGACAGAATGTGTTTTGACATTTCTAGTCTATTCACAAATGCTCAACTTCAGAAATCCATTGATATTTGTGCTATAGAACAATATCATGGCAATTCAGACCCCTCACCATTGCATGCCTAAATATTCATTGAGTTTACAAACTCAGTAACTCAGAGTTGAGCTCAACTTTAACACCACCTAAATGCCATGGGATCTTTTCTAGACTCAACTCTCATAATCATCTTTGTTGGGTTCATGGAATGATGTTGATGGATTGACACCTGACTTCCTATTCCTAGCATATTTCCGATATATATATAATATACTTTTGCTATATTTAGATTTGCAGC
Organism: Sphyrna mokarran; assembly: GCA_024679065.1. Taxonomy (NCBI): domain Eukaryota; kingdom Metazoa; phylum Chordata; class Chondrichthyes; order Carcharhiniformes; family Carcharhinidae; genus Sphyrna; species Sphyrna mokarran. The sequence goes on from JAGIQG010000011.1 coordinate 2,420,887, forward strand.
AGCATGTAATAATTTCCTCGCAAGTCTTACTGGACTCCATCTTGCATTCAAATTGACTGTTGGAACTGAGCAGTTAAATTAACTCCTTTTCCTTGACATACTAGTTGAGAAATCTGCCAGGCGGTTCTCAACCATGGGTTACTGCTAGCCTATCTTCACAGGCTAATATACGGATTCAGATTCTTACAGTTCTATGTGCTATAAGACTGGGCTTATCAGCAATCTCATAAATAGGGTCTGAATCATTTTTTTTATTGTTCAAGCATGAAGTTGAAATACAACGCATCAAAGACAGGATAATGGTTGCACTGATCAGATCAGTCTGCGCTGTATATCACATGAATGGGTTTAACGCCATCACATTCAACCCTGAAAAAGTTTACCTCACCTTTCCCTTCCTGCAAAATCTATCTGCAAAAAAAATTGAGTAGCAGGCGAGGCTAGCTGTTGCACGCTGTTGCTATGAAGTAACAACACAAGTGATATTCACCATTAATAGGCTGCTGCCATCAAGTCAAACAGACACTGCCTATCACACAATGAATAACGTGCTATATGAATTTCAAGACCCATGTGATGCTCAGTATGTGGGCAGCAGATCTTAAAGACTGGTGGATCATATCAAACTTGTTATAATTTCAGATCTATAGATATTAAAGCCAATTAAATACCTTCCTTCTGATATTAGTTTCCTTATGTTGAACAGTGAAAACCTTGTACCTTCCTGCCATTTGCAAAGGGAAAGGTAGACTGTACCCAATCAGTTTGTTATTGGAAAACACAAAACACACTGTCCAACATTAAGTATGATTCTGCAATTAGACACCATTTGAGAAATAATCCTTATGTGCTAAACATTATGCTGACAACCAAATTATGACTGCTGGTTGGCCCTGTGTTTGGAGCATGTGTGTAGTGGAAACTATATAGATTGGACCCTGCCATTTTGCAGAAAGAAAGAATATGTATACATATTGCATCAAGTTAAACTAAGCAATACAAGTGATAGCCATTTGCTGGTTCATTCCTCAGGGCAATGTCTTTAAATTTCAAACTACGCTTGGCAATTAACTGTCAGTCACTGGCAATGCCTCTACTAAACACAGTCCACCTGCCAACCAATCAGCACCTTCTCACACAGTATAAAGTTGTTATTTCACTTGACATTGATGTTCTTGTGGATTATCCTGCTGAGTGCAAGAAGAAAAACTTCAAATGGATTTTTTTCAGTGAAATGCAATATTGTGATGTTTTATAAATTGATATGGTACAAGGTTTTCACTGTTCAACATAAGAAAACTAATATCAGAAGGAAGATATTTAACTGCTTTTAATATCTATAGATCTGAATTTATTACAAGTTAAAAGAAAAAAGTTTCACTACCTAATAAATTTTAAGCTAATCAGCATCATATAATGCACAGATGCAGAAAAGGTTGCCAAAATAATAGACTTGGGTATTTACTATTCATTACTACCGTACTTTATAATGCAAGTACCAGAAGTTTCTTGACACTTCTACAAAATTTGTTATTTCCCCCACTGAAAATAAGTAAAGAGATTATAAGAATTTCCAAAGGAATATATGCTAATAAATAAACGGAACCACAATGTCAGAATCTCAAAGTGAGAAACTGCATCATCAAACCCACTCAAGTACAGTGAACCAGAGTTTAGATCATGGAGACCAAGGTCTTATGTTGCCTATAAACAGACTCCTACTTATTGACTTCAACATCATTATTTCCACAAAACTCATCTCTAAACTTCATGGCCTGGGCCTCGGCACCTCCCTGTGTGACTGGATCCTGAACTGCCTAACTCACAGATGACAATTCATAAGGATCGGCAACATCTCCTCCACGATCATCCTCAATACCAGTGCTGCACAAGGTTGTGTTCTCAGGCCCCTACTATACTCCTTACGTACCTATGACTGTGTGGCCAAATTCCCCTCCAATTCAATTTTCAAGTGGGTCAGATCTCAAACAACGATGAGACAGAGTACAGGAATAAGATAGAGAATCTGGTGAATTGCTGCAGCAACAATAATCTCTCCCTCAATATCAACAAAATGAAGGTGATTGCCATCGACTCGAGGAAACGTAAAGAGAACATGCCCCTGTCTACATCAACAGGGATGTAGTAGAAAGGGTCGAGAGTTTCAAGTTGTTAGGTGTCCAGATCACCAATAACTTGTCCTGGTCCCCTCAATGTCGACACTATAGTTAAGAAAGCCCATTAACACCTTTACGTTCTCAGAAGACTAAGGAAATTTGGAATGTCAGCTACAACTCTCATCAAATTTTACAGATGCACCATAGAAAGCATTCTTTCTGGTTGTATCACAGCTCGGTCTGGACTCCTGCTCTGCCTAAGACCGCAAGGAACGACAAAAAGTTGTGAATGTAGCCCTATCCATCACACACTCGATCCACTGATTCTGCCTACACTTCCTCCTGCCTTGGCAAAGCAGCCATCATAATTAAGGGCCCCACGAAACCTGGAAATCCTCTCTTCCACCTTCTTCTGTCAGGAAAATGATACAAAAGTCTGAAATCACGTACCAACGGATTCAAGAACAGCTTCTTCTCTGCTGCTGTCAGACTTTTGACTGGACCTACATTAAGTTGGTCTTTCTCCATACCCTAGCTATGACTGTAACACTAATTCTGCAACCTCGTTTCCTTCTCTATGAACAGTTTGCTTTGTTTGTTTAGTGCTCAAGAAACTAATACATGTGACAATAATAAATCAAATCAAAGTAACAGATTATTCAGCACAATTAAAGTTTATGTTCCATTCAAATTTTCAATTAATTTTTGCCAATATGTGTGACACAAAGACATGATTATTTTAAAAATTTCCTTACAGGCTTTGGCAAGAGTTGCTTAAAAACTTGAGTGATACTCCTTAAATTTTATATGGAAGGTAACAATCACAATTAATAATTTCAAGTAAAAAGTCTACAAAACTAAGCTGCATGAAGGCAGTCAAGCAAAATGCAATGTCAACACTATGATAAAAATTTGAAGTGTTTTATCTAAGTTTATGGTACAGCATTATAATCAGCATAGTATAGCATTACTAATTGAATTCTGTCACAGTATTCATAGGCCAGCACATCAATAGGACATTATTCAACCTGCATTGCTCAGAGGAAATGTTAAGCTAGAGGAAATAAGATTGATCTTGGACACAGAGTACGAATTCCAATAGCTTAACAAGATGGTGCTGGAGCATGGCAATTCTTGTCAGCATACCCTCTAATTCCATTTTTTACTCTCTCTATTCTAACTCCTTTAAACTCTCTAACAATGCTTTACTTTTTCTGCATCCAGCTATGACTGTAGTACTACATTCTGCGCTCCCTCCTTTCTCACTCTATGCACAGTATGCTTTGCCTTTGTAGCGCGCCGGAAACAATACCTTTGATTGTATACTAAGATATGTGAGAATAATAAATAAAATCAAAATAATGTAATTAATGGACAGACATGCTTCAGAAAAGTTTGAAGGAATGGGGAGCTAGAACTCATGATGTAGAGATGCCAGTGTTGGACTGGGGTAAACACAGTAAGAAGTAAACACATATGATATGTGTGCTATTGGAGACCAGAATATCTCATTTGCCTGACGAAGGCCATAGAGCCGAAAGCTTACGAGTTTACTATCAAATAAATCGGTTGGATTTAAAACTGGTGTTGTCCGACGTCTTATTGAGCTAGAACTCACCCATGGTAGTAATGTAAAATATGAAAGCTGAAACAATTCACACTGTAAGGGAGGCTGAGAAGATCAAAAATATATCATGCTCACAAACAGTGCAGCACGCAGACAATCCCCACCAGACTAGTCTATAGAACATGGATTGTTTAACGGATGATGATGTTTTAACTGATGATAATTTACGGTTAAATGCAACACAAGTATAACAACCTGAAATACATTAAATGCAAGATTCAGAGTAGTGAGAATGTTGCTCTTATATTCATAACTGTGACAGTGGTTAGCACTGCTGCTTTACAGCTCCAGGGATCTAGGTTTGATTCCCGGCTTGGGTCACTATCTGTTGGAGTTTGCACATTCTCCTCATGTCTGTGAGGGTTTCCTCTGGGTGCTCTGGTTTCCTCCCACAGTCCAAAGATGTGCAGGTTAGGCTGATTGGCCATGCTAAAATTGCCCCTTAGTGTTCTGAGATGCATAGGTTAGAGGAATTAGTGGGTAAATATATAGGGATATGGGGGTACGCCTGGGTGGAATTGTGGTTGGTATAGACTCGATGGGCCAAATGGCCTCTGTTGTACTGTAGGGTTTCTATAATTCTTTTACTGGGCAGCAAGAACATACAGTAAATGGTTCCAAGTAAGCTTGGAAAGTTAAAGTATGGTCAAACTATGCTATTCCGCTGAAAGTTGGGATAATATGCACAACACTTCATGATTTATCAACAAAATCATGTTCTTGGAAAAGAAAAACAGATAAATATGAAAATATAATTAGAACAAAAACACTTCTTTGCTTCCCAGCTACATTTTTCTTCAAGGTCTATAATCTTATAGAATATTTTGTTGTTCTTTTCTTCAATAACAACTTGTACACATTGGCTATAAAAAATATTTACACATAGACTTACCTTGTCCACCTAAGATTCCTGTAGATTTTACAACCATTTCAAGTTTTTTATCCCAAGTAAAAGTCCTGATATAATCTAAATAAACCAAAAGAAGTGAGTCAGGAAGGGGATTGAGGAAAATAAGCCACATAAGTTTTCTTTGCATTTTTATTGTTCCTGCAAAATGAATAAAAAAAAAAGTAGTTGAATTTTCAGTGTATTATGTACAATGGAAAAAGATAAAGATAGACCAGAAGGGAGAGGCCAATTTTATTAAGCTGAGGTGTGATTTGCAAAGTGGATCGGAAGGCAAATTAGTGTCAGAGCAGTAGGAATCATGCAAGAATCAGACAAAGGAGGTTCATGACAAAGATGTTCCCACAAAGGAGTGGAACTCCCAAGTTTACAATCCTTGGTCAAAGAGCATAAATGGTAGGATAAGATAGATAATTGAAGTTTATACCCATAACTAAGATTGCAATACTGCAGGAAGTCTAGATGTGCAGATAAAGCTGGAAGTGGAATTCAATCCACAGATCTGTGAGATAATATCTTCTTTTGCCCTATCACCTCCAAGGGAATATTCAATAAATTTAAGAAAGGGAACAGGGATAGTACAGGAAATTACCGACCGGTGAGTTTGACTTCAGTGGTTGGTAAGCTGATGGAGAGGCTTCTGAGGGATAAGATATATGAACATTTGGAGAAGTTTGGACTGATTAGAAATAGTCAGCATGGTTTTGTCAAGGGCAGGTCATGCCTTACGAGCCTAGTTGAGTTCTTCGAAAATGTAACTGAACACATTGACGAAGGAAGGGCGGTGGACGTAGTGTACATGGACTTTAGTAAGGCGTTTGATAAGGTCCCACATGCAAGGCTTCTGGAGAAGGTGAGAGGGCATGGGATCCAAGGGGCTTTGGCCTCGTGGATCCAGAACTGGCTTGCCAGCAGAAGGCAGAGAGTGGTTGTGGATGGGTCTTGTTCTGCATGGAGGTCAGTAACCAGTGGAGTGCCCCAGGGATCTGTTCTGGGACCCCTGCTGTTTGTCATTTTCATAAATGACCTGGATGAGGAAGTGGAGGGATGGGTTAGCAAGTTCGCCGACGATACAAAGATCGGTGGTGTTGTGGATGGTCTGGAGGGATGCCAAAAGTTGCAGCGGGACATAGACAGGATGCAAGACTGGGCGGAGAAGTGGCAGATGGACTTCAATGCAGATAAATGTGTAGTGGTCCATTTTGGCAGGAATAATGGGATGAAGGAGTACAATATAAGGGTTAGGAGTCTTAGCTGTGTTGTAGAGCAGAAGGATCTCGGGGTCCGGGTCCATAGGACTCTTAAATCGGCCTCGCAGGTGGAGGAAGTGGTCAAGAAGGCGTACGGTGTACTGGCCTTCATTAATCGAGGAATAGAGTTTAGGAGTCAGGAGGTAATGATGCAGCTCCATAAGACTCTTGTCAGACCCCAGTTGGAGTATTGTGCGCAGTTCTGGTCGCCTCATTATAGGAAGGATGTAGAGGCTATTGAGAGAGTTCAGAGGAGATTTACAAGGATGCTGCCTGGATTGGGAGGCAGGCCTTATGAAGATAGGTTGAGGGAGCTGGGATTCTTCTCACTGGAGAGACGTAGGTTGAGAGGCGACTTGATAGAGGTTTATAAAATGTTGAGAGGAATAGATAGGGTGGACTCTCAGAGACTATTTCCCCGAGCTGAAATGGTCACTATGAGAGGACACAGATTTAAGGTGCAGGGAAGCAAATACCAAGGAGATGTCAGGGGTAGGTTTTTCACTCAGAGGGTGGTGAGTGAATGGAACCGACTGCCATCGGAGGTTGTTGAGGCAAACTCACTGGGGTCTTTTAAGAGACTTCTGGATGAGTATATGGAAAAGAATAGGATAGGGGGTTATAGATAGGTCTGTGGATTGGTAGATGTGATCGGCGCAACTCGTGGGCCGAAGGGCCTGTTTGTGCTGTATTGTTCTATGTTCTATGTTCTAAATATTCAGAATGGAGAAGTGCAGAGTAAGAGAGGATCTTGGGAGTGCTTGTCCATAATTGCCTGAAGGTGACAGTACAGGGAAACAAAATGGAGAGGGTGACAAATGGGATACTTTCCTGTATGAATACAGGCACAGAATACTAAAGCAGGGTGTTTAAGAAAGAACTGTATGAAACACAGATAAAACCATAGCGTTGTGTACAGTTCTGTCATTGCAGTAAATAAATGATATGATCACACAGAAGGGGTATAGAGGTGATTTATGAAGATATTATTAGTACTGGAAAATTCTAGATATGGGGACTTGCTGGATTTGGATAGGCTTGGGTTGTTTTCTTTGAAATCAAGGATGCTGAGGGAAGATTTATTAAACGTAAGTAAAATTACAAAGTGTTTTTCTCCTGAAGTATCATTGTCAATAACTAATGGCATAGATTTAATTAAGTGGCAGAATAATTGGAGAATTTTCATTTAGGCAATGATCCACATTAATATTATGGATCAAGAAATGGGAAGTGGGGTTAGACTGAATGGTTGTGTCTTGGCTGGCACAGATATAATGGGCAGAGCAGCCTCCCCCTATGCTGTAAATTTTCTATTTTACTCCACTGTGGGTTCCTATCCATTTTCATGTTGAAATCAGCTAGTTATAAAATGGTTATTGAGAAAGGACCGGTCATCTTCCCTGAGTGAGAGACGAGTTATCATCCTGTACCACTGTGTTCACCTTATTGTATTCTCTACCTCTTGTAGTGATAACCATGTCCACATTCTGCTGTTGTGAATGGTGCTGTGGTAAATTAAGTACGTTCAGAACTGTAAACTACTTTCTATCCCACTTACCAATAATTCCAACAACCAATTCATTTGTAATGTCATCTCTGCCCACAAGCAGAGAGTAGTCAATGATGAGGTGGCTCGACAGAAAATATGCATCGCTATGAATGGATGCTCGCAGCACTGCCTTGCAGTGTGATCGAATATAAAGAGGGTTATCACGGATCATTTTTAATAGGTTTTCGTCTAGTAACACAACATCACACGTCTCTTTTCCAGTTTCAGTTTTAACATTTCGATTCCTTAAAGAACCTTTTAAATCAAAAACCTGCAGGAAAAATAAATTAGTTAAACTCAAAAATGCAAAGGTTTGGATTCAGAAAATAAATAAAAACTCATAGTCCAGTGCTGGAACCACAATATTTAAAATGCTATCTGGATTGGTCATTAATTTGTCATACAAAGTAATCCAAAGATTGTATGTTATCAGTACTGTTTTTCCAATTTAAACTTGATGATCTTTAGAAATATCACGCTACTCCTATTCAATGGCTCAGAATCAACTAGAAATTTAAACTCTAAACCATTATATTGCATTTCTATATAGAAAGGGCACATAATTAGGTCATAGGAATCATCTTCATTTCCTAATTCTTTACCATTACCTAGTTCACAATGTTTTATTAAATAATTTTGAAGTAAAACAATATTTGAATATAAACTAGAATCATTTGCTCATGTCACATACCTGAGCCATTTTTCTCCCATAAAAGAGATTCTCCATAACTAACAGATCAAGTTTCTTTTCTGTATTGTTCTGAGAGTTTTTGTAACCAATACGATACACCCCGAGGATTTTTGCTAATGCAGTGGGTCTCTGGATTTTAAAGAGGAAAAAAAATAAATTGAATATCCAATTTAAAGCAAGTGATTTGATACTATATAAGAAATAGGAATAGACTATACAACCTTTTAAGCTTCCTGTACATTCAATAAAATCATAGGTGATGTGCATCAATACTATTTTCCCCCTTAACCCCTAAAACATATTATTTTCTGAGTGCCCAAAAATATTTTGAGCTCTGTGTTGAAGATTCTTAAATATTGAACATCCACAGACTGCTGGGATAGAGTGCACCAAAGATTCACCATGCTCTGAGTGAAGGAATCTTTTCCCATCTCAGTCTGAAGTGGTCAACTCTTTATTCTTTCCTTATTTCTAATTCCAGACTCTTTGGCCAGGGAATGCAGCCTCCTAGCTGTCAAACCTTCTCAAAATTTTATATGTTTCAATGACATACTCTTTTTATTGAACTCCAAAGAATATTCAATCTCTCCTCATAGGGTAACTGCATCATCCCAGCAATCAATCTTGTGAACTAAGGAAAACAAACTGCACATAGTTCTTCAGGTACAGTATTACCAAAGCTCTACACGATTGCAGCAAAATTGCCTTATTCTCGTATACCCAACTCCTTGCAATAAAGTCACAGTTCCTAGTTTGTGCATCGTTGTGTTTAACTTTATGAATTGTGTATAAAAATATCCATGTATCTCTGCACAATAACATTTACTGATCCCTTGTTTTTTAAAAAATATTTCCTTTTCAATTTTCTTATCAAAATGCATGATCTCACATTTGTCACATTGTACTTAATTCATTCATCCCCCTCTGATACACTCGCTTAACCAGTCTGTATTCCTCTACAGCCTCTTTGGGTTATCTTCATACTTTACTTTCTCTAATTATGTGTCATCAGCAAACTTGGATACATTATACTCAGCGCCCTCATCTAATTCACTGATATATATTGTACATAGCTGAGATCCAAACACCAACTCATGCAGCACCCACAACATCCAACCTGCCAATTCATAAGTTATCCTTTTATTCTGACATAAATGCAAAAAATGGTGGATGCTGGAAATCTGAAAATGCTTGAAGAATTCAGTAGGTCTGACAAAATTTGTGGAGAGCAAAATAGTAGTGGGCTGAATCTTACCAGTGAGGGATGGTGAAAATCAGAAATCGTGATTTCGCTGGCAAGATTTGCAATTTCTGGGTTGCGCTGGATCCTGAGCCCCTATCACTAGTCCCATGGATAGAATGTGTGGTCTCAAGATTGCCCCTAATGTTTCAAGTCCGTGTGACTCTGCTCCTCTCTGATTAAGAGTCACAGGGACTCAAAACACTGGGTAGAACTTTATGACTTCACTGCACCTGTTTTGTGGCAGGAAAATGTCTTAAAATCAGGCATGATGTGACTAGCAGGAACGGTGCCCATTTTCACGCCATTCCCATTTTACTGAGAAATAAAATTCGGCATGATCAGGAGTCTTCCCAAAACAGGTGAAACGTCAATTTGCATTTTTTTGTGCTCATCACAATGTAATTAGCAAGCTTCACTCATGATCATTCCAGGTCACAACAGAACCATAGAAAATTACAGCTCAAAAACAGGCCTTTTGGCCCTTCTTGTCTGTGCCGAACCATTTTTTGCCCAGTCCCACTGACCGGCACTTGGACCATATCTTGCCTTAACCACTCGCTCACTGCAACCAGATAAATCAGGAAAACACCTCATGTAGTAAAGTCTGTTTCAGGTGCTTAGGCAGTAAGGGTGGTGGGATCTCTGTTCCCTCCTTCTCCTCCACCCCAACACCGCGCGCAAGTAGGGGTGGGGGGGAGGGGAAGAGGAGGAGGGAGCAGAGATCCCGCTAGTTCAGCGCACAAGCATCTCTTTGAGCAACTGTTGGTCATTGGATGCCATCGATGGCTCCAGCTCCAAAAGGAGACATGCAACACCTGTGCCATTTATTGCAGGGCCTGGCACCCAGGAGCACCCACTCCCAGTGGCTGTGAAAGTGAAGCCACTTTAAACCTTTACGCTACGGGGTCCTTCCCAACCTCCAGTGGAGATCTTTGTGGCATTTCCTAATTATCCGTCCACAAGTCATGAATGCTCTATTTATTCGGGCTGGCCAATTTGACCTGGACCAGACCCAGCAGGAAATCTGGGTTGCAAGATTTGAGGCCATTGTAGGGATGCCAAATGTGCAGGGGGCTATACACTACACTCACAATGCCCTCAAGACCCTGAACAAGAATCCAGCAAGATTTGTGAATAGTAAGGGCTTCCATTCAATGAGTGTGCAACTGGTGTGTGACCATCAGCTGAATATCATGCACATGTGCGCCTGGCAGCGTGGAATTCTGATGTCCTGGGGGTCTTTGAGGAGGAGCCCAAGGTACAGGGAGGAATCACGGAGGATATGGCGTACCTATTTCGGATTGGCTGACTGCACCTGTGTGGAGGCCTGAGACTGATTCAGGAACCTAATACAATAAGGCCAATGTTGCCACCCGTTCAATAGTGGAGTGATGTATAGGGCTCCTCAAAATGCAGTTCAGCTGCCTGGACCGTTCCGGTGGAGTTCTCGAAACAGCTCCCTGATTTTTTCCTGCATTGTAGTGATATGCAGTGTCCTACACAATCTAGTGCAGCAGTGAGGAGATCGTCTTGAGGAGGGAGATGTGGAGACTGACCAGCAGGGCGTTACTGGGGAGAAGGCTGTCCAGCAGAAGGAGGAGGAAAAATGATGATGAGAAGCAACACCATCCAGGTATTAGAGGGCTGGCAGCAGCAAGAGATCAGGCTTGCACGATCAGTGAGGGAGGTCCTGATCACCACACACTTTAGTCACCAGGGATCTGTGTTGCTGCACGTGGCTTCTATTCCCCACCCCGCACCCTTGGAATCTCTCGTGGATTCTGGAGATGTCATAGCACATGCTGTAAGTTGCTGTCAATCTGGTGAATATTTGAGCCTGTAGCAGTGCATTGAGGGGCCTTCCCCATTGACTTGCAATCGGTCCAGTGTTGCTCCCAGTCTCTCCTGCATTCCCTGGCTCATTGCTGAATCCCCAGTAGCTGAGGGAAAAGTGATCACAAAGGCCCAGTATGTAACCTGGAGCCAGCTGAGTCCTTGCATCCAGGAAGCCTCCATATGCCGGAGGCCTAGGACATTCCCTCCTCCACCCGATGTACATCAGCAGATATGTCATGCACAGCAGAGAGTGACCCAGAAGCCTCATCACTAACTTGACCCACCGATGTGAGAATCTCTGGGATGGTGAGTTGCGAGCTGGAAGCTGATACTAATCTGGTGCCGGTCTCAAAAGTTCCTTCACCTGCTTCCTCTGAGCTGTCAGGGGCAAGATGGGTAGAAGCAGCAGCAGGTGCCATGATGCCAGATGGTCTGAGTGCATTGGGGTCCCTTCCTGCATCAACGGACACAAGATTAAGGGAGGGAGAGGACTATAGGCTGCATACAACTTACGAGATTTCTAAACAAGTGGAGGATTGGCAAGCGCTCACTTCTATGCTCCAGCTCAACCATGCTGTTGCTAATGATCTGCATGCCCGCTCTCATGCAAGCTCCAGTGCCCACTCCTCAATAGGTGGGGAACCCAGATCTCAGGCACACCAAACCCTGTCTTTGCCCTCTCCCAATAATTTTGGTATTCTTCTGTGGGGACAGAAGGAGCCATGTAAAATCTGATGGCACGAATCCTGCAGGGTTTTAGAGGGTGGCCCTCAGAAGGCAAGAGTTGTGATACTCTTGGGTGGAAGAAGGGTGGTTCTTGGGGATCTAGGGTTGAAAGCATGCACCACGCTGGAGGTGGGGGGATCTGGGGTTCACGTAGGGGCAAGATGCTAGATGAGGTAAAATATTCACCCTTGCTGCCTGGATGAGGTCATTCAGTTTCTTGCGGCACTGTTTCCTGGTTCTCCTGGCCAATGCCCTGGCACTAATGCCACTACCTCCGAGGCTACATTTCCATTGCTTACCCTAAGACAGTGTACTGCCTTGCCTCCAGCAACCTGGAAGGATCAACACTGGAAAATCTGGGGGGCTGTCATTCTTGGGCCATCTTCCTGCATTGCCAGCCTGTCTGTCTGTTCATCCTTTGGGTTTTCATGGAGCTCTCCCTTGTTAAGGCAGCCAAGCTGCAGGCAATTTGGGCAAGTCATGTGCCTGTTAGAGCATTCCAGCAAGTTTAAAGCCGTTTCATTGGAAGGCAGGCCAAGTCAGCACTTGCATGTGTGCTGATGGTGGTGGTGATTGGGAGTGCTGTCAGATTTTTCTCCTGCTTTTCCTGTGCGTGCGCAGTTTGTGGCACTGGTGTGAGTTGCTGGTGTGTAGTGAATTAGGCCCCGCACACTGCCTGTAGTGGCCAGAAAGGGTATATTTTCAAAAGCTGAGAGCATATGATTGGATGTGAAAACTCACCCAAGAAACGCATCAATAACTCTCCTCTTTTCATCTTAGCTGGACTCTTGTTTCCCCCTCCACAAATGCTGACAGACCTGCTGAGTTTTTCCAATATTTATTGTCTTTATTCTGACTCTACTTCTTGTTCGTGAATGAATCCTCACTTTAAGCTAATACATTACCTACAATTGTCTTGCGTAACATCTTTTGTGTGGCAATGGAGCAAATGTCTTCTGAAAGACATTTGCCAAACGTAATATTCCTCTGATAAAATTGTGCTGACTTTGCCTAGTTGTATAATTAACTTCTAAGCACCGATAGACGAGCACTTTCCCAACTTCCAACGTCAGGCTAACTGTCTTCCCTCTTTTTGTTTTCCCTCCTATCCTAAATAGTTGTGTTACATTTGGTACCTTCCAACCTGGGGAATAGGATAAATTATTTCGCAAGTTTTAAGCTGCAATCTCGAGAAAAATAATTTTGGAAACAATGGATAGAAGCATACAGCAACCAATTAGCTTCCATATACGTTTTAGCAATTTTTTTGGTTGTATCCATTTCCTGAAATTGCTTTCAATTCAAAGAGTGAAATGGTCCACAAACATCTCTCCACCAGATGGTACATTTGTCTGGTAATACTGCATACAGATGCTGCAATTTCTGGAGGTTACAGATTTGAACTAATGTCAGACCATGACCTTTGTCCTCCATTTTCATGTTTGCTTTCTTGCTGTGAGCCAGACTGAATCTTGTTTTTCATGTTTTTACTTTAGGACAGAGCTGTTCATTATTCTGGTGTTCGTGCACACGCTGACAACTGTTTTCCGTCCTTACTATGGGCATTACCACACCCATTGCCTTTTAAACAATTTGTAATTTAATCAATCCAGTTCTCTACTCTATCCCAAACCTTCCCTTTTCTTCTTCCTCCCAATCCTCACTTTTAATGGCATCACAGTTCTACCTTTATTTGATTCTGACCAAGAGTCATAATCAATTCAAAAAAGCTGCTGAGTATTTCATTGTTGAAAATGACTATTACCCCATTAATTATGTCAAGTTTTTGTTTGTCTAAAACTCTTTTATTTCAACATTCTTGACACGGGTTCCTGCGCACTGGCCCACAATGTGTCAGTAGATGCTGGGAGGAGTGCAAGTTTCCCAATATGGCTCACCCTCCAATTTCCCTCTGCAGACAAGCAAGTACCTGCATCTATAGCTCTCCAAGATGGGCAAAATCAGATGCTCAAACTGCCTGAATAAGTCTTGATGAACCAACATTCAACTATTTTAGCATGACTTCTTTTAAAAGCACTAGCACTATAATAATTTAAAAGAATATTGAGGTAAAATTGTGCATCTAGCACATAAAAATGATAGTAGTGTAGTGAATGGAGATTACCATCACACATAAACAAAGTCTGTCATTCCCAATCTAATCAGAACAATAAGAAAGGCTTTATTGCAAAGTTTCCATTGGTTTACAATCCACTGACCACAATTGAGGCAAGGACTCTAAGAAAACAGATATCCTGATTTCTTTTTATAGCATAGATTCAAAAGTCTGCACGAGAAACAGAATTAGCAAGAAAATGAGAAACATCCACCCCCATGTCCCACCTTCAACCTCACTTACCTTTTGTTGAACAGCAGTTGTGATATAATTAAAATAATGAGGCGCAAAATCCAGGAACGACTGGACTTCTAGGCGAGGCATCTGCTTCAGAATAAAGCGGTCATCTAGAAAAGATTTTTTTATAAATGAAAGAAGTTGCACAGAGGATTTTTACAGCACTTTAAAGTCAAGGCAAAGCACTTTACAATTGAAATAAAGTCTTCTAAAAAAATACACCAAGATTTCTTAACAAAAACATAAGTTTTAAATGCAGTATTACAACTATACCTTCAATTAAATGTAGGGTACCGTAATTTCTCTTATTTTGCTTCAACATAGTTAATATGACTGTCAATTGGGTCTTGCCCAAAGAATAAACACTTAAACTAGCTGCAAGACACCGCTACAGCTCCTACTAATGATATGTCACTAGATGAGCAATGGCTTGTTGGTTTGTTTTCCAGTGTAATTGGGTTTTCAACTCAAGGTGAAGTTAACTGTAGATACACTTTCTTATAGTGAATGAACAGAGCGACCAGTCATTATTTCCCATTCTGGAAGAGTCTACTATCATTCGTATCATGTGTATTATTTGTATGGTACACATCACATGGAACAGCCATAATCAATTTACTGCCAAAATTCACAATTATTTAAAAAAAAATCATGTTCCAAAAATGAAAGCTTTCAAAAATGTACAAAACAAATATAGAAATCTCTTAATTGTAAGACAGGAAGGAATAAAAGATTATGCCAATATGACTTCCTGAAACAAGTCAAGAGAAGGCATGTGTGGATCACTTTGCACCACATGGGCTGAATGGCATATTTATGTGCTCTAATTTCCATGCAATATGTAATATGCAAGAATTTGGGCATCTCAGATGTCAGTTTCTATGGTATTCCACAAATTTACTCGCTTCTAAACATTTATGAACATTTTGAATTCCCACTGAATTCTTGTCCCTCCACGCCAACATCTTCAATTCTATGAATGCATAGGACTAACAGTGGCACTATAGTCAGCACTGCTGCCTCACAGCACGTGGGTTCAATTCCGACCTCAGGTGACAGTGTGACTGCAGTTTGCACATTCTCCCATGTCTGCATGAGTTTCCTCCAGGTGCTCCGGTTTCCTCCCATACTTTAAAGATGCGCATGTTCAATGGATTGGCCATGATAAATTACCCCTTAGTGTCAAGAAGATCAGCAAGATAAATACATGGGATTTCAGGGATCAGGCTTGGGTGGGACAGTTGTTGGTGCAGGTTTGATGGACTGAATGGCCACCTTCTGCACTACACTGATTCTACTCTCTGATATACGTACAATTGTTTTATGCAATCTTTTAAATTAAATACTAGATTGCAAACAATTGCAAGGTTTATTTAAAGAGCAGGATCTTTGCCAAACATCTTGGCAAACACTTCTTCCTCAACCGACATCACCAAATCAAATTAAATAGTTATCTTATCTCATTTGCTGTTTGTGGGACCTTGCTATATGTCAAGTGGTTTCTGCATTTACCTGCTTAACACAACAGCTAACATACTTCAAAATATTGCTAAATTTAGACACACTTTGGTTCATCGTGATGTCATGCAAGATATTAAAGATATACGATTTGTAATTTTAAAGATTCAGCAGAAATAATGCAAATTTAAACCAGGAAATCATCTTAATTTTAAAAAGTTCTCAGTATACAAGTATTACATTTTTTTTTGTAAGGATCTCTGAAATTTAAAATGTTTTGTACTCTCGGCATCCAGTTTTGTAAAAGTTTTACTGTTTTACATTTATTTTATCTGAAGTGTACTTTGCTACACTGTTCAGATACAAAGTTCAGCACAAGGTACTTTCTGTATTGTACTAGTAACTGATTTACTAACTATTTATATACCTGTTTCAATAAAAATGTCCTAGTCTCTTTATCCCACTTTACTGAATCAGCAAATTATTTTACCTTCTGTAGCATAAAAAGCAGCTCCTGATTTGCCTCCTCGGGCTTGCCATGGTACACAGTGAGACAGAGATCGGATAAAATCATCTTCACTGCTTGCCAAAATCACTTCTCGCATTTTGTGGAATTCTTCAGCATAATAAATCCGACAGTAAAACTTAGCATTGGCATCTGAAAATTCTGTACAAAAAAGAGAAACTTCATTATAAACAAACCTTGGTTACTGGCAATTGTTGTCAGATTTTCTTTTAAGTATTTGGTGGTTTTGCTCTCTGTTTGGCTAAAGACTAACCCATTATTGCCATCAATAGTGCTGTCCAGTGGCAATTACAAAGTATTAACCTTCTCACTGATGCACACTGAGTTCTGCCACGGCCACGAAGCTCCTGACTTCATTAAAGCAAGGAGAGTGAGAGAGACTTCCTTGATTACAAGGCAGCATTCTGCTGACATTGGCATTAAGGAGCTCTGGCAAAGTTAATGTTCAGCTTCAGGGGGAATCAAGCAGAAAGCTCCCCACTGCTTGGAATCATAACAAGCATGAAAAAAAGATGGCTGTGATTGTGAGAATCCTGAGGAAACCACAGGATTTCCTCAAGTAAAGCCTAATTTTGTTTAGGGGCTTCAACAATGATCTTCCTTCCACCATAAGATCAGAAGTGAGGATGCTTACTGATGTTTAGCTTCATATGGTACTCCTCAGTTAGTCTGTGCCAACACATAGCAAGATTTGTAGAATATCAGGCTTGGGTTGCTAAATGGTAAGTAATGTTTGCATCACACAAGGGCTGGGAAATGACCATCTAATCATTGCTTCTTGACATTCAATGGCATTACCATCACTGAATCCCCTACAATCAACATCCTGGGGGTTACCACTGTTAAGAAACTGAACTGGGCCAGAATGTGACTGCAAGAACAGATCAGAATTGGGAATTCTGCAGCAAAAAGCTCACTGACCAACTCCCCAAAGATCTATCAACCATCTACAAAGCATAAATAAGGAGCGTGATGCATTATTCTCCACTTGTTTTGACGAATGCAGCACTAACAACAGTTAAGATGTCACATCATTCAAGATAAAGCAGCCCACTTGAATGACAACCCACTAACAGCTTCAATATTCACTTTCATCCTCCACCACCAGTGCACAATGGCAACACAGTGGTATTATCTGCAAGATGCACTCAGCAGATCACCAAAGCTCATTAACAGCACCTTCTAAACCTTTATTCTGTCCTCCAAGCCATTCAGCATTCTGATTTGGAACTATATTGTAGTTCCTTCACTGTCAAGGGATCAATCCTGGAACTCCCTCCCTAAGAGCATTGTGGGTATACCTACATCACGTCAACAGCAACAGTTCAAGGCAGCAACTCTTCACTTTATCAAGGGCAATAGAATTGGGAACAAATTTGTGCCTCGCCAATGACACTCACATCCTGTAAACAAATTTTGAAAATGGGGAAATTAAAGGTACTTATGCAGAAATCTAGTGTAAGAGTTTGACCCAGTGAAAATAACATTTTTGGCATATTTTCATGAAGCCAGCAGAATTGGATCAATTCTAGGAGGCTAAAATCATCAAAAATATAAATTCTCTGTATGAAAGGTGGAAGTATAGTTACAGTAATCGAGCAGGCACATTTCTGAACTGGAAGTATATGAAATTGTACAAGAAGCCGCACGTATGCCCTGATGTCATTGTGCTCAAGTGCAATATAACGGTCAGTGAGCACACGTGGGAGTCTGAAGTGCATCAGCCACAGTGCTGTTAGGGAAAGAATTCCAGGATTTTGACCCAGTGACAGTGAAGTCATGGCAACATATTTCCAAGTCAAGATGGTGAGTGGCTTGGAAGGGACATTCTAAGTGGTGATGTTCTGCTGCTTTTGCCTTTCTCGGTGGTAGTGGCTGTGGATTTGAAAAGATAGCAACGCTTCCATTGTTACACGAAATCAGCAAAGTCCAAAATGTTGTCAGTCAGCTGTTTTACCACAAGATATATTCAACATGTTACTCTTTCACTTGAAATATTTTGGATCTGGTTTGTGCCTCATGTGTGGACTCTGACTGGGCTTATTGACTTTTTGATGTGGAATAAAATACGAAAACAAAATTGGGCAAGACACAGGAGAGCTCTTCCACTTTCTCTCAAATTGTGTCATGAGATTCTGAGGGAGAAAATGGGTTTAATGTCTCATCAAAAAATGGCACCTTTTGACAATGCAGCATCCCCTCACTATCAACCTGGATTATGTTCTTCAGTCAAGGCTAACACCAAAGCCTAAGGACTGGAAAGTAATGTGGAAGGAATTTAAATTAACTAATACTAAAACTGAGTAGAATGTAACTGGGATAGAATGAATTTTCCAAGGATACTTAGATAGGTTGGATGTTATAAGCAAAAATGTCAAGTCAAGATTTCTCCTCATGAAATTGTACAACTAAAGTCATCAGTCTTAAAGCAGCTTCAAATGTTAAATCATTTGCCAAGAAAAGTAAATAGTCAATTTAGCTAAATTTTCCAACAGCAAACCCTCTTACAGTCCACCAAATTGTTGTTGATGTACAAATATGTAAATAAATTATTCCAAATTATAGCTGAAAGGGATCTTCACATAAACATTTTGTATTACATTTACAAATGAAACTAATCATTATCTCTCTCTCAAAACAGACAGTTTTAACGTTTGCTTTTTCACCAACTACATTATGTTGCAATGTGTTTATTCATATTGAGAATAACACATACTAGCAAATTGTTGAAGCCAATATTCAAGCCTAATCACTAACAGCAGATGAATTCAGAAAATACCAGAAAGCAAGAGAGTGGGAATTTCATTTCACTCAAGGCAACTGTAGCATTTCCAAAACAGTCCCAGTTGAAGTTAACTAATTTGTCATAAATCAAGAATCTACTTGTTATATATCCCTTGAGTCAAATCATGTCGTGCATTTACAAGTTGGTTATTAAAAGTGTAAGCTGAATATATTTGATAGTGAAGCGTGCTTCAGAAAGCTCAACAGATCATCAAAAAAACTTACGTAGCTCCACATGTGGATTTCCAAGTTGCTTCTTTTGTTTGTCTCCATCACCGTCATCTAAAATAAAACAACACTGAGCCACTTAACAAATGCTGGCTAGACAATTTTAAACCTTCTTTAGCATATGGATCATATATTGTTCTATAAGATAAATTTTCAATTGAAATGAGATGATGATGATCAGAAGAACACTAAGTTATAGATAACATCACCCTTCGATTTCGTATGCATTTATACTGCAAATCTGCTATTTGATGAATGTTATTGCAACCAATACTTCCACATAGTAGTTGTCACTTGAAGACATATTTCAGGAAGTCTGAAGGTGAAAACAGTTCATTGGTCAGACCAAGAGAACAGGTGACCTACATGCATCATTCAAATTAATAAAAATGGTTAGTGATGTATCATAGGTCCTAAAGCCACATTTATATGTTGATATATTTGTTTTGATATGCCAGCTCAAGAAAGATTGCTATAAAAAGAAAGTACAAACTTTAGCGATATATTCAATTTTGGGTTTAGTTTCAGTTACTTACATAAAACAACAACAATCTGTTAGCGGTTCATATATCTAATCTGAATTAGGTGAACAGCATTAGTATAGTTGTTACTGCAATTATATAAAGTAACTCACTCTTAATAGCAAGTCTAAATTCACAATAAATAACTGGCATCAAACCTAGTATTTTTTCTTATCTAATACATTGCATACTGCATTCATTCAGATATCAAAATTACTTTATGTATAATAGGACACATGGGGTAGGAGTTTACAGCCTCATCCATCCCGAAACCGTAAAATCCTGCTCAAGGTTAACAAATCTTTCCATTGTTTACCCCTAGCCCACTCTGATACCCTTGGAGGGCGGGACGGTAAAATTCTGGCCTTGGAGACCAAATTTTGAAAAAGTGTTATCAACTCATTCTGAAAATATAGCTGATGGACTTAGAGATGCACTGATTTTTTTAAAAAAACTTTTGCTCACTATATTTTAGACTTAAATTATGTGTATTTTGAAACAAAATTTCCCCACTTTGTTCAAAAAGTATGATCTTCAAGTCTATCTGGCTGCCCAGTCCTCTTGAAACAGACATAAGTGTTGTGATAAAAGCCACAAAGTATGGCTGTGTAACTCAAGTGCTCCGAAGGAGGCTAAAGCTTAAAGCCATGTGAAAATGCTTCTAATCTTGACTTATTGTAACATGTTTTCAATTGAAAATTATATATTTTCAATTTTTCTATTAAAAATATAATTTTATATAGATATATACTGATCTGGTAAAGAATGTTAATGTATCAATTATGTACTAGAGAAAATCTGAACATCTTATTTTTAATTCTGCTATAATTTTGTCATATAAACGTAATGCTTTTGAAAGTAATTTTAATACTTTGTGTTGCATTGCGCTGATACAAACTGCATCTTTCGACACCAGAGGAATTGTCATTTCACTGTTAAATTTCAAAAGTTTAAGGGTTGCAATAGTAAAAACACACGGTTTGACTGTTATGTAAAATGTGATCCGTAAATTTTCTACAGGAACTAATAAGTGCTGGAGACACATATTTCACCACTGTACGTAAAATATTGCAGCCAGTCTTATGATGTGCACAGGTCCCCATGTTTCCTCATTTCAGGTTTCAACCTTTTACTATTCTAGAGTTAATTTAAGTTAATATGTGGAGAATTGCAGGAGTAAACCATTTTCTATTGAGAACCAATGAAATAAATATTTCAAGAGAGGCATGTTTGTTTTACGTGGATTTCAAAGAGTTGAGCAGACTTGTCTATCTTTAAATAGGATTTAAGTGCCAAGTTAGTGGATAAACAAATTCAACATTTTATTAGGAAAGGATGAACAGCTGAACAGTTTAAGCATTCCGATAATCAAACTCAAGAGAGAATGCGTAAACAGGTATTTAAAATTAAAAAGTGTTTTTGGGGTCTAATAACATACGTTATTAAGCATACCAATTCATACAAATGACCCAAGATAGTAACTTTCACACCATTAAATAACCAAATACATTGTGCAATAATTACATAATTATGTTATCATTAAAGCAACTACCTCTTTCACAACACCCAACTGTTTAGGCAGATTGGATCTCATTATAGAAAGCTTGTCAACAGCAGCACTGATGAGGGAAAACAAGAGTCTCTTTCAGTAATGGCATTTCCAAAAAAAAACTTTAATGGAATAAGGAAAAGTTAATATTATCAGCAATGTAGAAATCCAAATGGTAAATGAATTGTCATTCTATAAGTTTTAGTGAGTCAGTGACCACAGTTTAACAGTACCTTGCGACTCTGCAGCTTGATTTTCTGCCCCTTCTTTCCCTGATTGAGAGACCTGGTAATAAGCACTATCTGCACCTCGCAAAGTTTCTTTTCTCTGAATGGACAGATCAGGGCTTTTACTCCCTGAACCTCGGAAAAATGACAAAACGCCAGATGTCTTTCTTGCTAGAAAAGAGCAAGAACATTTCCTTTTATAATTTCTAAATGAATTCCTATCCGCTTTTGCTAACAACTACAACAAGAAGCGAGCCAGTGGTTGCAAAGAAATGAAAGCTGTGATGCTGCTGAGCTGTTTATGCTTTAATGCACTACAAAGCAGGTACTGCATTTAAATAAGCCTTTAGCAATAAACTTACATGTCTGTTCAGAGTCACTGCTGCGTGTTCCTTGTCCACTGTTGTTTTCCAAATGCCTTGCAGGACTATTGGTCTTCGGTCTGTCAACATTACTGAAACATAGCCAACATAAGAGAAACATTCCATACCAGTACTTCTTCAAATATATATAAAAAAAGTTTAAATGTACAATATATTTTAATCTCTTTTCATGAATAAAAGAAATCAGATTTAATACAGAAACCTGTCCCAGCATTTTGTCAGGATGTGGAGATGTCGGTGTTGGACTGGGGTAAACACAGTAAGAAGTCTCACAGCAGCAGATTAAACTCCAACAGGTTTATTTGGTAGCAAAAGCCACTAGCTTTTGGAGCGCTGGCTGTCCTTTCATTAGGTGAGTCAACTTTGTAGCAATCTGTACTGGATACCTTTCAGAAGTTTTATTCAGTTGATTTATAACAAAAACTGTATCTTTCCCACCGTTAAGGCACCAAAGATAAAAAGAGTTTCCCACTATGCTTCACAAGGAAGGTATTAAACAGAAACAATGGGGTATTGATAGAGTTTAATACCACCGTAAAAGGGGAAGAACTGGAGAATGAGCAACACCATAGACCATAACTTCCTCAGAGCGGCAATCAGTATCAGATTGCCACTCTGTCCCAACTACCTCTGTGATTTTTTTTCTGGTCCTAACTCACCCGACCATCTGACTCGAGGTGGGCGAGATCCAGGCAGTGCAGCACATCCTCAAGGCCCAGCACCGAAGTCCAGCTCTGTTAAAGTAAAGGAGGACACACCTCCTTTAAGTGCTAGCTGCCGTAACCAGGTATATTAAAGATCCCACTGAAATTTAAAGGTCCTTAACAGGCCAGAAAGAATATACATGTTGGAGGTTGGGAGGGGTCAAGGTCAGATTGTGCAGAGTGTGGGGGGATGGGGTAAAGATTATGGATCAGACTGTGCAAGGGATGAGGGGCAGTCAGGTGGGCCTATTGGAACCATTCAAAGTTCACGATTCAAATCGCGTATTCGAATGGTTTCTAGTGCACGGCAATTGCACTTCTGGGAAACAGCTACACAAATTTTACCTGTGAAGTTCCCGGTGGGAATCCCTAGTGCATCTTTGGACTCTCCACCCGTCCACAATCTGGTGCTAGAAAATATGCCCAATATAAATTGGGTGGAAATTCACAGCAATCATTTTATTTTGGAGCCTTTAATGTAACAGAATATTTCAAAGTGCTTCACAAAGAAACAAAATCTAAACAACAAAGCTGGTTCAATTCAAATAATGGATCACTTAGCAAGGATAATGTCGTTGAAGAATCTGGACACCATTGAGTTTGATATCACCAGTAAATACAAGAATTTTACTCCACAGTTTTTCCGACTCCCAACTACCCCAGCCCACCCATACCTCCCAGCCCATCTGAATTACTTTGCCTGTTGTACTCCTTCGTCATTCCCATTCGTCATAGATTCTCGTCCAAGATCTTCCACGGCATTTTTGTATTCCTTGCAGCTGTGGAAAATATTGATAAGTTAATGGCCATTATTTACACATTATTTGTAAAGAACAACAACATTATAGAAACCAAACACAGTACCTGAGTGCAAATGCAATGATTGAACTTGGCTCCTTCTCACATACAGTAATTGGTACACGTTCATGTTCCCACATAAGATAATGCTTATCTGGATCACTATTAAAGAATTAAAAAGTCAGGGTCACACAACAATACCAAAATCCTTTAATATGGTATATATAACATGGCTCTGACTATTGCCTCAGAATTTCCTTTTTTAAGTACTATTGTCAAATGGACAAGGCCTGAGAAATTAGGCCCAACATAAAATTGGACATTTTAAATTAATATTGCTAAAAATTACTTCTATGAGACTACCACAGATCAAAAGTCAACAGGGACACATAATAGAACTGTCTTGCATATCGAAGAGGGTAGTTCACCTTAACAATAGAGAGGTCATCATTACCTGAACTCAGATCTCTTACATATTGGATACCGAGGCTCATACTTTATAATGGAAAAGCTGTTATACGCCAAAACTCATCAGGAGGTACTTAGCCAGAAGACATTATAATTGTATTATGCCCTAGCATCAACCAGACTACCTGCTATTAAAGAGAAAGTTAACTTAATCTATTTTGTAAAATTGTTTTTTAATCCGAGTGCTTTTATAAAGATAATTTTGAATCACAGTCCTTTGTCTCAAAGTAAAAGCACTTGAGCAAATGTAACATACAGATTGAAGTAGAATATTTCACAGACAACAGTAAATGCCAGACTGCAAATTGCTTTAAAAATACGATTGAGTTCACAAAGAACTAGAGTTTTCTTGTATTTATTTGATTTTATTAGTAACTGGCTATGTTTTATTCTTAATCCTAATTCTTCATGAACTTTCTCTTTATGAATCTGTAAATGAAGAATTATCATAAATTGGGATTACGAGGCCTGGTGTTTGCATCACTGTGATCAGCATTCACGATATCAGCTTTCACTTATTTATAGATATGTTTTCAAAGAATTATAGCAGAGTTTGAGTTAATTGAAGCATTGCAATAAACAGAAATATGTTTGTACCTCATAATAAAAGTCTCCATTTCAGAAAAAGAAAACTCAATTTCTGTATTCAAGTTTTCATCCCATGACTGCAAAGTAGGAACTCACCAAAATTTAGGAATGAATTCAAAATGGCATCAAACACATCAGAAAGTGAAAAAATGAAACATTTTGATTTGACTTAAATCATACTGATAAGAACAAAACTTACAATGGGAAAGGAATAGAGTTATAACTGCTTCCAGGAAGTAAGTTTGCGAAAATAGCCTTCATAGTTGATTTTTCTTTTACTTGACTATCAGTGGAGCCCAGAAGGTGTCCATCATATACATCTGCAAGTATTAAAGTAGTCTTTTAAAACTCATTAAATTCAAAATCAAATCCATAATTTGAGCACGCATTCGGCAGGTGGTGCGGGTACAGCTCTTGGATGTTGATTCATGGGTTGCCTGGTACCTCATGTCGTATATGAGTGCTTTATGTGGACCACCTGAAGGGCACCATGACAGCTCAGAGACTATCGATGTGGCTGTGCAGACACTTGGAATTGGGCCGGTGTCTGCGGGCGTTTGCGCGTTCTCCCCGTGGTTGCGTGGGTTTTCTCCGGGCACTCCGGTTTCCTCCCACAACCCAAAAATTCGCTCTTAGGCTGATTGGGTAACAAATTGTCCCTATGGTGAAAATTTTCCAAATTAGGATTAATATATATATTATTATATAGGAATATTAAAATAGGATAATGATTTGGTATTACGGTGGCGTGGGCTCGTTGGGCCGAAGGGCCTGTTTCCCGTGCTGTGTTGCTTAAAAAAAAAAATGTTGCCCCAGCCAGAAGATCAGAAAGAAAATATATATATACATCAATCTGACTACTCTATAAAATTATTTAATTCTTTTAAAATAATTTTGAAATGGACAAGTCTTTACCCTGGCTAGCCATTACTAAGAACAAAGAAACTTCAAACCTTCAGAAACTAGCAGGGACCTTATTATCTTTAAAGAGATGCTAATGT